>OY992532.1:167042773-167642773 GCA_963921185.1 Dasysyrphus tricinctus | reverse complement strand
GCTAAGAATTCTGATAGTTGACAAATGTAAAACCAAAAAAAAACAGCAGGTGTACAAAAATGGCACAACTATTAAACCGGACTGGTAAGCATAAGGTATCATAAGAAAGCTTAAATAATTGGCTATCTAATACTGTAAAAATAGCCCCAATGCCATTCCACCCGCCCCCCCCCCTGTGTTCGCCCCGGCTGATAAGTTATTCTAATCCAACGAAGAAGAGTTTCATCAATTCCAAATGCACGCATTTTCGATAAGAGAGCTTGATGCCAAACTCTATCAAACGCAATAATCTTGCAAGTGCATTAGTGCAATAATCTTACATTCTCCAAAACTATGTTTGCGTCCACATTCAGTTAAAGGTGACTTCTTTACCTAGAAGTAGCATATACATATGTAATGAATAACTCACAAGAGGTTTTCTTTCTAAAGGAATACTGAATATACCGACTAATTTATGTTTTACTATACATAACCATTCAATTTTGAGGTTTACTAGATAATTTTCTTATGGGGTTTTAGTGTGTAAATGGAAATCCACACAAGTGCAGTGCATGCTGCTAACTTATACATCAATTTATATTGAATAATTTTTTAATGAACAACAACAACCCGTGTCGTTACCACCAAGTGAATAGGCTGGAGTTATAGCTGCGAGTGCCACCTCTATCATTAGACTCCTTAAGTAGTGCTTAGTCTGGTTATGGTATTCATTTAATTGAAAAACTCTTTGGAGGCATCTGGGAGCGAACTATGAATCTTGCGATTCAGAGGCCGATGCACTACACACACTACACCACTGAAGCCACATGATCAGCTCTATCCCAATGCAGGTTTCATTGTTTATCAATTGCAACAGCGACTAGCATTTTTATAAACATACGCATATCATAAGCTTGCTTTTAAACGGTCGGTTACTTTCTTTTTTCCGGTGCACCGATTCGTTAGCCAACAAATAATCACCCCGATTACAGAATCCGACGAATGAGCTGCGGTGGGAATCAGACTCAATTTTGATATTTTTACTATGAGCCAAATGTCAAAATTAGGTCTGTATCCCTCCGCAAAGTTAAGACAATATTTTTGTTTTCCTTTCTTTCACATCATGGGGTTACAAATGTCCTTTCATCATGTTTCAATCGGAACACTGGAAAGGATGGTTGTAACATTTGATTTTACCTCCTCGCACCACACATTCGGATCAAAGACAAAAATGGCAATTAAGTATTGTTTACGGTAGTTAAATTATGCTTCATTTCTTAATGTTTTTCAGTTTTCAAATTATAACTACATACATAATTTCGCAAGTAAAAATACAATACAGATTTAACATAATATTTTTGACACTTTTATCCTACATGGTTAGTTATGCTGTTATGCAACATCTCAACTCTTACGAATCAAATCCAAACTGCTTTAACACCTTTTACACTGAGGCAATGGCTTTCCCCCATATTGAATAGAGTATAGAATACGATGTGACAATATGATAAAAGTGCAGACAAATCTATTTGTATAGCTGCTCAATTCTCACTCGATTGAATTTTATCGATGCCATAAATTGAGAATTGGCTCGTGGACCTACATATTTTCGTATAAAATAATAAATCATTTCGCAGAAATATTATATTTATGTTAAGAGGCACCAATTTGCAGAATATAGTAAGATGAATAATGTAAATACCTAGGTTTTTTACTTATGCGTACCTTTAGAAAATATAAAATTTTTTTCTAAAATAATATTTAAGTTAGTAGTATGTTATTTTGTTTGAATCATCCTCACCCATTTCAAAGAGGTCGATAAAGTTAAGTAACCTATTTTGTTTTCAAGTGGTTTCTCAAATATCAAATTCTTTTCGTTGAAAAACTCAGGGTTTTATTTTTTTGATTATTGTGACGTAAAATAAACATACAAAAATTAATGGCGTGACCGCTGCTTGTGGCAAACCAGGGCCTAGTTAGAGTGATTTACAACTCTCTCAACAATTCCTTTGGTGCATTTTGTCGGTCGGGAAAAATGCCAGCTTCATTAGCCCATTAAAGTATAACAAGTGTTTTATTAATCATTTTTTTGTTAAAAATGTTCAGAACAATAAACTTCCACCAAGTGGCTAATCATCGCTCTATTGAGCATATATAAAATATAGGAAAATATAAGTTGTGTATGGATAGTTTGTTGTAGAAAAATAAAAGGCAGAATTTTGAATAAACAGAATTTTCGTGCAAAAAACTGAATTTTGAAAAGCATAATTTTGAAACCAGAATTTTGACCCGCTCTCATTAATTTCTTATGTGCTATACCAAGGAATATAATCTTTCAAAAGATGTTAACGTCTTTACTCAAGCTTTCGACGCCTATACTTCTTTTATTGCTCTAGTTCACAACCAAAATCTGCAGAGAATAAAATTTATTTCATAGCCAGGGATCTGGACCTTTGGCACCTCGTATGAGGGAAATTTGATAAAAAAGATGCCATCCAATAGGTCAGAAAAGGTCAAGTGGTCCCGGAAATTGGTCAGCCCTAGATAACTTGTAATAAAGGCTTAAACTTTCTCAAGGTTGCTCAAGGTCACGCGCGATTTTTGGCAAAGATAAACATTTTCTATTTTTTTTTTATTTTTTTAAAGGTTTTACTTTCTTTTGAATTGAATTTAAGTTTTTGAATCAATTGAATGTATAAAAGTCATGTAACATGTTTATTCAGCTTTAATTATCTTTTTTTTTTGTTGTCGTTTACAATTTTGTTTTGCGTGACTGAGATAGGTATATGCCTTTAACTGAAAGAGATATTTACATACTTTTGTCTTTGATCACTAATATTTAAATTATAAAAGTGACAATATACAAAATCTAAGGACAGTTTTAAAAACTTGAATATGTATTCAAAAGGACCCTTTAAGGATTTTATGGATTTTTAATGTGAAACGTTCAGAAAATTAAAAGAAACAAATTTTTGTATTAAACTAATTGTCTCTTGGTCAATAAATTTTTTGCCCTTTTGCAAATATTGAATGATTACCTATTGTAAGTTTTGATGTTAATTTATTGGTCGGTTTTTCCATTTTTTTTACTTTTATTTTCGAACGCTAAAATGTAAAAACAAGATCCCCATAAAATTTTTAAAGGTTTTCTTAGAATAGGTACGTAGTAGATACTCATTCAAATTTGAGTTTTGTATGTTGTCATTATTTGCTGAAATATTAGTGATCACAGAAAAACGTTTCTTTTTTCATTAAATCAGATATCAAATATAAAATAAATCCAAGAAATAGAAAATTTTTGTGTCGTATCATTTCATACGGTAAGCAATAACGGTACTTACCTACTTAAAAAAATATTGTCAAACAATCCTCAAAACAGGAAATATTAAAACTTAACATATTTTTTTTTTCATAGCAATACGGCCACTACCACAAAGGTACAGTTCTTCAAAAATCACTAAACAAAATTGAAAAATATATTGTTCCCTTATTTTTTTCGACTAGAGTAGTTAGATGCAAAAAAAATTGGAAATAAATTTCTTCGCTCCAATTCTTATAAGCTTGAATTGTAACAAAATTAAGCTGAAATTCTAGTATCTTAACGGTTGTATATGAGCTGAGTAAGAGAAATCCCATGCTCAATTATTTGTGAGATCGATCTCATGCAATCAACTGTTTTCTCATCTTTTTGTATAGCAAACCGAGTTCTGTGGTTCTGTCTCATAAGAGCTTTCAAAATGAGATCGCTCTCATCACTGAGAGATCGAACTCGGTCAGTAATTTTTTTTTGCATACTAAGCTAAGAAAGTTCTCAAAAAAGTGAGAAAACAGCTTGAACTCATCTTTTTGCATATGACCCATTGGGTCGTATGCTAAAAGATGAGCAAGATCTCTGAGTCCGAGTTAACGAGCTTGAACTCACATGTGAGATCGATCGAGCAGAGCCGAACTCGGACTCGATTTTATATGCAAAAAAATGAGTTCGCTCTGAACAGCTCTAACTCGATGAATATGAGATCGATCTCAAAGCTCTTCGTCTTAAATAGTTGTGACTGTTATTTCTGTGAAGTGCGTAGAAGAAGAAAAAACATACATTTCTCTGAACGCGGAAACGAAAAATTAATATTTGTGTTTAAAATTCAGTTGGATTATGTTCGTAAGCTTTTGCGAGTACTAGGGGTTTAAGCAATGAAATGAGATGCTACATGTATGTTTATAGAAACCGATTTGGTGTATACACAAACGGAAAAAAAAAATATTGAAAAAGTGGTCAGTATGAAATTGCGATAATCAAAAAAATGAAGAAAACAAAATTTAAATACAAATTTTTAAGTGTATTTTGACATGAAACAGAAAACAACCTACTGCTTAATTTTTCTTGTTTTTACTTTTGTTTGCAAATAATTTTTTTGTGCAAGGCAAATATTTTCTATTTTTTATTTTCTTAAAGGTTTGAATTTCTTTTGAATTTAAATTTTTGAGTCAATTGAATGTATAAGTCATGTAACATGTTTTTTCAGCTTCACTTAACTTTATTTTGTGTTGGTGTACAATTTTCTTTTGCCTGAGATATCTGGCTTAAACTGAAGGAGATACTATAGTCTTTGGTCACTAGTATTTAAGCAAATAGTGACAAAATACAGAATTGAAGGGCCGTTCTAAAAACTGGAATATTCTAAAGGAATCTTAGAGGACTTTATGGATTTTCTTTCGCCGTTTAGAAAATCGCAAAAAAAAACAACTTTTGTGATTGTCTCTTGGTTATTTGTTTACCTCTTTGCAAATATGTATCGAATTATTACCTGATGGTGTTGCAGATTTTCATATTAATATAGGTACATTAAATATTCCTTTAAGTTTTGATGTTAATTTATCGAACGGGTTTTCAATTTATTTTTACTCTTATTTTCTAACGGTAAAATGCGAAAACATAATCCTATACAATTTCAAAAGGTTTTTTTAGAATAGCTATGTAGGAGGCACTCATTCGAGTTTGAGTTTTGTATGTTGTCATTAT
The DNA here is from genome assembly GCA_963921185.1 of Dasysyrphus tricinctus. Taxonomy (NCBI): domain Eukaryota; kingdom Metazoa; phylum Arthropoda; class Insecta; order Diptera; family Syrphidae; genus Dasysyrphus; species Dasysyrphus tricinctus. The sequence goes on along the minus strand of OY992532.1, from coordinate 167,637,777 downwards.
TTGCTGAAATATTAGTGATCAAATATAAAAAAAAACAAAGGAATAGAAAATTTGAGCAATAACGGTAACTACATACTTTAAAAAAATATTTGCCAACAGTCCCCTGTACAGGAAACATGAAACCGCAAAATGATTTTTCTTTCATCGCAATACGGCCACCTACAACCAAAATACAGCTCTTCAAAAATCACTAAACAAAATTGAAAAATATCTTGTTCCCTTTTTTTGACAAGAGTAGGTAGATGCACAACATTCCAATTTCCAATCTCCAATTTTTATAAACTTAATTTGTAACAAAATTAAGCTGAAATTCTGGTATCTTGACGGTTGTATATGAGCTGAGTAAGAGAAAACCCATGCTCGATAATTTGTGAGATCGATCTCACGGAATCAACTGTTTTCTCACCTTTTTGCATAGCATACCGAGTTCTATCTCATAAGAGCTTTCAAAATGAGATCGAACTCATCACTGTGAGATTGAACTCACCACGTGAGATCTAACTCGGTCAGTAACTTTTTTTTTGCATACGAAGCTAAGAAAGTTCTCAAAAAAGTGAGAAAACAGCTTGAACTCATCTTTTTGCATATGACCCATTGTCTTTGTTTTGAGAGTAAAGGAAGATTAACTAACGTGAGTCTTTGAGCATAAGGAGGTAAAGCATGTCTATGGGACCACGGAAGAAAACGAAGACAGAAACGCATAAGCCTTCTCTTGACACATTCAAGTCTGTTTATGTGAACTGTGTAGTAAGGGGCCCATATCACGCATCCATATTCAAGTACTGCCGGCCATATGGTTCCTAGAAATCCCAAAAAAATTGTTTATGAATCCCAGAATTTACTGGCCTTTTTTACAATAGTCATAGTGGTTGACAAAGGTTAATTTTGTGTCAAGAACAATGCCAAGATCGGAAAAAAAACAGGCAATCTACATAAAGAAGAAGAATCTAACATGTAATTCTAAGTTATCATACTTTTTTGCGTGTAAAAGTCATTGTTTTACATTTGTAAATATTTAACAGAAGACGGTTTGCATTGCACCATTCTCTAAACCTATAAAAATCATCTTGGAGTGTTGAACAGTCATTTATAGAGGTTATACTTTTGAAAATTTTGATATCATCGGCATATAAAAGAATAGAGGAATTTTTAATAATCGAAGTCAAGTCATTTATGTATAAAATAAATAATAATGGACCTAAATGGCTACCTTGTAGAGCACAGGAGTAAACAATAAAATGATCACAGTGCTCATTTCGAAAATTCACACTATCACACCTTTTCACCAAATACGACGAGATCCACATTACAAAAAATTTCATTGAACCTTAAAGCCTTCATTTATTTATTTATTTATTTAGCTTAATACAAGCGTGCACTTAAATTTCTACTTAATTCTAAACTTAAATCTAAGCTTAATTCTATGGTGGGTTTATTGTTGTTTTTGTTTTTTTTTTGTTGCTTGTTTTATTTTTATTTTTATTTCTTTTATTATTGATCTGGGCCCGTAGGCCCACCCACCAGTTTTTTACATAAAAAAACTTAAAAATAAGTCCTAAAAATAAATGAAATGAAATGAACAACAGGGGCCTTGAATTAGGACGAGTTATAAAGAGAGGTTCGGAGTGAGGAAGAACTAATATGGAAGTCAAAGATGTCCTGGTGAGTTATTGGCTAGACGCAACATTCTTGAGATTGGTTCAAACTGACCATAGCTTTTGCGGTGATGAGAAAGGCGGAAGAGAGAAGTGGATCTGAGGGAACGTGGGTTAGTATTAATAGGAATCATTTCCAAAAGATAGGAAGAATCAATAGTCCCAGCGAGGAGCTGGTGCAGAAAATGTTTGTCAGCATATTCTTGATGTTTTTGTAGGGTTGCCAAATTGACCAATTTTAATCGATCTTCATAAGGGGGTAAGATGAGATTATCAGACCAAGGAAGACCACGGAGACAAATCGTTGCACAGCTTCAATTCTTTGGGAATGAGAGTTCTGATATGGCGACCAAACTTGGCTAGAGTATTCAAGGAGGGGTCTAACAAAATTTATGTAGAGGGACTTAGTGACATAAGGGTTCGAGAATTCCTTAGATCAACGTTTTATGAAGCCGAGTGAAGAATTGGCCTTGTTAATTATATGGTCAAAATGGGCACGAAAGTTTAGCTGACTATCGCAAATTACTCCCAAGTCTCGTATAGAACAAACAGATGGAATAGCTACATCATGAAAGTAATAGGTTCGGGAAGGTAGGGGAAATCGCTTTCGGGAAAAAGTTATGAACTGACATTTAGCAACATTAAGTTCTAAAAAATTTTTGTCGCACCAGGTTTGGAATGAAATAAGATCGTTTTGAAGTGAAAGAGAGTCAGTGGAAGTAGAAATTACCGTATTTATTTTCATATCATCAGCGTATATGGAGAGATTTGAATCATTAATTACATTGATTCAGTTTATTGGTTAAAGTCTTATGACACAATTTATCAAACACCTTACTGAAATCGGTAAGGACACAATCTACATATTTTCGATCTTCGAAGGAATCAAGACAAAAAGAAGTACTACCTTGTGGCGCGATGGTTTGTGCGTAGGACTGTCATGCCGAAGCTTTGGGTTCGATTCCCAGCCCTGCCACCTAAAAACAGAAATGTTTTATCCGAGGTACTGCCTCTAGCGAGGAACTGACAAATCTTCCAAGAGTAAACCTGTCATGAAAAAGTTCTTCTCATTTGTTCGGACTCGGCAAAAAACTGTAGGTTCCCTCCATTCCTGCCAACAACATGCAAACAGGAATGGTTGAGAGTTGTAAGTCACTAGGCCCTGGCTCTCCACGAGCTGTTGCGCCACCCAATCTATTTATTTATTATAAGACAAAAATAAGTAAAATGAAACAGGTTTGTAACAGTTGACTTGTTTCTGACGAGCCCGTGTTGGTTGTCACAAATAGTAGATTTACAATTAAAAGATAGCACATAACAAATAATGAACTCAGAGTTTCGAAATGACAGAAAGCAGCAATAGGGCGGTAGTTTATGATGTCATTTTTCTTTCTTTATTTTTGAACCAGTGTTATAAAAGCACTTTTCCACAAAACAGGGAACATTGAGCATTTAAGTGATTCATTGAATAGAATATGTAGAGGATAGGACAACTGAGGCACACATTTGTTTAATACACAAGATGGTTAACCATCAGGACCAGGACTAAAACAATCGTACTAAAAATTGTACTCACCGGGAGGGGAGGGATACAATGAAGTAATTGAAAGAGATTCCAAATAAGAGAGATTTGACAACTATGATGCACACACAATAAAATTTTATAATATCAATTTGCAACAACATTATTTATTTAATTTAAAACAAGCTGCGCACTTTCGTACTGTTAAAAGAAAATTAATTTAGATGACAAAAAGCTCAATAGAGTCTTTAATCCCAAAGTGAATTTTAAAACTTGAAGTTTTCTTCAGTGCATTTTGTTGGAAAGGAGCCCTTAGAGAGATGAGGCACCTGGGGAATTTATCTCGTAAAAAGTCCATGCGAGTTCTAATTGTGTGAGCTTTGACACTGTCCTACTGAAACCAGACATTTTTCTACTCTATCTGTTTCAGTCCAGACTAGAACAAGTCCTGTGGTCGGCGAGCGTTTGAAAAAAAGGCTTACATACAAAAAACATCACGTTGTTGAACAAACCATTCTTTCTCTAATTCAATAGCTTATTAAACCTCCCATCTCATTCTTTAGAAATTAACTCATTTTCAGAACTCTACGACCCTAGGAGGTGCCGATTGTCCATGAGAAGGGGTGGAAAACAATTTGAACATTTGCTTTGAAAATTGAAATAAATAAAAATTTAACAATTATTTTTAATGTTGTTAATTTTGTTTTTAATTTATGGTTACTTCGGCTAAACTTATGATGAGTATTTTTTTAATTTTTTGAATATTTGGAATTAAAAACAAATTTATTTTTTTTATTTTAAAAAATTCAAGAGCAATTAAAATTTTCTTCTGATTATTTTTAGCACCAATAGTGTTGAAAATTGCTGAAAAATAAAATCGATGGAGTTCATCCATTTGTAGTCATGGTATTCAAAAACGTAAAGTAAGTAAAAAAGAATACACAGAAAAAAATGCACATATTTTGAGTACCCTTTGAGATAGCCCCTTTTTATTTCCGGTTTAAGAGCAGTCATAAAGTGGATTATCCAATGTTTACCGGACACCCTGTATAAAATATTCTTGCTGAATGAAAACTATCTTTTTAACTAAAGTTTTGTTTATTGTCTTAATAATTAAAAGGGCTTGTATGACAGTTTCTAAGTAAAGCTGCAATTAGTTATCCGACACTAAATTTTGACTCAGTATCATAAGAGGAAAACAGTGCTCAAATATTTTATGGGTTTAGTATATGCATACTGGACCAAATTTGGTTTTGATATTGATGAAAAAGAAGGTAGATTTAAAGAAAGTGTATTCAATTTAAAATAAAAACCATCTTTCTGTTATTTTGAAGTTTTATTAATTAAAAATATTGTCATTTTGAACAAAAATTAGTACAAATGTTTATTGTGGTGTCAAATCTACAAAATTTTGTAAAATTTATTACCTTTCATGAAATGTAGTGAAAATAATCATTCTTTGATTAACAAAAACGGTTCGTTATTGTTTGCTTTAAATTGAACTTGTTTCTTAACATTCAAATTGAAAAAAAAAAAACATATTCAATATGATGAATCATTTACATATATTCTTCAAATTAATGATTAATTCTTCAAATTGATGCATTCTTTTCTTAAAATAAATTATTCATTCTTCAGTGTAACTAAGTGTTTCTTCATTATTACGTATGCATATATCGATATAATTCGTAATGGGAAATTTTACTCCAATTATTCGAAGTCTTCAATAAATTAACATAAGCGCAGTGTTTTGGTGAAATTGTATTGGCAAAATGTAAAACTCCACAGCATTGTTTCCTCGGTTCTGTTTATTCTGATGAAAGTAATGATTTGAAAGCATTTTTCTCAACGGCTTTGTCTGATATGTTTTTCACCAAAACCAACTAATTACGAAATGATCAATCCCATATGGCATGCAAGGGCATTTCAATGGCTCATAATAAAATCCTTGTTTGAGTGCAACGGCGAAGAAAACGTCAACCATTGTGTTTTGTGGCTTCGTTAATATGAGATTTTCAATCTTTACATATGGTTATGTAAACAATAGAAAATTAGAAAAAAAAAGAAACAAAAAATGCATTAAAAGTCCTTGAAGAGTGTAGGATTTTAATTTGCCCTTACGTGCGAAAAATAGCTCCTTTTTGCACGCGACTGCTAATGTGATAGGTATATTGTTTTTTTTTTTCAACTAGAACTGCTGCCAGAATACGAGCATTTTCCTTGAAACAATAATTTGTTGGCTTTTTAATTTAGATGTTTTAAATTGTTTGCATGTATCGAAGAAAAATGCATTGAGGTGAAAGAGACCTATTAGCCTATGAACAAAGGGTCCTTGGGGAATTTTTGTTGTGGAGTTCTAAGTGAGGTTTCATTTCTAAAAGTGCTTTTGATGGTGAAAAGATTGGGTAGAGAAAAAAATCGCTGAATGGCTATTTTATATTGGGGTTTTAAAATGTATGATCTGAAAATTGGTTATTTTCCATAGGAAGTGACGAGTAAAGGTGTACGATATGGATGAATAGAAACAATCGAATTCCCATTGGGATTTCACGCTAGAAGAAACTTCGCACGGAAAGTGCACATGAAAGGGAAAACCAAAACAAATAAATGCTATTTATTATGCCTTTTCGGGTTAATACTCTCATTGCTGTTTGATTCAAGGCATTATCTCCTAGAATTGAAATGGAATTTCAGAATATACACTCAGAAAAAAAAACAGCTTAAATCAGGAAAAACAGCGCTAAAGCCTATTCCTTGACGTAAGTCTAGTTAACTTGATAATTCCTAAAATAAGTCCACAAATCTAAGAATTCTCGTTTCAAAACTGCTTCGAGATAGTTTTCAGAATGGTTGGGGTTAAATTTAGTCAAAAACAAACTTATTTAAAATAAACAGAAAAGTAAATGACTTGCATTTGTAGGGTTTTTTCTCAATGTTATTTTATTTGAGTATCGTATTTAATTTGTTTTTTGGTTTTTTTTTTCAAATGATTTCCTTGTCATTCTGAAATGTATACATATACATACAGTTTAATTTTATTAAAAAAAAAATTATTGTTACTAACTTAGGATTCTTTGAGATTTAAACTGACACCTTTCGCTACCACTAGACTAATTCTTAATACGAAGGTACAATTTTGAAAATTGATAATTATTATCTACTTTACACAATTTGTGTGAGTATTTTCATATTTAAAATTATTTCGGCTCAATAATGAACTACTAAATCAAGATTGCCTCGAACTTAGTACCTAATTTAAGAATAGATCTCATATTAAGATTGAGAAACTTAAAAAAAGAAACTATTTCTAACTTCAAGTTAGGTTTTTTTCTTAATTCAAGATTTTTTTTTTTATATACTATCAGATCTTCGCCGAAAAGAGCTTAGTACAAGCGACATCTTGTGACCAAAGAATTGCCAAACACAAATTAATTGCTTATCAGGCTCATCACTTAGTGTAGTGTTAGTAGTTAGTAAGCAATAAACTACTTAAGACATACACTTTACAAAATAAAATAAAAACAATAATTATAAAATAACAAATACAATGACATTGACAAAATTAACAATTACAAACATTTAAGAGCGTGGTACACTGGTCTTCAGTGAAGCTTTGAGTCTATTTTTACTTATATTAAAATCAAAAAAATTAGAGTTCAAATAAAGAATGTTGCACATGCGGGTAAAAGGCTCATGCATTCCATAATTGGTACGGTGTTGAGATATATGCATTAGTTCTAGACTTCGAGTGTTGTGACCTCCCCCACGGTAGTTAAGGCTAGTACAATATTAAAAATCAGGTGCATCAATAACGCCCGTCAAAAGTTGATGAATAAATACAATATCATTATTAATTCTCCTTTGGAGGAAGATTATAAGGATCGGACCACGGTAGTCCTTTGAAGGCGAAACGTATAAAATTACGCTGTACTGCTTCTAGTCTATTCTTATGGACATCGTAAAAAGGGGTCCATACCTGTGATGCGTATTCAAGATGAGGGCGAACAAGACTGTTTAAGAGAGCGAGGGTAACATAAGGATCCTGAAATTCCTTAGACTATCGTTTAACAAACCCTAACAAAGAGTTTGCCTTGTTGACTATTAAATTGGTATGCTTCTTAAAATCAAGATTAAAAGTAAAATGAACCCCTAGGTCTTTGAAACTATCAACACGACGCAATGTGTGCTGCAATATTTCATAATCAAATGAACTAGGAACTTTTTTTTTTGAAAAAATGATCGCCTGACATTTAATAAGGTTGAGATTTAAACCGTTTTTACTACACCAAATAACGAAACTGTTTATATCTTCTTGCAAAAGTAACCGATCATTCACAGATTTGACGCTTTTGAAAATTTTCATATCATCCGCAAAAATTAGAATTTCACTATAACGTATAACGGATACGTCGTTGATGGCTAAGATAAAAAGAAGTGGGCCCAAATGACTACCCTGGGGAACTCCAGTTTTGGCAAAGAAAGGGTTGGAGACAGAGCTCCTAAATCTAACTCGATAAAATCTATTATGGGGATAGGAAGAAACCCAAGTGATGAGTTTAGGAGGGAAGCCAAACACCTTTAACTTAAACGTGATGATGTCATCTGAAAGTTGATCGAAAGCCTTAGAAAAATCTGTAAAGATGCAGTCGAGTTCTTGACCATGTTCAAACGCAGTTGAGCACTTATGCAAGAATGCAGGTAAATTTAAGCTGGTTTTCAGAAAAAATAAATAATAAATAAATTGGGTGGCACAACAGTTCATGGAAAACCAGGGCCTAGTGGCTTACAACTCTCAACCATTCCTGTGGGCGTGTTGGCAGATATTCTGTATTGAATTATTGGATGTTATTTAAGGCTCAAGCAATTAAGATTAAAAAAAAATATATGAAATAAGGCCGATCGTACTTGATTTTAGCTTGCAGTTTTTCTCTGAGTGTGTATACGTATGTAAAGTAATGAGTCTCAAAAAATTATGACAAATACATACATAGGTGCAAGATTCTTAAAATTCTTGCCTTACTGATGAATTTTTATCTGGGATAGATATACATATTTATCGATTTTAAAAACCAATTTTCTCAGATCAATTAAATAATTAATTGTAAAAAGTATTTACCAATTTAGTAAAACGTGACATATTAGAAATATAGCTATTTAGAAACAGAAGATATGCATTTACCCGACATCGCTTGGCTTTTAATTTCCTCGTATATACAATAAAATGTTAATGGCCAATTTCATAAACAAACACTAAAATTGCTTTTATCTAAACTCCTAAATTTATCAGACATTTAAAATTTTTCAGTTTCACCATTGTAGAATAGGAATATAAATAAATAATATAATAATTTTAACTATATGCCTGTAAGACCTAAGGTCTTTTAAATGCAACCTGAATTGCACGGCACTAGTTAGAAAGAGTAGGAAGATAGGAAAGATTTGGCACAGTGGATTGAGATCAAGGTGTTTATTATCTCATTAAATCTCACGGGTGGCGTCCAGTTAAGCTGGGAGAATATAGAAAAGAATGCTGCCTAGAATGGGGCTCGAACCCACACCTCTAAGCTAGCAGTCAAGCACTACATCCACTGCACCATTGCCACCCGCTATTTATAGGGATATTTTAATTTGACTTAGATGCACACATCCCTGGATTCAAAAAAAGAGGTTGTTTCCCTCGCACATGCGAAGTCTATGAGAAAAAGTGAAAAAGCATTATGGATGAGGGACAATTATTCTGACAGCAAAATATCAGCTGTTGTTGACTGGATCGGCTTAGCAAAAAAGGCTTTTAAAATTTAATGAGACAAAAACGAGCTTTTACTTTACAAGGGCTTTTAAAATCTTCTTAAATATTAAAGCATTTGGTGAAACCAAAAATCATCATTTAAAGGCTAAAAGGCTTTTTAAATTATTAAAAGCCTTTCGTGAAATCGGCCATAAATCGGCTACATTTCAGAGACTTATGGCCGATTTCACGAAAGGCTTTTAATTATTTAAAAAGCCTTTTAGCTTTTAAATGATGTTTTTTGGTTTCACCAAATGCTTTTAGATTTAAGAAGATTCTAAATGCCCTTGTAAACTAAAAGCCCGTTTTTGTTTCACTAAAGTCTTTTTTGTTAAGCCATTCCAGTCAACAACAGCTGATATTTTGCTGTCAGAATAATTTTCCCTAATCCATAATGCTTTTTCACTTTTTCTCATAGACTGCGCATGTACGAGGGAAACAACCTCTTTTTTTGAATCCAGGGATGTGAGCAAACTCAGTCAAATTAAAATATCCCTAAAATATTCCTTTTCTGCATTGGTGAAACTGCAAAATTTTAAATGTCTGTGAGGAGACTGTACCTGCTAGCAGTCTAGGCCAAGCCTGAAATATTAATAAAATAATTAGAAAGACAATTCGCTTAGTATTATAAATTTCTTTATTGGAGTTCGTGACTCGATGAAGGTTCTGATACAACTGATGAACTGACTGCTTATCATAAGCCAGTAAAATATTCTTGCATGGTACATGAGAAATCATCCTATGACAAACTAGCGGCTTATTATATACCATAATACATACATAGGTTACTTTAAAGTATAAAGTACAGTGTAGTAGGTTAGGTTAGGTTAGGAGGGGTGTGCACAGCACAGAGGCTGTTGCGTACACGGGGGCCTGTTGGTCCATTGTGATCTCCTTACAAAAAGAAAGCAGAGATGCTCCTAAACTAATGATTCAGATAGACTGGCTCATTAACGAACCAGCCTGTGCTCTCTATGAATTTCCTCATATTTGCCATTGAGACCTGCGCTAGATCATCCAGTTCTCCAACAAACCTGTTTCCCAAGTAACGGAGGCGGCTTGTTTGGAGGTTCGGACAGTCACAGAGCAGGTGTTTAATGGATTCTACTTCTTCAACATCCTGACAGCTCCTACAGCAGTCGGGTGCGAGTACACCCAATCTGGTGGCCATTGTGCCAATGGGACAGTGACCCGTTAGTACACCTATCAAGATTCTAATGTTCTTTTTACTCAGCGATAGAATATACTGAGATTCTTTTTCATTAATTCTAGGCCATAGACTTCTAGAGATAACGCAATCGTTCCTGGTAATCCAGGATTTATTGATTCGCTCTTTCGTTACTAGGTCCATTTTCATTTTAACTACGCCGATCGGGATGTCTAGTCCCATGTCTAATTGGTTACTACTGTTCCTATTTGATAATGACCCCTTCCTTGCTAGTTCATCTGCTATATCATTCCCTTCTATATTGCTATGTCCAGGAACCCAACAGAGTTTGACTTGGTTAGTGTTACAAATTTTGTTCAGTATGCCTCGACATTTTACCACTGTTTTGGATCTTATGGTCTCACAGTGTAGTACGAAAGTTTCGCTACAATACTCCCCTTCGGCGAAAAAGAAAATTAGTTTCGAAGGTTGAATCGAACGCGTCTTATTGGAGTTGATGTATTAGTTGATGACAAATCGGTGCTTGGCCGGAATGATGATGATGAATATCCAGATGGTCCAAGATGCGATGTTTCTGGAGTTGTCGAGATGGTAGGCTGCTCTACGATGGTGGTGTTGCTGTCGTCTGGTGCGATATGCATGGTGGTGTTGCTGTCGTCTGTTGCGATATGCATGGCGTTGTTTACTGTAAACACGGGTTTTAATCGATCGATGGTTATAGTCGATTGTCGCCCAGATATATCCACGATGAAGTACTTTTCATGACGTGAAATAACGCGATAGGGGCCTTCATATGGTGGAGTGAAAGCACTGTGCGCTGCGTCCAGGCGGATGAGTACATGCGAGCAGGTGGCGAGCTCTTTAAATATGAACACTTTTCGTTGACCATGACGTGAACCAGGAACAGGTGCAAGGCTCGCAAACTGCATCCTCAGACGTTCGGCTATATCTTGGGGTGATAGACTATTAGAAAGAGATGGCACAAGAAACTCACCAGGCAATCGCAACGGTTCTCCAAAAAGAATATCAGCTGGAGTGGCTTTCAGGTCATCTTTCCATGCTGTTCGAATACCAATCAATACTATTGGCAAAGTGTCAATCCAGGAGGAGCTTTCATGGCATCGAATCGCCGCCTTAAGCTGTCGGTGAAGGCGCTCCACCATGCCATTAGACTGTGGGTGGAATGTAGTCGTGTGGATGTGCTTGCTGCCGAGTAGCTTGCTGAGAGCGTTGAACAGCTGACTCTCAAATTGAACTCCTTGGTCTGTGGTTATCCGAAGTGGAACACCATAACGGCATATCCAACCAGCGAATAATTTCCGAGCAACACATTCAGCTCCAGTGTCCTCCAATGGAAAAGCTTCGGGGAAACGTGAGAAGCGGTCGATTATGGTAAGGCAGTAGCGGTATCCTCTTGATGGTATATATGGTCCGATGATGTCGACGTGTATATGCTCGAATCTACGGGTTCGTCCACCCGGAAAATCGTTGATTGGTGACACAACGTCGCGAGAGATTTTGTTGCGTTGGCACGCCAGGCAAGCACGAGACCATTGACGGCAGTCTTTCTTCAGGCCAGGCCAAACATAGCGCTGTGAGACCAGCTTAATCGATGCATTGACTCCAGGATGACTTATACTGTGGAGAGATAAGAAGACTTTTTGACGAAGTGCGATGGGCACGAAAGGGCGCGCTAGCTGACCGTTGACATCACAATATATTGGCAGGCTACATTCAGGAATACGTACAGGTCGAAGACACAATGAGTCTGTTGGTGGATTTTGGAGACGCTGTTGGATTTCTTCATCGGCTGCCTGGGCCTGGGCAACTTCGTTGGCTGAGACAGCGGTAGCGATGGACTCTACACGTGACAAAGCATCAGCGACAACATTGTCCTTACCGGATACGTGTCTTATGTCGGTGGAATACTGGCCAATTAAATCGAGTCGCCGAAACTGCCAAGGTGTCGCCTTGTCTGGATCCTGAGAAAAGGCGTGCAGGAGTGGTTTATGATCTGTATAGATCGTTATGTGACGTCCCTCCAAAAAGTGCTTAAATTTTCGCACCGCTGCGTAAATCACGTGTAGTTCCATATCGTATGGGCTTCGTTTTCTTAGAGCTGGTTGAAGCTTCTGACTGAAAAATGCAAGAGGCTCCCAAACCTCGTTTCGTAGTTGTTGGAGCACTGCACCTACAGCACTCTGGGATGCATCCGTAAAAATAGCCCAAGGTAAACTTGTGTCTGGGTAGACAAGTTGTGAAGCGTTTCGAAGCTGCTCTTTACACGCTGTGAAAGCAGCATCTCGTTCTGGGGTCCATTTGATTCGGTCTGAGCTTTTGAGACTGGAACCTTGGAGGCACTCGTGAAGAGGAAACTGGCATGAGGCTGCGTTTTTCTGAAATTTACGATAAAAATTAATAATGCCAAGAAACTCACGCAGCTGTTTGACAGTCTCTGGACGTTTGAAGTTGATGATGGCTTCTACCCTGTCAGGCGGAGGGCGAATTCCTTCAGCTGACACGTGGTATCCGAGAAAATTAACCTCGGATTGGCCAAAGAAACATTTTGCAGTGTTGATCACCACGCCAAATTGTGATAGTCGCTTGAAGAGAATGCGGAGGTGATCTTGGTGTTCATTGTCGTCCTTGGAAGCCACCAAAATGTCGTCGATATATGGGAATACAAAGTCGAGTTCCCTTGTCACCTCATCAATGAACCTTTGAAAGGTCTGTGCCGCATTTCGAAGCCCAAAAGTCATGTATGGGAACTCGAATAGTCCAAACGGTGTAATTATCGCCGTTTTGCAAATGTCATCAGGTGCCACAGGGATCTGGTTGAAAGCACGTACAAGATCGATGGTAGAAAACACTTTTTTTTCCAGCAAGGTTTGATGTGAAATCCTCGAGAACTCGAATAGGATAGCGGTCCGGCACAGTCCGTGCATTGAGTTGACGAAAATCACCGCATGGCCGCCAATCACCACTCTTTTTAGGTACTAAGTGAAGTGGTGACGACCACGGACTTGTTGAACGACGTGTTATTCCAAGCTTTAACATCTTTTCAAACTCGTGCTTTGCTATGGCTAATCGATCTGGTGCAAGACGGCGTGCCTTACACTTAAGCGGGGGACCAGGTGTAGTCGTGATGTAATGTTGAGTTTCGTGTTTGCTTGGTTTGCAGATCCCATCGGGTTTTGTGATGGTCGGGAACTCGGCTAGAATGCGCAACCAGAATGAATTGTTGGGAAGCACCTTAATTGACGAAATTCCTGCGAAAGAACACGTGGCACAGGCAACTGAAAGTCCAGTTGTTGAATCCAGCATACGGTTGTTCTTAAGGTCTGGAAGTAAACCAAAATGGGCGAGGAAATCAGCGCCGATGATTGGTTTTTCGATGTCCGCCACTACGAAGCGCCAAGTAAAATTTCGTCGCAGGCCAAAATTAAGTGCGAGCAGAATACATCCAAAAGTCTTGATTTGCGATCCATTTGCTGCGAAAAGACAGTAGCCAGTTTCTGCTTGACGACCCGATGTTAGTTTCTTTGGATAAACGCAAAGATCAGCGCCAGTGTCCACGAGGAAGCGGACTTTGGTAGCGCTATCTGATACGAAGAGGTGGTGTGAATTAAGTGCAGAGCCGTGTACCGCCGTTAGCGACTCCCTGTTCCGTTTCCCTGAAAAGAACATGGATTACGGCAATTCTTCGCAAGCTCTCCCCATGTGGCGTGATACCAGCAAAGGCCGTTAGCTGATGTCGGTTGTGAACGGGATCTTGAATGAGATCTTGAACGGGATCGTGAACGGCTTGGCACACGTTGACGATCATGATTTGAGTTTTTAACTGAACTTACCAGCTCACAGATTACCTCTTCGAGTTTTGCTATTCGGGGCTCCAGTGGTGAAGTACAAACATCACGTGAACTGCCAACGGCTGCTAGATAATTGGAAGACGAAATCTCCATTATATGGTCAGCGAGCGTTGCTAATTTTTCCAGAGGCATGTCTTGTTGTGTCGCAAGAATAGTTTGAACTGCTGGTGGAAGTCTACTTAGCCACTTGGTCCGAAGAATATTGTCGGGGACGTTATCCACGAGGCCTTGCAAGTGGCGCAAAAATTGTGACGGCTTGCGATCACCTAAAACCTCTTTGTCAAGCAGCTGATGGAGCCTTGTTTCCTGCGATGATGTTAACCTCTCGATGGGTGCAGCCTTCAATTTAACATACGGTGTAGCAGCAGGTGGATGAAGAATTATGTCTTGCACCTCTGCTGCGGCAAGAGCATCTAAATGAGATGACGCAAAGAAGAATTTCGTAGTTTCATCGGTGATGCCAGCAAGATGAAATTGGCCTTCTAGTTGAGCAAACCACAGAGCAGGGCGTTCAGCACTGAAAACTGGTGGTCGAACGACGAAGCGGTGCTGCGGTGACGTAGGGTCAGTAGTTGTAACCGATTCATTTGCATTCGCAGGCATAGTTCCTCCGTTTATATACGGTTGCTTTAAAGGTTAGCGTGTTGTTGGGGTCACCAAATGAGGAGACTGTACCTGCTAGCAGTCTAGGCCAAGCCTGAAATATTAATAAAATAATTAGAAAGACAATTCGCTTAGTATTATAAATTTCTTTATTGGAGTTCGTGACTCGATGAAGGTTCTGATACAACTGATGAACTGACTGCTTATCATAAGCCAGTAAAATATTTTTGCATGGTACATGAGAAATCATCCTATGACAAACTAGCGGCTTATTATATACCATAATACATACATAGGTTACTTTAAAGTATAAAGTACAGTGTAGTACGAAAGTTTCGCTACAGTCTGCTAAAATTTAGAAGGAGTTTAGATAAAAGTAATTTTAGTGTTTGTTTATGAAATTGGCCATTAGCAGCTCCTACACAAGACATTACTATTGCTCAATATTACACTGCGAGCCACTTGAATAGAAAAAAAACTTTTTAGAAATATAAAAGCGTCTATCGTTTTGGTAAATTTATAAATCGATTTTTTTTCCGTTCTTGAAAGAAGCAGGGCCGTTCCTAGGGGTGGGTCAAAGGAGCAGTTGCCCCAGGCAACTTGTCGTGAAAGGCGCCGTGCCTTACCGCGAACAGCACTACAATTCCGTGAAAGGTGCCACCATTTCGTGAAGGATTCCATTCGGTGAACTTTTGTATAAAAACTACAAATTAAAACAATATTATTGTTTTTCAAATGAAATGGGTTGGAAATGGAATTGGAACGATATTTATGACTCCATAAGATCGATTTGTATTTCCACTGGTTCAAAGACCAACTGATCCAAAAGAAGAAAAAATTTCACCAAAATTTCGACAGTGATCGGCTTTTAAAATCGAGATTTCAACAGTTGAAAATAGACATTTTTATAAGACCATAAATCGGGGAATGATGTTAAGAAGTGCGTTTAACTTGCTTTACATTGTCATCAATCAAATTAAACGGTTGTTTGGAGTTCAACAAGGATACGTGTTTTATACAGAGTTATATTTTTCCATAGACTCAAAAATAATACTCTTAAGTTCCTGTAAATAAATCAAACAAGAATTTATTCAATTTTTCCATGAAACAATTCAAGCAGAGCGTTGTTTTTTTGCCGAATCGTTAATCGACAGGTTAAAATTTAGATTTATATCGACTATTTTGTAGTTTTGGAAAGTCAAAGAGTTAACTTTTTGTCGAGTCGAGATTCCGAAATGTCACAATTTTATCAATCAGTAGGTATTTTTCTTTACTTTTGGGATAATGTTTGAGAAAGATTGCGGGAAAAAGTTTGGGATTTAGCTTTCTGAAGTTTTTGTTGTAATGTTTAACCAGAAATGAAAAGTAAAGGAACGCATTTGGGATGATTCTGGTTTGTTGTGGTTTGAATTACCTATTTAACTTTATTTCTGGTAGGTTCACCGCATACAAAATTATACAATTTCAATTTTTATTAAAAGAACAAGGAAAAACATTTTACTTTATATTTGCCTCCATTGTATCATTTTCATTTAATTTAATTACATTATACCATTTTATGTACGCTACTTGAAAAATTTAATTTCAAATTTTTCTATCAGCTAATTTCGTATTTGCCAAGCAAGAAAAAAACAAATGTTCGGATTAGGACAGATGCTTGCTGGAGGGGAAATGAAAAAAGTCAAAAGCTCTGGCATTTCGTACCAGGAAATAGTAAAGAAACACGTTTTGGGTAGATTTGGGATACTTCGGAATCCCACGGGCGAGTAAAGAAACAGAACAAAGTCGATATCAACTGACATTTCGACTGGTTAAGCGGACAATTTTGCTGCCGGTTATTTGCACACGACCGATTGTAATGTGTAGATGGTAGCCTGGGGTCAGTTTCAGTTTTAATACGGTGGAAGTGACTGAGTCCATGATTTTTACTTGCGATATATGTAGGTACTATAGGGCAAGTTTTGGATTCGTGCAAAAAAAAATTTCGAGATAACAATCAAACATGACATTACGATGATAGAGAACACGAAAAAAGTGGGTGGCACAATTCTGTCTGTCTGTCTGTCTGTCTGTCCGTACCTCAACCTACAGCCTTAACCACTGAAGCGATTTTCTTCAAATTTTGAACTTAAGGTTTTTTTGTAACTCTCCAGAGGGGAAATTAAAATTGTTTTTTAGCTCAAAAAATAACGGTACTTGCCATACAACCATTAAGGAAAAGCTTATTTATCTCAAAAACGGCTCCAACGATTTTGATAAAAAAAAATCAGTGTATTACTGTAGATATGATGTACCTTTTAGTAAGAAAAAAAATTACCAAAAACATTTATTAACGGTACCTGCCATATAACGGATTTTTTGATTTTTGGTTTTCTCATTAACCGCTCATCCGATCTCAATAAAAATTTTTTCACAAAAGCTTTGTTAGAATATAAATAAAACTGCATATCAAAATTTTTGAAAAAATAAATTTTGGATTTTTAAAAAAAGATTCAAAATTTTTTTTGAAAATTCAATATTTCAAAAACGGGTTGATGAATTAATTTGAATTTTCAGTTTTAAATGTATATTAATATACATATACTCAAAATTGGCATACCAATTTTTTTTTTGAAAATTGTTACAAAAATTTTATATATAAAAAATTAATTTTTAAGAAAACGGCTCCAACGATTTTAAATTTTTTTTGCCCCAGGTGTTCTAAGGGCTAGGAACGGCACTTGAAAGAAGTATTTATATCGAATAAAATTGCTTAAACAGAATAATATAGAAAGTACCGTTTGGTTACTTTTATCACTTTCCAGATTCCATCATTAAAAAATTGTGCAGTGCAATAACACCCGCGGTAATAAAGCTCGTGAGCCTCAATTCCCAAAATAAAAGGAAGAAACTCCCACGAATTTATTTTCCATTTTGAAATGGAAACAAAAGCTGTGAGTTATTTTCCTTTTTCTTGTGGGCTTTTATTCCAATTATGAATGGAAAGAAGACCCAAACAAAAAAATCGATTGTTTAATTTTAGAAAGCACTGGACGAACTGACAGTTAGAAAATTACCCCCACTGTGCTACTGAGATATAATTTTCGATACAGAATGAGTACTTACTTACTTATTCAAGGTGGCGCTACAGTCCGGGGTGGACCAAGGCCTCAACCAACAAGCTTCTTCCAGCCGGCTCGGTTTCGAGCTAGCTGTCTCCATTTTCTCACGCCAAGTTGGTTGAGGTCCTCTTCCACTTGCGTGCGCCACCTTTTACGCTGTCCACCTCTACTGCGCTGTGCCACGGGGTTGGATTCAAAGACTTTCCGGGCCGGAGCATTGGTGTCCATTCGCTCTAGGTAATGCTAATGCTACATTTCCACTTAACGCTAATCTGCGATTTAATAAGATTTACCTCAAATCTTCTTTCAAATCTTGAAGATTTACCATACAAATATATTTCGTAAATCTTGGAGATTAGAAATTAATCTTGTTAAATCTTCCTAGGACAAAAAGTTTTACAAATCGAACTTACCTATTTTTACATGGTGCTGAACGATTCATTCGAGACTCGATTCAGTTCTTCATTGTTTGATGCGTATCAAACATTCTGTCTCTTTCGCACTTCATAAGAAAAATTCAAACGCCATTTGCATTTTTGAAGGTGCTGTCAGATTTAATCTTTTTTAAATCTTTTTGGGCGGTGGAGACACCAAAAAGATTTATTTAACCTAAACTGAGTTAAACCTTTGGTGGAAACATAGCATAACCCAGCCATCTCAGTGGTTGGCTTTTCACTTTTGTGGCTAGGTCGGTGTCGCTGTACAGCCCGTACAGTTCGCTGTTGTATCTTCTTCTCCATTCCCCATCTATGACGGGACCAAAAATCACCCGGAGAATTTTCCTCTCAAAGCAGCCTAACGCGTTCTCATCCACCGTTAACAGTGTCCATGCCTCTGCACCAAACATCAGGACCGGAATGATAAGCGTCTTATACAGGGACAGTTTAGTTGCTCGAGAGAGGGCTTTGCTTCTCAATTCCCTTCTCAGCCCAAAGAAACAGTGATTGGCAAGAGTAATTCTTCGTTTGATCTCAGCACTGGTATCGTTCGCTGAGTTTATAGCGGTTCCTAGGTAGACAAAGTCTCTGACCACCTCAAAATTATAGCTGTCTATAGTGACGTTCTGTCCGAGACGTTGGTGTTGGGTGTCCTTTCTTGTTGACAGCATATTTGCTTTCATTCACCGTTAGACCCATCTTCTTGGCTTCCTTCTCAATGCTCACAAAAGCACCACTGACATCACGCTTTGTTCGTCCGATTATGTCAATGTCGTCAGCGTAAGCAAGTAATGTAATATACAGAATGAATAGCTTCCATCGTAGCTCTATACGGATACAACACGTCTGAGTGCTTCAGTATCGATAGAAACGCTGATTAAGATTATTGGTATTTGAGCGACTCATTTGTATCGCAGCAGTGCCAGAGATATTTTTTCAAATTATATTTGGCTTTGGACTTTTTTAAAAGCCTATCTACAACAAAAAAAGCACTTGCTGTTATAAAAAGTACACCACGATATTGGATTTACACGACTAACAAATTGGCAATATAGGTACTGCCCGAAAGAATGAATTTGTCCCTTCTTTTGTCAGTTTTTTTTTTATCAGAATACTGCCAGTTTGTCGGTCGTGTATATCCTAGCTTTAGTAATTTAAGGACTATGGGTACAATGTCGGAGTGTATAGTGTTTGCATACAGAAGATTCTGTTCTATCCTCCTACCTGCCTACATACAAAATTAAACTGTAAACTTATCAAAATCATACAAATCTCCTTGGGCTTTTTAAAAATAAATGCAACATCAATTTGACCGCAAAATCCTTGAAAAGTAATTCCAATTCTAACGCAAAACACATTTGGAAAACTTTTGTACAGAATTTTTTTTTCTAAAAAAAAACATATTCCCTCCTCCTACACACTTGTGTTTTTATATTTTTTATATAAAAATGCAACTATTAGTTTGGAAATAAAAATCTAGTAAACGACCAAGTTTCCCAACAGCTGCTAAAGCTCCGAAAAAAATCCCTTCAAAGACTCCCAAGCAAATTTATGTAAAAAAAAAATGAAAACATCCTGAAAGGCGATTCAGGAAACATGATTTTTTTTCCGTTGGTTCTTTCATGGGACTGTTGCGATTCTGATGGTGGTGTGGTGAACTCATGTGTGAGATTTAATTTTAATTAAAAAAATATGTATTCATCCATTTGC
Source organism: Dasysyrphus tricinctus (assembly GCA_963921185.1). Taxonomy (NCBI): domain Eukaryota; kingdom Metazoa; phylum Arthropoda; class Insecta; order Diptera; family Syrphidae; genus Dasysyrphus; species Dasysyrphus tricinctus. Next base: position 167,617,924 of record OY992532.1, on the reverse strand, counting down.
TGTTCAAAATCGGTATGTGGTGTGACTTTTTTGTATTCATTCACTCGTCGTCGTGTGTCCTTGCTTCACCCTTTTTGCAACATACAATTAAAACATTCAATTTTAGACAGTTGCCACAAAGTTGGATAAGGACTCATCATCATGATCATCATCATTGAATAAACAACTTAATTTTTCTGTTGAATATTTTTCCAATTTGGCAAAGAAATTGTAAAACCCTTCGCGCGAGCGTCCTTTTCTTTTGGAGAGTGGATTGCAGGATGATTTTGCCAGCTCGGTTCCTTGCTGCTGGAGGAAATGTCGAGGAAGAAATGAGGAAATAACTTAATTTTAATACTCTGTCAAGCTGTGGATAGTGTGTAAGGATTTTTTCTTTTCGCTAAAGAATGAAATAAAAAAATATCTTGAATGCTATTTGTGAGCAACATGGCGTATAATTGCAGCAACAAATTATAATTAAAAATTAAAAGGGGAGCACGTCAAAGAACCAGATGAAGACCTTACACTAAGTATAAAATGGGTCGGCTTTTGTGGTAATTTTTATAAAATGGTTGGGAAGCTTTGAGTTGAAGACTATCCTATAGTCTTCTTGCACGATTCATTAAGAAAAAAAGTTGTGGCCTTCATTTCAGTTGAAAATTGACTTAATGAAATACTGATTTAAGGGAATGGAAATGGATCAATATATTAGTCGCCTGAAGTAAAGGACTTTGAATACAAAGGTGTAAATTAAAATTTATAACAAAAACACAAACACAAATTCTAATTCCACCAGGCCTATACACAGTCTTTGACACGGGCAGGTAAGGCTCGTTCTATTAGGTAATTTTTCGTCCCGAATCCAAATTCGCCTTAAGTAATAATCTTATTCTTCGAAATCTTTAGTATGTTGTTTAGCCTATTGAATAGACCGGAAAATGAAGGGTATAAAGGAACAATTACGTGCAAGGGTTTTTCTTATTGAATATGTTTGTTTGGCACGTAAGCATGCTTAAAAACGAAAATGCTACTAAATTCACCCATGCGTTTCTGAGAGAATGGTCACAATGGCCACTTTTCAATATTTTTGGTGTAACTTGAAAACTAAGCCGAATTTGACAATTTTACATTTAATACTTTTTGTTCAAAATTAAATTTCCTATTGAAATGGATAGTTCAAAAAATTTTAAGAAAAAATTTAAGCAGGAAAAGTTGACAAAAACCAGCCTAAAAAAAATCAAAAAATCAAGAATATCTAAATTTTTTAATAAATTGTGCATAACTTTTTTGAAGCAAAGATAGGGTCAAGACATGCAGGGACAAAATAAAGTAGAGATTAAAAGCCTTAATATGGCATGTTCAAAAATTAATATATGTTTAAAATTGACAGAGATATTCCCATTCAAACCTTATCATTTCTTATAATTTTTCGCAGTTTTGGCCCAAAAGTCCCTTTTTCGGTACAATATGGCAAATTTCACTTTCGTAAAAATGTTCGAAATCAAATTTTTGTTATAATATGACATTAGAACTATAAAAATTGTATAAAAAGGATGTAAGTTCGCAATTTCGTTTTTCGGCTGTTTTTAAATGCTTTCAGACCTACAGACCGAACGGCTGGCCCGATTACCATAAGATTTGGTACTAGGTGCTAGGAACGTTAAATTTGTCGTAAAGTACCAAAAAATATGCTTTCGGGCAAAAACTGCGAAAAATGATAAGAAATGGTAAAGTTTGAACGGCTATATCTCTGCCAATTTTCGCATAATATGGCTTTTTTAATATGTCTTATTAAGGCCTTAAAACTCCAGTTTACTTTGTTCATGCATGTCTTGAGCGTATCTTTGCTCCGAAAAAAATTATGCGCAATTTAGAAAAAAATTAAAAAATCTTTGATTTTTCGATTTTTTTCGTGTTGGTTTTTGCTTAGTTTTCCTGCTTAAATTTTTTTGAGAAATTTTCCAAACTATCCATTTCTATAGAAAATTTAATTTTGAACAAAAAGTTTCGAATGTTAAATTGTCAAATTCAGCTTAGTTTTGGAGTTATACTAAAAATACTGAAAAGTGGCCAGTGTGACCATTCTCTCAGAAACGCATGGGTGAATTTAGTAGCATTTTCGGTTTTAAGCATGCTTATGGGCCAAACAAACATATTCAATAAGAAAAACCCTTGCACGTAATTGTTCCATTTTAAAAGCTCTATTCAATAGGCTAGTTAATGTTATAGACCGAGAGCCCAAAGCAGATTTTGGGAGTGAGTGATAGCAAAAAAGAAGAAGCGTCGATAGTTTCATTAAAGGCTATTCACAAAAACAAAGTCTTGCAGCTCCTCGGATCCCAAATCACGGAACCCTAGATCATTTGAGTATATAGTTCGCCCTACCAGACTATGTAAGAAACCGTTTTTCACTGATTTTTGTAAACGTTCTGGTAGGGTGAACTATATACACTCAAATAGTCTCGGATTCCGTGGTATGTGATCCGAGGAGGAGGGATGAAAACCAATTTCGACTTACGCACCATTAACTTCGAAGTTGCATTCATATTTCTTTTTGATGTAGGTACTGCTTAAGGCGATATTACACTAGCATATAAATATGGCAAATTTGCCATATAAATATGTCTCAAAAGGGTCATATAAATGTGATAGACATATTTATATGACAAAATATATATGGTGCCATATATATGACCATGATTTTGAGCCATATATTTGACAAAGTGTAATATCGAATCAAAGGCGTTGACATATATATTTGGAAGTTTTGAGCCATATAGTCATATAAAAATCGTTTAATTTTATATGTTCATGCATGTCAAGCAATTTTATCATTTATTTTTGGAATATGGATCAAGTGAAATCAGAAGTCTTCATTTATTTTTTAATACAAGGAGAAAGATGCAGTATTTGAACCGGTGCAGTGCAATAACACCCGCGGTAATAAGGCCCGTGGGCGTTATTTTCCAAAATAAAAGGAAAAAACACCCACGGGCTTATTTTTCAGTCTGAAATGGCAATAAGACCCACACGAAAGAAAAGCAATAAGAAGCGCGGGTGTTATTGCTTTTTGGATTTGTCATTTAAGCCCATCACTTTAAGTATGATCCATGCTCTGCTTTTAAGCACCGCCTTTTCAAAAATCTCAAAATTTTACTGCTGCAATTATTGTTGGATATTAGGATAAATTCAAGGTTTCTTCAAACCCAGATTCTTTAAATGCAAAAGAAACTTTGCATCCAACCAACCTCGCACCCACCCCAACCGATAGCTTTAGTCCAAACATTTACAAAACTGCTGGTCGTACAAGCTTTATCTAGCCGCAATGGTTAGAAAATGCACTTTTCTGGTTGCATTTTCCGCTGAATGTACCTATAACATAAGAAAATTATATAAATGGGGTATTAAATGAAAGCTAAGACAGTCCTCTACACGGACTTTTTTTGGATGTTGCCACTAGTCCGACCACTTTTCTAAAATTTACATTTTGTGCATCCTTGGATACAAATGAAAAGAAATTGGTTAAGGCAGTGTTAAAAAAATACCATTTTTTTAAATGGTCGGACTCGTCACAGTAGCCAAAAAAGTCTGTCCGACCATTGGTATCGTGTAGAAGACAGTCTTAGCTTTTATTTTATACCCCATTTGTATATAAGCTGCTTATATTATGGGTATACATTCAGCGGAAAATGCATCCGGAAAAGTGCATTTTCTAACCATTGGAACCGGATAAAGCTTGTCCGACCAGTAGTTTTGTAAATGTTTGGACTTAAGCTCTCGGTTGGCATCCAATTTTTGCGTGGCCGCGATGAGATATGTATGCACATAGGTAATCTAACGGTCAGCTCCCAGACTATAATAATATTTTAATACCACAAAAAAAAAAAAAAATGTATGTTACTGGCGGAATTTGTTTTTGCATCTTTCGATTCCAGTTCAGAGAAAAAGTGACAATTATAGAGCAAGAAGCAAGGATTTATTAAAACCAATTTAAATTATTATTTATTTTGACAAATTAATTTCCATTATTGTCAAATAATTTGTTTTTCACATATTTGATATTTCAAAGCTAGTGTGATAGCCATATTTAGCTTTGTCATATATATGAACAAAAATTATTTGACGAAGCCATTTGTCATATAAATTGGTCATATATGTATGGCATAGTGTAATACAACTTGTCATACATTGAAAACCTTTGCCATACTTTATATGGCAGCCATATATATATGATAGTGTAATACCGCCTTTAATCACATAAGCCCCGGTTGTGGACTGCAAGACTTTGTTTTTTTGAATAGCCTTTAATGAAGCTTTCGACGACTGTACTTCTTTTTTGCTATCATTATCATCACTCATACCCAAAATCTGCTGTGGGCTATTAGTCTTCACCTGCCCTTTAGAAATTTAATAAGAAAGATAAAATATGCTAAGCATGAGGCCAGTTAATGAAGATCTAGTCCCAGCGCCTGGTACTGAAGAGGTTAAGGAAGTCATCCACAAGATTATAAGAACAAAATATCCTCCGGCTGGGCTGGGCTACCTGCGGAACTCTTCAAGTATGGAGGAGATGTCCTGGCAGGGTGCATGCACCAGCTCATCAACCAAGTGTGGGAGGAGGAAAGAATGCCCGACGAATTGTCAAATAGCTCTATACGCCCAATATACAAAAAAGGCTTTCCTATGTCCTGCGAAAACTAGGCATATCCCTGCTTAATGTCTCCTATAAGAACAAGACCCTATCCAACGTACTGTGTGAGCGTCTAATACCTTTCTGCAACACTATGATTGGCTCATACCAGTGTGGCTTCAGGCCAGTCAGATCAACAATAGACCAAATCTTCACATTGAGGCTAATCCTGGAAAATACCAACGAGTTTCAAGTTGAGACCCGCCATATTTTCATCGACTTCAGAGCCGCATATGATAGGATAAGTTGCGAAGTGCAGAGTGTATCTAATAGTGAGTAGGGAAACTCGGGCTTATTTCCATATCATTTCAAAAAGTTTCTCACACAGATAGTAAAAAAAAGATGATAAAAAGAAAATTTAATGAAGGAAAGTAAAATAAATTAAGGTTTTATTTACACTAAGCATATTTGCACAACTGATAAGAACAAAGTTGACACGCTTTTGAAATTAAATTATGAAAAAAAAAACAACCCCTATCATACTGGTATATTGGCAGGAAAGCAAAATATTTTCAAGTCCGCACGCCTTTGAAAGTCTATAGTAAGGAAAAGGAAATCTGGAAGGGATAAGCGCATAGTCAAATCGTTCTTATGCATTTTGTTTTGTTTTTTATTGTAAGTTTGTGACTGTAATAGTGACTACCATCATTGCAAAAGAGTTTCCCTACTCATTATTAGATATACACTGGCAAATAGCTTCTATTGGCGATGTTGGAACTCGGTATCCCGAAAAAAACTGTTCCAGATATGCCGCATGACATTGAAACGGGCGAATCGGTAACAGCTCATCCGAGCTATGTATTCCAAACGTCTACTGGTTTCAGGAAAGGAGATGCCTGAAACCTGTCAGATAGTGCGCAAGAGTGCTGTTAACCTGGAAGGCACTATCTTCAACAGGTCTTCTCAACTGCTTGGCTATGCGGACGACATTGACATCATCGGCCATTCCAAGCAAGCTATACTGGAAGCCTTCACAGCTATTGATGTACAGGCGAAACGCATTGATCTTGAAGTGAATGAGGACAAAACAAAGTTTATGCTATCAAGAAGCAAAGCCTTATCTGTCCATCATCTAGGACAAAATATAACTATTGCTAGCAGTAATTTCGAGGTTGTCAAGGAGTTCCCGAAACAAACATCAATTACTCGAACGACACCTTAGTGGAAATCAGACGAAGAATTACCTTAAGCTAGCCCTAAACGACGAACATGCTCGCCGAACTTGTTCATGCTCGCTATATATTCGTCGTGTAGGGGATGGTTCGCGAACGGTTCGCTGTTGACGAAAAATTTCGATTTTGTCGTGTTCGTTGGCTTCGATGTTCGCCATGTAGGGCCATGTTCGCGAGCAAACCTCATTTTTGTTGTGAAATTACTACAAGCCCAACGACTTGCGCTTCTTTATCACACATGCTTACGCTTTGAGGAATCAACACGAAATGAATGTTCGTCAAATGTGTTCGTCGTGTAGGGGATAACGCAAACGAACAAGTTCGGCGAGCATGTTCGTCGTTTAGTGCTACCTTTAACGAACCGTGGCTACTTCAGTTTGGCCATAAACAAATGGGTTGAAAACTCCTTTCTCGAAAGACGAAGTGCATTCTACACAAAACACTTATTTTACCAGTTCTTCTCTGCGGCGGTGCCGGATCCTGGACGATAAGTATAAAGAAGGGGAATTGATACTGGGAACTTTCTATTGAAAATTCTTCGGTGGAAATTTAGTCGTATTTGCGTAGAGGGCGATTGGAGGAGAAGTTTCAAACGTGGATTGAACGAGCTGTAAGAAGATGTATATGTAGTCCAAAGAGCGAAAACACGTCGACTACATTGGCTCGGCCCAGGCGCGGATACAGGGGGAGGGCAATGGGTGCAATTGCCCCCCCCTGGGCAAGAACGAACGAAGCATAATATATGAATTTAATAAAATGTGATCAAAAACAGGTTATTTCGTTAAAAGTTTGTAAATTTTTTTCTTGACAGCGCAGCGTTGCAGCAATGAGTGGTTGTGCGTTGGCCGCTGGCTGACTAGGTTCAGTAAAGAAAAGTTCCACTTTGCACAAATAGCCTTCAGATCGACTGAGTGGAAAGATTAAAGTGCCTCTACACTATCCCACAAAGTATTAACACATGTCAGAATAAAGTGGGAAGAAATTTCATACGACTGCCAAATTTGTGTGATGTAACTGACTTCCACACTTGCATCAAAAATCAGTTTCACCATAACCTCAAACGCCCAAGTGGGATAGAAAGTGTGATGGTTTTAGAACCGATCCTAAATATTTGCATGTATTAACACATGTCAAATCGTGTCGGATGCGCTGTCAAGTTGTGTGTGATGAAATTTCATATTTTGTTCCCACACTTTTATACATGATTTCTTCATACTTTTTTGACATGTGTTAATACTCAGTGGGATAGTGTGGAATGGCTATTATAACTTCGGTTTCGAATTAAGATCTTTAAAGTTTAGGCCTTAAAATAATAGATAAATGTCAGGCTACATTACTGTATAACATTTTATGAGAAAAGTCAATTTATTTCATACTAGGGAGTAGATTGAATCCCAAATCGATTTAATTTTTACTTTTCAAGATGCTGTGAATGAAAAATTTCACAATTTGAAAAATTATGTTTTCAAAAATTATTTCTCACCACCAACCCTACTCTACAAATTTGTAAGTGGTTTCTTATAGTTGAATGTATCGCGGGAAGCGGCAGGGGCACTTATCTAAATTTTCAACCTTATAGTCGATTTTCTAAATATTTGCATGTATTAACACATGTCAAATCGTGTCGGATGCGCTGTCAAGTTGTGTGTGATGAAATTTCATATTTTGTTCCCACACTTTTATACATGATTTCTTCATACTTTTTTGACATGTGTTAATACTCAGTGGGATAGTGTGGAATGGCTATTATAACTTCGGTTTCGAATTAAGATCTTTAAAGTTTAGGCCTTAAAATAATAGATAAATGTCAGGCTACATTACTGTATAACATTTTATGAGAAAAGTCAATTTATTTCATACTAGGGAGTAGATTGAATCCCAAATCGATTTAATTTTTACTTTTCAAGATGCTGTGAATGAAAAATTTCACAATTTGAAAAATTATGTTTTCAAAAATTATTTCTCACCACCAACCCTACTCTACAAATTTGTAAGTGGTTTCTTATAGTTGAATGTATCGCGGGAAGCGGCAGGGGCACTTATCTAAATTTTCAACCTTATAGTCGATTTTAATTTAAAAAAAATTAAATCTTTACAATACGTCGATTTAATTTAGCTTCAAATTTTTTTAAACTATGCTTCAAATACTCGAATCTATACAGGATAAAGATATCTTTATCAAAGTTAAAATAATAAACTACATTTGTGTATATAAAAGTTATTGAGAAATACCAAAAAAAGTGAGTTCTTTTGTGATAAACATTTAAATGTGCGTTTCCATTGAGGAAGGACTTTCACTAGAAAACTCTGGAGAGCGGCTCGAGGCGACTCTTTTCCCCTCTGGTGCGCTTATTTCATGACTGTGTCTGTGTCCACTTTCGAGTTTTACTCCTGAGAACTTGTTCAGAGCCACTCGCCGCCTATTTACTCTGAAATGGATACGAACCTTAAGAGTATGCACATGTGCTTCGAGCTTGGCGCTGTACGCAGCGATGCGTGCAGACGTGCTGCACATCTGTTTTAGCCATAACATACGTTTTTGATGTATGTATGCAAGTATTCGTGAGGATTTTGTCACTTTCGTGGATGCGATATGGGAACTTTCGTATTCCATATCATTAAACTGGCCTAGAGTACGAATCCAACGAAGAAGATTGGAGAGAAACCAGGAAATGACTACAGCAGTCACTGCCGAAGAGAAAATGGATGGAACTTTTACACCTCCTTCAATTTTCTTGCAAACGTATTTAACGTTTATGAACACGTTCTCCGGCTTCTAAATATTTTTGTTGCCAAATCGATTTTTTTACTGCAGAATTGCACCACACATGATGTTTTTGAACATCGAACCCAATGCTTATGCAGTAAAACTTGTATTTGCCTTTTTGAACAGAAGACTTTTGCATGTTTGAGAACATTCTGCAAAATGCATTTTTGACGCTGATGACGCTCCTGAAAACGAACTTTTACTGGTAAGGTTAGGTTAGGTTATCCCAGCTTAAGTATAGGCTGGAAGTTTCACTCGAACTCGAACGTCATATGTCTGAATAGGAAAGGAACATACCACTGTATGCCATTATGTTTTCCGCGCATAATTGTGGAGTTACGCCGATCCAGAGGGAACTCAAAAACTCTGTAAGGACACCATGCTATAGCTATATACTGCAAAACTTCATTTCACCAAGTTCAAAGTACCCGCTGTTCGAGACACTATGGCAGTTATAAAAGAGTTAATTGTGTTCTTCATATTTCAAACTAATCAATTCACATTGCTTTCTTTGACCGAGCGTGTAGTGTAAAGCGGTATGAAGTTTACTCAAATTTTCTATTGACCTCATCAAGATTTTGGAAACTCACGAAAATTGCCCCCCCCTGAACGAAATCCTGGATCCGCTCCTGGCTCGGCCACATCGAGCGACGCTCCAGCCAAAAAAAATTTCGAATCCCAACACCCTGGCTCGAGACGACCAGGAAGACCGAATCTTCGCTACAGGGACCAGGCAGTTACAGACTCAAGAGCACTTGGTCTTGAAGACTGGAAGGAGCTTGCCAGGGACCGCAACCGATGATTATAAATATCAATATCTCAGACAGAGAAACTCCATATGGATCGGGAACCGGATAAGTAAGTAAGTAGTAAAATATACTAAACACATACATTTCAACAAGAGATTAATCAGAGAATATAAAATATATAAGTGCAACATAACATTTAAACATATCCTCAAAAATAGCGTAAACGATCAATTTGTAATTTTTGGGATGGGGATATCTTGAAAAGCTGAACTGAAAGCAAAAAGTCTATGGGCCTTAGCAAAAAACTTCGTCCTCCATATTGAAAGCCCTTACCAATGTCGATGGTTTAAAAACGCGATTAACTTTCGAGTCATATGGAGAAAAATACTCGACAGTGAGAAAAACTGAGAGAGTGCAAGTATTAAATTTGTTGCCAAGTGTTGGCAACCCTAAAAAAAGAATTTGGGATCAATTACCTTTGCTGGAACCATTTCAATATAAAAAAAATATATTAAATTATAAATCAATGCATGTCTACTGTAATATACTCTAATCCTTGATTTTCGATTTTTTGTTTAGGTTGTTTTTTTTTTAATTTTTCCTGCTTACATTTTCTTATGAATTTTTTCAATTCCGATCAGCAGCGAGCTCTTAGTTCTCATATGTTTGGCGGAGTTAAAAATAGAGCTTTACTATCTCTTGTTTCTCAACGAATTGATTTAAAAAAAAAAATAACTTTAATTAGAAAGTCTCCTTAGATTTATATATTTAAATTAATTTGAAAAGCTTTAAGTAATCCTAAATTAGCTTAGATACAAATCATTTTTGTGTGGAGGGTGAGCTTCAGCTCCTCAAGCCTTCCCTCCGCGCCTAACACCTAACTAGAACGATAAATATTTTCTCTTGTATTTCAGAAGTATGTAGGTATACTACACTTGGTGGCTATGTCGCAATTATAGGTATTGTATGAAAAGTTTAATAAACTATGTTTAACAAGGTATGTTCACTAAAAGCGTTTTTGCAAAATTTTAAAATAAAAAATGCTGTAACTTAGTTCTTCGAATCAGGTGACGATATGGCACATGGGCACAATTTTTGATATATTTTTCAATAAAGAAAACACTTTGTTTTCTTGTGTATTGCTACATTTTTACTAATCCAAAACTAATCAGCTCTCAAATTGTTTGGACATTCAGGACCCCACAACTGAGCCATTGATTCGTCTTAGTTTTATTCAAACAAATTTTTCGATTTCTATGAAATTTGAAATGTAATTTCATTAAAATTATTAATATTTTTCAAATGCAAAAATAAATTCAGGAATATTTTTATTTTAATTCAAATAAATAAGTAAGTACATAACAACAAAATGTTCTGGGGTCAACGAATTGAACATTCAATTTTTATTTGCTGTTCAGATATTTTGTTTTCATACTGTATCTACAGCTACAGCCCTTTGAAGTTATTTCGAACGATTTCTTTGTCATACTCCTCTCTTCTCTCTCTCCTGCACTCAGTTTTCTATGAGTTTAGAAAATAGAAACGATTGAAATTTTTAATTTTTGACAAATGAAATAAGACTTGACCATACTTCATTTGCCTATTTAGAGGCACTTAAAAATTATATTATGATCCAAAATAAAAATAAATAATACAAAATTTGCATTTTTTTTAATCATGGGTGATTTTTTAAGAGGTTTAGAACTTTAAAAAAAAAAAAAAAAACACAAAAAATTCGAAAAAATGAATGAAATATTTATTTGAATCGATAGTTTGAACCTTGCAATTTAATGTTTAAAGATAATTTCATGCAAATGTTGACCGCGGCTGCGTCTCAGGTAGCCCATCCGCTGAGTCCAATTTTGGCATACTCTTTCACACATATCGGCCGGTATCTCACGAATGAATGCATGGATGTTGGCTTCCAGTGCGTCAATCGAAGCGGGCTTGTCCCTATAGACATTAGCCTTGACATACCCCCACAAAAAATAATCTAATGGTGTCAAATCGCACGATCTAGGCGGCCAATTGACCGGCCCGAAACGTGAAATTAACTGTTCACCAAACTCGCCTCGCAATTGCGCCATTGTTTCGCTTGCTGTGTGGCATGTGGCACCGTCTTGTTGAAACCACATATCATGCAAGTCAAGAACTTCCATTTCGGGCAAAAAAAAGTTTGTTATCATCGCTCGGTAGCGTTCACCATTGACAGTAACGCTGCGATTCGCATCTTCGCGGTCTTCTGTCACACTAGCTGATACGGCCGCAATATTTTCTTCACTACGCACAGTACGTAAACGTGTTGGTGGTTTAATGTCCAACAAAGTAAATTTGGTGCGAAATTTGGTCACAATCTTCCGAATAGACTGCTCAGAAGGTCGAGAATGCCGACCATAAAATGGAAGCAGCGCGCGATGAACATTTCGAACCGAGCACGAATTTTGATAGTAAAATTCAATAATTTGCAAGCGTTGTTCATTTGTAAGACGATCCATGGTTAAATTGCAAACCAAACTGAAGCTGTTTGACAGTGACACAAGGTACTAAACACACGTCAGCTGTCAAAACCAGTGTTGCCAAAACCAAACCAGCTAAAAAATCACCCGTTATAAGTATATATATACATATGTATATCTTTATTCCCAAACAGGTGTATTTACAAAAATAGAATTAAGGTGCAAACATTTGTTTTTTTTAACAAATAAGTTCTCGTTTACAGCACTCCGGGTATGGAAGACTTGTGTTTATATAATCCCCAAACTTGCATCCATGAACGTGTTCTACTCCACACCTGGGTATTAAAGAAAAATATTTTGAGTAGTGATATAATTTTATTTTTATTAAAATTCAATGTTATTTGTTCATTTTATATCCAAAAAATGGTAATGTGACCAACATTTCGAAAGGTAAGGAAAACGAGAATCAAAATCACTGATTCAGTGGCTTAAAAGAATGCTTTTACCAATACTTAAGTTCATAAATACTATATACTATTTTGAGTATTACGTTACGTATACAACCTATATACAAACATAATAAGTCTTAGGGCCTGTTTCACATAGTCTGATTAAAGTTCTGATGAGTTATTCGACACATAAATCTGAGGCAGGGTCATAAGTTCACAAATAAAAAATAAAAATAGTTTGTGAATTTATAACCCATTCAGGGGGGTCATAACATAAGACAATAATTGTCAATTTTTCTTCTGTGGACTTATTACCCTCTGCCAATATTTATGTGTCGGATATCTAATCAGAACTTTACTGAGACATTGTGAAACAAGCCCTTAATCAATAATTATAGAAGAAATAAATCAGACAAATTAGAAACATTTTAGAGTCAGTAGTTTATGAACGAACCTGGTATTTATTCAATGGATGTATCTGACAATTTAAGTAATAATTAGATATAATTAGATATATGATTTATTAAAAAAAAATAATAACAAATGCTCTAAGCATTTTGGGTTGAACAAGGGGTATTCGGGGTTTATGGAAACGAAGATACTGGAATTTCGAAATTAAAGGAAATATTTGTAGTCCAGGTGAAGTGTCATGTTTCTTCTATATCCTCATGACATACCCTTAGAAGAAAATACCATTTCTTACTTAGTCGTTATTAAGCTGCCCAATTCTTCCAATCACGATCTTTTTGTTGTTGTAGTACATCGACTGTACCCTCATTTTTAATTCCTTTCTATTGCATCCAGCCCCAAAAATAAAAACGCACTGAAAAAATCGAGCAATGTAAATGCGGACTTGCTTATCCGGCTCCCGATCCTTGAAGGGTCACAGCCTGAGACGATGGACTTGGTAATGTAATGGTTTGGTCTTTAAACCTATGAGGTTTGGTCGTCTTTGTTCTCTCGAACCTGGGTGCTCGGATTTCTAGACCCTCTTGGCTGGATCGATTTTGTCCATTCACCCAATAAGGCCAAAACCAATATAGTAGGCGTGTTTCGAGAAAGTTCACTTCTTAATACAGCTCATGGAGTTGGTGGTCTAATCTTCTCCTCCATTCGCCCTCCACGCACATAGGGCCAAATATCCGTCGAAATATTTTTTTCGAAAGAGTCCAGTAAGAGCTATCCCTTTCCAGTAACTGGCCAACACTCGGAGCCATAGAGCAGGACCGAAAGTATAAGAGTTTTATTAAAGAGCGCGCATTTCGTTTGTGTGAGGAGTTTTGAACCCATTTCTTGCGACACACCGAAGTTTTCTTCTATGCTCCAGTTAAAATGTTAATAATGTACTTATACTTTAAAAATGGGTTGGGTACGAAATTCCGAGTGTCAAAATCCTGAAAATGCAAAAAATCCCGAATACTAAAATCTCGAATGGAAAAGATCCCGAATGGAAAAATTTCGAATGGCTAAAATTCCGAATTACAGAATATAGAATCCCGAAAGAGATATTCAAATACTAGAAGATCCCGCCATAGGACGACTTAACCTCATAAAGGTACCAGATGAGCGGTATACAGTTTTGTAGGCAGTGTCTTAAAAAACAATTTGCGCATGGGTTGCCTGGTTGGTTTTTCAATTATCTGCCCCAGCATTGATGGTAAGCCTTAAGGATAAACAAAAAATATCAAATAAAGAAAATTTTGTTTAAAAATTATAAACTACGTGATTTTTTGAAATTCGAAATTTCAGTAGGGCAAAGAGAGTTAACAAAGAGAAAAGTCTAGAATCTATTTTTCAAACAAAAAATGAAGAACGTTTTTTTATTTTATGATCGCTAGATTTTTAAATACAAACAAATCATTAAATTTGAAATCACTCAAAATTGTATTTTTATACAATTTTTAAGTGCGACAAATATTAAATTTTTTTTTTTAATCAATTTTGACTTATCAAAGGTACCTACAAAAAAATGTATAGGATAATTTTGTCACTGAAAAAAAAACGACACTCACGTGTCCTTCCGGATTCTGAAAGTCTTATTTCCCTTTATTTAGAATGCACTTAGAATTCTCGAAATCTTTTGACTTCTCACGCCGAAATCGAAATTTGAAATTTGTCAGTCTTTAAAAATATGCACAGAACACTTTTGTCTGATTTATAATTTCTCGAATAAAGCAAACAAACTTTTTTTGGTGTTCTTTTCGAGCTTTTTTAGGGAGCCAAAGCCAATAATTTAAACGAAAATTACAAATGAGGAATTTAATTATAACTGTGCAATGGAACTTTTGGAAGGTATTAGATGTGAAAATTCCCTATTATACTTCAACTCTCAAAATATGTAGTCGGTTGTAAAGGTTGAACAAAAAATTTGAAAAATACGGGTACAATTTTTTTATTATCTTTCCAAAAATATATAAATATCAATTAGATTGAATTATTTCTGAAACCTCTATACATATTTGCAATTTTTTTTTTTTTTAATATATGATGATTTTTTTCGTATTTCAAAAATCTATCGATCGCAAAAGAAAAAAACTTTCTATCATGTTTTGTTTGGAAAAGACTTTTCTCTTTGTTTACCCTCATTTTCCCTACTGAAATTTCGAATTTAAAAAAATCACGTAGTTTTACAATTTTTTAAAAAAAAATTTCTTTATTTGGTATTTTTTGTATATTTTCAAGGCTAACCATTTAAGCTGGGGCAGATAATTGAAAAACTCCAAAAATTGAGAATAATTGCTTTTTTTTAAGACACTGCCTACAAAACTGTATACCGCTCAGCTGGTACCTTTATGAAAGTAGGTCGTCTTACGGCGGGATCCTAGACTAAGGTGCCAGTTATAGCTATCATTGAAAATCATCATTGAAAATTTTAATGATTGATTTTGAGACGTTTAGGAAGTAAAATCATTTATTCTTTTCATGGAAAAATAAAGCTTAAGACCTAATTAATATTTTTAGCCAAAAAAATTGTTCAAATAGGCCCAACTTTCCACATAAAAAGACTTTTCTTATTGCAATGATTGAACTACCTTTACCAATGATCATTGAAAAATTAAAAGTCAATTTTTGTGGAAAGTTGGGCCTATTTGAAATTTTTTTTTGACTAGAAATATTAATTAAGTCTTAAGCTTTGATCGTCCATCTAAATAATAAATGACTTTGCCTCCTAAACGTCTCAAAATCAATCATTAAAATTTTCAATGATGAGTTTCAATGATAGCTATAACTGGCACCTAAAACGGGTATCTCTTTTTTAATCTTAAGATTTGTAGTTTTATAAAAACTAACCATATTTTCAAAATGTGTGCACTATTAATTGTTTCTGAATTGTAGATGCCCTAATACAGCTATACTCAACCTGCGGCCCGCGGGCCGCATGTGGCCCGTCGAACTGTTCTAAGTGACCCACTTGGCATACTTGCATAAATATGCGATTTTATAGAAAAACTGAATACCATAAATCAAAATTTACATTCGTTTGGAAAAAGTGCCTAAATCGATTTGGAAATAACACCCAAAAGAAGACTGAACATTTTGGATGATATTTCCTGATTTCCTCGCTTATTTTACAAAATGAAACAGTGCCCAAAATATAAAATAAAGAGTGTTGTCAGTGAAAGACAAGGGGAAAGAGCTCAATCAACGAACGAAATGTCACTTTGTCTTTTCGTTTTCACGAATGTCTGATAGTGTTTTCGTTTGGTCCTCCTGTAGCGTCCGGTAACATTTCAAATGCTTCTGAAAAAGTTCATTTGGCACTAGATGACAGTTCTTCTTCTGAAGATTCTGGATTTGTAGAAAGAATCACAACCAGAAGCACGCATACAATATACATGCGCACAATTGAAACGCCAAAATTGTCAAATGTTATTTAATTTTGGAATTGTCATTTTCACTTATACTTAAATTTGGAGTCAAAAGGAAACATTTCATCATTTCTATTATCGTCATCTTCATACCTTGCTGTAGATACGGAGTTTACTCAAAATAAAAACCCAAGGTGGAGACATTACACCTGTTCCTTAGTTAGTCGCAAACAGTTTCAGACCGCCAGATTTAGTGCGGACCAGTACAATTTTTCACTTGTGGAACGGGTCTGCACTAAATGTGGCGGTCTGAAACTGTTTGAAACTCGGCAAGGAACACAGCAATTCGCTGCGATTATTGAGGAATATCAATATTCAGAGAACAGCTGTGTGAACGTTTCATCATCCAAATGCAACAACTAAGTGCATAAATGCAACCAAACCCAAACTTCAGAATCAAGAAAAGGGTTGCAACTTGTTGGTTTGGCATTCTGGAATCGGGATCGGAGAGCTTCGGAGGGTACTTCCGGATTACCAAACGAAAACGCTATGACAAAAGCAAATATTTTGCTAACGTGTGAAAGACACAGATTTTGCTGTTGAAACTCAAATTGTTAGTAATTTTGAGAAGTTTCACCGGTTTTGCTCTCAAAAGTGAAGACACAAAATAAAAAAAAAAACAAAAAGACTGTGAAATGAGTGCCCACAATATAAATTTTTCCTCTTCTACTTCAAGTAATAGATAATGTTCCTGACAGAAGAAAAAGTCAGAAAGTCGACGCTGGATTGAAAAATTTACATCTTGGATCTACATACCTTTGGGAGTCATCGTCGTTTTCAAAATTCAATCCTACAAAAAATGGGTAAGGAAATAAACGAATAAGGTTAGCATGCAGGAACAAGCCAGATCTTGAGAAAGAGTTCTAAATTTCAGAAATCAAATTAATTTTTATATTAAAATTAATAAACCATTCAATTTAAATTCCTTAACACATAAAGTCAAAAAAATAGTTTATGTTGCGGCCCGAGGCAACATAGCTAAAACGTTTTTTTGGCCCTTATGAAAAAAAGGTTGAGTATGGCTGCCCTAATACGAACACATGATCTTCTAGCTATTACAGTTGTTACTAAGGTATGGTATTAATTATTTTAGATGATTTATTAATTACATGCTTACGTTTGAAACTCAGCAAAGCTATTCTGTCCGCAAATAATTCGACCACAATCTGTATTAGGATCTTTGATCTCCTCTCCAGGAATAAGGATTAAGTTTTCTGTGATTGCACATTTACCTGGATGTTCTTAAACAAAATAGACAACACTTAATTAGTATCTTATTATTATTATTAGCAATGTATGTTTAATATAAGTACTAGGATTCGCAAATACACCAACTGCAGTAGAAGCAAAGGATATAGTGGCGAAAACGGTTACAAGAAAACCAACGCAAATAACAGATTGCATGGTGACTTCTATATGACTTAGTATGAACTGATTTCTTAAATACCAAATTGGACTTGAGAATTGATAACACAACATTAAAAACTTTGACTTAATCATGAAAGAGGTACCTATTGGTTTCGTGTGAAAAAAAGATTGAAGGCTTTAATCAAATTTAATATTAACGGTAATCTTAAAAACTGTTGGATACGTGTGAGATACTCTGATTTCGATTAGGAATGTGTTAGGAATAGAGAGGAAAAGAGACAAGTGTTTACATGAAAAACAAATAAACACATGAAAAAAAAAGACTTTGCACTAACCCGCATCGTTTTATTTTCAAGAGGCGAACCATGTGGGTCATGAGCGATAATAAAAAGCGGCTATTGCCTTACCACAAGAGCAAGTTCATGTGATGCAGTTGTGCATTTTATTTAAATTTAAAATACATACCTACATAGTGCTTACACTGGCCGACAAAAGTCTTCGTACTACCACTATTTTCTCAACATGTGCAGATTGAAACCAATGCCTAGGTAAGAGATACAGTTTTTTTTTAAATGTCTTTTTATTATAACACAACAATAAATAGTAAAAATAGATTTACAGCAGACGCTCGATATAGTTAAGTAATAAAAACCAGGCATGTTCACTGTTTCGAGATTGTTCTCTTTTTTGAGCGGGAGCTATCTAAAGATGAATTTGATCCAAAATGCACATTTCGTTCGATGTGAATGTATTTAATTTTAATTAAGCATTAAACAAGGCTTTCACTCAGGCTTAAACAAAAAACAGAAACAATTCCTCAGAGATCTCAAGCTTTGTAAAATGCTTGCGCGACATTTTTATAAGAAATAAGTTTTTATATAAAATTTTGTATGTTCACTATTGTGGATAGTTCACTATTTCGAGATTCACTAAATCGAGCGTCTACTGTATATATTTAAAGCATTCGTTCTAATAAAATGGCAAAAAAGGAATCGTACGTTAACGTTTGTCGGCCGCTGTACATTGGTCGTCATATCAGTATTTGGTAATGTAAAGATTATGAAAGTTCGTTAAGC
The DNA here is from genome assembly GCA_963921185.1 of Dasysyrphus tricinctus. Classification (NCBI taxonomy): domain Eukaryota; kingdom Metazoa; phylum Arthropoda; class Insecta; order Diptera; family Syrphidae; genus Dasysyrphus; species Dasysyrphus tricinctus. The sequence goes on along the minus strand of OY992532.1, from coordinate 167,599,349 downwards.
TAATCTTAAAGTGATTAGAAAAGTATATTATTGAAATGCATAGCAGCATCTATCACATACCTATTATGAAGACTAGTGCAAGGTTAAATTTAAAAACAAAACTTTGAAATTGAAGTAATTTAAGTATTGTTTTCACATGCTAGTGTTTTTTTTACTTGCAATATATAGGTATTACATACATACATACATCGAGAGTTTGACCAGACTAGTCACTACAATGGTAGGGAAGACGAAAGAAGTGGAGTCTTTTAATAATTCTTTCTATCTGTTTGTCTGTCCGTTGAGACAGCCTAATCGGCTGAGTCAATTTTCTACAAACTTGGTACATAGCGCTGTTTGGTCTTCTTTTAGAACCAAAAATAACGGTAGGAACCTGTCATAAAATTTAACAAATTTACATAATCGTATTTTTCTCAAAAATGGCTCCACAACTTTTCTTTAAAAAATGGTATACCCTCCCATCAGAACACATTTTCTTACTTTCGATTTTCTTCAAAACGGTATGACTGATTTCAATAATTTTGTATACCAGAAGCTTCCAAAAAAACATAAAAAGTATCGTGTACCAAAATGTTTGAAAAATGTTTCTACATATTTTTTTTTTTAAACAAATATTTTGTGGCGAACTATTTGATTTTTTTTTTATTTTTCAAATGTATAATAATTCAGATTAAGTAACGACCAACAGTCACAGTTTGAGAACATCGTTTCCTGTATCCTAGATTCGAACCTTCAAATCTGTGTGCAAATAAATTAAGTAAATCTGTGGAACGCATTGGTGAAATAGGTGTGGAAGGTGTCTTTCTTTGAGTGTGAGTATTAGGTATAGTTTTAAACTGCCGGAAGAGATTGCGAAATGGAGATTCGACATTTTATTCCACCGATTGTGTTCTCAATAATTATCGTCATCCATTTGCTTCGAATGAGAAATCGAAATTAAGAGAAAAGAAAAGAGACGACAATAAACTTCGGCTTGATTTGTAATGACACCAATACAGACAATCTAACTAGAAACTTCTATGATGGAAGCCTTTCCGGTGGTGTTTTTCTGTGCGGATTTTGACCATAAATAAAAGGAAATATCACATCTATTTTTGAAAAATTCAAAAATGATTTTTGAAACCCAATACGTGATATTTTGGTCAAAATTCGTCCAGAAACAGCATCGTCGGAAACCTTATAGGCGCCATTATCATAGGTTGGCTCTCTTTCGAAAGTTTTCGAAAATACATGACGCGGCTAGGGTTGTCGACGGGCTATAAAAGGCCAGGATTGCCGCGACTCGCTCTCTTTTGTTTCGGAAATTTTGATTGCTTGCCGTGGCGTGGTAAAATACAAAGTTTTTTTTTGGCTTTACTATTTTGTTCGTGTTTTTTTTACAATACTATGTATTTGTTTAAAGTACAATAATTTACAAAAAATTGCATTAGTGCCGGTAAAAATAAAAAAAGAAAAATCGGGCAAAAAACAACCGAGTTGTGCGAAATAGTTTGTTAGAAAAGCGATAAACCACAAAATAATCCAAAACTCGAAATCTTAAACTAAATGATTTATTCGCATACATGTTAGCGTATCAAAATCGTGCGTAACACACAAAAAAACCCTTTGTGCGTGCAAAAAAAAAAAACGATCACTGTGCCCAAAAAAACACATTAATATATCTATAATATCCTAACGGCTAACGAGCAAATTACAAAAGGTATTCGCCAAACCCCGAAAGCCCCAAAAAAATAAAGAAAAAAAAAACCAGACTGCATAACCAAAAGCCTAGAATACATTACAAAAAAAAAACACCCACGTGAACAAAAGTATCCATACCCCCCCCCCCCACGACCCGCATGCAACCGAACTGAACAGAAAAAAGCGAAAAAAAAAAGACATAAGAGCACCCTAAAATAAAAAAAAAAATCCTCACCCAAGTGCTTGTGATAAAAAAAAAATGCCCATTGGATTGATTACTCGAATCAAATTGATTGATTGAAGCAGGTTCGACGCTCCAGCACCTATGCTACTTCGAAGATTCTCCACCAACTCCAACACCAACACCGCTGCATCCAACAACCATCCCCAAGCATCACTCTACCAATAGTTTTTTTTCAACGTATTTTAATATTTTAATAATTAAAAAATTTTCTTTTTTACATTAAACTATATTACTCCTATACTTATATACCTTTTGCTATAATACAAATAATTTAAAAAAAAAAAAAAAATTTCCTATTACCTCTTTATAACCAGCTCACCAAATTAAATATATTAAATGATATAAAGAAAAAGTCAGAAAAAAAATTTATTATTTCAACTTAAATGTATATACATACATATATAGCCAAAATATAGCCAAAAATATATGAGCTCCCCCAACCATCGTTATGGTGTAAAGGTGAAGTGATTGTCAAATGTTTTAAATAATTTCTTCATCATACAGATTTAATCGCAATACATCCTCTGGAGCGGTGCACCACCTCAAAGGATATACATTTGGTAAGTTTTTTTTTATTAACATTATTATTATTTAAACATTAACGATCTTCCACTTTTATTTAAAATAATATGAGTTCACAGTTTTTTTGTTGCTCCGATATGAACATTTTCAAACCATACAAATGCAACATTTGTATATTTGGTGAACTGAGAGCTGAGGTGAATTAACGTATTATTTAGTACAAATTAAAGAATAGACATACATAAATGTATTATTGAGAAAAAAACTGAGAGCAACATAGTCTGGTAATTTAGATTATATCCATTTCATTTCATTCCATTAATTTAGTTTTGTTGTATTTTTTTTTTATTATTAACTTTGTATTCTTTCAAAAAAAAAAAAAGTTTTCCTTAAAATTTAAAGTCAAACAAAAGAAAAACAAATATATGTAAGTAGTTTATATAAAAAAAAAGGAGAGTGAAAAAAGAAAAACAGTCACAAAATATATATGTATATATCCCTTTTTTTTACCCTTTTACTATAGGTATTTATTTTTTTTGAAAAATTTCAATTTGATACTATTCCTTGGACTGGACTGTTGGTTATACTTAGTAAAATTTATTTGCATTCAAAAAAAAAAAACTACAATTCAATAATTTTTGTTGCCATTTTTTTTATTATACGCTAATCTTTTAGGAGATTTAGGTTAGGGATAAGATGATATTGTTAGGTTAAGTTTATATGAATAAATATTTTTCATTGTTCTCTAAAATTGAAACTTCTCGATCTTCTCATTTTCACCGTGGGTCCTGATTGATTTTTATTTTGGGAAGTAGTTTTGAGTTTTCGGTTTTTTTGCTTCTAGATGAGCGAACAATAAAAAAATGAATCGTCTTTAAGCAAAGTCAAAGGTGGATGTGGCGATGTGCATTACGATGACGACCGGAAGAGGAAATGAACGGATATGGTAAAGTTTTTTTTAGTTTTAGAACGTTCGTGTAGATAATGAAAATTTAATTTAGCACATTAAATGATATTTAGGGGCTGATAATAAATCGAGGGAATATCAGCCATGGTGGCATCCTCTTCGATGCGTGGGTGGGCTACCCCTCTGAGAGGCAATAACACCGTGCCCTCTCCTCACTTTTAGATTTTGCAGGGTTAAAATATCAGGACGAATTCGGGCTCCTTTTGAACCCGATCTTTTTTTTCATAATTTTTTTTCGGCATGTTAATACGTAACGACCGTTCAGTGTTGTGATGGCAAGAACCCCCCCCTTCCGACGAGCTAGGATGTGCATGGAGCTAGCATGCCACGCCATCGCAACCTGAACACCCTTTCCTTCTGCTGCCAGGATCAGCCCACTGTGCCTGTAAGCGGTGGGTTGTAATGGTAGCTTAGGAAGGAAAGGTCAGAAGGATTTATTGATAGGCATGTTTCGAACTTGTGCTGACGTGATGGTATGCTCTTAGACTATAGCACCTCCAGATTAGGAGAATATGGAACACCCTTTCGATAGTCCTTTTTTGCCAACAACACCTCGGACCGTTACAATTTCGAAAAACCATTATGGATTTTTTCGAAACTTGATACTTCAAGGCTTTTTAATTTCTACTCTCTAAAATATTTAAAGAAAAAATGTTACTTAAATGAAAAAATAACGGTTCCTGTTGCATACAAATGTTAAAAAGCCGTTAAGGAAAATATTTCTTTTCTCAAAAATTATAAAATTTTACACTAAGCAACTATTTCTCATAGAATGTTTTTTTTATTTTGACTTTTTTCATTATCAGCTGAACGGATGTAGATAAATTTTTGAATGTGCAAATGTCAAATAAGTACAGATAGTATTGCATGTCAAAATTTTCAAAAAAAATTTTTTCGGAATTTTTAAAAAAAGTTCATAATTATCTTTTTAAAAATTCGATATCTCAAAAATGGGTTGACAATTTTGTTCTGAAATTTTACTTCTATATACACATAAATAAATTCTTAAGATTTGCATACCAACATTTATACTTAAAAATGTTTTAAAAATTTGATATATAAAAAAACTTATTTTTTTCTTAAACTGCTCCAACGATTTTCATTTTTTTTTTTTCCTACTATCATATTTTTATTTCAGACTATCATAAGAGTTGTTTTAGCTAATTAATATCACAACAAAAACATAAATGTTCAAAAAGGAGCCAAGTTCTTATTTGCACAAAAAACCTGTGCGTAAAAAGTCAGCCAAAAAAAGTAATGAGATCTAAAATATATGCCAAGTTTTAAGTTCATGAAGTTTAATATCAAATATCTTAAGAAGAGTATTATCGAAACAATTCCAAATCATGACAGAAATTTGGTAATTAATGATTACTGATTAAAATTTGGTGGGTTCACTGGTCAAGTTTTCATACATTTTAAATTTGTGATTAAGTAAGTATTTAAGAGAAAACTTGCCAAGTAAATCCACCAAATTTATATCAGTAATCATTAATTACCAAATTTCTGTCATGATTTGGAATTGTTTCGATAATACTCTTCTTAAGATATTTGATATTAAACTTCATGAACTTAAAACTTGGCATATATTTTAGATCTCATTACTTTTTTTGGCTGACTTTTTACGCACAGGTTTTTTGTGCAAATAAGAACTTGGCTCCCTTTTTAACATTTATGTTTTTGTGGTGATTTCACTCCTTTTTGCAAAGACTAATTTTGCCAGGTGAAAGTCAAGCCCTACCGGTCTACAAAGTTTCATAACCGAACCGAAAATGCTCCATACAAATAATAGCAATTCTGATAAAGTTGGTGGATGGCACCCCCCCCTGAATGGACAATTCCAAATTTTTGATTTCTTTCCTTTCTAAGTACTTCAAGTCCTACCGACCTACCAATATTCATCGTTCTACAACAATCGGAAGTGCTCCATATAATTTATAAGAATTTTTAAGAATGTGGGTGGATGCCACGCCCCCTAAATGCAAAATTCCAATTTTTCAATTTTTCTTTCTAAGTACTTTGAGCCCTACCGACCTACCAATTTTCATCGTTCTACAACAATCGGAAGTGCTTCATATAGTTAATAAGAATTTTTAAGAATGTGGGTCGATGCCACGCCCCCTGAACTGAAACTTCCAATTTTTTGATTTTTTTCTTCTAAGTACTTCAAGGCATACCAACCTACCAATTTTCATCGTTCTACAACAATCGGAAATGCTTCATATAATTCAAAAGAATTTTTGAGAATGTGGGTGGATGCCACGCCCCCTGGACTGAAACTTCCAATTTTCGATTTTTTTTCTTCTAAGTACTTCAAGGCCTACCGACTTACCAATTTTCATCCTTCTACAACAATCAGAAGTGCTCCATATAATTTATAAGAATTTTTAAGAATGTGGGTGGATACCACGCCCCCTGAAGGCAAAATTCCAATTTTTAAATTTTTTTCTTTCTAAGTACCTTAAGCCATACCGACCTACCTATTTTCATCGTTCTACAACAATCGGAAGTGCTCCATATAATTTATAAGAACTTTTAAGAATGTGGGTGGATGCCACGCCCCCTGTATGGAAAATTCCAATTTTTCAATTCTTTTCTTTCTAAGTACCTCAAACCCTACCAACTTACCAATTTTCATTGTTCTACAACAATCGGAAAAGCTCCATATAATTTATAGAATATTTAAGAAAGTGGGTGGATGCCACGCCCCCTGAATAGAAAATTGCAGATTTTCGATTTTTTCCTTTGTATGTACCACAAGGCCTACCGTTGTGCGAAATTTCAAGTTTCTACGATGTCGGGAAGTGCTCCATAATTTTGATGATCTGTCAGTGAGTCAGTGAGTCAGTGAGTCAGTGAGTCAGTGAATCAGTGAGTCAGTGAGTCAGTGAGTCAGTGAGTCAGTGAATCAGTCAGTCAGTTACGGTTTTTGCGATTTTTGAAGTCCTATATCTTGGGAACTACTAATGCTAAAGAGTTGAAATTTGGTGAGCCACCTGTGTTTGATCAGTTCAGCAAATACTCCGAATTTGAAGTTTCTGACTTTATTGGTACGGAAGTTAGAGGGGGGTTGAAAATCGCCTGAGTTTGTTCCTGTAAAATGGGTGTAGTGCCGCGAACTTGGCTGGGCACTACCGTGCCCTTTGATATCGTATTTAATACTTTAAAACAATTTTCTCTTTGTGTACAGTTTTATTAAACCCTAAGCATGTTGGACATAAGTGAAAAATCCTTATTTTCAAAATAGTTTTTTAAACATTAATGTAGCTATTTTCTTGGCAGCTTCTTCCGATGTTCACGGTGGTTTGCCTCCTTCTGGCATTTGCCAATTTAAAAAGGAACCTATAGGTAATTGATATTTTAAAAAGTTCCAGGCAAACTCTAATATGCATGAGACATTGAGACGGATACTGTTTCCCAAGAAAATGGACAGATAAATTGCAGATTGTTGTTTGCCTAAAATGATGTTTCACAAGAAAGTGCGTGAGTGATTCTGGTTTCAGCTCAAACACCAAATTAAGAACCATTCCTTGCGTTCGAGTATTCTATCTGCAAAACTATCTAGCTTACTTGCTAATTTTAGTAAATTATAGCTTGAATCAGCTGTCATCAGCTGTTTTTTCACAAGAGATTTTAACAACACAAACCTATACAGAGTTGAGAGTTGTATAGCTAGATGAACCTGTCCATTCTCTTTGTTAAAAGCAGAAACAAGGTATGTAGTTACATTGTACAATGTGCCTAGCGATGCTCATTTTTGTGTGATGACACAATCAATAGAGCCTGTTAAGATTGCAAATCATGGCGACGATCATGCCCAATAAACTCATCGTCTTGGGGCACTGACAAGCCTTTGATCATTTTGAACAAGGAATTCGAAATTTTTTGTGTAGAATTTCCCAATTATTTAATAATTTTCTCAAAATCCAATTCAATTCTGACTCTTTATTTTCAAAAATTGCTTCTTCGATACAAATTTGAATTCTACATTTAGTTTTCTTAGAACCAAAACTTTGGAGTTACATAATATGTATGCCATACAATTTTTTACCATTTCAATGTTCTAAAAAATGAAATGAAATGCGTGTTTTATTATCATCGGGATCAGGATCTGGATTAAGTTTTACACGTAATACAAAAACAAAATAATGGGAAATTTTCTAAAATTGTTTTTGTAACACGTGTTAAAAGAAGATCCAGATCCAGATCCCGATGATAAAAAAACACGCCTGAAATTATTTTTAGTTCATACAACATTTAAGTGATATACCCTGTTCCGAATAATGGGTTTTAATAATACCTATCTCCGAAAGAAAAATTATAATAACTTGATATTTTTTTTATTTTTAAGAAATATAAATAATTTTTTTTTGAAACTCAATATATTCAAAAACTAGTTTTTGAAACTTGGTTTATAACGATTTCTTAACATTCTTCAAAATATAAAAAAAATAGAACAAATTAATGTTAAAAACCCGAAAAAAAAGTTGTCTGTGTGCTGAAATAAGTACGGTCTACTATTAAATATAAAATAATTTTGTGCGGGCAAACTATCAACTCCCATTGAACGTTATTGTGGATTTTTAACTGTATCATTACTGGCTAAACGGGTTAGAACTAGATCATTTATACAAAAATTCCAAAAAGTTCAAATACCTAATATTAGGCGTGTTTTATTATCATCGGGATCTGGATCTGGATTATCTTTTACACGTAGGTACCTAATACAAAAACAAAATATTGGGAAATGTTCAAAATTGTTTTTGCAACACATGTTAAAAGTTAATCCAGATCCAGATCCCAATGATAATAAAACACGCATATTGTAGGTATATCAAAAGGGTAAAGTCGGGAGATATGGCACCCATTTTCAGTTTTCTTTATAACTCACAAAATAAAAATGGTTTTTATTTTAAACTTTTATATATGTGTTCTGTAGTTAATTTTAAAACAAAAAAAAAATAGGTTGGTTACGAAAGCTTTTATAAAAACACATATTTTTAAAAGAAATTAAAATACCTTAAAAAAAATACATGTGAAAAAATGGCGGGTGATATGGCACCTGCTAGAGGGTGATATGGAACTTTACTTTTTGTATGGATTTTTGCCGCACCCAATGCAGTTTAATGTCAAATGCATGTTCAAAGGGTAGACATGTGCATTCAAGAGGACACAAGCGTCCACAAGCTTTGTTTCAAAGCGAACCTCTGTCTATCAACTCCTACTCTCACCTCCCCGCGGTGAACATCGGGTGCCTAGTACCTTTAACTGAAGATGGGGTTCCAATCCCTGTGGACGGTTTTAGGGGGCAGCAAACGAGAGAGGGGGGGAGGAGTGTTCCCACTAAGGCACTTCTCCTTCATCCAGGCGGCAGCGGAAGAATTCTCAAGATGGAATCAACGGTGGCGTCTACAGTTCCAGTTAGGCTGAACTACTTAGTGAACACCTTATACGGGCTACTACGACATATTCGGAGCTCAGGCCTATAAGGAGCGGTTAATCCGGCTCCCCGCCCTTGGAGTTATATATATAGGGTCTGGTCCTCCAGGTTGGGGGTCGTGCCGTCGGGGTGACTTCCCGGCCACGTAAAGCTATTTTAGTTGCGAAGCATCAACAAGCCTCGGATACGGACGGATTTACTGTTGACGAACCTAGCAAACGAAATAAGGACAACGAACTTCAGATCTGCACGTGGAATGTTCTGTCTCTCTATAGACCACGTGCAGCCGAACATTTAGCGGAGGCCCTAGACTGCTACAAAGCAGACATCACCGCCATCCAAGAAGTGCGATGGGATGGGCCGGGCAAAAGAAAACTAAAAGACTGCGATATATACTACGGTGACTGTTACCGACCACAAGGGCAGCGTCTTTTTGGATGTGGATTTGTTGTTAGAGGCAGACTGAGGCAAGAGGTCTTGAGTTTCAATTATGTGAACGAGCGCCTCACGACAATTCGCATCAAGGCTAAATTCGCCAACATCAGCCTGATATGCGCGCATGCCCCCACAGAGGAGAAAGATGACGACACCAAGGACGAGTTCTACGAGCTCCTGGACAAGACATATGAGCAATGCCCTAGCTATGACATTAAAATTGTCTTGGGTGATTTTAATGCCAAACTAGGAAGAGAAGACGTCTTTGGTGGCACAATCGGAAGATACAGCCTGCACGACACCACCTCCGATAACGGACTCAGGCTAATCGACTTTGCTGCGGGGCGAAACGTTGTGGTAGCTAGTACGCAGTTCCCGCATCTCGATATTCATAAGGGGACATGGCGAATTCCTGGTCAATCAACCGCCAACCAAATTGACCACATTGCGATCGACGCAAGGCACTCCTCCAGTATCAAGGATGTCCGAACGTTCCGAGGAGCCAACGTTGACTCGGACCACTACCTCGTTGTAGCAAAGGTAATGCTACGGATATCCAGACCAAAGCCAAAACAGGGAAATACTGTCAGGAAGTTCAACGTCGGACGGCTACAGTCGCAAGAAATCGCCAGGTCCTTTTCCGATCGAGTCTCTCGCGCCCTCTTAACTAGTCCTTTGCCGCCAACTGCAAACATCGAGAACCAGTGGAAAAACTGCCAGGAAGCCATCAGAGATGCCGCCTCTGACGTGCTGGGCTTCGCACGACCACCACAGCGAAACCCCTGGTTCGACGAGGAATGCCGGCAAGTACATGCAGCCAAACAACAGGCATACAAAGCGGCGCTGCATAGAAGGACCAGAGCTGCTCGCGAGCTCTACGAGCAGAAGAGGAAAGAGGAACACAAGCTTCTCAGAAAGAAAAAGAAAGAGCATGAGAAGCGCGCGATCGAGGAATTAGAGGGATGCCACTGCAGGAATGAAGTTCGGAAGTTTTACCAAAAAGTAAAAAGAACCTCCCAAGGTTACAAACCCCGAACCGAAGCCTGCAAGGACGATCAGGGGAACATCGTGGTGGAAACGCAGTCGGTGCTGAGGATATGGAAAAATCATTTCTGCAAATTGTATAACGGCGATGACGAACCGAATTCCGCTACCATGCAAATTGCACCATTCAACCTGGATGACGTAGGCCAACAATTCCGTCCACCCGATCTTGACGAAGTGAGGATAGCCATATCTAAACTTAAGTCCAATAAAGCTGCTGGAGCTGATGGCCTTGCGGCTGAGCTATTCAAAGCGGCTGGCGATGAATTGGTTAGGAGTATGCACCAGCTCATCTGCAAAATATGGTCGGAAGAAAGCATGCCCGATGAATGGAACCTCAGTATTGTTTGCCCGATCCTCAAGAAAGGCGATCCTCTGGACTGCACCAACTACAGAGGCATCAGTCTTCTTAATATCGCCTACAAGATCTTCTCTGCCGTACTTTGTGAACGCCTGAAGCCATTCGTCAACAACCTGATAGGTCCATATCAGTGTGGCTTTAGGCCAGGGAAGTCCACCATCGACCAAATATTCGCACTACGGCAGATCTTGGAGAAAACCCAGGAGTTCCAAATCGATACCCACCACCTTTTTATCGATTTCAAGGCCGCGTATGACAGCATCTATAGAGACGAGCTATATAGAGCAATGTCTAGTTTTGGCATCCCTGCCAAACTCGTCCGTTTGTGCAGGATGACGATGGAGAATGCACGCTGCTCCATCAAGGTCGGCAAAGACCTCACCGACACCTTTGATGTCAAAAAAGGTTTTAGGCAAGGCGACGCGCTGTCATGCGACTTCTTCAACATCGTTCTTGAAAGAATAGTGCAAAACTCTCACGTCAACACCAGAGGCACAATCTTTCAAAAGTCCGTCCAATTACTCGCTTACGCTGACGACATTGACATAATCGGACGAACAAAGCGTGATGTCAGTGGTGCTTTTGTGAGCATTGAGAAGGAAGCCAAGAAGATGGGTTTAACGGTGAATGAAAGCAAAACAAAATATATGCTGTCCACAAGAAAGGACACCCAACACCGACGTCTCGGACAGAACGTCACTATAGACAGCTATAATTTTGAGGTAGTCAGAGACTTTGTCTACCTAGGATCCGCTATAAACTCAGCGAACGACACCAGCGCTGAGATCAAACGAAGTATTACTCTTGCCAATCGCTGTTTCTTTGGGCTAAGAAGGCAATTGAGAAGCAAAGCCCTCTCTCGAGCAACTAAACTGTCCCTGTATAAGACGCTTATCATCCCGGTCCTGATGTATGGTACAGAGGCATGGACACTGCTAACAGTGGATGAGAACGCGTTAGGCTGTTTTGAGAGGAAAATTCTCCGGGTGATTTTTGGTCCCGTCTGCATAGATGGGGAATGGAGAAGAACTGTATGGGCTGTACAGCGACACCGACCTAGCCACAAAAGTGAAAAGCCAACGACTGAGATGGCTGGGTCATCTAGAGCGAATGGACACCAATGCTCCGGCCCGGAAAGTCTTTGAATCCAACCCCGTGGGACAACGCAGTAGAGGTGGACAGCGTAAAAGGTGGCGCACGCAAGTGGAAGAGGACCTCAAACAACTTGGCGTGCGAAACTGGAGACAGCTAGCTAGAAACCGAGCCGGCTGGAAGAAGCTTGTTGGTTGAGGCCCTGGTCCACCCCGGACTGTAGCGCCACCTTAAGTAAGTAAGTAAGTAATGTCAAATGCAATGAGAAAAGACAAATAATGCACTTTTTGGCTCAAATGTAGTAAAAAAAACGGTCCTAGAAAGTCAATGAAAAATTACTAAAATGTAGTAGTGGGTGAAATGGCACCATTGAAATTTGTACTAAGCTTAAGGGGTGCCATATCTCCCTTTTGATATTACCACTATTTTTTCAAATTACTCAGACCAAACAAGTATGCTTAAAGATTGCGATAATTAAAAACAAATAAACACGCATCACTCTTCTTTTTTTCGTTAAAGCGAGCACCTGGTGCCAAATAATTCCGTTGCCGTATCTCCCGTGGTGCCATATCACCCGACTTTACCCTAATTGTGTTTCCTGTTTTTATCTCTAACGTTTTTGTTTCGTTGATGAATGGGTTTCTACCGTATCTACACTTCTTTTTGTTAAAAATAGTCCTAGTACGTCAAATTTTCTTAAAAATTGAATGATTCCGTGACCGAAATCATTTTTTTTAATCCTTTTTAATCTTTAAAAATGCAAGTTGGTGTTTTTATTTTTAAAGAAAAAAGTTAGAAGTTCCTATGCCAAAACTGGCCCTAACTCAAAACAGCTAAAAATACAGAAATGTTTTTTTCTTCTTAATACGGCAGGTACCTATAAATAATCGAAGATGATTGATTCTTTCCGAGGAAAAACGGGTAACTTTGAAAAAGTGGGTTGGTATGCTTTTAAAACTGCCAAGGAGATTTCGGGTTTGTTGAATTTGTTTTTATTGACTGGACTTTCTATAGGTAAGATACCTACCTACAACATTAAATGCTTTTGACATATTTCATTGCCATAGACCTAAGAAAAGTGAATATATCCATATAATGTATGTTTAGTATAGCATAGGTTTCTTCGCGTGGCTAGAGTACCGCTCGTCTCCAGCTTAAGTGCCTATATCTACACTTTGCTTCTTCCATTTTGATATATTATCCAATTACCAGCGTCCACTTCAACCTCTCATTTGGAATATAGAATCACATACATTGACAATAATACGCAAGGATCTGCGGTTTAATTAAAACGTCTATTCAATTAAAAGAAAAAAAAATAAAAAGGTAGGAAACAGAATATGTTCCTACAAGCACACAAGGAATACAAAAAAGAAAAAAAAATCAAAATTGATGCAATGCTTCCGTCATTATAAGCAATCGTCTTTGTCCTTATAAAATCAAAGATAAAAAACGAACATACCTACCCACCTTCATGATGCAGGTATTAATGCTACGAATCTTTATTACGAGTAATTCGTATCAAACTGAAAAATGTCAGCATAAAAACAATAAAGATCCTTGACGAGCGCATGTTGAACTGTAAATTGTCAAGCATAAGCGCATTTCATATCGCAACTTCAAGTGTTCATCTAGAATGATTATCACTTGTCTTAGTATAAATGGCTTTATAAATGCATTTCTGTCATTAAGGGTACTTTTTATATCAAACTTCAATATATCTATACGTATGTAGGTAGGTATATAGCAATTAATCCATCTTCCCATACCTACTCATGAAGAAGAAAGAAGTTTTTTTCATCCCCTTATGCTACATTTATAAGTAGGTAGGTAGTTGATGTAGGCAGTATAGGTTCCTAAACATTCTATTTCTCATAAAGTCTAGGTAAAAAAATCATAAAACAATTTTACAATTTCTTCGGTATAATAAAAATGGTGAAGGTTAGCATTTTTATGTATGAAAACAGAAGGTGGGTTCTTATGATTTCTGACTGAAACGTACAAACGACGCACAATGATGAACGAACTTGGAGACCATCAACATTATGAACATCCACAACTACATACATACATATAATACGAATGAACTTGGTGAGTTTCGTTTGAAGGGGAAAAAGGGCTGAATATTGTGGGATTGGCAAAAATGAAGCTAACATAAAAATGAACCCCAGTATTTCACCAATTGGGATTTTTTTTTTTTAATTTGTGGTAGGTATGTTGGTTTTATGGGCGTGTGGTTTGTGTCAAATATGAAAATTTCTTGTCAAAAATTTCCAATAGAGGGCACTTACAAAAAAAAAATTCTTGGTGAAGTCCGAGCTTTGCTTGTTTGCTATAAATTATGCTATACAAATTTAACCAAGTATTTTGTATTTGTATCATTCATTTCAATTTTTTCAGAATTCGTTTTTTACTTGCGATTATATAGCCTATTGAATAGACCTTTTAAAAAGGAACAATTACGTGCAAGAGTTTTTATTATTGAATATGTTTGTTTGGCTCATAAGCATGCTTAAAACCAAAAATGCTACTAAATTCACCCATGCGTTTCTGAGAGAATGGTCACACTGGCCACTTTTCAGTATTTTTGGTATAACTCGAAAACTAAGCCGAATTTGACAATTTTACATATAATACTTTTTGTTCAAAATGAAATTTTCTATCGAAATGGATAGTTTGAAATATTTTACGAAAAAATTTAAGCAGGAAAAGTAAACAAAAACCAACATACAAAAAATCGAAAAATCAAAGATTTTTATATTTTTTTCTAAATTGCGCACAACTTTTTTTGAAGCAAAGATACGCTCAAGACATTCATGAATAAAGTAAACTGGAGTCTTAAGGCCTTAATATGACATGTTAAAAAAGCCATATTATTTGAAAATTGACAGAGATATAGCCATTCAAACTTTACCATTTCTTATCATTTTTCGCAGTTTTTGCCCGAAAGCCTTTTTTGGTACTTTATGACAAATTTAACGGTCCTAGCACTTAATACCAAATCTTATGTTAATCGGACCAGCCGTTCGGTTTGTAGGTCTGAAAGCATTTAAGAACAGCCGGAAAACTAAATTGCGAACTTACATACTCTTTATAAATTCTCTATAGTTCTAATGTCAAATTATATCAAAATTTTGATTTCGAACATTTTTACGAAAGTGAAATTTGCCATATGTACCGAAAAAGGGACTTTCGGGTCAAAACTGTGAAAAATTATAAGAATTGATAAGATTTGAATGGGAATATCTCTGTCAATTTTGAACAAATATTAATTTTTGAACATGCCAAGTTAAAGCCTTTGGTCTCTTCTTTCTTTTGTTTTCGCATGTCTTGACCCTATCTTTGCTTCAAAAAAAGTTATGCATAATTTATTAAAAAATTAAGATATCCTTGATTTTTTGATATTTTTTAGGTTGGTTTTTGTTAACTTTTCCTGCTTAAATTTGTTCGTAAAATTTTTGAACCATCCATTTCAATAGAAAATTTAATTTTGAACAAAAAGTATTATATGTAAAATTGTCAAATTCGGCTTAGTTTTCGAGTTATACCCAAAATACTGAAAAGTGGCCGGTGTGACCATTCTCTCAGAAACGCATGGGTGAATTTAGTAGCATTTTCGGTTTTAAGCATGCTTATGGGCCAAACAAACATATTCAATAAGAAAAACCCTTGCACGTAATTGTTCCCTTATACCCCTCATTTTCCGGTCTATTCAATAGGCTAATAGGTACTATAAGGCAAGTTTTGGATTCGTGCAAAAAAAAAATTTTGAGATAACAATCAAACATGATATTACGATGATAGAGAACACCAAAAAAGTGGGTGGCAAAATTCTGTCTGTCTGTCTGTCTGTTCGTCTACAGCCTAAACGGTTCGATCGATTTTCTTCAAACTTGGTACTTAGTCGTTTTTGGTGATTCTGCCGACACGATTTTTTCATTTTTTTTTTAGAACCAAAAATAACGGTACCTGTCATACATTTTTTTTGGCAAATTTACATAATCGTATTTTTCTCTAAAACGGCTCGACAACTTTTCTTAAAAAACATTCAATAAATTTATTTTAGTAAAGGCTTTCTTTGGGTGGAAAACCATTTTTCAAAAATGATACCTACCAAGGAACCATTTTTTTAATTTTTGATTTTCTTCAAAATGGTATGACCGATTTCAATTATTTTTTTTATACAAAAGCTTCCAAGAAATGTTAATAGTTTTGTGTACCAACATTTTTGAAAAAATATTTTTTGGATTTTTAAAAAATATTTCAAAATTTTTTTTGGAAAATCAAATATTTCGAAATTGGCATCGTAGATTTTTTTGAAACTCGATATTTAAGACTTTTTTAGTACTCTCTAAAATATTTTTAGAAACAATTTTACATTTATGAAAAAATAACGGTACCTTCCATACAAAAGTGAAAAAACCGCAAAGGAAAATATTTTTTTGCTTGAAAACGACTCCTACGATTTTGATTAAACTTTTTCATATACTAAAATTAGTACGATCTACCATCAAAAATTATAAAATTTTACATATAGCAACTATTAGTAGTACCTGTCATAGAACGTATTTTTTTATTTTGAGTTTTCTCGTTATCAGCTTAACGGATTTCAATGAATTTTTTTATATACAAATTTCAGATGAGATTAAATAATATTGCATATCAAAATTTTCAAAAAAAAAGTTTTTGGATTTTTTAAAAAAGGTTAAAATTTTTTTTTTGAAAATTCGATATCTCAAAAACGGGTTGACAGTTATTTTTCAAATTTTGTTTTTATATACACATAAATATATAGTTTACATCTGGATACCAAAATTTGTTCTTAAAAATGTTTTAAGAATTTTATATATAAGAAATTAATTTAAAAAAAAACCGCTCCAAAGATTTTAAAATTTTTTTTCCCATATAATCATATTCCATCATGAATTAAGATGGCATACTTTTTTTTCACCTCAAACTGTCAAAAGAGTTGTTTTAGCTAATTTAAATGTCGTATTTCATGCTTCTCTACATTTTTCTCTCATAATTTCCATGTTTTTATATACAATTTTCTTAAACTCGCAGTGTCTTGAACATAAGAGCAAGTACGTGCGACCCAGTCGTGCATTTTATTTTTTAATTAGTTAAATGGTGTTCTCTAGGGATAACCACACGTCACCCTTTAAGCAATGAAGTATAGATTATCCACTTCATCTACGTATGTACATACATTCATATATCAAATTTTACTACGTGAAATAGTTGTTTGTAATCAAAGCCAGATAAGTACAAAACCGTTTTTATGTTCTATCTTTTAAGTCATCACCATCGGCACAAAAGTGTGGAAAAGACGGAAAGAAAAAGGGAAAAGTTCTACACATTACACAATAGATTTTTTCCATTGTATATCCAATTTATATACAATGTTTTTTCTAAGTTTTCCACGCATATCAAAAGAAAATATGTAAGTAAAACGTGTTTTTTGACTCTTGAATTGAATCGGTGAGTGGAAGAACAGTACAAGTACAAAATGTTAGTTTTGAGAAAAACTGAAATAACTGTTTCACAGAAAAATATTTAATTTATTGGTAAAATATTGTTTGGGGGATTTAGAGTTTTTGAGTTTCTCAATATTTTCATGAAAAAATAATTCATAAAAGTGTATATAGAAAAGTAACGGGTGATTTTTTAGCTGGTTTGGTTTTGGCAACACTGGTTTTGACAGCTGACGTGTGTTTAGTACCTTGTGTCACTGTCAAACAGCTTCAGTTTGGTTTGCAATTTAACCATGGATCGTCTTACAAATGAACAACGCTTGCAAATTATTGAATTTTACTATCAAAATTCGTGCTCGGTTCGAAATGTTCATCGCGCGCTGCTTCCATTTTATGGTCGGCATTCTCGACCTTCTGAGCAGTCTATTCGGAAGATTGTGACCAAATTTCGCACCAAATTTACTTTGTTGGACATTAAACCACCAACACGTTTACGTACTGTGCGTAGTGAAGAAAATATTGCTTTATGGGCCGGCGGCATTATTGGGCCATATTTCTTCAAAGATGATGCGAATCGCAGCGTTACTGTCAATGGTGAACGCTACCGAGCGATGATAACAAACTTTTTTTTGCCCGAAATGGAAGTTCTTGACTTGCATGATATGTGGTTTCAACAAGACGGTGCCACATGCCGGACAGCACGCGAAACAATGGCGCAATTGCGAGGCGAGTTTGGTGAACAGTTAATTTCACGTTTCGGGCCGGTCAATTGGCCGCCTAGATCTTGCGATTTGACACCATTAGATTATTTTTTGTGGGGGTATGTCAAGGCTAATGTCTATAGGGACAAGCCCGCTTCGATTGACGCACTGGAAGCCAACATCCATGCATTCATTCGTGAGATACCGGCCGATATGTGTGAAAGAGTATGCCAAAATTGGACTCAGCGGATGGGCTACCTGAGACGCAGCCGCGGTCAACATTTGCATGAAATTATCTTTAAACATTAAATTGCAAGGTTCAAACTATCGATTCAAATAAATATTTCATTCATTTTTTCGAATTTGTTGTGTTTTTTTTTTTTAAAAGTGTTAAACCTCTTAAAAAATCACCCGTTAGTATTGAGACGGAAAGACACTGTACTTGTACTGTTCTTTCACTCAATATGAAAAAAACACGGATACAATTTTTGTTCACTGTTTTATTGTTTTTATAATAATATAATATTTTGCATTATTTTCTTAATTTCTAAATTTTTGATTTAATTTTGTATGCATAGAAAATGGTTCTTTAAATCTTGCAGTTGGCAGCTGCTATTTAATTTGTTTAATTATTGTTTGGTTTAAGTAATTCAGTAATTTAAGTAAGAACATTACACTATCCAATGAAATTTTCAGCTCATAATTAAATTTTTAGAAGAAATTGGAAATATTGCCCAAAATAATTTTGAAAATGGAAATATCGGCCAAATATTTTGTTTTTGTAGAATAAAGGCGATATTTCCTCAATCTTGGGTGGTATTTCTGGAATCTGGATTTAAAGAAACTTTTAATGTATCCTATACATACATAAATATCCAACAATAATAATTGTAACTGTATCATTTTGAGATCATAAACAAATATTACCATCAAAAAAATTTCTAAAAGCTTTCATTGAAATAAAGTTTGTAAATACCACCCAAAATTGAGGAAATTTTTGCAATGTGGCAAAGAACAATATAAAAATCCATTATCTTTCTTTTGTCCAAACGCACTAAGTTGAGATTCTTCGAATCCAATGTCAAATCCGTGCTGTTATATGCTTGTGAAACCTGGAAAGTCACGTCTACCATTTCGAAGAAATTGCAGGCTTTTGTGAATCGCTGTCTTCGCCACATCCTAAAGATTCGCTGGCCACAAATAATATCAAATGAGGAATTGTGGCGCAGGACAAGTCAAGAGCGGCTGGACGTCGACATAAGAAAGCGTAAATGGCGTTGGATTAGTCACACACTGAGGAAACCAAACGATGAAATTGCAAGGCAGTCCTTTGAATGGAATCCTCAGGGTGCACGGCGGGTTGGAAGACCAAGAACAACATGGAAATCAACTGTCTTAGCGGAAGCAGAATCCCAGAGAAAGACGTGGCCACAGCTTAAGTACCTTGCAGCAGACCGTGAAGGATGGAGACGTTTTGTTGACGCCCTATGCCCCAGCCGGGGTTACAGGACACGATGATGATGATTATCTTTCTTTTGTCCAAACATGGTTTGGATCCTTAATTAGGTAATGCATAGCTCCGGTCTAATCTACATTCCATATGTAGGTAACTTGACTTAAGCCTTTACGGGTCCATAACCTCATTCAGCTTGTCAAAAAATAGTTTGACATTGTTCTGGTCAAAATAGCTTGGCACGAGCTGAATTTATAGCTCCAAGAGACCTTTATTTACAAATCTGTTACGTATCGATTTCCTTTTAGAGAGACTGATGGTGCATAGTGGGATGAGAAGAGATTCTATAGGTTAAAATTGTTTCAAAAGTTGTCTCCAAAATGCGTATCCATTGGATACATCTAGATTTTTAATATATTGTAGCGGAAAAAGTATATTTCGGTTCAAATTGCCCTAAAATCAATTTTTTCCAGAGCAGAAGACTTCCAAAAATTCTGATTTTTTAGTCCATTGACATCATAGCCATTCCATTTGACAGTTAATTCCTTGACAAACATTTTGGCATTTTCAGCTCATAATTCAATTTTTGGCGCTTGTACTGTTCTTTCACTCACCGATTCAATTATTTAAAATCGTGGACTTACCTATCGGCGTTAGAAAATAGCGCCCAAATCGATTTGGAAACTTCGCCCAAAAAAATATTGATCACCCAAAAGCAAAGAAGAAATTGGAAATATTGCCCAAAATAATTTAGAACCCAAATAATAAAATGGAAATATCGGGCAAATATTTTGTGTTTTTGTAGAACTAAGGCGATATTTCCTCAATTTTGGGTGGTTTTTCTGGAGTCTGGATTGAAAGAAACTTTGAATTTATCCTATACATACATATATCCAACAATAATAATTGTTACTGTATCATTTTGAGATCTTAAACAAATATTACCATCACAAACATTTCTAAAGGCTTTGCCTTTTCATTGAAAAATAAAGTTTGGAAATACCACCCAAAATTGAAGAAATATCGCCTAAATTCTACAAAAACAATTTACATGCAAATTATTGGGCGATATTTCCATTTTATTTTTTGGGTTCAAAGATGTTTTGGGCAATATTTCCAATTTCTTCTTTGCTTTTGGGTGATACAATTTTGTTGGGCAATGTTTCCAAATCCATTGGATCCTTAATTAGGTAATGCATAGCTCCAGTCTAATCTACATTCCATATGTAGGTTACTTGACTTAAGCCTTTACGGGTCCATAACCTCATTCAGCTTGTCAAAAAATATTTTGACATTGTTCTGGTCAAAATAGCTTGGCACAACCCGAATTTCTAGCTCCAAGAGACCTTTATTTACAAATCTGTTACGTATCGATTTCCTTTTAGAGAGACTGATGGTGCATAGTGGGATGAAAAGAGATTCTATAGGTTAAAATTGTTTCAAAAGTTGTCTCCAAAATGCGTATTTCCATTGGATACATCTAGATTTTTAATATATTGTATAGCGGAAAAAGTATATTTCGGTTCAAATTGCCCTAAAATCAATTTTTTCCAGAGCAGAAGACTCCCAAAAATTCTGATTTTTTAGTCCATTGACATCATAGCCATTCCATTTGACAGTTAATGCCTTGACAAATGGGATATGAAATTTATTTTGAAGCAAAAGTGTGTTTCGAACCAAATATCAACTAATTGACCTGAAATGACATTTTTCCGAAGCAGTAAAAATACTGTGAACATTTCAGATCTTTTTAAGGTTTTTGCATTGAATTGTTCTCCATTAAACGCAAATGAATGAAGACAAATCAATTTAGATTTTTATTAAATTTCAATTACATATTTGGTTTGTTTCGACAGTTACATAACAATCAGCAATAAGTTCAGCCCTATTCGATACCAAAGTCGAAACCTAGTTGACAGACCGAAACGTAACCGTATTGGTATTATCCATCTATCGTTCCATGTTCCTAGCTTGTCAAATGTGGCGATTTATGGCCTAAGAGGCGATTTGAGATTTTATTTGGCATCACAAAAATCGGTTTGGCAACGCACCTAAAAAAGGTGCTATTTTTAGTTTTTGTCGATTTTAATTTTTTTAATCGAATTCCTTATATATTGATTTCCATATATTTCAGGCAGTGAGAGCCATAGTGGCCTAACTGCATTTTTCATTACTTTCAGTAGAGCAAAAATAAGGAGCCGATTTGTTAACAACCCTGCTACAGGCCAAGTATAGCCGGGTTGTTATGCTGCTGTCAAAAGTATTACCTCCCTGGTGGCTAAACGAATATGCCGGAAGTCTCCACCATTATTATTCTGACATTTTTGGCATCCATCTTTATTCATTTTTTGATCTCACGTTTCACACTCTTTACAATTTGAGCGCGCAGTTGTGCAACATAATTAAAATCTAAATATCCTTAAGCCTAAATCGTAAACTAAAAGTAACTAAAAATACTAGAAAATCCTAAAGTAAATAAAGAGACTAATGTAAGTTAAAACTAGTTATTGAATTTGTAAATTTATATTAATAAAAATCTCTTTCAAAGGATTTTATAATTCCTTCACACCGAACGACTGTGTTTAATTCGAAGAATTATAAACTTAGTCTGTTGGCACCAAATCGTACCAACAATTTATAAAATCATTAAATTTTGATTTAATTGGATTGGAGTATCCATTACCTGCCCTCCACTGAGTGAGGATGCCACCAAAGAAGACCTCGAAGGCTGCCCGCTCGCGACCTACAACAATGTCACCGCCGACGGCGGAGGAATACAATTGTGTCGACTGCGATGGACCCGACTCCGCTGACGATATGGTCCAGTGCGACATCTGCCAAACCTGGCACCACTACAGCTGCGCCGGAGTCGATAGCTTCATTCGAAATGAAAACTGGGTTTGTGGCACCTCGTGTGCAATAATGGCAGGTAAGTGCTCCCCTTTATCTAGTGCTGTTAGAGAAGTAGTTTCCGCATCTCAAGATACTGCCGAAGCGATCATGCCATATAATGCACCAAATACTGTGCCAAATCATGCCGCCAACAATGCGCTAAACCCCACATCCAATTTTGATTTGGGTTCCATGAATTCTGTGCCGTATACTGCTAGTGAGACCCAATGTACTTGGTCATATACAATGCCGACCACAGCTTTATGTGCTACGCTGAGCATTGCGCCAAATAGTATTAACAATACCCTGGGTGTACCACCATATGCTGGGCAGAATATTGCCCCGAATACCGCCGTAAGTACACCAGCAACATGTACCGAATCATATGATGCTTCCTCCGTCACCCATACTGCCCTCCCCATTGCCTCATGTACTGCTCTGCCTGCCATTTCATATACTGAATTAAATAAAGATAAATATACAGATAAGACTTGTTTAAATAACACATTATCTAGAATAGCCTTTCATCATGAAAATGTTTTTGAAACGGATCGCGTTGAATCCAGTTTGTATTCGGGTTCCAGACGTCACACCACATCAAAGGATGTGCAACCAACCTCGGCACACGCTACCACGGATGGAATTTCACGTTCCATGTCAACTGCTGCCACCTTTAGTCACCTATCCAACATTTTTGCCGATCCAGCCGGGGCGTTTAGTAGAGGTGCGATTCCAAAACAATTATTTGGGAAGTATCCTGCATCACATACCACAACATCAGTTGATTTACATCGTCGTTCAGAAACATTCGCATCTACTAAATCACCCACAACATATGTCGCCTTCAATAGAGATGGAACTGCTACTGCTACTGTTACTGCTACTATTACTGCTACTTCTACTTCAAGTATCGTCAACTCGTTTCCAGGTACAAAGGAACTTCCTTCTTCTGTCGTTGCTGCAACTCGTCCAACATATGCTGGTGCTGATATCTATAGCACAAACGTTGCACACGGTGCTACTCCCACTGGTCTATATATCCATGCAGCTGCTGCGCCACACGTTACTAATGCTGCTGATATTGCAATTCGTCCTACCGCACATTCGACTAAGATTTTATTGAATGAAAATCCCATCGTCTTTTCAAATCAGCAGCGATTATCGTCAAACTTTTCCAGTAGTTCTAGAGGGTCTAGAACTATCTTCGAGAGAAAGCTTCAAATGGAGTTGCAGTTGTTGAGTGAAGAACGAGAGCTGAAGGAAAAAAGGGACACCGAGTACTTGGAGAAGAAGTATCAAATTCTGAGCAAGGTTCCAATGGAAGGTGGGTCCTCCGTTACTGATGATGAAATATTATCCATCACCAAAGTGAATAAATGGTTAGGTGATAATCCGCAAAAGCCATTGCCGCTATCAACCATGAATCACAAAGGTTTAGTTTCGAGTCAAGGACATCCACTCGCGCCCAAACTACAACCCAATGATCTTAATGGCAATTTCAATAGATCATGGGCCGGAAACTTATGCAAGCCAAATGAGATGCCGACGGATATGCAACATGCTCCAGCCATAGCCCAAAATTCAACATTTAACGTGCCACCACCGAAACGCTTCCCACCTCAAGCATCGCACATACCACCACCGCAACCGTTCTTGCCACAAGCATCATTTACGCCTCTTCAAGCAACAATACCTTCTCTTCCTCCGTATGCTGGCGCAGGTGAACCACAGATTCGGAGCTTAAATAGAAACCAGATAGCTGCGCGTCATTTGATGTCCAAAGACCTACCAGGCTTCGATGGAAATCCTGAGCAATGGCCGTTATTCATATCCAGCTTTGAAAGGAGCACCGAACTTTGTGGCTTCACAGATGAAGAGAATGTGATGAGACTTAATAAAGCCTTAACAGGAGAGGCAAAGACTGCTGTCAGGTGGTTACTGATACAACCGAACTGTTTTCATCAGGTTATGGCGAGGCTCAAATCGTTATATGGAAGACCGGAACTTATCATCCAAACGCTGCTTCAGAAACTTAATACGACACCTCCACTCAAAGACGGGAAGTTAGAGACAATCATGAATTTCGCATTGGAAGTTCAAAACTTATACGCCACTATACAAGCGACAGGATTACTGGCTCATCTTAACAACCCAACACTCCTGACGCAACTTGAGAACAAGCTTCCGCCAACCATCCTCCTCAACTGGGGTATCTACAAGATGATGTTGCCGGATTGCACTCTCTCCCATTTTAGTGGATGGATTTACCAACTTGCTGAAGCCGCCAATGGGGTGCTGGTTCCATCTACTCAAACGCCGTCTGTAGAGAGCAAAGGCACCAATCGAGGTCGAGAGTTCAAACAAAAGTCCGGATTTCTTAATTCTCACTCACAGGTTGATTCAAATAACAACGAATTGAGAAATAAGTGCTGCATTTGCAAAGGAAGTTGTTGCTCAGTGGCTGTATGCAAACAATTTCAGCAGCTCAGTCGAACCTTGAAATGGGCAATGGTAAGAGAACATCAACTTTGCGGAAGATGCCTAAAGAAACACAATGTACGAAATTGCCCTTCGACATCGACTTGCGGCAAAGACAATTGCACTTTCAAACATCATCCACTACTACACAATGAGCAAAAGAGCAACAACGAAAAGGCAATTAAGGAAGAAACTCAAGAAGTAAAAGGAAACGTTTCGGTCCATATGAAAAGCCATTGCAACACTCATCGTAACGATTGCGAATCCACCTTGTTTCGAATAGTGCCAGTAATCCTGTATGGGAATGGAATCCAACTTAAGACCTTCGCCTTCTTGGATGATGGTTCGTCCTTGACCTTGATGGATGATAAACTAGCGAGTCAACTAAATTTGAAAGGTGAATCACAGCCATTATGTCTAAAGTGGACTGGTAATACTCATAGATATGAGAAGCAGTCACAATTGCTCACTCTGCGAATCTCAAGTACGGTGCCTAACGCTGATATTTACTCATTTTCTGACGTCCATACTGTGAAGAACCTATCGCTGCCTCATCAATCCCTAAATTTCGAAGATCTACAAAACAAATATGAGCATCTCAAGGGACTACCCATCGAATCGTATGATGATCAATCTCCACACTTGTTAATTGGCCTGAGGCACACAAAATTAGGACTTCCTCTAAAATGTCGAGAAGGAAGATCCGAAGAACCCGTCGCAACTAAGACTCGTTTGGGATGGCTGGTACATGGTGGTTGCTCTCAACGGTTGCCTGATAATGAACTCAGATACCAACACCACAACTTTCACATCTGTGAATGCAATGATGCTGGATTGCAGCGCCTGGTGAAAGATTTCATATGTATGGACAATTTCGGAATATCAAACACAGATAAGGTTTTGATGCCAACTGAAGACAAGCGTGCGCTGGATCAGCTAGATGCCAATACCATTCGAAAAAATGGCCGCTTCGAAACATCATTGCTCTGGAAGTTCGACGACTTCACTATACCAAATAGTCTTCCCATGGCAAAAAGGCGATTAGCTTGTCTTCACAAAAGAATGAAAAGAGAGCCGCAGCTGGCTAAATCCCTAGATGAGAAGATCAAACAATTCATCACAAAAGGGTATGCTAGAAAGCTCACAAAACAAGAAGTAGCCGAAGGAGGTGACCGCTGTTGGTATCTTCCTATATTCCCTGTTTTTAATCCAAACAAACCCGGCAAGCTAAGGATCGTATGGGACGCAGCAGCAACCGTTCAAGGTGTATCGCTCAACTCCATGCTTTTAAGAGGTCCAGGTCAACTTGTATCACTGGTAGCTGTTTTGTTCAAATTCAGAGAAGACTTGGTTGCAATCTTCGCAGACATCATGGAAATGTATCACCAAATCCAGATACGAAAAGAAGATCAAAACTTTCAGAGGTTTTTATGGAGTACCAGCGAGGAAGTTGAACCTGAGGTGATAGCAATGCAAGTTATGATTATGGGAGCAACATCTGCCTCCGCCAGCGCACAATACGTGATAAAAAAGAATGCTGATGAGTTTTCAGCCAAGTTTCCAAGAGCCGTCCAATCAATCAAAAATAACCAATATGTCGATGATCTCATGGATAGTACAAGCTCGGAAGAGAAGGCTATAAAACTGGCTAAAGAAATTCGTTTCGTGCACCTGCAAGGAGGATTCTTCATCAGGAACTGGATCTCTAATTCACCTGAAGTCGTAAAAGCTATGAAATCTGAACCTACCGATCAGGTGGATCTTGCTGTTGACGTGGAAATGGGAACCGAAAAGGTTTTAGGCATGTGGTGGTGCACTGCTTCTGACTGCTTCACCTATAAGATAAATGCCAGTGCAACTCAAACAGATATTCTTTCCGGCCACCGACGTCCAACGAAACGAGAAGTTCTGAGGATTTTGATGACCATTTTCGACCCATTAGGCCTCCTGGCACATTTCCTTATGTACGTTAAAGTCCTCCTGCAGGATATATGGCGGTCCAACATCGGATGGGACGAAGAAGTAAAAGATGCGGAACATGGAAAGTGGCTGAAATGGATTCGATACCTACCAGAGATAGTGAAACTTAAGATTCCAAGGTGCTATATCGTTAACAATCCTGATCCGAGCTCCGAAATACAGCTGCACGTATTCGTGGATGCAAGCGAAAATGGCTTCGCCACTGTTGCATACCTGAGAATCGCTAATGATGATAAGATAGTTTGCATTCTAATCGGTGCCAAAACTAGGCACTGAAAAGCCTATCGATTCCAAAGCTTGAACTTCAAGCAGCAGTACTTGGCGTAAGGTTTGCGAAAGTTATTAAGGAATCACATACGATCAATATTTCTCAGTGTTTTTTCTGGTCGGATTCAAGAAATGTTTTAAGCTGGATTCGATCTGATCACCGCAGTTACAAACCATTCGTTGCCTTTCGCGTAAGTGAAATTCTGGACTTCACGGAAATATCCGATTGGAGGTGGATTTCCACTAAGCTGAATGTTGCTGATGAAGGAACGAAGTGGCAGAAAGTTCCCGAGTTTACGGAGTCCAGTCGGTGGTTTACGGGTCCCGAGTTTCTCAAGTCTCATCCAAGTCTTTGGCCAAACGAAACACCCCCTGAGAATGCTACGATTGAGGAGCTTAAAACATGTTTTGTAAACCTACACACTCTAAAGCGAGAAGCCTGTTTTCGAATCACTAATACTTCAAACTGGAGACGACTTGTAAGAACCGCAGCATACCTTTTTCGCTTCATTCACAATACTAGTATCAAGAGACACAAGAGGAGGTCAGGTATTCTTCATCAGCAGAGGAAGGGATATCTCAGACAAGAAGAACTTCGATGTGCTGAAGCCGAGTTATTCCGCGAAGCCCAGGCTAGCGAATATCAGGATGAAATTGCGGACTTGTCCTCCAAAAAAACCGTTGAAAAGAGCAGCATACTTTACAATCTGTGCCCATATCTAGACGCAGATAAAGTTATTCGAGCAAACAGCAGGATACCTTCTTCTGCTAATGTTGGCGAAGACGTTATGAAACCCATAATTCTCCCGAGAAATCATCCTATTACCGAGCTCATCATCATGGATCTTCACATCCGTTTCAACCATCGAAACCACGAAACTGTGATAAACGAGCTCCGGCAAAAATTTCACATCGCTCATATGAGGTCTGCTTTAAGGTTTACTAGAAAAAATTGCCAAGATTGCAAAAATACCACAGCCAAACCGCAACCTCCTATGATGGCTCAACTCCCTCAAGCTCGAGTCGCTCCGTTTTGTCGACCCTTCTCATTCGTGGGAGTTGACTACTTTGGGCCTATGACTGTGAGTATTCTCAGAAGAACCGAGAAACGATGGGGAGTTTTGTTGACGTGTCTGACAACCAGAGCCGGTCATCTTGAGATCGCACATTCATTATCGGCAGATTCCTGCATTTTGGCTCTCAGGAATTTTATGGCAAGGCGCGGCGTTCCAATCGAGATCTTCAGCGACAACGGAACGAATTTCCACGGTGCTGAGCGAGAACTGAGAGACGCGCTAAAAGAAGTCAACACTGAAAAACTTATGGAGACGTTCACAACAACGGACACTAAATGGACCTTCATTCCGCCGGGGTCACCGCATATGGGGGGCAGCTGGGAAAGGCTAGTGAGGTCAGTAAAAACCTCCCTCTACAGCATAATGCCAACTAGAAATCCTTCGGACGAGTTATTACGAAGCATGCTTATAGAGGTTGAAAATATAGTGAATTCCCGTCCGCTTACCTATATTCCTATCGACGATGAAAGTGAAGAGGCGTTAACTCCCAATCACTTCCTTCTGGGGTCTTCAAATGGCAGCAAACCACCCGCAGTATTCAACACCGGCACTGAGGTACTTAAGAGAAATTGGCTTATATCGCAGCAATATGCGGAACGCTTCTGGCAGCGCTGGGTAAGGGAGTATCTTCCAACAATTACCCGCCGAACCAAGTGGTTTACTACAACAAAGCCCATTGAAAAGGGTGATATTGTTCTGATCGTCGACCCACAGAGTCCAAGAAACTGCTGGCCCAAAGGCCGTGTAATCCAAACTACGATTTCTAAAGATGGCCAAGTTCGAAGCGCCTTTGTGCAAACACAGAGTGGAGTTTATGAAAGACCAGCCGTGAAATTGGCGGTTCTCGACGTCAGAACTGAAAAGGACGTTAGCCTACGGTCGGAACTACCAAGGGGGAGTGTTAACAACCCTGCTACAGGCCAAGTATAGCCGGGTTGTTATGCTGCTGTCAAAAGTATTACCTCCCTGGTGGCTAAACGAATATGCCGGAAGTCTCCACCATTATTATTCTGACATTTTTGGCATCCATCTTTATTCATTTTTTGATCTCACGTTTCACACTCTTTACAATTTGAGCGCGCAGTTGTGCAACATAATTAAAATCTAAATATCCTTAAGCCTAAATCGTAAACTAAAAGTAACTAAAAATACTAGAAAATCCTAAAGTAAATAAAGAGACTAATGTAAGTTAAAACTAGTTATTGAATTTGTAAATTTATATTAATAAAAATCTCTTTCAAAGGATTTTATAATTCCTTCACACCGAACGACTGTGTTTAATTCGAAGAATTATAAACTTAGTCTGTTGGCACCAAATCGTACCAACACGATTATTTTTAAACACTCGTAGTTTTAAAATTTTTTTTAAAAAATAGATTTTTTTTTGCTACATATATAATGAAAAAATACAAGATTTTTGATTTTGCGTTAATGATTCTTCAAGGAATCTTAATACTAAATCTGAACGCATCCCAAAACCAAAAACAGTTTTCTTCCGCATCCCTTAATTAATTGTATTAGATTTTTATGATATTTGAATTCGGATGTTTATGAAGTGTAAAACTTGAAAATTGGCGGTTTTTTTGATGATTTATATATTTAACGTTTTACTGTCAAGTTTTCTAAGGTGGGCAATAAATTGTCTAAGGTCGGCAGCACCCACCTCTACGCTTCCCTTCCTATGCCTCAATAATTTCAAAGCCAGTTTTTGTAAAACATCCTGTGCATTTTTTTATTTCTCGTTTCGATATTGCTCCTATTAATAGCCTATTAATAGGTGCAAGTCAGCTAAAATATTTTTACCATACGTTTATTAATAGTGTTTTTATGAAAAATTATCAACATGAATACAATGCTGTGATGTTTTGTAGAAACCTGATAACTCAATTAAGCAATTTGCGTTCTTACGTCCACTTTACATCAAGCTTGAGTCTAAACGGACTGATTGATTTTCTTCAAATTTAGAATATGGTTTTCAAAGAACATGTTCATAAATAGGTATTTTAAATTTGATGAAAATCGGTCCACGCGGCTAGGCTCTAGCTCAATGTAAAGTGGACGTAAGGGCGCAAATTGTTGTATGGATTTTAGGTTCTTACCAAACACTATGGAATTATTTAACTGGATGTTAATCATTGACATAATTTTATTGAAATTTTTTTTTTTTATTTTTAAGCCTCCTGGAGCTTCTTAATTTATTCTACTTTTATCAAGGTAATCAATATCTATACTCTATAACACTTCGACCAAAATAATTATTACCTTTATGTAAAGAAATTTTGGCCACGAAAATCATGATATACCCTTGACTGTCTCCAGAATGTAGTCCGGTATAATTCGTTGTAGCAATTGTGTTCAGCTTGTTTTTTGAAACGCGCGCCGAAAAAGATCATTGTACCTTCTTTCCTCGTTTCAATTTTTCTGGTTGTCCCAGAATGAAATAATCTACAACCAGTAGTGTACTACCATTTATTTCATCAAAATGCTCTTAATCGATAAGAAAACAAAAATATTTTCTTGTAATTTTTAATTTTGTCAATGGTGCACATATAGTCTTCGACTATACTAATAAGAATATTAATTTTTTTTTTTCAAATTCATTTTTATTTTTCATTTATCTTATATCTTAAAGCTATAGACAAAAAATCATCAAAACTGGCCTACTTATCAATATCTTATAACTACCTTCGTGGCCCCAATCGGGAGCTCTAAGTTAAACTATAATAACTTAATGCTAATGCCTTTCGGCCTAAGAACTACCTATCTTAATACTGGAATTCAGATCGGTTTTATTTACAAAAACATTGTATCTTGTCGTTTATTTATAGTCCAGTAAATAGAGAGGTTTTACCCTACAAAAGGTCGGGTAGTTCTAAATTTTTGATATGTTATATGGTATGGTTGGTACATGAAAATTCCAAAATTCCACAACCACACCCCCTCCGCCCCTTTCAAAATCATGGAAAAACTACAAAAAATCGGCACTTTTCTCAGTTTTTTGCTTATAACTTCTTTCCGGTATATTTTTACGGAAGAAAGTATACGGGATTTATGTAGACAATAAAATTTCCTACAAATATGATCTCAAAAGTATTTTTGTACAACCACTACTAGCATCTGGGGCCTATTTCAGAGCTACTACATCAGCAACATCAACTACATCATACAACGAAGTGTTGTATAATGTAACTGGATGATATAGTTGATGTAGTTGATCTGACATTTCTTTTATATATTCAACAATGTGGTAAAGCTAGAACCAAAGATACTCGATAATAAAGATGGCGAACTCGGAAATCATATTTTTAGGTAGGTGTGCATGCCGGACCATAATGTTAAGCAAAGTGTGCGTGGTTAAATCATCTGGGAATCATATTTTTATTTTGCTGTTGTATATCTCTGGGTAGAACTATATATATAATTATGGATTCGGACATAATTATTTTCATGACGATTTGGAGGTTAAAATATCATATCTATAATATTTATAATGTTATGTTTAGATTTAAAAAAATGCCTACATTTGTATATTAACGTTTATACCTAGCCATTTTTACTTCTTACATCAACATTTTTTAATCTAAGAATGTAGTAAGAATTTTCTTTTAGTTGTATTACAACAATGTAACTTGAAAAGCTGTGAAACAGAATCATACATTTTTCCAATATTTCCAGTCACTCCGCCGTACCTACACTGTTGTACTACAACCAGCGTTGCCATTAGTGCAGATTTATCTGCATTTTGCAGATTTTCATCCCATCAACAGACTTTTGAAATTCGAAAATCTGCAACGCAGATTATATCTGCACTCGTGCTTCTTTAATATTTTGTTCTCTTTAAAAAAATGTTCAATAATTTTGCTGCATGCTGTCATCTTTATATAAAGTTTTATTCCATAAAATCAAATCATAATAACTGCACTGACTTTAAGGTAAAATATGAAATGCCTTAAGCATAGGGAACTCTACAATGTACATTATTAAAGAAACAATGTTATTTTTATTAATTGAATTAATTTATGCTATTTTTTTTTTTTCATTGGTAGGTATATAATTAAAATATTTTTTGTGTGAACACATTTTTCCTTTAGAAATCTGCATTGCAGATTTTTTTCGTCATTTTTGCAGATTTTTTTAAAAAAATTAATGGCAACACTGACTACAACTGAAAATCGATTGTATCTTTGAAACAGAAATCATACAACACAACTGTCAAGATGCTACATTGTAGTTGATGTAGTAGCGCTGAAATAGGCCCCTGGTTGTCAGTATTTAACCTAAAATTGTTAAGAGCAATGAATAATTAATTTAAAGATAATAAAAAGCAGAAGAAGAAGAAAGTATTAACAAGAAGTAATTGTTTTTTTTTTCAAAATTTTGAAATTGAAAATTGATTTTTAAAAACTATTGATTAAAACAACTTTATTTAAAAAGAATGTAGAAGAATTGGTTTTGGGCCTAAGCGGAGCTATAGGCCTTATTTTCCTTATCCTACCACTGGTTTTTTTTATATGGGTCAATATTTCAAAATATTAATATTTCAGTCTCCTTCATTTTTGAACCGAAGTACAAAATTTTATTATAAGTTTGTTAATTGGATGGCTTGAAACAAACGGGTTCTAATATTCGCTCTAGAAAAAATAAAGTTAAAAAAAATATCATACCCGCTATCTTCA
Source organism: Dasysyrphus tricinctus (assembly GCA_963921185.1). Lineage (NCBI taxonomy): Eukaryota > Metazoa > Arthropoda > Insecta > Diptera > Syrphidae > Dasysyrphus > Dasysyrphus tricinctus. The sequence goes on along the minus strand of OY992532.1, from coordinate 167,566,567 downwards.
TTTGAACACCCAAAATGTCATAACCCTGACGTGTCCCCAGGCCTACTTACCACACTGTCTGAATTTTAGCAACGAATCTAAAAACGATACAAAAAATCTAATGATGCAGTCTTTTTAATAATTATATGCATTAAACTGTTTCAAAAAAATTTTTTTGCTTTCAATTTTCTTGCAAACAGGCTGAAAAGTTTCATTTAAGTAAAAAAAGCTGTCTGAAAATTTGAGCTCTTAAAATTCATGTTTAGACATGCCTCATCGCAGATTTCGGTTTTCCATACGATTTGTATGGGAGAAAACACCTGTTTGTCTTTGGAATTTTTTAACTTAATAATGACAAGTATTTAAACTAACGGCATACGTTTTTCTTGTAGAAAATTGAACGTTCTACAAAAAAGGTCCTGACATATTTTATCGTAAATCCAGCCGTTTTAAAGTTACAGTCCTTCAAACTCATTCCATAAAATTACCATACACTTATTTAACGTAAAATTAGCACTTTTTTAGTAATTGAAGATATTATGGTAACTAATATCACTCTTTTCGAAAAATGACTCAAGACCTTTCTTGTATAGGACAAATTTTCCTTTCCAATGGTGCCTAACAATATTACTTCACTTCACTTAATACAATAATTGGTCGCTTTTAAATGGATTTGTTTAGTGGTAAATTACATAGAAATTCCCTAATTAAACTCGGCAAAAAAATTTTTGAAACAAAAACTAAAGTAAACTTTTCCAAAGGTTTTTAGGGTGCTTAATTAGAATCGGAAGTCAGAAATATTCTACTACGTCACGTTTGTGAGATATAGCCGTATGGAAAATTGAAAAAAAAGTTATTTTGCAGCGAAAAACTACTTGTTTTCAATTTTCAAATGGGAATATCTCATAAACGTGACAAAATAGAAAATTTTTGACTTCTGATTCGAGTTCAGCACCCCAAAGACCTTAGGAAAAGTATATTTTAGTTTCTGTTTCAAAAAATTTTCTGCCGAGTTTAATTAGGGAATTTCTATGTAATTTACCACTAAGAAATCCATTTAAAAGCGACCAATTATTGTAATATAATTGTATTAATTGAAGTGAAGTAATATTATTAGGCACCATTGGAAAGGAAAATTGGTCCTCTACAAAAAAGGTCTTAAGTCATTTTTCGAAAAGAGTTATATTAGTTACCATAATATCTTCAATTAGGTACTAAAAAAGTGCTAATTTTACGTTAAATAAATGTATGGTAATTTTATGGAATGAGTTAGAATGACTGTAACTTTAAAACGGCTGGATTTACGATAATATATGTCAAGATCTTTTTTGTAGAACGTTCAATTTTCTACAAGAAAAACGTATGCCGTTAGTTTAAATACTTGTCATTATTAAGTTTAAAAATTCCAGGTGTTTTTTCCCATACAAATCGTATGGAAAACCGAAATCTGCGATGAGGCATGTCTATCAAATTTTCACAGACATCTTTTAATGCTCAACTGAAACTTTTGAGCCTGTTTGCAAGAAAACTTTTTTTTTTGAAACAGTTGCATCCTTACTAAAAAATAGCTAAATGATTTTTAGTTGATTTATTTTTTTAAATAGGAGCTATTAAGTAAGTGTCCTCCATAAATTGATCATTTCTATCCCACCAATGGAAATTTAAAAAAAATATATATAGGCTCAAAATAGAAAACTGATTTTTTTGTTATTTAACGGTACAGAATTGCTCTTTATGAAAATTGAAGTAAGGGTTTCAAAAAAACTTTTTTGTCTTTTTATTTCAAGTTAAGGCAATGATTTTGTTTTTCGTCAAGCGAAATTGTCATTCCTCTAACGCGTGTTTTTTATTAACTCGTGTGGTATAAAAATTAAAAAGTTTTACTCATCTGTGTCTTTTACAAGGGCCTACGTGAAAAATAATATAAAACATCTAATTTTCTAATAACCTCCATTTAGAATAGAATAGAAAATTACTTTATTGATAACCGTATGAAATATACATATATTAAATTTTACAAGTCTTTTTGACCTGGTTTTATAACCGTCGGTCAGATTGACAAATATAAATAAAATTAAAGAAAGCATGATTTTAGCAAACAAATAATTAAATGAAAATTAATTGAATTAATTTACATAGGTATGTACGAAACGAAAAGCAGTACTTTAACAATGTTTAATGCAAATAAAAAGTAATTTAAATTTCTAATGACTTTAACTTTAAAAATTCTCTGATATTATTTTGTTTCTATAATCGGCGGCTGATTTAATATAGGTGTATAGTTTATCCCAGCCATTTGACCCATTCATGATATGTAAAACTTCTTCTTTTTCCAAATAGTTTGTTCCAAAAACAAGTCGCCTATATTCTCGCAGGACCGGACAGGAACCCAAAAAATGAAAAATGTCTTCTCTTTCCCTTGTATTGCACAATTCACATAGAAGGGGAAGGTCTGGTCTGTGTGGTACAAAATTTAATTGTAATATTTCTCCTCTAGTACGGAAAATTGTCGAAATCAATTCCGTTGAGTTTTTATCGTGGAAATAGTTTGCTGCACCAAGATCAAACTGAAGCTTACTGTAGTAATCCCTGTATTGCGATGATTTAGCCTGATTTATGCAGTCCTCGTGATGTTTTATATCCAACTTTGATAAAATGATATAAAGAGTTTTCTTAAGGTCAGGTATACTTATTGTACTCAGATTGATTGCTTCTCCCACCGATGCAGACATTGTTGACCAATCTTTTAGAAAATTCAATTTATTTATGATCAGGTAGTTTGCAATTTTCTTTACTAGCCTCATCGAGTCCATTTGAAGTATTCTTAAAATATAATCAAAGTGAATCTTTAATGAATCGATGAACATTGGTGCTATACCAGTTTCAATGTGAAGCATATAGTTTGGCGTCGTAGATGGTAGTTTAAAAACACGCTTTAAAAAAAATCTTAGCAATTTTTCCATATCATTGTACTGTTTGTAGCCCCAAACTTGTGCTGAGTAAAACATTATGGATTTGGAAACAGCTTGAAAAATTTTGTATTTATCTGAATGATGAATTGATTTGTTTTCAATGCATTTTTTCCAAGAAACACATATTGCAGATTTGGCTTCTTTAAGTTTAGCTTGGACATGGTTTTTAAAACAAAGATTGCTGGATATTGTCACTCCTAGATATTTGAATTCTTTAACAATATCAATCTCCACTGATTTGTACTTCCATTTTTCATACGACGCGTATCTTCCATGCCCTTTTCTGAATATCATTATCTTAGATTTGGCTAGATTTACTGTAAGGTTCCACCTGTCACAATACCTTTCGAGGACATTAATCATCCTTTGCAATTGGTGAGGCGATTCCGCTAAAAGATCAATATCGTCGGCGTACATTAGGGCTGGAATTTCTTCCCCTGCAATAGTAACACCTCCACCAATGCAATCCACCAAATCATTAATAAAGATTGTAAATAAAAGAGTACTTAGGGCACATCCTTGCTTTAAACCCATTGATGAACTGAATTCCTCTGAGAGACTTTCTCCATCCCAAACTGATATAGAGTCATTCGCGTAAAGTGCTCTTAGAATTTCAATTACTTTTGAGGACACACCGATTCCCGCTAGTTTGAAAAAAAGAGACTCTCTGTCAATGCTGTCAAAAGCTGCTTTGAAGTCTATGTAGAAAGCGTACAATTTTTTTCCTTGTTGCAAATATACTTCTGCTATGTTTACTAAGAGGAATACTTGATCTATTGTAGAATAACCCGATCGAAAGCCAGCTTGGAACTCACTAAGTACGGATTTCTCATTTGTCCAGGTGATAAGTCTCCGAAATATCAAACTCGCAAAAAGTTTCATGGAAGTATTCAAAAATGAAATCCCTCTGTAGTTTTCAACAACTAAAGCATCTCCTTTCTTGAATAATGGAAATATTATCGAAGACAAAAAGGTTGGAGGAATGGCACGAGAGCTAAAAATGTCATTGTAGCAGTTTTTGAGGCTAATTATAAATTCTGTTGTGGCGAATTTGAAGAACTCATAGGGAATTCTATCTAATCCTGGTGTTTTTTTAGCTTTGACACCTTCTAACACGAGAAGAAGCTCTTCAGCAGAAAAGTTGGCATCTAAAAAGCTATCCTCAGTGTATGGCATAGCATATTGGATTCTAAGAGAGGTAAACTCAGTATTTAGCAGAGATGCAAAATAATTTTTCAATTCCGCTGCTTTCAGCTGACATCCAATTGTCGGATTAGATCCGCTGACATTCTTCATTATTTTCCAAAATTCGGTAGATGAGCTCACACCCGCTAAGGAGACAATTATACTGTTGTGGTAATCCTTCTTTTTCTGCACACATAATGCCTTATAGCTTTTATTAAATTTTGCGTACCATTGTTGAAATGTTGTGTTATTGTGTGCTCGAAATAAAGCAAGATAGGCGAAAGAACGCTTTCTGGCCGCTTCACAATCCTTATCGAACCACTTTTCTTTATGAATTTGCGTTTTTCTTCTAGGGTTTGGTTTAGATGGATTTGACTTTTTCACAATATCGAGTAGTTCTTCCAAAGATGGGGTCGGCGTGACGTTGTTGAGTAAATTTAGTTCCATGTTCAGGTTTCGTTGATATTCCTGACAGAATTGGTCGTTCCATTTTAGTTTTGGTGGGAGATTAAACTCCGTACTAGTAACGGATGCGTTGCTACCAAATGATAAAATTAGTGGCATGTGCTCGGAAAATGTTTTGATACCAACATTGAAATCTAAGTTTTTGCTTAACCAGCTCCCTGTGGCGACACCATAATCAATAACAGAGCGAGCTGAAGAGCGAATAAATGTATATTCTCCTGATTGATCACTGGGGCCTCTTCCATTTAGCACAACGAAGTTATAGGAATCACAGAGTTCTAGGAAGTGATTACCTTTGGCATCCTTTCGATTGTCTTTCGAAGAACGAGAGTAGGTGAGCTCATAAGGATATACTGCAGGAAAGAGTGGCCATCCTTGTTCGTTACCTATACGTGCGTTGAAGTCTCCCAGCAAAAGAAGATTGGGTTCGGATAGTTGAGCTAGTAAGTCTTCTAAGCAGGAAAAATCATCAGACCAGTGATTACAATTAAGATAGACAGGGACAATTAAATGTTTTACTCCTTGCTCTTGAAGTGAAATGAACCAAAAATCTTCATGCCTTTCCAATTTTAAGAAGTTGTTATACTCCTTTTTAAAGCCTATAACCATTCCACCACTTGCTCTTCCAACATTATGTCTCCTAATTGCAGATGTCCAAGCTAATTCATATCCTCTTAAAACATTATTAAACATATCGTACTGGTTTTCTACTAAGAAAGTTTCTATTAAAATAAATATATCAAATTCTCGTACAAAGTTGAAGAAATCAGGAAAGATTAGTTTGTTTTTAAGTCCTGTGATATTGTAACACAGTATTCTTAAATTAAAAGTATTATTATTTTTAAAATCATTATTTGAATTCAACGGCTGACCGACGGCGGGATGTTAATGGTGGGAACATCCGGGAGATGATAAGTTTATAGTGTTACTACTAGGTGGCGCTATGTTAGAATTGGAGAATTTTTTGACAGGTTTTCTTGATGACATTTCAGATTCATGTGCTTTGTTTTCTTTCGTCATTAACATAGTTTTCGGCTTGAATTGTAAATGTAATTCATTTAAAACTGGAAACATTTCACTCAAACGCGTAAATCCATCGGTATCTCCATACTTCAGGCCTTGGTTGTTGTCCCAAGTAAAAAAGTTTCCTTCGATGTATAGTCGATCGTCTCTTAGGGAAATTTTAGCATTTGGGAGCTGCAACTTTACTGCTGCTTTGATTTGCCCAAGAATTCTTCTTTTCTGTCGTGCAATGAATGGAAGGTCCTTTTGGACAGACATACCAGTGTTTTTAAGTTGCGCTGACTTACGAAGAATTTGATCGGCTGTGGCACGGTTGGGGAGCTGCACCACTACGCTGACCATGCCTGGCCTGATGCACTTCCTTGACGCGCCTGTTGGACTACATCTTCGTCAATGAGACCACTACACACATCTTTTGCTTTGGAAAGCGGATCTGTCGAACTATCATCAGGCAAGTGCAAGATAAGATTATTTTCCGTTTCTTTCTTCAAAAGCCTTTCGACTTGTGCTTCCAAAAATGCATTTTGTGTCTCCAAATATGACACTTTGGCTCTGAATTCATCTTGACTAGCTCGTAAAGTTGAGATTTCAACACCCAGAGCAGAGATGTCATCTTTGGATGCAAGATTACTCATCTTAGCGTCCAGAAGACGCTCCAAATCTTCGACGGTCATGTTACTTACACTGCTCATGTTTGTTTTAGTACTTTGGTAACGCTTTTCAGTTCCAAAGGATTCGGGAGATGTCTCTACAATTCCTCTTTTATTCATTCGCCTTTGTACAATCTTTGTAGGTTACGGTGAAAGATGTGCCTTTGCGATTTTATGTTTGGAATTTGCTATACCTATTGTTAAGAACTTACTAGATTTTTCGAGTACTTAGATAGTAAACAATTCAGTCTTTCTTTTGAAACGTAAATAACTTTTAGAATTTTTACTTTAATATTTTATTTTAAAACTTTTTTGGGAGCCAAAATTAATGCTATCTCTCAGTTTTGACGTTTTTTGACGTTCAACTTGTCAACCTCCATTTAATTCTCATAAAACACCCTTCGGAGTCATTCCCCTAACATCATTTTTTGTGTCATTCTCCTGACTTTCAAGTTTTCATTATAATGATTGATTGCGTTTTGGTAACTCTTGAAGAATCAATAATATTACATTTAAACATATTTACAGTATTTTTAGTAGTTTTCAATTTTTTCACATTTTCTCGGTCAAAATATCATACAAAAATACGATTATTACCATAAAATGTTTAGTCTCGCAAAATCCTTGAATCATGAGAGCAAGTTCGTGCAACATAGTCCTGGATGCTATTTTTCATGTTAGTATTTGCTCTCTTTTTTCTTTACATTCCTGAAACCATTCGCAAAATTAAATATCCATCTGATCAACGGAGTAAATATAAAATTTTGTTATTCCCCTGATACAAGTATCATTTCCCTGACTTAAAAAACCGTTAGATTTGATTAAATGTAATGAATCCTTGTCTTAAAGTGGTTATGTTAGAGTTATTAACAGACATAATTGTTCGTCTACCAAAATAGGTTCTTTTGAGCGAGGGTCCACTTTGGAGTGAAAAATATTAATGTTTTGAAATATTGACCCATATTTGTTTTTCTGTTTAAAGTCACCTTTTTATATAACTGCCCTTCCCGCCTTACTGCCTGAACAGAATGCAAGACGCAGCTGGAATAGATGTCAAAAATGCTGCAGTAAAAGTTAAAAATTGTTCAACTCTTGCAGCTCTGGCTGCAGCATTTTTGACATCTATTTCAGCTCCGTCTTGCATTCTGTTCAGGCAGTTACTGGGGAGATATGTACTACCCTTCACTAGCCTTACTAGTTTTAAAACTGTCTATTCCTATTTTATCTTGCATTGAAACTCATATTATGGTACCAAAATTTTCTTCAGCAAAACAGTACCTTTTTTTAAGGTATCTGTTCTTACATATAAACTTACTGCGCCAAAAAAAAAAATCAAAAACAACTCATACATATTTACCTAACCTATTAAAAACATAGCTTAGCTCATCTAGTCTCCATCATTGACCCCAATTAACACCATTATCCCATAAAACTCTCTTTCATCAATATAATTATTATTATTTCCAATAAGCGATAACCAACGAACCAAAGTTAATAATTTTTCCAATCAATCAAATCCTTAATCACCCTTTAATCACCCCATCGCACACAAGCCAATCCTACCCTTGTTATTCTTCCCTCGATGGTCATTCGATAAGCATCAGAGGTGGGAAAAAATACCCATAAATCCAAGAGATAACGTAACAAATTAGAAGTCAAAACCAACCCTTAATGATGTTATAGAAAAAAAAGATGTTGTAATGAAGCATAGGTTATGACTGAGTTGACATTCATTATCCTTGGAGACCGTGTATGGGCCATTTGCAAGGATTGGAATGTAATCATTTTAATTTGCACGCTCCTCGTAGCTGCAGTGCTTCGGGCATTAAATAGCCCAGAGCTAGCAAAACAAAATAAAACAATAGACGCGTGTTAATAAATTTTATGATGGAAAGAAAGGTCGCGCATAAGTCAATGGTCACATGAGTGTATAAGGGTGGTGTCCGTAATTAATACAAACACAGCACGAACATGTTTGTTGTAACTAGCAAATTTGATACTGTCAAGACTCGATCACAACTTTCACCCTCTCCAAAAAAATATCCATTCTAAAAGGGCTATATAGCAGTGCCTGAATCCAGCACTCATTTGTAAATTTATCGACAACATTGGGAAATGATAAAAGTTTTTATTTCCAATGATCTGGCATATCTTGTAAATTTGGCTAATCAACTGACACAAAGTGAAGCGCAAAAAGTGTTTCACATGCCAGCTAACCAAAAAATACTGGAGTCCTGATGGGGAGTAAAGTCTGAGCTCGATTTCCATGCCGATTTTACATTGTGAGTGATTCGAAGTGATTCTGATCCTTTTTCGGCACGTAGTTCATGTGTGACGAACTTGTGTCTATATTTATACAGGGTGTTGCCGCTTTTATATAATGCACATTTTATATACTGCAGAATATATCTGGACCTTATCAGTAATTTTTACTCTATTCTTTTATGAAAATTGGTGCATGTACATACACTAGGGTGGTTGTTAAGAAAAGTTCATGGCGGATAGGTCTAAATCGGCTCTAAATGAAACAAAATAAATTCCCTATTTTTTCAGATTTTTATTTTCATCCCCTATAGTCAATGTAGGGGTAAATTAAATGACCCCATATTTTAGTTGCAAACTAGGAAATTCGCGTTAAATCTGCCAAAAAATTCAGAGCATGTAGGTGGAAAGTGGACAGAAAAAAATCTTATGGGAGGGGGGTAATATCTCCCCCAGCTTTTACGGGTAGGGCAATATAATAAAATAATTGCATAAAATAGAAAAAACTTAATTAAAAAACAACGGCAACACTTTAAGTAATGTTTTGTAGCTTTTTGTAAAGCCAGATGTCCATTCTTTGTTTTGTTTTAAAATAAAATTTTTTGATGCAGTGTTGACAAAAAAATGTTTCAAACTCAACATTTTTACAATTTTTCAATAGTATAGGGGGTATTCCATCTGGACCAGATGAGTAATCATCATTTAAGGATGAAAGAAGTTCTAAAACAGAACTCGGATTCACTGGGATATTATTGCAGCTTGTTTGGGCATAAGTATGTATATCTCTAAAATAATCTTCGTCAACATCTAAGGGCTTGTCGACAAAAGAATTACGAACATTTTTAGCGAAAGCGTTACAAATATCAATCGTATCCTGTAAGAAACTCAGTCTTTTACTCAAAATTTTGGAAGAAGTATGAAAGTGGATGGAACATTTTGAAACTTTGGTACATGCCTATTAAGTGCCATAAGGATTATACAAAAAAATGTTTTCACTTTTTTTTAAACAATATTTTAAAAAATATGTATAATAAAGCAGTATCCCAAATACGGAAAACCGCATCATCTCACTCGGATGTCGGATCTCCGTGGATCCATTGCGTGCTCTCCGAGAGCTTCTTTTCTAGTTAGAGCTAGGCTGGGGCATTCACATAGGAAATGGAATGAGCCCTCCTATACCTCTTCATCTTGACACCCTTGACGCCCATTCTTCTCATGTGGGTTCCCATTAAGTTGTGTCCCCTTAAGACTCCAACTAGGAGCGATATTTAAGGCCTACTTATCTAAGGTAAATATTCAGTTTCTTTTTTAAATGTTCGGCCATAAATTCCTTGAAACCCGACAAGATGCAATTTGTTGCTCCTAGAGATCTCAGCTCAATTGAACAACGATCTACTTATTTGGACTTTAGTGATGTAAGAAATAGCTTAAATTGCCACGTGGCTGTCTACGAAGATGTCGATATTACTATTGACAAATTCATGAGATACAACAAGATGTTTCGCGGCTTCGCAAACAACAAGAACCTCCGCTTGAATACAGTGGAAAAGTTTGTAAGTATAAAGTAAGTAAACAGCAAAACAAGATTTGCATTAATGACCCTGTTTTCATTCTTAAGTTCCTTTGTTGGGATAGGTATCTGTCATCGCCACTGGGTTAAAATCTATGTGTAGTGTGACGTAGTTTGTTTGAACGCCTATGTCCGTAAGGATCATTATGGTTCTATGACCGTAGTGGCCCATTTTCCAATTATTATACAGGGTGTCCCGCACCTGAGTGGAAGTATCTAAGGGTGTGGTTCCTGGGTATATTCTAAGAAAAAAATTGTATGGGGGGAAAGTTGTATCTCCCCTCCCTGAGGCAGGGGGTGCAGTTTCTGAAAAATTGACTTAAAATGCAGAAAAAAACATTAAAAATCAACGAAAACACATTTAATAATGTGCTATATTTTTTTTGAAAGTTGTTACTCCATTCTTGCATTTGGTTTTTAAATCAAGTTGTTTAAGCAAATAGTTTTTGAGAAATTAAATTTCAAAGTCAAAATTTAAAAAAAAAATTACGATTTTTTTTTCTTAAGTCGATATTTTTCAAAATTTTACGTAATTAAGTGCTATTTTTGTGTTCAATATTCATTGCCGTCATTACTTTGTAATCTATTACCGAAAACCAAATTTAAAAATCTTTCTTAGTTTTTGAGAAATTATAGAAAAACAAAAGGCACTTTTCCCAAAATAGCCCGAAAAAATTAATGTATTCATGAATTATCCATAATTTAACCCTTTTTTCGGGCTTTTTTGGTAAAAGTACCATTCGTTTTTTCTTAATTTCTCAAAAACTAAGATAGATTTTCACATTTGGTTTTCGGTAATGGACTAAAAATAAATGAGCGCAATGAATATTGAACACAAAAATAGCACTTAATTACGTAAAATTTTGAAAAATATCGACTTAAGAAAAAAAATCACAATTTTTTTAAACAAATTTTACTTTGAAATTTAATTTCTCAAAAACTATTCGCTTGAACAACTTGATTTAAAAACCAAATGTGAGAATGGAGTATTTGCTTTCGAAAAAAATATAGCACATTATTAGATGTGTTTTCGTTGGTTTTAAATGTTTTTTTTTTGCATTTTAAGTCAATTTTTCAGAAACTGCCCCCCCTGCCTCAGGGAGGGGAGATACAACTTTCCCCCCATACAATTTTTTTCTTAGAATATACCCAGGAACCACACCCTTAGATACTTCCACTCAGGTGCGGGACACCCTGTATACAGTTTAAGTCTTAGAAAACTTTTGACCGTCAGCTTTTTCGTAAACAGATCGAGTTGGGCTAGTGAAAGGAAAGTTTCTAGGGCTGCGGCTGCCGTTGGTGTAGTTCTCATAGCGCTGGTTGTGGCGATACACGCTATTCTTTGGATATTCACCATGGATTTAAGAATGGTTTCCTTATCTAAGGCTGGCTATGGGGCTGGGACCCCATCTCTTACCAAAAATTTGACTGAAAGCGTAGAATGGTATTGAGGCTTTTTCCCTCTTTCTTTAATATTTTCTTTCATCTTTATTTCTCATGAATAAGGACTTACGCAACGTTGAATAGACCTTTATTAAGGACTTATACGCCCTTATAATTCTAATAAATATGGCTGATAATGCATCTTTTTTGTATAAATATATCTATCAAACACCCTGTAGTATAATGTTTGACTACGGAAGACGGCAAGCGTTATAACAAATTGCGTTGTTACATCGGGATTTGGAAACTACCCCATCATCGTATATGCAGAGTTAATATAATACATACATACATATATATGTACATGTACAAGTATATACATACATTTATGCACATAACATCATATCATTCGATATTTTATTGAATCAAGTTTGATTTAAAATGATGCCACTTATATAAGTAGATGCGAGGCCAGACATCCCTACCCTATACTGCACTCTGCAATGGTTGAATGCTTGGATATGCGGAGGACGTAAATGCTGACATAATCGACAGATAAATTTGAAAATGACAAATTACTTACATATCCTGCTGTTTTTGTGACTTCAAATGTCAAACAGTGCACCGCTAGATCATTCACTTAATTGATAAACTTTGTTTGTTGGAATCAAAGAGGGGTTTCTGGATTTATATTTTAAATAGAATAGGTATGGGTATGAATCGTGTATTATTTTGCTTTTTGTTTTATTTGCGATTGGTTCATGTAAAATGGGTGTTGCTAGAACTTGGGTTGGCACTATAGTGCCATTTGATTTATTTTTGAATTTGTCTATTATCTTTTATTTCATTATTCATGTTTAATATTTAAAACAGACAAATACACTCCTCGTCAACTGAATACGCACAAACATTTTTGAATATATTTTATCCATTTTTTCCAAACAGTGATGGTTATTATGCCATCTGTTGATGGTAAAAATTTTCGTAACATATAAATAACAGAATTTCCAAGTTTTATTCAAAAACAACCGTGAGTTTTTCCTTCAACCACTTCCAAAGTGTAACTTATGCAAAGTAGAAGTTTTTTTTTGAGTCAACTGAATATAGGTACAAAAATTAAAATTGGTATTGGAATGGAATGAAACAAGTTTTTGTTTAAGTTTAGTAGTGGGTACTTCCACCTTTATTTTTAATTACTTCGTAAATTCGATCCGGCATGGAATCGTATAGCTTTTTAATGTAATTTAACGAAATTTCGCTCCACGCTAATTTGATTGCAGAAATTAAGGTTTCTTTGTCTTCGAACTGACGACCACCCTCATAAACTTTGCGTACTAACCATCCCCAGACATTTTCTATGATGTTTAGATCAGGTGAGTACGGCGGCCATTGAAGCAACTGCACTTGTTGCTCCTCTATCCATGTTTTTATTATGCGCGCTGAGTGAATAGGCGCATTATCATGTTGGTAGGTCCAGTTTATGGGTCCAAAGATGTTAGAAAATTTAGGAAAATTTCTTTCCAAAATTACTTTATACCCAGCTGCTGTCATTCTTGATGTTACAACCTCGAGCTCAACTGTTCCATAATAACTGACTGCTCCCCATATCATGACACCTCCTTCACGACTATGATGGCGCTTTAAAAATCTTTTTTCTTTTCTTAAGTCGTGAAAATAGAAGTTGAACCCATTAGGGCCATCGAAATTAAACTTTTTTTCATCTGAAAAAACCACGTGATACTATTCTTTTTTCCAACTCATGTGAAGTCTTGAAAAATCTAATCGCAACATTTTCCGTCTCTCGTCAAGTGGTGGTTTTTTCTTAAGTTTCATTCGTTTAAGATGGCTTGAGTTGTTGATTACTCTTAATACTGTTGAGTAACTTGCGTTTACGCCGACTTTTTGTTTTATTTTTGACACAGAATCAGAAGAATTTGATGCATATCTTAAAATTCTTCGTCTCTCAGCTGCTGTTGTTGCTGTTTTCTTACCTCCCTTCATGTTTTTGCCGTATGCATCTTTATTTTTCAAGTAAGAATAAACTACATTAAAACTTTGGCCAACTTTATCAGCTATTGCACGTCCAGTTAGGCCTTGGTCCAGTGGCGGATCCAGGGGGGAGGTCATGGAGGTCATGACCCCCCCCAGAGCTCCAGATTAAAGAAGAAATACAAACAATCTTTACTTGTTATTCAACACATAAAAAGACAGAGATAAACTTTTTGGGTAATTCCATATATTTTAGTAAACTATACCAAAACAATGACCTATTAATGGTTACCTTCTTTTTTCTTTAGCAAATTCTAACTTCGTTATATGATATGGTCAATAAATAAATATTGACAAAAATTATTGGTAGCCCTGGATACGCACGCTCTTAGATACTATATCGTCGGTTCAAAGGTAAAACTCACTAAGTGCAGAGAAAAATGTTTAAGAAAATTAGAATGAAATGCATTTTTTTAATCCAAAAAGTCCCGTTTTGCACGGTTATTATAGGGATATAGAAAGGTATGCCCGGGAACTTTATTTAAAAATTTTCGGAACGTGACTTTTCAACTTATAATAAGTATGTTTCAATTAAATTTCCTTCAAAAGTGTAATATGTTAGTTAGAGAGTTTTACCTTTGAACCGACGATATATAGGGAGTCCGCCAGTCATGGTTTGCATATGCGGTTATTATAGTCTAAGAGCCAGTGGTCGGCAGGCTAACTGTATTTCAGTACGATAAGTAGAGCCATTAGACTTCCTGAACATGGAATGGGCATTCCACCGGAGTAACAAAAGTCAAAAAATCGACCTGGAAACGTGATAGCAGTATGTCCACCCCTTGATATGTAAGACTTTATAGTTGTTTCTATTCAAAAATAGTAAAGGCAGGCATAGGGTTTAGTATATCTTGGAGTTATACCTTTGGGTTTTTAATATTTCAATAAAAAGTAGTAAATATAACCAAAAAAATAATTTTCAGAGACCTGTTGCAGTACCAGGATTTTAAACGGAATTTTGAAATACAAAAAATAAGGAAAAATTTCCATTCACGTTTAACTGTTTTTTTTTTTCAAATAAGATAAAATGTGTTTCCTGTTAATGTTTATATTTGAAAAAAATATTGGCAGAAAAATGATGAAATTCCTAGTTTTTTAACAGAATTTTGAAAAATAGGCTTTAAAAATCTCCATATAAGTTCTACTATATTTCAAAGTTTAAAAAAGCACAGTTTTCACTGAAGGAATACATCTTTCTCTTTAATATATTAATACTTAATTTTTATTTATTAAAAAAGTTATGTAATGATACTTGGTGCAGTATCCAGATTTGTAACGGAATTTTAAAAAAATATGTCCATACAAAAACACTTTATTTCAAAGCAAAGACAGTTTGTTTTGTACTAAAGCAATATGTCTGCCTCTCTGATATATAAATTTGTATACTCTTTTTCATTAGAAAACAATTATAGCAGAAACCTGGTGCAGTACCTGGAGCTATAACGGAATAAAAAAAAAATGTTTGAAAACTTCATACAAGCTCCGATGTATTTCAAAAACAAACAAAAAAATTTAACAAAAGCCATATGTATGTCTACCTCTCTGTTATATGAATCCTTATACTTTATTTTGTTAGAACAAAGCCATATGTTGCAGTACTTGGATTTATAACAGAATTTTGAAAAAGGGCTTTTAAAAACTCCATACAAACTCTCCTGTATTTCAAAAGCAAAAAGAAAAACAATTTTAACTAAATCAGTATGTCTGACTCTTTTATATGTTCCTAAATCATTATACTGTTTAACCAGAAAAAATTATACTGGTACAGTACATGAATTTATAATGGATTTTTTAAAAAAGGCTTTGAAAAAATTCCATACAAATTCCGAAAAAAAAAATAATTTTATCTAAAGCAATATGTCTGCTTCTCATCAGCGAATACTGATACTCTATTTTATTGGAAAAATTATAACGGAATGTTAAAAACGGATTTAAAAACTCCATACAAAGGACAATCGGCAAAACTGTATGGAAGGTGGTATAGGAACAAATAAAAACGAGTCGTATGTCGTTGGAAAGGTATTTTTATGCGCTACAAAAGTCACTATGGCAGTTCATTTCAAATCACTGTGTGAAAAAAGTTATTTATTAACCAAGGTTTTGTTTTGGTACATTTCAGTGTGGAATAATTTTATACAAACTGGTCTTACCAATTACAATTATATGTATGTCGTTGAAAAGGTATTTTTATGAACAATATAATAGTTTCCATAACAACTAAAATCACTGTGTGGAAAAAGTTATTCGCTGTTTTAGGGAATTTTTTCACACAGTGATTTGAATGAAATAAGCTGCCTCATTAACTATTGTAGTGCATACAATTTCCTTTCCAACGACATAATGTCTCGTCGTTATTGGTCCTGTAGACCGTTTTGTCTTATTCTCCTTTAATTGTATTTAATAAAAAAATATGTGCAGTACTCAAATTTGTAACGAAATTTTTAAAAAAATGTCCATGTAAGAAAATACCCTCCTCTTTGCATTGACAACAATTTTTGTCTTTTCGGCATGGATTCCACCACATATTTGCAATTATTTCTATCTTTTCGTTTCAAATTTACACTTGAATTACTCCTTTTTTTAGTTTCTGTCAACTTTTTCTTTTAGATTGCAAATTTTGCTTCCAGTCTTATACGTTCATTATACTCTCATAATTGGGTGAAAAGTATGAAATGGTGTTAAATCACGTTGATAAATAAGTTTTCCAGCAGCCAGAAATTTGTGCACTATTACTCTAAGCAGGAGGATATAGTCTTATGGCCTGGTCACGTAGTGAGCGGTAAAGCGGCAAAGACCTCTGATCATGCCTTCGACTGTAATAAAGTCTTGATAAAATTGGACTTTTTGTAATCACCATGTAAAAAATTCAAGGCTTTATATTTCAAGAAGTTTCAGTTCAAATTAGGTATGATGTTTCAATCTCATGACTCCCCCCAAGCTGAATTCCTGGATCCGCGCCTGCCTTGGTCTCTAAGTAAATCGATTTTAGCTTTTTCAACACTGTTAAGACACGTAGATCTACCCATTTTTCTTAAAATTTGAAATCAAGAATTAAATTTTACTGAAAACACTAAAATCGTTAATTTAAACTGTCAAGCACTCCAAAAAACTTATAAACAACGAAGAAAATGGCGTTGTACCTATTCAGTTGACTAAAAAAAAAACTCCTACTTTGCATATAAAACACTTTGCAAGTGGTTGAAGAAAAACTCACGGTTGTTTTTGGATAATTCTTTCGGAATTATCTGCTTAACATCTTAAGGGAATAGTTAGCATCAACAGATGGCATAATAACCATCACTGTTTGGAAAAAATGGATAAAGTATATTAAAAAATGTTTGTGCGTATTCAGTTGACGAGGAGTGTATAACTAATTAGTTCAAGAATTTAGTTACGTGATGTAGATATGTAGCTGGTTTAGATTTGTCGAGGTAGTGGTGAAATAGGCCCCAAATCTTAACCTTTTTTTCTTACTTATTAACTTTTTTATTTTACTTAACGTATCTTTATTTTAACTACTTTAATTTTACAGTAAATTTAATATACTCGTATTAAGATTTTTGAGCTAGGATGTTTAGCTTAAGGTTTTAATTTGTTTCGATTTGTTATTTAAAGAAATTACCGTACAAGCACCCGTTAGCTTACTGATTGAAAAAGAAATAACTTGCCGTTCCATTAAAAAATAACTGATATTAGTCGATTTTTCTATATTTTTGACTGTACATACTTACACCATATTTTAATGAAAAAGGCTCAGGGAGTTGGTCGAGTTTGAATAGTGCGGTTCCGATTACTCTTGAGGAAGTAACCGCCCGTTTCATGAAGAATTCCAAAAAATGCAGGATGGTAAAGGTGTTTTGCAGAATTGAAATTTCTTCTTCTTTCCCTTCCCTTTTTTCGGTAACCTTCTTCGCTAATTCGACCTTCATCTTGCATACTTTCTTTCGCCTTAGAAAGCTCGTTTTTAGCTTTTTTATTTATTTCTCTCACTCTAAGATTCGGTGAACAGTTCTGTAGATTTTCAAGATTAATTTCTATAGTGTTGTTAAAAAGGACTCAGCAATTATTGGAAATCTGATATTTCTCTCTATGTCTATATAACTCTAGGTAGGCGTATTAATACAATTAATACATTTTGTCAATTCATCCCAACGAATCCTTTCTGAGTTTGTCCCATCATACTTCATTCACCACTAAACTTAAATAAGAACAACTTTTAATTCACACTCAACGCATGAGTAACAGGATAAAACATTTCAATCTTACAGTTTCCTGGATCCTTTTTTGGATCTCGTTATTCAGCTCTTTGGTATAAGTAAGGAAAGGCGGGCTTTGTGATCTAGGCACCTCATATATATATGGTATTTTCTCAAAATTGTATTTATTTATTTTTTATCTAATCGATCAGTAATTGGTCAAAAAATGACAGCTGGTCTTTAAAATTGGTCAGCCCTAGAAAACTTTTAATCAAGGCTTAAGGTTTTTCAATTTCACGCTTGATTTTTGGCACCTCATTTGTGGTAAACTAGCAAAATATGTAGGTAGGTATACCAAACAACCATAAATGAACACTATATAGATCGTGATAAAAGGCCAACTATTTTCAGTAATTGATCATTGTCATTGTTAGCCATATATATAAATATGAGTTTGTAAATTTAACTAATAATGCAAGGTAATGCGTCTAGGTTGTTCTGCGATATATTCTACAGAGAAGGCGGCAGACGCAGTTTCATCAATTTTTCAAAAAAAAAAATCTTTAATCATCTCGCAAATTAAAATATTGCATTTGAAATCTCGCATTACGAAATCTCGTAATTGCAAAATTTCACTTTTCATAATCTCGCAATAACAAAATCCCGCATACTAAAATCTCGCAAAACAAAATTTCTCAAAATTTAAATGCAATTACCATACAAATATGTATGTACATTTTTTTAATTAAAATCTTGCAAAATACCATGAGACCGGAAAATAATTTTAACATGACACAGTAATAATTATTGTAAAACAAGTTTATGGCTGTTTCGTAAAACTTTCAAACTCAATACTTTGTTTTATGTAAAAATTATTGCCAAAAATTCTTACAAATAAATTTAATTTTTATTTAAAATTTATAAGTTGATGAAAAATTTCCGAACTTTGAACAAAAAAATACAACTCAGTTATTGAACCAACTATACATTATTCTAAATTAATGCATAAGAATGTTTGTTTGAATCGAGAAAGATTTATTTTAATGGAAAAAAAAAATCGAAAGGGATCTTCAAGATAAAAATCTTAAAATACTATCATTAAGATAAACATACAATTTATTAAAACAAAAATAATGAATTTCTACATGAAATTACAACAACTGTTCCAATGTTTCTAAAGAGCTTGCATTTTTAAAGAGTTCAATTTTGCAT
The DNA here is from genome assembly GCA_963921185.1 of Dasysyrphus tricinctus. Taxonomy (NCBI): domain Eukaryota; kingdom Metazoa; phylum Arthropoda; class Insecta; order Diptera; family Syrphidae; genus Dasysyrphus; species Dasysyrphus tricinctus. The sequence continues at coordinate 167,547,621 of OY992532.1, read as the reverse complement.
TGTTTTATTCTTCGGCAACGCTTATTTTATGAGTTTATATCATGCTGCATAGTGAAGTTATCGATATACTCGATTACATCCATTATCTGATGAATTATATACCTACAATTATAAAATTATACATTTTGTGAAAATTAAGTTTTTTGTTAATTTTTTTTTTATTCCCAGAGCATTTAAATAGCATTAATATAGAACCAAGCCCAGTTTTCGTACTTAATGTTTTCACCATTTTAGGAATTTGTTCTGCTTACTTCAAATCAAGTAAGCAGAAAATTGATTCTTACTAAGTACTTAAACTTTAAATTTAGTTCTTGGCATTTAATAAGCGCTTTATAGTGCCATAACAAAATATATGTTCTGCTCACTCTCTCTGCTATTTTTGAAGGACATTCATAAACTAGGATGTCCGAAGACTTTGAGTGCGCAACTGGATGACATCGGCTACTGGACTGGTGATAATGATGAATTGATGATGAATGTTTTCATGAATATTCTACTTTCTCTTTATTATCGCTATTTTTTCTTAAATCCAATGTCAAAATATAAATTCCTTAAAAGGCTCTTTAAGATCTTCACTTTACCTACTCTGTACCCAAACTTGGAAAACGAAATTAAATGAATTAGTTTGACAAAGACTAATGTTGTAATCGATATCCTTCATCATACTTTTTGAAATCGGACACTCCTCTCTCGAACAAATATTTTGACAAGTTTCGAGTAAATAAACATCCTCATTTCACACCATATCAATCGAGCAACCTGCTATGTTTAATTGATGCTTTGGATTTTTGTTACCTAATGGTTTGGCGCATTTTGATTACTTGAAATATTATTTTAGGAACTTCGGTACATACATAAAATAATACGATATTTGAATCATTCCTAAAGACTTCCTCTTTATTGTCTTTGAATTGTTCATTGAGCTCTTGAAATCAATCCCTGTCTAACACTCAACAAATGACAAATGTTTATTTCAGCTTTTTGTGTGGGAGGTTTTTTTTTCATTTTGTTTTATATTGTTATTAACATCTTTTGGATAAACGATATCCCCCTCTTATTATGAATCATCTAATACCATTGATGATGCGTTCATTGCAAAGACCTTTGAAATTCTCAAATGAAAAGGAAATGACAAAAATAAAATCCCTTTTCTGTTTTTTTACTTGTTTTGATAATCGTGACATTGCATTGTTTGGATGTCAAAACATTAAGACGAACAAAATAAAATGGTTGATTTAACCCATCAACAGTGCCCGGAAGGGTTGTTGGTGGTTTTGTTCAATTTATACCGATATATTTATACTGCTCTTTGTGCAGATGCAAAATGTTTGCGTTTTGCTTTTGCCATCAATTACACAAATTAAAAATGGTGGCAAACTTTTGAAGAGTCTTTGATTGGAGGAGCTTATAAAGACCGCTTGCTGAACTGAAAATTTAAACTTGAGTGAAGATGAAATTCCAATTAACAGATTGTTATGATGACATTTTACTTGTTTACTTCACTGGTCCTGTTTTTCATTTAAAAGGGTTCGGACTTTTCTCGATCTTTTATTATGATGATAGAGTGCGAGCTTAATAGTAGGCTCCTACCTATAAGAGGGAGGTTTGCTCTCTCACTTTAGAAGAGAAAGTTAATTTAGTTTTCTGAAATATGAACTGAACAGCAAAACTATTCAAAAGGCTACATTATATATTTTAAATTAAAAAATGTATTCTTCTAAATTATTTTCAAATTAAGTTTAATATACACATGTAATAACTCTAAAATTAAAGTTTTGAAGTCAAAATGATAAAAAAAATATTAAATAAGTATTATATGTAGGTATGTAATTATATGTATATGTTTATGTATTAGATACGTCAGATTTTTCAATTTCTTACATGAAAACTTGATTCACACTATATTTCTAATAATACTGATACAGTCTCAGTACGTTCTCACTACAGTAAAATATTCTTAAACGAGAAACAATGAGTATATTCACACAAATATTACCGCTCCGATACTGGTACGCTCTCGTTCCGGTTTCGATTTGTTTGAAAGAATATTTTAACGGAGCGACATCGTATATCGAGAGCATATTGGTATTAAAAGTGTGAATATATTTCACAACCTCGATGTCATATTTGTCCATAAACATACATAAATACATGTTTATTTAAATTATTAAGTGATTAGTGAAATGTTTTGTCATAATAATTTGTATTGACTTTCTGTGTTAGTTTCCTGTGTTTTTTCTACTATTTTTTAACTTTTGCGTTTGTCTTCTTCGCTTCAGCGTATGTATTGTCGGTGTTGGTTGGTCGGTTGTGTTAGTGCCTCAATTCTTTTATTCATGATTTGTGTTCCTAACTTCGATCTATCGTAGTAGGTATCATAAAATTTGTAATGAAAAAAAAATACAAATACAAACAAAAATACTGAGACTTCTTGATCTCGGTATTGAAACGACAATGTGAACATTAGGGCTTTACATCGGATTTGATTCACAGTAGTGTGAATCAAGCCTAATATATATGTAACTATTTTTGTTATAAAGTATGCAATTATTACTTAATTTTAAGTCGAAAGCTATTACTAGCGAAATTCTCTGCCAATTGTGATTTGTTTATAAACAAAATTCAAAAGTTAAGGTTTTCTTGTAACTCTCCAGAGGGGAAATTGAATTTTGTTTTAGCTCTAAAAATAAAGTACTTGTCATAGGTACAACCGTAAAGAAAAAGCCAATTAATTTCGAAAACGGCTTCAACGATTTTAATAAAAAAAAATCAATTTGTTATTGTATATGGGTCATTATTTTAAAACATTAATATTTTTCACTACAAAGTGGACCCTCAATCAAAAGAACCTATTTTGGTAGACGAACAATTATGTCTCTTAATAACTCTATAATAATCACTTTAAAACAAGGAATCATAACATTTGATCAAATCTAACGGTTTTTTAAGTCAGGGAAATGATACTTGTATCAGGGGAATGACAAAATTTATATTTACTCCGTTGATTAGATGGATATTTAATTTTGCGAATGGTTTCAGGAGTGTAAAGAAAAAAGATAAAAAATACTAACATGAAAAATAGCATCCACGACTATGTTGCATGAACTTGCTCTCATGATTCAAGGATTTTGCGAGACTAAAGGGCCAGTTTCAAATGTTCCGGTTAAAGTTTCGGATAGATATCCGACACATAACCCTATGCAGCAGATAAAGGTTGCTGTTATTTATTTTCTGTTTCATCATCAAAGTCTCGGATAAACCAGCCGGTGCCGGTGGATAAATTTACTAGACACTTACAGTTTGAGAAGAACATAAAACATCAAAAACATACTGAAAATTAAATTTTTGCTGTCAAAACAAAACATTTTTGTCATTTTGATTTAAAATGTCATTGAATTTTAATAATTAAATTCAGTACGAACCGCGACGGATCGATTTTAAGCGAAATTAAAAAAAATAACGATGGAAACTGATAGCCAAAACAGTAAGGCATTCAATCCTCAACGTGGGAACTAGGATTTTGGCCTAGAAACAAGAAGTGAAAAATAGAATGGCTGTTGGGACATATAGAAGAGAAGAAGAGACCACAAGAGTTGTGCTAATACAGCATGTGATGCCGCCCCCACAGAACATTTCGAACAACCGCTCGGCGCTTTCACTATTCTCAAACGTTATAGAATGCATTGCAGTTTATAAATTTTGAATATTAAGATGTATGTACATCATAATGTAAATAGACGTATCTAATAAATAATAATATGCTTCAATGAAAACATAATGTGCATAATTCTTAACATGTCATTCGTCCGTTTATGCATTGTTTAAAAAAAAAAACTACTGCATAGAAGGATCTAGCAGTGGCCTAATTTGGTTGAGTGGCTTCCTTTTTTTTTGTAGGATATTTATACAATTTCATCTTGCAGAAATTCAAATAAATCCATAAATTAAGGACCCTACTTTATTTCCAAACGCTTCAAATTAATACTTTTTTATCTTCTGGATAAAAACTTTAACAGTCACTTGAACCGGCGCGCGGTTAGGCTACCCGAAACTTTATTTGTTGGATATCACTATCCGAGACATTTGAAAGCGAAAGTTGAAGTTTATCTTGCGGATAAGTTCTGGATAGGCTATCCGAGACTTTAACCGGAACATTTGAAATTGGCCCTAAAAATTTTCTAGTAATAATCGTATTTGTTTATGATATTTTGACGAGAAAATGTGAAAAAAATTCAAAACTACTAAAAATACTGTAAATATGTTAAAATGTGATATTATTGATTCTTCTAGAGTTACCAAACCGCAATCAATCATTATAATGAAATCTTGAAAGTCAGGGCAATGACACAAAAAATGATGTTAGGGGAATGACTCCGAGGGGTGTTTTATGAGAATTAAATGGAGGTTATTAGAAAATAAGATGTTTTATATATATATTATATTATATATTATATTATTATATTTTTCATGTAGGCCCTTGTAAAAGACACATACGAGTAAAACTTTTTAATTTTCATACCATACACGCACACGGTTTAGTAAAAAACACGCGTTAGAGGAATGACAATTTCGCTTGACGAAAAAGAAAATCGTTGCCTTAACTTGAAATAAAAAAGACAACAAAGTTTTTTTGAAACTCTTACTTCAATTTTCATAAAGAGCAATTATGTACCGTTAAACAACAAAAAAATCAGTTTTCTATTTTGAGCCTATATCGTCCCCTGATTGCAAGAACTAGGTTTCTCAATTTTATAACACTGAGGGAAAAATGAATGCACTCCGTACAGAACCCTAAATGTAAATTGTATGTACCGATGTTTGCAAAGGATTGCCATCGAAGGTCTATTCACTAAGTAAAGTTAATGTGTACTAGTTATAATTCAAGTTATGTATCGAATAAAACTAACAATCTAGAGTACCGATTTGTGTATTGGATAAAGACGTACCTAATATACTCATTACAAAACTATGGACCAGCTAAAGTCAAATATGTTTCGATTTAATAAAATTTAAATTTAAAAATTAAGCTTATGTGCTGAGTATAAGCAATGTGTACTAAGTCCATCTCGATATATATTCAATAGAGACGATTAATACCCAACACATATCAAGTGCCAGCCATCTAAATAAAAAATTATTAACTACATTAAGTTATGTGCTGTGTAAATACGACGTGTACTGAGTCTATGTCTACATTTATAAAATGCAGACGGTATATAATCAGCGCATATCAAGCGCCAGCCATCCAACAATAAAAAACATTTGATACATAAAGTTATATACTGAGTATATGCAACGTGCACTGAGTCTATAGTGACATTTATTCAATGCAAACAGTTAATACTCAATCGCCAGCCATCCACCAATAAAAAACATTTATTACATGAAGTTATGTACTGAGTAAATATGACGTATACTGAGTCTTTGTCGAGATTAATTCAATGCAGATGGTATTTACTCAGTTCATATCAAGCACCAGCCATCAAAGTATAGAAAACATTTATTACATAAGGTTATGTACTGAGTATATGCAACCTGCACAGAGTCTATGGTGACATTTGTTCAATACAGACGGTATATACTCAACACATATAAAGCGCAACCCATGCAACTGAAACTGTTATAGGTTACATTAAATTATGTGTTGAGTAAATACGACGTGTGCCATTTCGACATTTATTCAATACAGACGGTATATACTCAAAACCTACACATATATGTATCTATTGACTAGCTACAGTGCTGAGACCACGCAACTTGTACTGACTCTATGTGTATATTGAGCACTTCAGCCATCCAAGCAATGAGTTTCAACTTATTCAGTTTTGGCACCAGTTTTTTGTGCCCCCAAGTGGCCTGGTGGATGCGTGCTATCTTCGTGTGTGAAAGGTTCCCAGTTCAAATCCGAGTAAGTATCACAAAGTATTTTTAAAATAAAATAAATATCTAGAAAATAAACTTTCAGAATAAGGTGGAACGTAACAGAGGATTCTCTTAAATGTATGGACTCATAACATAAATGTGTAGTGACATATGGACTCATTTCACAAATATGTGGAGTACATAGACATATGGACTCATTACATAAATATGAATTGAGTACATAGACTCGATACAAACATATGTAGTGAGGACATACACATTACACACATGGAGTACATAAACATATGGACTCATTACATAAATATGTACTCATTACATACAAATTGATCTGTCCTCACTACAAAGAATCTGTACTTATCACAGATAACCGGTTTGTTTTTAGTAAATGCATACATAAAATATTTATATTTATTTATTGAGTGCATAGACACTGTACTAATCGCAGAAAACAAACAGTTTTTTCAAAAAATGCCTAAATAGATTTATTTACATTTATTTAATAAGTGCATATGAGCTATACTCAGTACATCATCATGCGACAACCTACACATAATTATTTACTGAGTCCGTGGAAAGTTTATATTTACGCAATGATACCAAAAAATAGTGCATAGAATCTATTCTCACTACATAATCGTAAGCTGGCGTGGTATATATTCGTGTAATGAGTCAACAGAACTATTTAGTAGCTGTTTCACTGCTAATAGGTTTATGTTGTCAGTATATATTTCATTAGGTAATGAGTACAGAAAAGTATGTGTGCAGAAAAATATAGGATGAGTAAATAAAATGATGTGCTGAGTGCATACATTTTTCCCTCAGTGAAATTTTGGAGATAACAATGTCAGGGCCGGCCCGAGCGAAATGAGCGCCCTGCGCATGCTTCATCATTGCCGCACATCAATTGCGGTCAATGCTTTTTTTTTAACACTTTTTTGTGCCTACCTACTTTCTTAACTATGTTGGTACCTAGGTTGTAGATGGACACGACACTTTAGTAATTACATAAAAAGTGAATTTGTTCGAACCACTTTAATGTTCATTTAAATACATACAAAGATTTTATACCTCAAAATTATATTCAGCCTTCAACAAAAATTTAAACATGCTAGACGTTATATACACTACTGACTACTGGACTCTGACTCTGCGCATAGCAGATCTATATACTCTCAATATAGATTCCTTTTTCTTTCTTTTGTTTTGAGTTTTTTAGTTTGACCACAATAAGAACACTGGCGCACAAATAATGTATGTAATTCTAATTATATAAGTCAAAAAATCCTTTTTTCTTAATGAAAACATTGCCTGGCAACAACAAAAAAATAGAGAAACGAGAAACGAATACAAAATATTCCCTCACTAACGACAAATATCATCATCAGGGCCCGGATTTTAATGCTCTAAAAAACACAAAATATGCGCCTATAATATGCACTTAAAATGTCTAAATATGCCCTAAAAAATCCAAAATATGCCTTTAAAAATGCAAAATATGCTGCAAAAATACTCAAAAAGTAAAAGAAAACACATTTAAATAAAATAAAAAATCAGTATTTAATTCACAAACATTTTTCACCTCAATAAGTAAATAAAATTAACAAAAAATAACATAGAACTCAGGTAGGTTTAACAAAAAAAAAAATCTTGACATAATTATGTAGACTAGTTTCGTAAGTAGGTTTTGTTAGCATGAATCATGAATTTTGTTCTGAAGTTTTCAAAACTGAAACCTTGGCGATTTGGTCTCAAGAAACTTTTGTACATGGAAAATGACCTCTCCACGTCAACAGACGTTAATGGAGCATGTATTAATGATACAATCTCATGTATTGTTAATTGAATATCGAAGGACTGTTCTTGATTTTCATTTAAGGATAACATGGTCCTTCGTTTTTCTTAAGAACATTTTCTAGTGCTAGTCTAGATTGACCCATTGGAGATTCTACTGCATTCATTTTCGAAACTGCTTCGTTCATTAAATCTATTTGTTTTTAAGCGAGTTCCACCCCTGTAATTTTACTATAGTCTCACTTAGAAACCAATGGCTTGAACTTATGAAAGCCAATTAGTAGAGTTTTAAAGGGTCGTTTGCATTTCGGTAAAATAATGAAATTGAAGTGTTTAAAGCTTATTTTTTCTAAAATATGCACTAAAAATATGCATTTATTGTTAAAAATATGGTCAATACGCCAAAATATGCTTTTATACCAAAATATGCAAAAATATGCACTAACGATTGAATGCCATTTTAAAGCAAATTTCTCAATTCGGAAAACTATCTCATTCATTTCCTTCTAAGGTTGTCTAAAAAAAATATGCATTTGCATGGAAATCCGGGCCCTGATCATCATTATCATAAATCATCGCATCATCATCATTCATTTTTTCCATATTTCATTCCTTCGTCTCGACACACGACAAGACAGTGCTACAATTTCATACTTCACTCATCAATAGAAGCCAATGCCAAACTAAAACATAAAAAACACTCAACCGGAAGAGTTTAATTAATAGACGCAAATTTTTAATTTGCGCACTGTTATGTCAATGAGTATGAATTTTTCACCTTAGAATTTCTGTTAGATTAACATTTCTGACTTCGATTTCATATAGAAGAACTGTTATCGCGCGCATGTTATCACCATGGTGGCTGTTAATTGTCTGTATTTGCAGTTGAAGAATTTTGTTTTATGTTACACATAATAAGGGTGGGTTTGGGTTATGAAAATAAAATAAATGCCTTCACTCACACACACACGATGGTGAGTGAGCTGAAAATAATGTCGCAGCTTGAAAAAGAGAAAAATAGCAAATAGGTAGAAGATATCTTTTGGTAAAGGCGAACAAAATCGTGCACTTTGCAAAGATTTTGCGATGTAATTTTTTTACTGTGGGTGTGAATAGGAAGATAGACATCGGCTTATTTTTGGAATAGTAGATACCTATATAACTGTGTTTAAATTCAGAATAAGCTGGTAGTTATTTTACTGGATATTGGTGTGGGAAATGAAAATTAAAAAAGTAGGTAGGTATAGGTAGTGGTTACGAGGTAGTGGCTTTGTTAATGCTTGCTCAAGGCGCCCCTTGGGTTCAGCGCCCTGTGCATTTGCACAACTTGCACGTATAGCTTGTCCGGCCCTGAACAATGTTCATAGATGCCTAACTACAAGAGAACGAGGGAAAGTTTAATTTTTATGTTTCTTGCACTTCAGAAATATTCTATATTTGTCTAGAATAGAAAAAAATTGTACGAAAAACCTAGAAAACTGTTCTAAATAACACCGTTTTTGCCGAGATATTTTAAAAATTGAAAATTGAGTTACCTAGTTCTTGCAATCAGGAGACGATATATATTTTTTTTTTAAATTTCCATTGGTGGGATAGAAATGATCAATTTATGGGGGACACTTACTTCACAGCTGCTATTTAAAAAAATAAAGCAACTAAAAATCATTTAACTATTTTTTAGTTAGGATGTATATATTATTAAAAAGACTGCATCATAAGATTTTTTGTATCGTTTTTAGTTTAGTTGCTAAAATTCAGAGAGTGTGATAAGTAGGCCTGGTGACACGTCAGGGGAATGACATTTTGGGTGTTAAAATGGAGATTTCGGGTATGATATTTTGTTTTACTTTATTTTTTCTAGAGCGAATATTATAACCCGTTTGTTTCAAGCCATCCAATTAACACACTTATAATAAAATTTTGTACTTCGGTTCAAAAATGAAGGAGACTGAAATATTAATATTTTGAAATATTGACCCATATATAGTGTACTTTTTGGTACACAAAAAATTTCCAAAAACTGTTATTAACGATACCTGCCATATAACGTTTTTTTTTTTATTTTCTATTTTCTCTTTAATGGTTCAACCTATTTCAATAATTTTTTTTGTAGAATTGCATATACAAATTTTGAAAAAAATAAATTTTGATTTTTTTAAAAAATATTTTAATATTTTTTTTTTGAAAATTCAATATATTGAAAACGGGTTGCTGATTTTTTTTTGAAAATAATTTCCTAAATGCAGGTATATTAATAAATAGTCAAAGCTGGCATCCTGAAATTTTGTTTTAAAAATACATCTAAAATTTTAAATATACAAAATTAGTTTTTAAGAAAGCCGCTACAACGATTTTTTGTTTTCGTGATGGCAGCATTTTTCACATTGCTTGGTTATCACTTAACTTTTACTGCGCGGAATTATTGTTGCTTGTTTTTTTGCATATTCTTATATGAAGCAAGTTAGCAGAAATTTAAAACATATTATTGCAAGTAATTATTAAATTAAAGTTCAATAAGAACTTAAATGCGACGGTACTGACATCGACGGTACTGAAAATTATACACTTTATTGACAAAAATAATTTTCCAAGAAAATCTTCAACTTAGTCGTTGAAAGGAAAGACTTGCAGTTGTCATAGAATCACTCATAAGGCATCTGTTTAGCTTTCGTTGAAAATCATCATTGAAAATTTCGTACTTCAATTTTGAGACGTTCAGAGAACACAATTGATGATTATTTTGATGTATGTATGTAAGTACATTAGTTGACATCATTCGCCCAGAATAGTCAATTTGTATAAAATGTAAAGTATCCGCTCCAAGTTTTCAGGTTAAAAAATAAAGAAGCTTAGAAGAATAATAATAATGCATCTATTGAAATCATGCAGTCTTTTTTTCAATGTTCGTAAAAATCAATTTTGTGTAAGACCAATCACGAGAACACTATAACGTTATCTTTTTTTAATTTTGTGACGAAATATTTAACTTGCACTTTAATTTTGGATTAAAAGTGCCTTTCGATAAAATTGATATTTAAATTATTGTATTTATTACAAGAACGACTTGTAATAGCAAGACCATTTAGTCGGTTGTCAAAAATATTTCAAAAATATGTAAAATAATATACTATCTAAATATGCTTTTCTAATCCACCTCCCACACTTCAATTTACTGTCTCTAATGGAATGAATAAATAAAAGTGACAAACGTATTTTTTCCGATAGCTCATAGGAAAATAATTCTTTATTCGTTGAATTCTTATTATTTTTTCTGTTTGGAGCGAATGAAAGGACTTGTTTTCCACTCGAACAATCCTTATTATCGTTATTGTCATTATTATAATTTGACAGTATTAAATTGAATCAATTCTGGTACATTATACAATAAAAGCAAATGAAAGAGGATAAGAAAATAATAATAAAAAACGTAAACTTATCCAACGTCCAGTCAGTGGAAGAAAAAAAGGATAATAGGAAGACACCATGAGAGGACAAAAAAACTACTTATAGCATTCGACTGGAAAATCCAATCCGATGACAGCAATGTTGCTGTAACCACCTTCAAATAAGGACATTTTGCGCACGCACTTTTTTCTTCCCTCAAGAAGTTCTCTAATATACTTTCTTTACTCTCATCCCACCCCACTTTATCAATGCCTTTCCAATTTGTTACTTCTGTGACATTCAATAACTGAATCATTAATAATTTTCCTTTTTCCTTGTGTTATAGACAACAAAGTGTGGTGGGAAAATTGTCATAATCTTTTGACAAGGACCCAGAGAGAATGAAAGGGGATGATTTTTTTCCATATTCTATTTTATAAGATTAACGACTGGGTACGGAAGAAGTTGTTGACAATTATTTTTTAAGATAAAGTGGCAAGCTGGCAAGCAGTAGGTAGGTACCTAATATCTCCGAAAACAACAGGCATATCACGTGACTCATTAAATGTATTTCAATGTTTTAGTAATGACACGTGACCGTTAATATTGATAGAGGTGTCAGGTTTTAATGGTATCAATAGCAGTAACCTAAATTAAGAAAATAAAATGCGTGAGGGGGTTGCACGTACTTGCTTTTATGTTCATAATCAAGAAGCTAAGAATTCTAAAAAAAATTGTTTGTGTAAAAGTTTAAAGGCATAAAGATCTTTAAATTGCTGAAACAGCTGCATTTAAAGTTTCAGATGAAGGAAAGAATCCCATCTGAACTTAAATCTTGAAAAAAACATGAATTTATGCAAACAAAATAATTTCAAATTGTAAGACGTTTTCTTTTTTTAAACAGTTTCTTGTAAATAATATTTATAGACCCAGAGCCGGCAGCAGATTTTGGGAGTGGTGGTATAACCATAATCGGAGTATTTTGAATTTGGCCTTATTTCCATCTCAAAAACGAAATAACGCCAATTTGGTGTTATTTCTTATGCCCGATGGAAATAACACCAAAAAAATAATCGAAATAAAACCAAATCTATCTCAACCATTTTTTCGGCCTTATTGCAATGCGAAAATAGAATTAAAGCCAAATATTTTTTGAGAATCGTTATTTCATTAAATACAGGTTCTTTAAATGCAAAAGAAACTTTGCATTCACCCAACCTCGCACCCACTCCAAATCCGATAGCGAGCCCAAGCAGGGGGGTTGCAGGGGGGCAGCATGCCCCCCCCCCCATACATACTTCACTGATTATTCGTGAATTTTAAAATTACCCAACCCCCCTGCTTGGGTTAACTATAGGATTTGGGGTGGGTGCGAGGTTGGGTGTATGCAAAGTTTCTTTTGCATTTAAATAATCTGGAAACTTTGAATTTATCCTACCATTAAACTTCTTTTCATTAGCCTCCTCATGTCAGATATACAAATTTCAGTTTCGGTAGTAGGATCACTGCCGATAAAAGCTAAAGTAGAATCCTACTGCCGATAAAATGTTGACGTTTGTTCGACTATTGAACAAGACTGAATAGAATTTTCTGTTTCCTTATTGGTACGGTACATAATTTTTGTATCTCGAACTCCCGATGGCTATGTTCGTAGAGTAGAGTTATGTTGAGTGATTTGGCTCTATTTAGATTGTTACTTTTGGCTTCGTCATGACGATGGGTTTGTAGTTGAAATCAGTGAGGATAAAATCTTACCCATAAACTCATCCGCATGGGGCGTATTGAGCAATCACAGTCTAAACAGGGTCTATCATAGGCGCATGGTTTTAAATTAAGCATTTTTATACTATATAGGTGACCATCAAGATATATTCTGCGAACTGTCAAACGTAAATTCGCAATCCACAATATATTCCGCAAGGGTGAATGATTTTCTGTGTACACATTCTATTCACACCAAAAACAAGTCAAGTGCAAATAAAGTTGACTGATTGCGCAGCCGTTATCTGTCAAAAACTTAAAGCTCATTTTGCGGAATCGCAAAAATCGATGTGTACACGAATTTTTGTGTACAAAACTCACTCTTGCGGAATTGCGTTTATATTTTATGGCTATTCCCATCTATTGGCAATCAAACAAATTACTCATGCAATTCGCAGTTCGCTATTCGCAGCTTTTTAACGTAAGGCATACTAAAAAATATCTGATTTCACCTCGCACTCACTTAATTTCGAAAAAAAAGTTGAATAAAAAGTCCTCGTGTAAAAGCAGACTAAATGATGACTTCCTACTTTGACGATCCTACACCTATTTTTCTATTTTAAAGCTGAAAATCAATTTTCGAACCTAAAAATGGGACACTCTTTGTGTAAAGGGACACAAACATTCAATTTAAATCATAGGTTATATAAATATATAGTTATATTTCACATTTTACGTCAGGGGGTACCATATTTGAAATACAAAAATATAGGCAGCGGCCGATGCGTTTTATTGGGAATTTCTCACTGTACTATATACATATATAGAATCCCAAAAAAAAAACAATAATTCTCTTATTGTTTGTGTTTTTCTTCTTCATATTCGTATACTAGCCAGACCACGGGCTCTCTATTTATTTCAAGGGGCATGAATTTAACCAAATTCTCCTAGAAGAATATAATTTGCAGTGTTTTTGTGCTGCAAGTTTTATTAGTTTTGATAATCATCGACCAAAATATTGCGTCTTAGAAGGGTAACGACAGCATCTAACTGATGAGCCCAACTGTCATGTCTGGGTGAAACGCATATTTGGACTAAAGGTCATAAAAAATCTTAAAATTGAATTAAATTCAATAAAGTCCACAAAAATAAAAGCAAAAACAGTAATTCTCTTATTGTTTGTGTTTTTCTTCTTCATATTCCAAAAAAAGAAGTCCAACGGTGTCAAATCACATGATCTTGGCGGCCAATTGACATCGCCACCACGTGAGATAACACGGCCATTGAATTTTTCACGCAAAAGAGCCATTGTTTCGTTAGCTGTGTGGCAAGTGGCACGGTCCTGTTGAAACCACATATCGTCCACAATGTCCACATCCATATCTTCCAATTCGGGCCATAAAAACTTCGTTATCATCTCAAGATAGCGAACACCATTCACAGTAACTGCCTGACCCGCTGACCGGCCTCATTTTGGACAAAATACGGCCCGATGATGCCACCAGCCCATAAACCGCACCAAACAGTCACTCTTTGTGGGTGCATTGGATTTTCGACCATCATTCTTGGATTATCATTCGCCCAAAAGCTACAATTCGGCTTATTGAAAAATCCACTGAGGTGAAAGTGTGCTTCACGAAGTACGAAGTGCACGATATGCATTTTGATATGAACGCCCATTTTTATAATAAGCCTGAATAACTTTAACGCGTTGCTCGATTGTGTATCTTTCCATGGTTCAAATTAGTTTGAAATTGAGAAATGTCAAATGAAATGCAGAAAAAAACTTGATGTTTAGGTGTGGTTCCCATTCAACATTGGCCCTTAAAATTTAACCACCCTTTACATAATTGGAAAATGATAAGGTCGATTTTTTTTAAACTTTTTAGGACCGAGCTGTTTTTAATACTTTTCAGAGTAGTAAAAAAATGTATTTTAATGAAAAAAAGATACCTACGTACCAAACAAGTCTTAAAAAACCGTAAAGAGAAATGTAATTTTTTTCGAAAACGATTGTTACGATTTAAAAAAACGCTTAAATTGGTAGGGTAGATTGGGGCTATAGTTGGACCACTTTTTACTTGAAGTCTCATAACTTTTCACCTAACACAATAGTGAAACTGGAATCCATATAGAAAGATTGTAAATTTGGCTTCTTAAATAAATTTGAGAAAATTGAAAATATGTTATAGATAGAATTTTGCTACCTTTGCCGTTTTTGTGCGTAATCAAATGAAAGTCTCGATCTGATACAAACACGTTTCATTTTCTCCTGATTCCAAAAATATGTATTTTATTTAGCTTTTTTTCCCTTTTTTATCCGTTAGTGGCATTTTTTGATTTGTTTGCCCTTTTTGCTTATTTTGCCAATTTTCGACTCTTTTTCAAAGTTCCTTGTTTTCTGAGAAAAAAGAGGTATTTTTGAGTGTCTATGTGTGTGCGAACTATTTTTCTTGAATAACATTATGTTTATTATCTCATTAAATCTCACGGGTGGCGTCCAGTTAAGCTGGGAGAATATAGAAAAGAATGCTGCCTAGAATGGGGCTCGAACCCACACCTCTAAATGAGGCTGTGAGAGCCATAGTGGCCTAACTGCATTTTTCATTTTTTTCAGTAGAGCAAAAATAAGGAACAAATTATTTTCAAACAATTGTAGCTTAAAAAAGTTTTAAGTACTTGCCGTTTTAAAATAAAGAAATATAGCTTTGATTTTTTTTTTGCAATATGATCAAAAAATAAATGGTTTTTGATTTTATATTAATGATTTTTCAAAATACCGTTTTAACTGGTCAGATAGGCCAGTCTTGCACTCAAGGTTTTAATTTTCGAGTTGTTGGCTTCGTAGTGCAAAAAGTTCTATAAGTATGGCATGGAGCCGTCAATTCAAAAAATTGAAATGCAGGAATATTTTTCAATAAACAAAGATTCAATTTTCGTAATAAACTCAATTTCGACAAAATTGCAGTTAGGCCACTATGGCTCTCATGGCCTCAAATTAGCAGTCAAGTACTTCATCCATTGCCACCCGCAACTATGCTCAAGAAAGCAATATCATCAGCAATCACAAAGACAGTAAGGAATAAATAAATAAATATTGACAGCTTCAAATGAAAATTGAAATACTGTTGCTACTTTTTGTGATAAGAAAGCTATTCGGCTTTATTAAAATAGTACACTGTGGCGTATGCGTAATATTACTCAAACTAAAAAACAGAAATGTTTTATCCGAGGTACTGCCTCTTGCGAGGAACTGACAAATCCTCCAAGAGTATACTTTTCATGAAAAAGTGCTTCTCTTCTAGCCGTTCGGACTCGGCAAAAAATTATAGGTCCCCTCCATTCCTGCCAACAACACGCACACAGGAATGGTTGAGAGTTGTAAGTCACTAGGCCCTGGTTCTCCGCGAGCTGTTACGCCACCCAATTTATTTATTTTTTATTTAACAGGTAAATCGCAAATATTGAGTTTGAAGCAATTTTTTGCCAAAACTGTTCATCAAAAAAACTTAATTTTAAAAGAAACCGTAAGAATGGACTTCTGGCTTTTCAAAAAGCTGCAAAACATTACTGTAAGTATTGCCGTGGTTTTTTAATTAATTTTTTTCTATTTTATGCAATTATTTTATTAAATTGCCCCTCCCGTCCATGCGGTGGGAGATACTATCCCCCTCCATATGATTTTTTTCTTGTCTACTTCCCACCTTCATGTGCTCTGAATTCTTTGGCAGATTTTACGCGAATTTCCAAAAAAAGGGGAAAATTAATTTACCCCTACAGCGACTATAGGGGATGAAAATAAAAATGTGAAAAAATTAGGGAGTTTTTTTTTCTTCACTTAGAGCCGATCTAGGCCCATCCAAATATAAAAACTAAAAAAAAACAAACATAATAACGACCACCCTTATGTATACAGCATATGTACCTTATACGTTGTTTGCTTTTCCTTCGGATATTTTAAAGTTGACTGCATTTTTCCGACTTACATAGGTTAAGGTATTTAGTTTTAAACAGGGACAGTCAGGGTGTCACAAAAAAAAAAAAAAAAAAAAAAATTATAAAACCAATAAAAACACAAACAAAATTAGAAAGCCCCGAAAATGCTTGCTGTGGCTGTTCTAGTTTGTAAGTAGTTTATAAGTAGTTTTAAGTAGTTTTAAAGTAGTTTTAATTAGTTTTAATTAGTTTTAATTAGTTTTAATTGGTTTTAATTTGTTTAAATTAGTTTTAATTATTTAGTTTTATTTAGCTTGTAAGTTATAACGGGTGATTTTTTAAGAGGTTAAGAACTTTAAAAAAAAAAAACACAAAAAATTCGAAAAAATGAATGAAATATTTATTTGAATCGATAGTTTGAACCTTGCAATTTAATGTTTAAAGATAATTTCATGCAAATGTTGACCGCGGCTGCGTCTCAGGTAGCCCATCCGCTGAGTCCAATTTTGGCATACTCTTTCACACATATCGGCCGGTATCTCACGAATGAATGCATGGATGTTGGCTTCCAGTGCGTCAATCGAAGCGGGCTTGTCCCTATAGACATTAGCCTTGACATACCCCCACAAAAAATAATCTAATGGTGTCAAATCGCACGATCTAGGCGGCCAATTGACCGGCCCGAAACGTGAAATTAACTGTTCACCAAACTCGCCTCGCAATTGCGCCATTGTTTCGCGTGCTGTGTGGCATGTGGCACCGTCTTGTTGAAACCACATATCATGCAAGTCAAGAACTTCCATTTCGGGCAAAAAAAAGTTTGTTATCATCGCTCGGTAGCGTTCACCATTGACAGTAACGCTGCGATTCGCATCATCTTTGAAGAAATATGGCCCAATAATGCCGCCGGCCCATAAACCGCACCAAACAGTGGCTTTTTCGGGATGCATTGGTAGCTGTTGCAATGCTTCTGGCTGATCTTCACTCCAAATGCGGCAATTATGCTTATTTACGTACCCATTCAACCAAAAATGAGCCTCATCGCTGAACACAATTTTTCAATTTCACATTTCGAACCGAGCACGAATTTTGATAGTAAAATTCAATAATTTGCAAGCGTTGTTCATTTGTAAGACGATCCATGGTTAAATTGCAAACCAAACTGAAGCTGTTTGACAGTGACACAAGGTACTAAACACACGTCAGCTGTCAAAACCAGTGTTGCCAAAACCAAACCAGCTAAAAAATCACCCTTTATATAAAATAAAAAACAATGATGAAGATACCAATTTTTTTTTGTAATTCTTCTTGGTGAAAAATAAAACCAATATGAATTTCAGAATTAATATAGTTCTTAGGCTGAAAGGCATTAGCATTAAGTCATTAGTTTAACTTAGAGCGCCCGAATGGGGCCAGTACTTGTACTTGTTCTTGTAAGATATTGATACCTCAGTAGGCTAGTTTTATGAATTTGTTCTAGCTTTAAGATAGTTTTAAGAAATTGAAAAAATAAAAATTGAATTAAAAAAAAAAACGTTGTTTGCTTTAGCTTTCTTAATAGTTTACAAGTAAACTGCTTGCGACCATGGAGCTCTTTATAGTCAATTTGCTCCACAATTCTGTTGAACTGATGAGCAGCAAATGGTTCAGCACAGATTATGATGTATATAAAGTTAGCAGGACACTTTTGGAAATTCATGTTAAAAACTATCCTATCATTAGTTGCTACTTAATTGCGAATTAGTTACGCAAAAAAAAAATTAATTGCTTTTTTGGTTTGCGAGAAAATGGGTGTCCTGCCAACTTCATATGAACTTAGCAGGACAACTTTCTGAAAAATGTGTATAAACGATTAAAAAAAAAATGATTTTGAGAACTAATTAATTGCGAATTAGTTACGCAAACAAAAAATTATAGCATTTTTGGTTTGCGAAAAAATGGGTGTCCTGCTAACTTCATATTAACTTAGCAGGACAACTTTCTCAAAAATAAAGATAATTGAGCTGAGAAAATTTGATTATTGAGAGCTAATTAATTGCGAATTAGTAACGTAAAAAAAATTTATTTTTTGTTCGTTTGTGAAAAATAGGCGTATTGCGAACTTCACGTGAACTTAGCAGGACAACTTTCCCAAAAATGAAGATTAATGATTTGAAGAAAGTTGGTTTTTGAGAACTAATTAATTGCGAATTAGTTACGCAAAAAAAAATTTAATTGCATTTTTCGCAAACCAAAAATGCAATTAAATTTTTTTTGCGTAACTAATTCGCAGTTAATTAGTCCTCAATAATAAACTTTTTTCACTTCGATTATCTCTATTTTTGAGAAAGTTGTCCTGCTAAGTTCATATGAAGTTAGCAGGACACCCATTTTTTCCTAAACCAAAAAAGCAATTAATTTTTTTTTTTGCGTAACTAATTCGCAATTAATTAGCAACTAATGATAGGGTAGTTTTTAACATGAATTTCCAAAAGTGTCCTGCTAACTTTATATACATCAGATTATGGATGTCTGCCTGTCTTTTTTGATAAACATTTTGGCAATAAATACGCGTTCCGTTATCTAAGGATGTTTTGTTCGAATTATATTGGAACAACTAGGCTTGACTATCAAAAAATTCAAATAAAAATGTTTATGAAATATCAATATTAACGGCATGCATACCTACTATATAATCTACCCATATAGAGCAGACAATTCAAAATGCAAAAATAATTGAAGGGTGATTTCTTATTTATCTTCTTCGAGCATATGATGCATACTTCATTTTCAAAAGAATAAATGAAAATTAAAAGATCTAAAGAATTTGGTGAAAATTGCTTATGATCAAAGGCAAAGCATCACATTTTTAATCAAAAGAATACAATTTTTCGCATCAAAACTCAGCAAAAACATAAAACAATCACTTTCCCTACGACAAACATTTGCATATCACGATTCATTATATCCTTTTCGTCGCCATTACAACAGAAAAGGAAACCAGTCATCTATCCATCACCCATACTCTCTCACACTCAACTTCACACAAATCCATAAATAACGATAATTATTTTGAAAGTGCACGAAGTAAGCGCTACTTTCAATCTCAAAAACAGAAAAAAGGATTTGCCAGGATGTGCTGAAAATTTACGATTTCATTTTTTTTTTCAAGATAGAATAATATACCTCAAATGCTTACAAAGGATAATACAGTCGCTGTGCAGTGTGCAGTGAAAATCACTTTGCTGATGTAGGTTTGCATAATTTTACCGAAAGGATGTGCTTCTTATAAGTATATTATGCACCCTATTCCTCCGCAGTGCACACCAACGATATGAGAAAAAATGTATAAAGAATTTTTCTCATTTTCTGTCTCGAATGCAAGAAATAATGATTGCATTGCAAAATATCACCGTTCCTCTCATTTATATCTTTCACACTCTGTTACCAGTTACCACAGGCAAGATTTGCATTTTGTATGTAAAAAAAATGGTTGTGCCTCCTCATCATGTCAGAATGACGAAGCCCCACAAACAACCTTTTATAATAACGTAGCATCGTTTACCCATATTTTCTCATAATTTCTTTCATTTTTTTCCCCAATTTTATGTGTGCCCATTTGAATCAAACGGGATTCGCACTGGTGATCATCATAATCATAATAGTCAAATAAGGCCCCAATGTGGGGGAGAAAAGGCAAATGGATGATAGCAGTATGCAGAGGCGGATTTATATAGAAATCAAAGGGCACGGTAGTGGCCAGCCAAGTTCGCAGCACTACACCCTTTTTACAGGAACAAACTCAGGCGATTTTCAACCCCCCTCTAACTTCAGTAACAATAGAGTAAGAAACTTCAAATTTGCAGTATTTGCTGAACTGATTGAACACAGGTGGCCCACCAAATTTCAACTCTTTAGCATTTGTAGTTCCCGAGATATAGGACTTCGAAAATTGCAAAAACCGTAACTGACTGACTCACTGACTCACTGACAGATCATCAAAATTATGGAGCACTTCCCGCCATCATAGAAACTTGAAATTTCGCACAACGGTAGGCCTTGTGGTGCATACTAAGGAAAAATTGAAAATCTGCAATTTTCTATTCAGGGGGCGTGGCATCAACCCACATTCTTAGAAATTCTTATAAATTATATGGAGCACTTCCGATTGTTGTAGAACGATGAAAATTGGTAGTTCGGTAAGGCTCAAAGTACTCATAAAGGACAAAATTGAAAAATTGGAATTTCCATTCAGGGGGCGTGGCATCCACCCACATTCTTAAAAATTCTTATAAGCTATATTGAGCACTTTTGGTTGTTGTAGAACGATTAAAATTGGTAGATCGGTAGTAATTAGAAAGAAAAATCGAAAATTTGGAATTTTCCGTACAGGGGCGTGGCATCCACCCACTTTCTTAAAAATTCTTATTAATTATATGGAGCACTTTCTATTGTTGTAGAAAGATGAAAATTTGTAAAGCGGTAGGGTTTGACGCGTGCATACAAAGATAAAAGTCAGAAATTTATAATTTCCACCTCAAGGGGCGTGGCATCTACCCACTTTTTAAAAATTGCAATCAATTATATAATGCACTTCCGATTGTTGTAGAACGATGAAAATTGGTAGTTCGGTAAGGCTCAAAGTACTCATAAAGGACAAAATTGAAAAATTGGAATTTCCATTCAGGGGGCGTGGCATCCACCCACATTCTTAAAAATTCTTATAAGCTATATTGAGCACTTTTGGTTGTTGTAGAACGATTAAAATTGGTAGATCGGTAGTAATTAGAAAGAAAAATCGAAAATTTGGAATTTTCCGTACAGGGGCGTGGCATCCACCCACTTTCTTAAAAATTCTTATTAATTATATGGAGCACTTTCTATTGTTGTAGAAAGATGAAAATTGGTAAAGCGGTAGGGTTTGACGCGTGCATACAAAGATAAAAGTCAGAAATTTATAATTTCCACCTCAAGGGGCGTGGCATCTACCCACTTTTTAAAAATTGCAATCAATTATATAATGCACTTCCGATTGTTGTAGAACGATGAAAATAAGTAGAACGGTATGCTTAAAGAGCATAATAAATGAGATTTTCCATTCAAGTTGTTCAGAGTTGTTCAAGTTCTCAGAGTTGCTTTAATTTTAATGAAGCACTTTCGGTGGTCATAGAACTATTATTATTTGTAGAGCGGTAGGGCTTGATTTTCACCCTGCAAAATAAAATCTTTGCAAAAAGGAGTGAAATCACAACAAAAACATAAATGTTAAAAAAGAGCCAAGTTCTTATATGTACAAGAAACCTGTGTGTAAAAAGTCGGCCAAAAAAGGTAATGAGATCTAAAATATATGCCAAGTTTTAAGTTCATGAAGTTTGATGTCAAATATCTGAACTAGAATAATATCGAAATAACTCCAAATTATAACAGAAATTGGTATTAAATGATGAATGATTAAAATTTGGTGGATTTACTTGGCAAGTTTTCTCTTTATTACTTACTTAATCACAAATTTAAAATGTATGAAAACTTGACCAGTAAACCCACCAAATTTTAATCATTCATCATTTAATAGCAATTTCTGTTATGATTTGGAGTTATTTCGATATTATTCTAGTTCAGATATTTGACATTAAACTTCATGAACTTAAAACTTGGCATATATTTTAGATCTCATTACTTTTTTTGGCTGACTTTTTACACACAGGTTTCTTGCACGTATAAGAACTTGGCTCTTTTTTTAACATTTATGTTTTTGTTGTGATAGACTCTTTCGGGCTAGATTTATGTCGTTGAAAAATTTTGATGATAGAGAACACCAAAAAAGTAGGTGGAAAAAATTTATCTGTCTGTCGCTCTGTTTGTATCTAAAACAAATTTTGAACTTAAGGCTTTTTTGGTGATTCCAAAGAGGGGAAATTGATTTTTTTAAGTTCTAAATACAGCTGTTATGGACAAGCTGACTGATCTCAAAAACGGCTTTAACGATTTTGAAAAAAAATCTGTGAACTTTTGTAGGCATGGTTTACTTTCGATTAAATTTTGCCATACAAAACTTTTTTAGGTTTTGATTTTCTCACACTACACCAATTTCAAACATTTTTTTATTATTATTAAGCATCTTTATAATGTTTATAATTTTGCATATAAAAATTTTGAAAAAAAAAAACGAAATTTGGATTTTTTAAGAAATATTAATACTTTTCTTGAAAGTTCGATATTTTAAAAACAGCTTTGTGATTTTTTTCAAATTTGGTTTTTAATGAACATTAATAAATAATAAAAATTGATATAATAAAATTAATAAGAAATGTGTGTTTTAAAAGTTTTACAAACATTTTGTATAAAATAAAATAAATAAAATTTTAAGTACAAATATTGTTGTATGTATTCATATTTCTTCAAGTAATCAAATGGTACACATACTTGTTTTTTAATAATAGCAAAGCTATTTTTCTAGTTTTTTATAGAATTAAAAGAAAGATTTTCATGTTTTTTCTATAATTTTTTTTCTGTAATTACATTTATTTATGTAGTACATACTTACATATTATTAAAAATTCTTTAGTATCAAGCAACTTGACCAAAAGACCAATTACGTGCGATGCAGCCGTGCATTTTATTTTTTGTAAAATTTGTTTTCTTTTGAATATATCTCAAAGCCAGATTTCACCATCCTGCGTACGCCCTTGTTTAGGCATAGTTTTCGAGATATAGAGGAGGAGCTTTCGTATGTGTGAATTTGATGGATGCGTTTAACCATCATATTTGACGCACAGTATACGGGTTGTTAAGTCAAATCAAATCTCACATCAGTGGTCCTCATTTCGATCGTCAGCGGTGTAAACATTTCAAGAACGAGCAACTCCACTCTGAAGGCAAGGTAGTCCCCCTGGACAAGTACTTAATGCTATCTGCAGATAAACTGGTTAGAAACATCGCCACCCTCGCTAATCAACGGATAACAAGGATGATAAACCAACAACGACATCCGGAACCACGGTAACTGTACCTATAGGTGCTAAGGATATCCTGGAAACTACAACAACCAACGATGAAGCAGAACACTTCTACTCTAACCCAGGGTCAGCCAATTGCCGTGGTTAAACGCCCCCACTCTATATATGTAAATATCCCCACCTCTATGCATGTAAATACACGGCCACTTGACAACCAGGACTGAACAACCCGAGGATGACAAAGTCAAACCAGCTTTTATATACATATTATAAATCTTATTTGAATTTTAATTTTTACCCATGTATACCGTTATTTATCAGTGTATCTTATATAGTAATACATTATTTTTTTTGAGTCAATTTTAAATAGAAATTTTCATTAAAAAAAAATTGAAATTTCATTGGTCAAATCTCACATGTTTTCCTCTTATAGAATCTTGAATTTGTAAGTCAACACTGTTTAGTATATCAAGGGTCCAGAGAAAAAACGGCTTGAGCCCACTTTTTGAAAAAAACTAAACTAATGATGACATCTAATCGATTTTTATGAATACTATCCGATGAAATAAAGCTCTACGATTTTCCAAAAGTTTTTTGTTTTGCTCCAAAATGTAAGCAAGACGATACTAAATAAAATTCACAGCTGGGTCGCACGTACTTGCTCTTATGTTCAAGTCACTGTGGGTTTAAGTAAATTGTATATAAACACAAGGAAATTATGAGAGAAAAATTTAGAGAAGCATGAAATACGACATTCAAATTGGCTAAAACAACTTCTTTGACAGTTTGAGGTAGAAAAAAAGAATGCCATCTTAATTCTTGATTGAATATGATTGTATGGGAAAAAAAATTAAAATCATTGGAGCGGTTTTTTAAAAAAATAATTTTTTATATATAAAATTCCTTTAACCTTTTTTAAGATAAAATTTTGGTATGCAAATCTAGAGTATATATTTATGTGTATATAAAAACAAAATTTGAAAAAAAATTGTTTTTGAGATATCGAATTTTCATATGCAATATTATTTAATTTTATCTGAAATTTATACCTATATAAGAAAATTTATCTAAATCTGTTAAGCCCGTAACGAGAAAATTCAAAATAAAAAAATACGTTTTTTGACAGGTACCTACTATTTATAGTTGCTAATAGTTAAATTTTATAAGTTTTGATAGTAGATCGTACTAATTTTAGTATATGAAAAAAGTTTAATCAAATTCGTTGGAGTCGTTTTTTAGCAAAAAAAATATTTTCCTTTGCGGTTTTTTAACTTTTGTATGGAAGGTACCTACCGTTATTTTTTCATAAATGTAAAATTTTTTCCAAAAATATTTTAGAAAGCACTAAACAACTCTTAAAATAAATATTTGATTTTCCAAGAAAAAATTTGAAACATTTTTTAAAAATGTAAAAAGTATTTTTTCAAAAATTTTGGTACACAAGACTATTTATATTTTTTGGAAGCTTCTGCATAAAAAATAATTGAAATCGGTCATACCGTTTTAAAGAAAATCAAAAATTAATAAAATGGTTCTTTTGGAGGTAACATTAATAAACATTTTTGAAAAATGGCTATCCACCCAAAGGAAGCCTTTACTAAAATAAATGTATTTAATTTTTTTTTAAGAAAAGTTGTCGAGCCGTTTTTGAATAAAATACGATTATGTAAAATTGCTAAAAAAATTGTATCGCAGGTACCGTTATTTTTGATTCTAAGAAAGAAATGAAAACAATATGTGGGCATAATCACCAAAAACCACTATGTACCAAGTTTGAAGAAAATCGATCAAGTCATTTAGGCTGTAAACGAACGGACAGACAGACAGAATTGTGCCTGTGCCACCCACTTTTTTGGTGTTCTCTATCATCGTAATATCATGTTTGACTGTTATCTCAATTTCTTTATTTGCACGAATCCAAAACTTGACTTTTAGTACCTATATCGCAAGTAAAAAGGGAAAAAAACTTGTGACTAAACATAGCGAAAGGTATATACGATATTCTAAATACTTCCGGTGAGGTCATGTCAAAACAAAATGAATTTTAAAAACGGTCCAATGTCACGCTTGCTAACATTATTTTATTTTCAAACTATATTTTGAAAATCTAGAGATGTCTGAATAAAAAGCAAAAATCTGTTTCCAATTATCATGTCTGGTCCCTTCAGAAGGACATTTCAAATAAAATATTCGAAATTAAGCTAACAACGTCGAAGGTCCTTTTGATTCATGCCAGCGTTTTATGAAAAAAGTTCAAGGTGTTTAAATCGATACATATGTAAATGTTTGCATAGTTGATTACTTCGTGCTCGACAAAAAAAATGTTTTGCTTTAATTTATGTTTCATGGAAGCATTATTTTAGTGATATCTTACAACTTAGTCTTTCTCGGACTCAACTCAAGTGGACTTAAGCCTCAACTTTTTTCTTTATTTTTATTTTTATATTTTAAGTGCATTTTGCAGAAAAAAGTACCTCTTCATTGCACTTTTTTGTGCATAAACTTTTTTGATTAAAAAAAAATAAAAATAAGTTTAGAAGTCACTACATAAAAAGAAAATTCGACAGAGACACATATTGAGAACTATTTAAAAATGCTTTAAGTAGTCAAAGCTTCGTTTAAGCAGTAAATTTTTTCATTAATGACATAATGAAGTCACAGCATTTTGCTGTACTTAGAAAACTACAATTGGACCGAAAAGAACAACCTTCAATTCATCTGACCACAAAATACTTAACCATTTTATTTCTGATCAATGTTAATGTTCCCTGGTGAAACGATATGTTTGTTCGCCTTAAGAAATACCTACTGCAATTTTTTGAGCACAGGTGGTATGTATATAACATCAATTACGGCTGTTGAAACACCTTCACTTAGTGAGACAAAATTATTGTGACGAATACGAAGCACAAGACCGTTTAGATCAACCCAGAGTAGGTTTCCACGTTTAAGCTTGGAACGAGCGGATGTTGACATTCTGAAGTGGATTTGTTGTTTTTTTGGGTGGAGCAGCGCTCCAGTTACTGATCACCAGGACTCGGATTTTATGTCTTTAAAAACACGAAATATTGGTAGAAAGTATGCACATAAAATCAGAAAATATGCACTTAAAAATTTAAAATATGCTCTAATAAAGTTTTAAAATGTTATAAAACGATAAAACATGACAATTGCTAATTCAATCAAAATTTGATCTAAGTTTGATACTAATTTTCCGAATTTCTGCAAAAAACACTTCACACAAATCTTCGCAGATTTTAATTTCTTTGCTGGGAATTGAAATCAGCTCTTGAGACGAAACCACAGATAGCTGCATATCAATTTAATTTCATTATTTAGGAATTTCAAAGAACTATAAAATTATATGCATGAAAAATATGAGGTGATGAGAACTAGAACTCGCCATATCCATTTCAGAAAAACTCTCCATAACCTAAGTTAATTGTTAAATAACTTTTAAATCATAGATTCTGAAATCTATTTTTTGTGGTTCAAAGGAAAATTATATTTAAAGTTTCGTTAAAAAGATATTTAACAATTACCATTGGACGTGACAAGTTTTTCTGGCAAGTTTTTGTTCTCATCGCCTCATATGCATTTATTGTTAAAATATGCGCAAAAAGAAAAAAAAGCATTTATAGTAAAATAGGCAAATATATGCACACACGATTGAATGCAATTTTAAAGGAAATTTCCTGATTTGAAAAAATATCTTCTTCTTTTAGTTCTACTCTGATCACTGACGATAACAAAGCACCATTACGATTGAGCAAAATTTACATATGATTTATTTTTTCATCAATATGGGTGTTCTCTTGTAATAACTGCGCGAACCCATTTATCGGATTAAATGGTCTTCCAACACACGGTAAGTCAACGAAATGCAGGATCTAATGAAAACATTGCAGTTGCCGATGAGAGCAGGTGCAGAAGAAACCGATGTCGGCAATTCAGTCAACGGAGACCTCTACCGTTCAAAGGTAATCAATTTCTTTCGGCCAAAATCGGGTGGTATGATGTGAGCGACATGTGCCCGTGCAACGGTACGCCACTGAACGAAAGTGTATTTACGAACATTATTAAAGTCAAATCAGATAAAATCGTTTTGTGGCGCCCTCTCTCGAAAACATGTCGCCTTAAAAATATAATTCTTCAACGTGGTTAATACGCTTTTGATGGTAGGTAGAGAAGTTACATCCTTCGAATGCTGTATAAGGGACAAAAATTGTATAAAATATTTTCGAATAATAAAATGAGTCCTTTGTGTAAAAAAAAGTAATTTTGTAGGTGTGTGAACGTTCCATTTTTCAGAAGCTTCATAAATTCAATTTTTTTTTATTTTCCAACCTTTCGTTCTTATGCTACAAGGGAGAGGGTGGTAAATGGTAATACTAGTCATTCCACCCTTCTCTAATTTGTTTTTCACAAGATAACACACAAAAAAGAATGAATATGGTAACGAGAAGGTGTCTCTATGGTAAGAGGACTAAACTTTGAATGTATATGGAACTTCAGGACACCCTACGGGAATGTATCCTATTTGCTGAGCACAGATCAAAGGATGTCATTATGAATTCCATATAAATATTTTTTTCTTTAATTTAGTCTCCCAATGAATGAAAACAGGAGGTTGGGGATTTATCTCTGTGTGATGCCTAGTAATGTAAGCATTTTTACACTTTGTCGTGCACGTAATGAACGTTCGTTGGTTGGAATAAGAATAATATATATATTAATGCTACCAGATGATATAATAGCGCTAGCTTTGGTTTCATTTTAGTTAAATGCAACATAGCTTCGTGAGCCCTTGGGGGATTAAAGGAGTGTTTTTTGTTTTACTGGATGTTAACATCTACATCAGCATACTTAAAAACGTTACTGATGTTCATATTTTGTATTGAGATCATTATTACAATTTTAATTTCCAGTACATACATACACATTACTTAAGGATAGCATCAAACTCCTGTATTATATAATGCCGCTTTCTTACCTTTTATGATGTACCGTTGATAGAAAAAGAGTAAAATTGTAAACGGAATTTAAAAACAGAAAAACTATCGCTGATACGTCATCATGTGCAAGCAAATGGCGAAATATTTTAAACAGCCCTATGTTATTGTAACTATTCGCATTTTAGTTCTCAACCCTTTACTAATCTTAAAGCAGATTACTAAATTTGTTTTAGTTTTAATCATTTAAGAACTGGGGCCTATTTCAGCGCTACTACAACAGAGCTCCACCATGCTACATCAACTACATCGTGCACATCTAAATCCTACAACTACAACATCAGTCAATTATTTTGTCTGATTCAAACATACAACTGGGAGCTATGAAATAAAAGACAAACAAGTTCAACAAATTATAAATGTAACTGATGTAGTTGTTAGATGAAGTTGTAAAATGTTGATGTAATTGATGAAGTAGCGCAGAAATGTGCCCCCGGGGTCGTGTTATTGGCCCAGTCGGCAGAAGCAAAAAAGATTTTCCATAATGCCAAGCTATACTGTTGTTTTTGGATTGGAATTGATAGGTGTGTTGTTGCTGAGTATACTAATGACGAGACTGTAAGTGTTGTGAATCAGCCCCAATTAAAAAATAAACGCGTTTATGGTTATATCTCTAGAATTAATTGTTAGAAAAATATTTGAAATTTTTGTTACAGGAAATCTAATAACTTTTACTTCCGATATATGTAGGTAGATACCTACTATAAGGTAAGTTTTGGATTCATGCAAAAAAAAATTTTTGTGCACCCAAATTTTTGAAAAAAAAATATTTATTGGATTTTTAAAAAATGTTTCAAATTTTTTTTGGAAAATCAAACATTTTGACAATGACATGATCGATTTGTTTGAAACTCGATAGGTACTTAAGAGTTTTTTAGTTCTTTCTAAAATATTTTAAGAAAAAAATTACATTTAATAAAAAATAACGGTACCTTCCATACAAAAGTTAAAAACCAGTAAAAGAAAATATTTTTTGGCTTAAAAACGATTACTTCGATTTTGATTAAACTTTTTTCACATACTAAAACTAGGACGATCGACTACCAACAATTATAAAATTTTACACTTAGCGACTATTAATAGTACCTGTCATAGAACGTATTATTTTATTTTGAGTTTTCTCGTTATTGGCTTGTTCTTAAAAATGTTTTAAGAATTTTATATATAAACAACAATTTAATTTTTACTTGCGATTATAGGTACTATAAGGCAAGTTTTGGATTCGTGCAAAAAAAAATTTTTGAGATAACAATCAAACATGATATTACGGTCATAGAGAACACCAAAAAAGTGGGTGGCAAAATTCTGTCTGTCTGTCTGTCTGTCTGTCTGTCTGTTCGTCTACAGCCTAAACGGCTCGATCGATTTTCTTCAAACTTGGTACTTAGTGGTCTTTGGTGATTCTGCCGACACATTTTTTTCATTTTTTTTTTAGAACCAAAAATAAGGGTACCTGTCATACATTTTTTTTGGCAAATTTACATAATCATATTTTTCTCAAAAACGGCTCGACAACTTTTCTTAAAAAAAATTCAATAAATTTATTTTAGTAAAGGCTTTCTTTGGGTGGAAAACCATTTTTCAAAAATGGTTATTAATGGTACCTCCCACGGAACCATTTTTTTAATTTTTGATTTTCTTCAAAATGGTATGACCGATTTCAATTATTTTTTTTATACAAAACCTTCCAAGAAATGTTAATAGTTTTGTGTACCAACATTTTTGAAAAAATATTTTTTGGATTTTTAAAAAATATTTCAAATTTTTTTTTTGGAAAATCAAATATTTCGAAAACGGCATCATAGATTTTTTTGAAACTCGATATTTAAGACTTTTTTAATACTCTCTAAAATAGTTTTAGAAAAAATTTTAGATTTATGAAAAAATATTGGTACCTTCCATACAAAAGTGAAAAACCGCAAAGGAAAATATTTGTTTGCTTGAAAACGACTCCTACGATTTTGATTAAACTTTTTTTGTATACTAAAATTAGTACGATCTACCATCAAAAATTATAAAATTTTACACATAGCAACTATTAGTTGTACCTGTCATAGAACGTATTTTTTTATTTTTTATTTTGAGTTTTCTCGTTATCAGCTTAACGGATTTAAATGAATTTTTTTATATACAAATTTCAGATAAGATTAAATAATATTGCATATCAAAATTTTCAAAAAAAAAGTTTTTGGATTTTTAAAAAAAGTTTCAAATTTTTTTTTTTGAAAATTCGATATCTCAAAAACGGGTTGACAATTTTTTTCAAATTTTGTTTTATATACACATAAATATATAGTTTAAATCTGCATACCAAAATTTGTCCTTAAAAATGTTTTAAGAATTTTATATATAAAAAATTAATTTAAAAAAAACCGCTCCAACGATTTTAAAATTTTTTTTTCCCATACAATCATATTCCATCATGAATTAAGATGGCATACTTTTTTTTCACCTCAAACTGTCAAAAGAGTTGTTTTAGCTAATTTAAGTGTCGTATTTCATGCTTCTCTACATTTTTCTCTCATAATTTCCATGTTTGTATATACAATTTTCTTAAACTCGCAGTGTCTTGAACATAAGAGCAAGTACGTGCGACCCAGTCGTGCATTTTATTTAATTTCCCATACATTCATATTCAATCAAGAATTAAGATGGCATTCTTTTTGTTCACCTCAAGTTGTCAAAGGAGTTGTTTTAGTAAATTTAAATGTCGTTTATGTCCATGTCCATGTTTTTATATACAATTTTCTTAAGCCCACAGTGTCTTGAACTTAAGAGCAAGTACGTGCGACCCAGTCGTGTATTTTATTTTTTTGCATACACTTTTATTTTAGTTTTGCAAGAAAAAAATACAGGTGACTGACCTACAAACAGTGCGGAAGCCCGTGACATCGAAAGTCCCGTCATCACGGAAATTGACATAATATACATCATTGGAAAGGTAATTTTATTTTCTTTCAGAAAAACTCAGTATGACAGGTCCTAGCCAGCCGAAAGTATCTGCGATACCTATTTGAAATGTGACTCTGTTTTTATAAAATTCATTGAGCCTATGTATGTATTCTATTGATTTCGAAATCACTAAACCGATAGAGCTCTCTCCTACTCTCACCTCCCCGCGGTGAACATCGGGTGCCTAGTACCTTTAACTGAAGATGGGGTTCCAATCCCTGTGGACGGTTTTAGGGGGCAGCAAACGAGAGAGAGGGGGAGGAGTGTTCCCACTAAGGCACTTCTCCTTCATCCAGGCGGCAGCGGAAGAATTCTCAAGATGGAATCAACGGTGGCGTCTACAGTTCCAGTTAGGCTGAACTACTTAGTGAACACCTTATACGGGCTACTACGACATATTCGGAGCTCAGGCCTATAAGGAGCGGTTAATCCGGCTCCCCGCCCTTGGAGTTATATATATAGGGTCTGGTCCTCCAGGTTGGGGGTCGTGCCGTCGGGGTGACTTCCCGGCCACGTAAAGCTATTTTAGTTGCGAAGCATCAACAAGCCTCGGATACGGACGGATTTACTGTTGACGAACCTAGCAAACGAAATAAGGACAACGAACTTCGGATCTGCACGTGGAATGTTCTGTCTCTCTATAGACCACGTGCAGCCGAACATTTAGCGGAGGCCCTAGACTGCTACAAAGCAGACATCACCGCCATCCAAGAAGTGCGATGGGATGGGCCGGGCAAAAGAAAACTGAAAGACTGCGATGTATACTACGGTGACTGTTACCGACCACAAGGGCAGCGTCTTTTTGGATGTGGATTTGTTGTTAGAGGCAGACTGAGGCAAGAGGTCTTGAGTTTCAATTATGTGAACGAGCGCCTCACGACAATTCGCATCAAGGCTAAATTCGCCAACACCAGCCTGATATGCGCGCATGCCCCCACAGAGGAGAAAGATGACGACACCAAGGACGAGTTCTACGAGCTCCTGGACAAGACATATGAGCAATGCCCTAGCTATGACATTAAAATTGTCTTGGGTGATTTTAATGCCAAACTAGGAAGAGAAGACGTCTTTGGTGGCACAATCGGAAGATACAGCCTGCACGACACCACCTCCGATAACGGACTCAGGCTAATCGACTTTACTGCGGGGCGAAACGTTGTGGTAGCTAGTACGCAGTTCCCGCATCTCGATATTCATAAGGGGACATGGCGAATTCCTGGTCAATCAACCGCCAACCAAATTGACCACATTGCGATCGACGCAAGGCACTCCTCCAGTATCAAGGATGTCCGAACGTTCCGAGGAGCCAACGTTGACTCGGACCACTACCTCGTTGTAGCAAAGGTAATGCTACGGATATCCAGACCAAAGCCAAAACAGGGAAATACTGTCAGGAAGTTCAACGTCGGACGGCTACAGTCGCAAGAAATCGCCAGGTCCTTTTCCGATCGAGTCTCTCGCGCCCTCTTAACTAGTCCTTTGCCGCCAACTGCAAACATCGAGAACCAGTGGAAAAACTGCCAGGAAGCCATCAGAGATGCCGCCTCTGACGTGCTGGGCTTCGCACGACCACCACAGCGAAACCCCTGGTTCGACGAGGAATGCCGGCAAGTACATGCAGCCAAACAACAGGCATACAAAGCGGCGCTGCATAGAAGGACCAGAGCTGCTCGCGAGCTCTACGAGCAGAAGAGGAAAGAGGAACACAAGCTTCTCAGAAAGAAAAAGAAAGAGCATGAGAAGCGCGCGATCGAGGAATTAGAGGGATGCCACTGCAGGAATGAAGTTCGGAAGTTTTACCAAAAAGTAAAAAGAACCTCCCAAGGTTACAAACCCCGAACCGAAGCCTGCAAGGACGATCAGGGGAACATCGTGGTGGAAACGCAGTCGGTGCTGAGGATATGGAAAAATCATTTCTGCAAATTGTATAACGGCGATGACGAACCGAATTCCGCTACCATGCAAATTGCACCATTCAACCTGGACGACGTAGGCCAACAATTCCGTCCACCCGATCTTGACGAAGTGAGGATAGCCATATCTAAACTTAAGTCCAATAAAGCTGCTGGAGCTGATGGCCTTGCGGCTGAGCTATTCAAAGCGGCTGGCGATGAATTGGTTAGGAGTATGCACCAGCTCATCTGTAAAATATGGTCGGAAGAAAGCATGCCCGATGAATGGAACCTCAGTATTGTTTGCCCGATCCTCAAGAAAGGCGATCCTCTGGACTGCACCAACTACAGAGGCATCAGTCTTCTTAATATCGCCTACAAGATCTTCTCTGCCGTACTTTGTGAACGCCTGAAGCCATTCGTCAACAACCTGATAGGTCCATATCAGTGTGGCTTTAGGCCAGGGAAGTCCACCATCGACCAAATATTCGCACTACGGCAGATCTTGGAGAAAACCCAGGAGTTCCAAATCGATACCCACCACCTTTTTATCGATTTCAAGGCCGCGTATGACAGCATCTATAGAGACGAGCTATATAGAGCAATGTCTAGTTTTGGCATCCCTGCCAAACTCGTCCGTTTGTGCAGGATGACGATGGAGAATGCACGCTGCTCCATCAAGGTCGGCAAAGACCTCACCGACACCTTTGATGTCAAAAAAGGTTTTAGGCAAGGCGACGCGCTGTCATGCGACTTCTTCAACATCGTTCTTGAAAGAATAGTGCAAAACTCTCACGTCAACACCAGAGGCACAATCTTTCAAAAGTCCGTCCAATTACTCGCTTACGCTGACGACATTGACATAATCGGACGAACAAAGCGTGATGTCAGTGGTGCTTTTGTGAGCATTGAGAAGGAAGCCAAGAAGATGGGTTTAACGGTGAATGAAAGCAAAATAAAATATATGCTGTCCACAAGAAAGGACACCCAACACCGACGTCTCGGACAGAACGTCACTATAGACAGCTATAATTTTGAGGTAGTCAGAGACTTTGTCTACCTAGGATCCGCTATAAACTCAGCGAACGACACCAGCGCTGAGATCAAACGCAGAATTACTCTTGCCAATCGCTGTTTCTTTGGGCTAAGAAGGCAATTGAGAAGCAAAGCCCTCTCTCGAGCAACTAAACTGTCCCTGTATAAGACGCTTATCATCCCGGTCCTGATGTATGGTGCAGAGGCATGGACACTGCTAACAGTGGATGAGAACGCGTTAGGCTGTTTTGAGAGGAAAATTCTCCGGGTGATTTTTGGTCCCGTCTGCATAGATGGGGAATGGAGAAGAAGATACAACAACGAACTGTATGGGCTGTACAGCGACACCGACCTAGCCACAAAAGTGAA
Organism: Dasysyrphus tricinctus; assembly: GCA_963921185.1. Classification (NCBI taxonomy): domain Eukaryota; kingdom Metazoa; phylum Arthropoda; class Insecta; order Diptera; family Syrphidae; genus Dasysyrphus; species Dasysyrphus tricinctus. The sequence continues at coordinate 167,512,731 of OY992532.1, read as the reverse complement.
AAGCCAACGACTGAGATGGCTGGGTCATCTAGAGCGAATGGACACCAATGCTCCGGCCCGGAAAGTCTTTGAATCCAACCCCGTGGGACAACGCAGTAGAGGTGGACAGCGTAAAAGGTGGCGCACGCAAGTGGAAGAGGACCTCAACCAACTTGGCGTGCGAAACTGGAGACAGCTAGCTAGAAACCGAGCCGGCTGGAAGAAGCTTGTTGGTTGAGGCCCTGGTCCACCCCGGACTGTAGCGCCACCTTAAGTAAGTAAGTAAGTAAACCGATAGAGCTCAGCTGTTTAGGGAATGTTTTGTATCTACCCTTAATTGTTTCTGGAAAATTTTGCTAAAATCAGTTTAGTAGTTTCTCAAGGAGGGCAGAAATGCACGCCAGGTATCCAGTAAAAATGCAAAGTTTTTGCTTTAAAACTTTTTTTTTAGTTTTATTATTATTGCAGTGTGACTTATAAAAAATTGACCATTACAGTCTAAGATTTTCTAGAAATATAAACTGCAAAAAAAAACCCGAACTGAAAAAAAGCCCGGCCTGATAGTACAGTCGAACCCACTTAGCCCGATTTTTGTCAAATTACATTTTTTCATTTTTAACTATAAATAGGTACGTTAGTCGGACCTCGAACCTTTTATGTACATTTACACCTGCACACACACAAATTCTTACTTGAGATATACAGACATACATACATATACCTTTTTTTTCGGAACCGCTTGGTTCATAGTTTGCTCCCAGAGTTTTTCAATTTATATGAGCAAAACCAGACTAAGCACCACGGCACTCGTAAACTAGCTACAACTCCAGCTTGTATTGCACTTTGTGTGGATTTCCATTTACACACAAAACCCAAGCTTTAAATATTATAACTCCTTACTCGGCTAAGATGATGGATAAAATAATTGTCAACTTTGGCGGTTTGAAAATATACCATTGGACACTTCCGTAGTCGCCCTCATAAAATTAGATATGAGTTCAAAAGACGATTTTATCAATAACTTAAGATGTTTTAATTTAGTAACCCCGCATTTCTAAACAGTGTTAATTTGCTTCACTGCTGCCGTTGTTGTCGGCTTCATTCATAAGACCTCTTTTGAAAAAATTTGGGAAATAAATAAATGCTGAAGCCCAAATACATAGTTGTCAAAGAATCATTTGCACCGAAAACTAGTTAAGTGTACACATTTTGATCGTGTTTTTTTTTTAAATAAATGTTGTTTCTGTTGCACTGACTGTTTGCCCATTTTAGAAAAAATTCCTTCCTATGCCAATGGCCTAGTATGTTTAGTAGAGTAACTTTGTTCGTATTAACATCAAAGCAATTAAATTAACATATAAAGAAACGAGTTTCAAAGCCACCGGATGGAAAGAAAAATCTCTGCTCAGCATGATTAAAATAATTGAAAACATTAAATTTGATTGCAATCTATAAACTTAGGTAAATGTGCAACCCGAGAGTTTCACATCAATTATTTGAAAAAGAAACGATGTTTTGAACTTTTTAATTGTTCCCCTTTTGTACACAATTATTTCATGCTTTCTTATTTCGCAAGAAACTGCCCAAATTTAGCATATCAAAGAAGTTAAAAATGTTTTTTTTTTTAATAACCTACGACTTTTTGCTTTATTTTCAACCTGAGCTTCTATGGTGGTTGAACAGCCGGATATAAAAAGCAAGTGCCAAATACAGGGTGGCTGCACAACGTACACCCACCTTTGCATACGCAAGTTACTTTTTCACACATTAAACGACTTCAAAGTGATTCAAGCATCCTATATCATTATCAGTGCGTCGCAATCAGTTTCTTTTGAGTAAAAAAGAAATGAATGAATAATTTTATACAATAGATTTGGTTTCTATTATGGGGAAATCCGTTAAAAGGCAATGCGCCAACAGAAAATAATTGAAAAAAATTCAAAGAAATAGAAATATTTACCATAACCAAGCACGCCTGAGTGATTAACGTTAATATGCAAATTCTGCCAAAGTTGCATTGATGCCACGATGCATTAAATATTATATTTTTTTTATTTTTTTTCTAAAAGCAAACAAAAAAAAAGAATTTTAAACAAAAATATTTAGCTTTGAAAAACTTAATAATTACAGAGGCTTTTAAAAGCCGTGGTCTTAGAATATTATACATTTTAATTTCAAACATCCGCAGCCATCACGCCATTTTGCTATTTTGATGCATACTCACCAGCAGAATTTGGTGCACTTGAAATTCAAATAAATGTGATGCCTTAAAAACACATGAAAGGACTTTCATCCTGCATTTATTTGCAGACTTCCCTTTGTTCATTTCGGTTCTGGTCCTGGGACGTCCCTTTGTATATAATTGCAATTTTTTAATGACACTACGCGTATTATACATTTCAATTTGAATTTGCTATCGTATTGGGCAACAAGTGTAAAAAGAGTTGGCCATATTTATGGCTCCCTGCTGAGAAGAAGTGACACAATGCCCTGTTACCGAGAGGGTTCTTCTTGGTTTCCCCCAAGTCATCACAAATGAATATTTGAAGAAGTAATATTCGTACTTGAAGTTTCCATTTTGAAGTGCAGTACCTGCTATTGTGATGATGTATTTGAAAAAGGGGAAGAAATTCCTTGCTCGCATGAGAGATGTCATAAGTGCAAAACCATAATTTGATTCAAAAACCTGGGGCGCACAGCGGGTTTTTAAATTGTAATACCATTGGATATGCAGTCACCGTGGAATGGTGGATCTCATTAGTTGATGGAAATATCGTATGTAAAGGATTTGAGATTATTAATATGCTGGCGGCGGAAAAGTTAATATTTCCATTCAAATGATTGAATACTCATACTCAAGACGAAGCTATTGATGATCTGAATTAAGAGCTCTTACTTGGTGATTAGAGAATGCAGTGAGATCAAGGGCGGATCCAGACTTTTGCCCAAAGGGGTCACGTTCTTCAAAATATATATTATATTGCATTGCACTCAAAAAATATATTTGTATTGCATATATAGTTTATGAACCGTTATTTTTGACCTTAAAACCTTAGCCCTTAAAAGTTTTTTCTTTCTCTTTTGTCTCGTAATACAGAGGTATCTTAAGTAACTTTGGAAAGTCTTCAATGACTAGAATTGGTGGCGCAACAGCTCGTGGAGAACCAGGGCCTTATGACTTACAACTATCAACCATATCTGTGTGCGTGTTGTTGGCAGGAATGGAGGGCACCTGCATTTTTTTGCCGAGTCCGAACAGCTAGATGAGAAGCACTTATTCATAAGGGTACTTGACAGTTCCTCGCAGTACCTTTGAAAAAACATTTCTGTTTTTAGGTGGCAGCGGCTGGGAATCGAACCCAGACCTTCGGCTTGAGAGTCCAACGCACTAATAACTATGCCACGAGGTACTACTACTTTAATGACAACCCCTACACAAAATAGAGGTACATACGTCACCATATACAACACAAAACCGTTGAATTGTAAACACCAGAACATTTTTTCGGACTCAACTACCACGATTGTTTTTATTTTAATTTTAATCAACCGATTAAAAAGATAGTTTCCCAACGTTTCGATAGGGTTACACCTATCGTGGTCCGAACAAATTATTTTCTTGTGTTTACAATGTCTCAGAACCACGATAATAGTCTTAAATCTAAAAAACTTTGAATTCCTAGTATTTAGTTTGTTTCAAGTTGTTAGGTGAGCGAGTGCAAGTAATTAAATCCTCCGGCAAATCGAAGCGAAATTTGGTGGTAATTGCGATTGAAAAGTGAGTTCGCTACCGCAATTTGCTTTTCAATGTCACCCACGATTTTTGGCATCTCAGTTGCGAGATGTTCTCCGAAAATAAGTACCTACCATCTTAAAAGCCAGGAGCCTTACAAAATACCGCAAACAAAAATCTTGAATAACGAAGTTTCACATTTTTTCAGTGATCTCAAAATTAAAAAATACCATTTTGTAACAATTTCGCATTTACATTTCGCAACAAAAAATCTGGTAAGTAAACCAAAATTTCACAAAATAAAATCTCCAATATCAAAATCTCGTAATTTGAACTGAAAAATAAAAATGAAACTCGAAAACGAATCTCCCAAATTTAGAATCTCTTAATTTACAAAATTTTGATTAAAAAGTATGTATTTGCTGCAATGAAACTAAGTTTTGTGGGACTTTAATCTGTGAGATTTAAGTGTGCGAGATTTTATAAAGGCGGCTTTTTTAAGATGATATTTTGTAATTACAAGATTTTGTAACGCGAGATTTAAACTAGTGCACAAATTCAGAATACCTGTCCTTTTAGGTTCTTCAAATTGATAACTTAAACTTATGTCAATAATCGATTTAATTTTTAGTCGAAAGGAATTTATAAAATATGCCATTTTTATATAATCAATTTCAAAATTATTTTTACACTAAAATATAAGTTAATATTAAGTTAAATTATTTTACTATTCCTTAAAACAAATTATTCATGTATTATTTTTTAATAAAATAAACTAAACGTATACGTAGCATTTGCAACTTTATCCTTAAAGGAAAATTGTTTTTATTTCACTGGAGTAAGAATTATTTTGTGACGCCTTTCCGGGAGCTGTGTGTTTTTACTCGGATTTTGTTTGCATTATGACCTAAAATCTCTACTCCACAGGAGATAATTTCTCTCCATCTAAATGTCAGATATTTATATATAACGTTGTCTTCTTGTGGAGGGCAAATTACATATGTTACGACATTTTATTTCATATCACGACAGTACGATACTTCGTTTTGGTAAAAGAGAGAATATTCAAAATATAAATATTTTTTGTTATTATTACTTTTGGTATGGTAATGATAAGATTATAAAATAAGTTTCAATTCAGGCAGCTATACACCTGAGTTTTATTTCTTGTAAAAAGTTGTTTTTTTTTGGCCTGCACGGTAATTATAAGGTATTTAGTATAGTTTGGCTTAACTGTTTTTCTGATTAGTGATTATACAAACAAAAATGAAGAATAATACGAAGCAGTACGCAGTTTTCAAAAAGTTATCCAAAAAATCACGAAACCGACACTGAATGTTTAGTTTCCAAAAATACAAAAAATAAATTTAGATGAATTTTGTCTTTTGAGCATGAAACCATTTTTTAAAGATGGAATTTTTATAGTTTAAATTTGAGTAAGATAGAATATTGAAAGCTATTTGAATTCTTGGAACTCAAATCCATATTGTCATAAATAATTTTGTAAGTTTTTTGGAACAAAAATGATTGGAGTAATTCATGCAGGTTTTAAGGTTAACTTAAGTACAAATTCAAACTTAAAATAAAACAATAAAACAAATTTTGAAATTCGGCTTGATTTCGCTTTACTACAGTGAACTAAAGTAGAAATTTAGTTTTTGGCTTTATTTTACTTCGACGAAGTGAAATAATGAAAATTCGGCGTTATTTCACTTGCGAAACGGACTTATCTACGTATTTCTGTAGTTATAATACAAAGTTCCTCTTTATAAAGTAAAGATAATACACCGAATTGGTAAAAGTGCGTTGAACAGATGCCTGGGTTCAAAGCCTATTCAAGCTAAAAGGAAAGCAATTTTCTCAAGGGGTAATGGCTCTTACGATGGAGTGCTGCCCAATTTAGCTATTTGGCAGAAAATTAAAGGTCCCATCAAGCATTCCAAGTTGCATTACGCAATCACTTTATGGCATAAAAAAAGAAACACAAATCGTCAACAAATCTTGAGAAGTAACAACAAATGTGCGGTTGTTTGATTATTGAAGTAATTTAAATTTCCCTCGAAATTTAAATTACTTCTTCTTAAAATTTTCAAAAACCCAATTACCGCAAAATTAAAGTTCAGTACTTCTTCTTAAAATTTTGAACTAGGTTTTTGTAGTACCTTAAATTTTGCGGTAGCTATGTTTTCGAAAGAGGTACAGTAGTGGACACAAATTTAGCACACTTTAAGAAGAAAATTAAAATCTCTTATTTTTCAGTTGCTGCTAAATGAATTTTTGTAAATTTATTTTATTTGATTATGTACACATAGAAGTATATTTCAACCGAGTGAAATCTTATCTAATGTCACCCCTGGAAGAGCAGATAACAAAACAGACTGAAACATGGACTTATTGCTTGGACACAAATTTAGTACATTTATCGGGTTTTGAGCTTAAACGGTGGATTAATGTTGATTATCGTTTTGAATATTACAAATATTTCAATTGTATCTGTGGTGAACCTTTTGGTTTTAGAGCAGAAGTGATTCCTTGTGATAAACTTTCTACCAAAGCCACATGCTGTTACTTTCATGCACACTAGCGCTATCAATTTTCTACCATAATTCATATACATTTATGGTTTTTTTGTTTTCAATTGTGGTTTTCAAAATCGTTAAATAGGTTGTCGCCAAAAAAAATTCACAGGCTATCTCAAAAGTAGTACTTAAATGACATTTCACCAACTCTGCACTAGTTTCAAATGTACTTTGAGTTGTTAAAAGTGCATGAAATAACACACAACTGGCAAAATCTGAAAATGACATTATACTATCCACAGCAATACCTGTGTGGAGGAATTTTGAAAATTTAAAGAAGAAGTAACTTTAAATTCTTAAGGTCCACAATCTACTGAAGAACTCTACTTGCATCGTTATCAGCAAACTTTGTTAATGGGATACTTCGGCTTTCCAAAAAGTTACAAAATATTACTGCAAGTGATGTTGTTGTTTTTTAATTGATTTTTGTTCTATTTTATGCAATTTTTATTAAATTGCCCCTCCCGTCCAAGCGGTGGGAGATATGACGCCCCTCCGGTAGGATTTTTTTCTTGTCTACTTCTCACCTACATTCTCTGAATTTTTCGGCAGATTTTACGCGAATTTCCAAATAAAAGGGGAAATTTAATCTACCCCTACAGCGACTAGGTATAGGGGATGAAAATAAAAATCTGAAAAAATTAGGGAATTGTTTTTCTTTATTTACCTAGAGCTGATTAAGGCCCATCCAAATATTAAAACTCAAAAAAACCCATTATAACGACCACCCCAATGTACATAGTTGTATATATGTTTATAAATTATTTAAATTAATATTGAAACAATCTTTTTTCCTGTAGATTTTATATAGATAGTGATAAATGATGATAACTCCAATTTTGAGCAAGAACGTTGGATGTTTTAACTTGGAATGATTTTACTGTGCGTTTGTAGTCCGTGAAAATAAAAACAAAAGCATTAGCCAATTGAATAGACGAATATGTTTGTTTGGCCCATAAGCATAATTTTCTGAGAGAATGGGCACACTGGCCACTTTTCAATATTTTTGGTATAACTCGGAAACAAAGCCAGATTTGACAATTTTACACTTGAAACTTTTTGTTCAAAATTAAATTTTCTATCGAAATGGATAGTTTAAAAAAATTAGGTAGGAAAAGTTAACCAAAACTAACATACAAAGATTGAAAAATCGAAGATTTTAAAATTTTTTTCTAAATAGCGCATATTTTTTTTTTGAGCAAAGATACGCCAAGACATACTTATACAAAGTAAATTAGAGTTTTAAGGCTTTAAGCTTTCAAACTTTATCATTTACTATCATTTTTTGCAGTTTTTGCCCGAAAGCCTTTTTTTTTGGCACTTCATGTGTTTTAACATTTCTTGTAGATAATCCCATAATCTACAAGTTTTGTCTGCACTACTTTTTAATACCATGTACCGTTTTAAAGTTATACGTAAAAAACCGGTATTTTCGACATTTAACCTTGAATAACTTTTAACGCAAGCCAGTTTCGTTTGTAGACTTTCGCATGCGAATACTTTATGCACAAATAAAGATAATTGCATTCAAAAATCTTCACTTGGAATTTTTCCGCAGCGAAAGTACATTTTTCCTGGGCTAGGATGCTACAGATGTATGCCGAATTTTATATTGGACGTGTTCAGGAAAATGAGATCTCAGGAGTTTCAAAAACTGAGCAAGCGAATCCAATATTTTCTTTCCTCAGTTCAGTGCCGTTCCTAGCCCGTAGAGCACCTGGGACAAGCTCAGAGAACCCGCCTTTTCCCATACAAATGTTCAAAATTAAAAAAAAAAAAAAAAAATAGTAAATTGTGAACCCGTAATTTTCGCCATTTATACACACTCCAATTACACCGAAATAGAGTTAGAGACTGGTTAAAATGTTAATTTATGTCTACTTTCTTGGGAATTTTGAAAACCCGACTTCACAAAAAGTGGACTGTATGGAAAAAAATTGGAGAAAATATCGATTTTTATTGACTTGTCGATATTTTTTCCAAGCAAGTATATACATATGTAGGTAGGTACATACAAAAAAGTCGATACAAATTGACATTTTTACCAGTCGACATTTTAACACGTATTCTTTTTTTCGGTCGATTATTCTTGCGTGCCTAAAGAACAACACTGCATGAAACGATTGTACGGCATGAGAAAAAACTCGAATCATAAATTATAATCATAAATCATAAATTCTTGACTGAATTTTTGACATGTACTTATCAGTCATTGGATTTTGGAAATTGTAGACTCTGTTTTAAACACATGTTATTATTCAGCTTAAACAATCGCTTGGATGGCAGGTGCTGAATGGTGATTGATGATAATCCAAAACAAGTAAGTCAAATCAGAAGCGTAAGCCTGTAAACGTCATTCCGTAAAGTATGATCTGATCAAAATGTTCATGACTGTCGACATTTTGAGAAATTATTATTTAAAAAATTCGGTAAAATTTTGTTTGTATTTTTGGATCAGAATGTCTTTAAACCAGTCGAAAATTGGTATCGAGATTATAAAAACCGATCTTATGGAATCGATATATCGATTCGATATAAAGTCAACGTATCTTACCCAATCGATTTCAGTTGCTCAATAATGATAGGTAGCAATAATTTTGCTATTCAAATTTGTAGTTATTTTACCTACTTGAGTTCGACGCACCAGCAGCCGGCAATCCCTTTGCGGTACGGTGCCCTTTGTGGCGATGCGCCTGCGGCAACTGCCCCATTGACCCACCCCTAGGCATGGCTCTGCCTCAGTTATTTGACAGAAAAATTTCTGAGGAATCCTGTTCACGAGACTGAGATTGCTGAGGGCTCTCGGATCTCATTTTACTGAAATTGACTATTTACTTTTGTTTAAGGTTATTCTCTGACTACTGAGACTTTTTAATTAAAAAAAACTTAATTATTTGAAACTCATTGCATACATTTTTTTTTGCATGTGTAGTGAAAAGTACGTACTTAATCTCAAATTGGGACAGTCAACAGTGTAGGTACTGACTGCAGTGATCTTCTTTCATTCATTCTCTCTCTTTTAAAATATATGTACATATTTTTGGTGAGATTCTGATGGATCACCTCTTATTTTTAAGCCTCTTAAGCTTTCCTAACCTCCCTTTTCTTCTTCAAAAATGTATCATCTTTTGTTTTGAAGTCTGGTTTTCAAGATGGCATGGTAGCCCTTTGTTCTTTACAGGGAAATATTTAAGGTTTAAAAAATATTTAAGAAATATTTAAGTTTAATTAGAGTTTAAATACGGTACTGAACTCTACGCTCACTTCTCAATTAGTATGCAAGCGATTCATTGTTGTTCATAAAAGTGGTCGGACTCGTGGCAACAGCCAACAAAAGTCTGTCTGACAGTCTGTATCTGTGCAGTGTGTCTACACGGTACAAAGTACAAAACATTTGAGCACCCGTTACTTTTTTATGTTTTTGATTAAAAAATAATAAGAGAATAGAATTTTGAACAACGAAAAAAAACGGCAGTTAAATACCTCCATCAAATTTTGAAAACAAAATATAGCTTGAAATTTGTTTTTTAGTATTTTTTCAAAAATTTTAGTTTGAAAACTTATTTCTTAAGAACTGTTGACTAAACAATTTAGTTTAAGCATAAAGTAAAAGAAGAGATTTCTAGCTCTACAAAAATAAATAGCATATCGTATTGTAGGTAAGTGATACCGTTGTTTTTTTAGTATTTTTTTTTTCTGTTCTGAGTCACTTTTTTAGAAAATTGCCCTTCCTGGCTAAACGGTGGGGAATAGACACCTCCATCCTATTCTTTGACCCAAGCTGCATGAACTATTTTTTTAGCACACCTAATTTGAGTCACCTTGCATATTGTATCTAATATTTAAAAAAATCTTATACATAACTAAATACAAAACGTCAACTACAAGCCATCAGTGGTTCAATCAATCGGCTCGTGATTTCTGAAACCTTACTATCAACTTCCGCAGTCAGAGGTGGCGGAAAGCATGTGCTGTGTGTGCCACCGCACACGGCCCCGCGCTTTGGGGGGCCTCGCAATGCCTCGAAATGTATTCGCGTTTCAAAGTTAATAAATTTTACATGTATAGCTAATTAAGCTCAAGCAAAACTATGGATTCACTGACAAAAATTGTAGTTAACAAGCACATTCACGGATATATCAGTCACAGTAATCATTGATTAAAGAGTATAAGATATGAACTGAACAAAGTCATATCAATAGATAGCCTTTGAGGTGAGGTGTTGAACCTAGGAGCTTTCTGTCAGCCTTCTTGAACACTTGACGAAAGAGTGTAAAATTTGATGAAAATGAGGCAAGTCAAGGCATTTGTGTAGATAATGATTGTAATTTAAGCCCAAGCAGATAAGATTCAATTTATAACCAAACCAAAAAGGCAGCTGCTTTCAATGTTACAAAAGCGGTGGCAGACACGATAAAAAGGGAGATTTAATGGATATTAGTCAAGTCATTTGTTTAACATTTGATTGTCAGCCATTCCTTTTAGGACACTCACACAGGTATTAATCCAAAAAGGCAAACAAAAATTTCTTGACGAACATTTTTTAATGAAAATTTAACGCAGGCCATAAAAAACTCCATACAAATTCATCTATTTCTCAATGTGAATGCGTTTTTTTAAAGCCATTCGTTAGGCGACACTTTAACAATTATCACTGAAAAATACCAAATATCACGCACTCAGAGTTTGAAATTTTTAAACCTAATCCAGTGTTTTGAGAAACGCTGCTACTTTAAAACCTAACCAGGAGTAATATTGCGTAATATTTTGTTTCAATGACATTCCTTTTGAGATGTCCTCAAAAGTCTCTTATCAAAGTGGCAAATTACAATTCAGACAAACAGCCTTGCAGACTGTTTTTTATGTTGACAAACCGAAATTTTTGAATCAAATACAGCTTATGTGTAACATTACTGCCTTAAACGCTAACCGGTGATTTGCTTATTACTGTCTAAATCTCCAGTTCAAAAAATTCACGTTGAAATTCTCTTTTTCCATCGTTCTGGAAAAAGTAACAACAGATTCAGAAGTGCTTTGATTAGTGTGAAACAAGTCCCAATAGCTTAAATAATAAAACCTGATAATGTTTAAGTAAAAAATGTATACTTTTTAACTTCTTTTCGGACTGTGATAGCCACACGGAAAACAAATTCGGATGACTTCATCAAACCTTGGCAAAGATAACACAAACACAGGTGTGTATGAAAGGGAATTTTCCTGAACCTCTTTTGTAGGTTGGTAATTTGAATTATGGACCATGAATGGTTTTGGACTCTCACATTCAGGAACATAATAATTTAGTACTTGTCTAAAAACTTTAGGAGGAATTAAAACAGAAATATCACGCATTGTTAAAAAATACACTTCCATTTCAACAAATAACGCAATTTAAATTGCTAAACGTTTCCTTCAAATTACTATATAATTTATATAAAAACTCTATTCATGAGTCATGAGATGCATAATGTCAAATGTCAAAAGAATAATAAAATTTTGAACCTCAGATTCGAGTATACATATACGTTGCGTAAATATTAACGAAGCAGACTCATTTAAAACGTTCTCTTAAATTTAATTGCTCTCTCCAGTTTATGAATCCATTATGCACAATTCCAAGGACATAATAACATTTACCTACGAAAAGAAAAAATTCAAATTTCTGCATTAAAACCTCCTCCAGTTTTGTATACCACAGCACGAAGAGTACCTACTCCACATCCACATTCAGAAAACTCTATATAGTATCAGCAATCGAAAATGATTTCCCAGCCTCCGGGTCTATCGCAGTAAGGAGCACACATTGCAATAGAATACTTAGACCAAATAACAAAGGCCCCCAATTGGAAGTCAGAGAAAAATTCTGTTAAAAAAAGAAGAACAAAACACAAAATTATTCCCAGCGAATAAATGAATGAATGAGCGTTCATCGTTCAGAATGAATAATGAGATGGGATGGCATCATTATGCTGATGGATATGGGAACAAGGATAAACATTAATGCCGTGTTATGGAATATAATCGAATCAACCATCAGGCTCGTTAAGCTAACGAGCGCGCATCCACCTTAACTAACAAGGATTGAAAAATTCCACCCCCACATCCGTATAGGTATAACCGGACGGACGTGAAGCGCTAGAGGGTGGAGCGTAGAGTTCCTTCTCTACTTCTAGAGCGCGCAATGGATCCTGTATAAACTTCGGATTGTAATGATGGAATATCCTTCGCCGTTGAGCGTTTTATACTTCATTATGATTCAGGAGGAAGTGTTTTTTTTCTGTTTTTATTTTGCAGTTCGTAACAAACAGCCTTCGTGAAATATTCGCATGGAAAACGAACGAACCAAAGCTCTTCTCTTCCCCAATCCAAAAGGGTTCTCAAATTCGTTTTGCATTAACTGAAGATGTCATCATCGTCATCATCATGGCATAATCATAGCTGAAGGACTATTATTGATGTGATAGAGCAAAGAAAAAATAAATAAATTAATAAGAGGGTTAAATCCATCAACATGCTTGTGGAGGAAGTTTAATTTCGAATAAATAAGGACGATGAATGCTGCAGTGTGCGGCATGATAGAATAACTTGAAGGAATGGCTTACAATAACACACCAACACTTACATATGTATGTACCAATGATTTATGAATGTTTTTTATTCACTTCAGACTGCTGATGTGTTTTCCTTCTTTCCATCACTAAATGTATGGGGTTTTAAGCCTGAAGACTGTAGAGTCTTCGATTTATTTCTTAAGACATATACCTCACATCATAGGTGTATGTAGAATATAAGTGACTCTTTATTAGTTCAGTCATATTGTGGGGTAATTTAGATTTTTTCCTGGTGTATGCAACATATGGAAAAAATGCAAAAATGCATTTTTTGAGAGATTTTTACCTATACCTCGAAAATGTATCAATTATTTGTAAATTTCATCAAAGTACAATTGAAAGTACATACATATACAAAATTCCCAACAAATCCCCGTAAGGTTTTTTCTGCCACAACCCATTTATGGACTCAACAGTAGTTGCAAATTGACGATTTTTTACTGCTTCCGAAACAAATTTATACTGATATTTAAGGTTTTTTTTAACACACTCTGGAATATTTTAAGCTAAGAATCTAGTTTTATGAAAAACTAACGGTACCTGCCACACAAATGTTAAAAAACCGTTAAGGAAAGTATTTTTTTGTTCTTAAAAAAAGCTTTTACGATTTTATAAAACTCTCTAAATTTCAACGTTCGCACTGTGTCTAACTCTTGAGTGCGCGTAAATATAAAAAAGTAATTTCGAGGTAGTGAAGGAGTTCACCTTCCTCGGAACAAACATCAATTCCATGAACGACGCCCTAGTGGTAATCCGACTAAGAATTACCATTGCGAACAGCTGGTACTTCAGTTTGGCCAAACAAATGGGTTTAAAACTCCTTTCTCGAAAGACAAAGTGCACGCCACACGAAACGCTAATTTTACCAGTTGCTCTACGACAAACGCGGTTCCTAGTGCTGGACGATAAGTAAAAAAGGGGAATTGATACTCGGCACTTTCGAGAGAAAAATTCTTCGGCGGTAATTTGGTCCTATATGCGAAGAGGGCGATTGGAGGAGAAGATTCAATCGTGAATTGTACGAGCTGTACCAAGATGTGAGTGTAGCCTTAAGGGCCAAAACACGTCGATTACACTGGCTCGGCCACATCGAGCGAATGGACAACAACGCCCCAGCCAAGAAAATGTTCGAATCCCAGCCCCCAGGTTCGAGACGACCAGGAAACCGAACCTCCGCTATAATTTTTGACGTTTAAGCATAGTTTACAGTTCCTATGCAAAACGAAATCGAAAAATCAAATTAAAAAAAAAACTATTTTCCACCTATTTTGTGCTTAATTCTGTATAATATTTTAGAAGCAAAATGTTTGCCTTTGTCTAAGCCACCCATTGAGTCATTAATTAACCCCATATTAATAAATTATAAGCTATTATTTTGAATAACTTAAACACACTTATTTTATTTATTTATTTAATTAAATACATTTCGGAAGCAATGCTTCCATCGTCAGTAAGTTTTATATAAATAATAATACAAATAAAATTTTTGATTGATATTAAATACAAATAACTCAATACAAACAAAACAAACTACACAAACAAATTTATAGTGAATTTAGGATCAATTCAATTCAATTTCAATTTATCTACTATAAAATTTTTTGAAAATTGGATCTTTTATTGGTCCATGATCGTCCTTATTCATTAAATTATTTCTATTTTTAACAATGTAAAGAGATTCATATGCATCTAATTCAAAAGGATTATTAACATTTCGAATTAATTTCAAATTTTGTAAGCTAAAATTATGGTTATTATCCAGCGTGTGTTGTGCTACACTCGACTTCTCAGGTTCATTGTATTTTACATGGGCAAAATGTTCTTTGAATCTTTTCACAATTGGTCTTCTTGTCTGTCCTAGATATTCCTTTCTACAATCGCTGCATCCAATAGAGTATATTCCAAATTGTTGATTTTTTTTCAATTTTGTCCTTTGAGCCACTAATCAGATTTTTAAGTTTTATCTCACTACACTGGCTTATTTTTATATTTTGTCTACTAAAAATTGGTCTTAATTTTGATGTTATTTCTGGATAAAAATTGAATTTTGACCATTTCTTTTGTTCATCTTGTTCATTTCTGATTAAATCTAAAGTTGTATAATTTCTTAAGTTTTGTTAAGTTAATTAGCCCGAAGATGGAATTTACTTCCGAAACGCGTTGCTAAATATTGTAATTTTTAAAATAATTGTGTAAAAGTTTAAAATTAGTTTTTAATAAACGCCAAAAAGTAAAATTTTTTAAAATTTTTTATTTATTTATATACTTTTGAATTAGATGCATATGAATCTCTTTACATTGTTAAAAATAGAAATAATTTAATGAATAAGGACGATGGACCAATAAAAGGTCCAATTTTCAAAAAATTTTATAATAGATAAATTGAAATTGAATTGAATTGATCCTAAATTCACTATAAATTTGTTTGTGTAATTTGTTTTGTTTGTATTGAGTTATTTGTATTTAATATCAATCAAAAATTTTATTTGTGTTATTATATACAAAACTAACTGACGATGGAAGCATTGCTTCCGAAATGCATTTAAGTAAATAAAATAAGTTATTCAAAATAATATCTTTTATTTATTTCATGAAAAAACACGTTGAAAATCTCTAATATCAAATCAAATTATAAGCGTAAAAATGGAAAACAGTACATTTTGGATGCAAAAATAATTTGCATGCAAATATTGCAGTGAGGTGAATATATTTGTTTGTTTGGAATGGTAA
This sequence comes from Dasysyrphus tricinctus, assembly GCA_963921185.1. Classification (NCBI taxonomy): domain Eukaryota; kingdom Metazoa; phylum Arthropoda; class Insecta; order Diptera; family Syrphidae; genus Dasysyrphus; species Dasysyrphus tricinctus. The sequence continues at coordinate 167,497,102 of OY992532.1, read as the reverse complement.
ATATTTTTATCCACCACATTTCATGACAGCAATGGTTCCTTTTTGCATGAAACTGTAAACCAATCATGCAAACAAATAATTTTGTATTTCATCTCAATAATTGTTGACATGCGAAAATATTTGCATAGATTTTCGCACGGGAACTAAACTAGGCTTTATAACGACGAATTTATTTTCGCGCAAGAAATGTCACTGACATTTTTTTGCAAGAAAAATCATTTGGAATTTTTTTTTCATTTAATATATGAGTTTACAGCACGGACATTTTGTTTGAGTATATTTTTTTTACCACTAAGCTTTTTTTTTATTCAAAAGAACTGTATATACTTAGCTTAAATGGTGAAATAGTTTTTTCGGAAAATTAAATACCCCCCTCCCCCCGAAATAATTGTCTGGCTACGGCCTTGCTATGACTTATGGTTACTCCGTGCAAATATTTAATTCGTTCAAATTGCCGGCAAAAAATATCGACAATAAGTCAAAATGTCGACTTGATTTATATCGACTTTTTTGTATTGGAAAAATACCGCCGATAAGTCGATTAAAGTCGATATTTTTCTCGACTCCTTTCAGGCCAGTTGACGTTTTGTCAGGGCCGGGCCATCTATACGTGCAAGCGGGGCAAATGCACAGGGCGCTGAGCCCAACGGGTGCCTTGAGCAAGTATCAAGAAACCCGCTACCACTTCCAACCTATAGTTTTTAGTTTTCAGTTCTTGTTAATAGCTCACACCAATATTGATATCCATACTTATTCTGAATTTAAATACAGATATCAACTATTCCACAAATAAGTCAACGCCTAGCTTCCTATTAAGATACCAACAACCCACAGAAAAAACTAAATCACAAAATCTTTGCAAAGGGCACGATTTTGATCGCCTCTTGTGGATATACATTGTTCGTCTCTCAGGGATACTTAGTTAAAAAAAATCGCATATCAAAGTCTACCGTTTGGTTAATGAGAACATGACTTCTTCCACCAAAAACCTCAATTGAGGCCATGAGCGCAATAGTGGCCTAACTGCATTTTTCAATATTTTCAGTAGAGCAAAATTAAGAAATGGGTTGTTTTCAAACACTTGTTGTTTTAAAATAAAGAAACATACGCTTGATTTTCTTTTTGCAATATCATCAAAAAATAAAAGATTTTTGACTCTGTATCCATGATCCTTCAAAATACCGTTATAACTGATTTTAAAGTCAGATAGGCCACTATTGCGCAGAAGAAAAAATATAAAAATTAAAATCCTGTAAAGATAGGCCAATCATTTGTAAATAAAACTGATTTCTATGAGTTTTTTCTTATATTTTTTTTTAATATGTACGTTGAAATTTCAGATGTGTTTGAATCCATAAAAGCTTTTGTAGTATTTGTTAATTGTTATTCCTGTGATCGGTGTAAGAACTATGATGTATTAGCGGGTATTAGGATATAAAGTATCAAGGTTAAAGCTTGCTAGTAGAACGAGAGCCCACAGCAGATTTTGAGTGTGCATGATACAAAAAAAGAAGTATAGGAGTTGACAGCTTGGCTAAAACTTATTCAAGAAATCAAGGTCTTGGTAGTCCCCAACAGGGGCTTTTGTGATTAAACAGTGCATCGAAATCAAAATATGAATGCATCTCTCCCTAGATAATGATCAGATCACGGATCACGGAATTTGAGACCACTTGAGTCTATAGTAAGCCCTGCCAGATAATTTAAAAAACTTCAAAGTTCAAAGCGAAAAACCGGTTTTTGAAACGGTCTGGTAGGGCGAAATATACACACAAATGATCAGAGTGGCATAACCCAGGAAGGGGTGAAAACCAACTTTGGTTAGCACAATTATTACTCTCGATGTTGTGTTTAATCACTATATCCCCGGTTACGGACCGCAAGACTTTGATTTCTTGAAAAAGTTTTACTCAAGCTGTCAACTCCAATATTTCTTTTCTTGATACCATTCACACCCAAAGTCTGCTGTTAAATGTTAAAACAATATGTAGGGTTGGTCTTTGAAGCTCATGAATCTTGAGTCGGTTAACCTTTAGTCCTTCTCTAGAGATCATTCTATTTGAAATTTCCGATTTCAAAGTGGAGAAGAAGTGCTTTTTGGTAGTTTTTATGACATGGAATGGTTTTTTTTCTCGCTAAGCCTATGAAACTCTAACTTTATGGCTAATCGAGGGTGGTTATCACGGTACTGACTTATGTGTAGTTCATTGTCATCTGTGAGTAAATAGTTAAATAATTGGCTTAACTTAAAGTTTCAAACAATAAAATCAAATATGCGAGCGCAATAGCGGCCTTTAAAAAAGATAGACCACTCTTGCCCTTAAGCTTTTAATTTTTTTGTGTTTGGCCTATGTACAAAAGTCCTATAACTTTGGCATGAAGCCGTCAATTTGAAAAATTGAAATGCAGAAATGTTGCTCAATGCATACAGATTCAATTTTCGTCGTAAACTGAATTTCTATAAAATTGCAGTTAGGCCACTATTGCGCTCACGGCCTGAATTGAGGGGCGCTAGTGCTTAGAGCACTAATTTAGCTTGGGCCGGCCCTGCGTTTTGTCAAGTCGAGATTTCAAAATGTCGAGGTTTTAGTGGTTTTAGTTAGTCGGTTAAAATAAAGTCGGTATTTTAACTTCAGAAAAGTCGATAAAAATTGACAGTTTACCAATCGACATTTTTTTGTCAGTCATTCATACGTATAGGGTTCCCAACCGTCCTCCTTTTGGAAGGACAGTCCTCCTTTTTGATAATTTGTCCTCCCGTCCTCCCTTCACTGACAAATGTCCTCCTTTCAAAAAATAAGGAATATTTATAGCTGCACGCCAGTTTTTTTTTCAAATATGAGTTAAGTATGAAAAAGTGTTCTTTAGAAGCCCCATTTTCCTAAAATTTATAAACAAATAATTACTTCCTATACTTCTTGGTACCTGAAAAGTTATGTATATTTTCTAAAACTACATTTATTTGTATTCCTTTCGGCGCTTAATTCAAAACTTCATATAATGTTCCATTATTGACAGGTTGAATCAAAAGTCGGGTATTTCAATCGTAATTTTTAAAACAAACCTAGCCCCAGATCGCGTAACACGATTCGATTGATTTCCCGTGCGACAAAAATAAAATTGACCGGCAATCGTTTTGAGTGCGAGAACTAATGACTCAACGGGTTGCTTAGGCCAACTCAAACATTTTTCCCCTTGATTATTATACATACAATATATGTACATGTAATGTGCACAGATAATACGGGAAATAGTTTAGAAAATTTTGATTTTTGTTCGCATGGGAACTGTAAACTATGTGTGCACGATCCACCGTCATCTTGTTTACTCTTTAATCATTCGTACCTACTTCGTCATCCATCGTAGCATAGCATACCTACTATTTTAGTCGAGTCGTTTTGTCTTTTTGCCATGCAAATTGTGAGAGTCTTAATTTTTTCCCTGCTATATGTTTTCGAGGGTGCTGAATTCGAATCTGAGGTTTGCGACTAATATTTCGTGAGGTAACATGGAATAATATGCAAAAATTCATTCTTTAAGTTTATCAGATATGTCCCGAAAACTATCAACTATTCGTAAATTTCCTAACAATACAATAATTGAAAGTATACACATAATTTTCAACAAATCTCTGTTTGAGGTTTTTTCTGTGGCAATTCATTTGGACTCAAGTGCTAGTTGAAAATCCACTTGAAACACACAAATTAATTACTTTTGTTTGACAAAATTTGAATTTTTGACTTTAAAATTAACCGAGATATAGGTTTCTGGTTTTTAAAGTCGAAAATTCAAATTTTGCCACACAAATACATATGTTATAAATTAGTGTTTTCGAGTGGATAAAAAACGTCAATTTTCAACTACCGTTTGAGTCCAAATGGGTTGTCGCAGAAAAAAAAAACTCTTAAAAAGAGATGTGTTGGATATTTTCTATATTTTTAATTGAAATTTACCAATAATTGATGTTTTCGAGACACCGCTTCCTTTCTCATATATTGCGCGAGTATCTCGAACTGGGATGCCTTTGTATTTGCACTTTGCGATGATTCCCTGCACAGAAAATATTTACATAATTATGTGTACATATATTACTATATTTAAGAAATATTAATTTTTAACTTCTATTCGCAAACACATTTGATGTCGAATTATAATTTGCGATTTCGAACTGTTTTGACATTTATTTCCGAGATAGGTAGTTCCCTGATAATGCGAAAGTTTAGTTGGCACTACTAGAGCTGTTCAATTATTATCGTATATTAAAACGTTCTTAAAGAATTATCTACATAGTTCCGATTTTGCGAATTCAAAAATTTTTATTATAGAATCGAATTACATAGCTGGGCCCCTGAATTGCACGGCACTAGTTAGAATGAGTAGGAAGATAGGAATGATTTGGCACAGTGGATTGAGATCAAAATGTGATACTTAATGTCATGTGGGGGATAAATAACATATTATATTGCACATTGAAAACAAAAATGGCTCTAAACAAAAAACCTAGTTTTCGAATACGGCCGCCGCCGTTTAAAGTTTTGGACTTACTTAAATGGTCGATACCTCTTTGAAAAAAGATTTAAATGTTATGTTACTTTGCCAAAATATAGTTTCTCTGTATCTTTTAATAAAATGGCATTTTAAGATGACAACAAAAAATAATGGGTAGGTACTTAAGAAATAGAGAGGTTTTTGAAAAAGTTCGGTATAGTGCCAGTTTTTTTTGTTGCTTTTACGTATTTTCTAACCTTATTGTTATGACAATGACACTAAACAAAAAAATTATTGTTATGGATTTATATAGGTATTTTTTCGATTAAGAAAAGTTCCTGTGTTAGTTAATTTCACTTGTAGAAACTAGAGAAGGTATCAGAGCGGGGATCTTCGCATAAGATGCGTGGTATATATCGGAACCTAGATGTCGCTCTAACACGAAAGTGAACAATTTGTAGGTATAGTGCCACTTTTGTTTTCAATGTGCGATATATGAATATTTTGTAGGAAAAATTGTATGTCGATCCAAAATTGCCCTCAAAAATCTGGAAATTTCAAATTTTTAAGAGGGGTTTTAATCCATCCAAACTGTGCCATCAACCGTAGGTCATAGTTGAAGACAAACTTGGTTTAAATTAAACTCGGTTTGAGAAAATTTTAAACTGGTTCAGCTTGGTCTGTGCTAAACTTGGTTTAATAAACCGAGTTGGCACATTATTAAAGGCCAGGTTAAACAAAGCGTGGGCTTGTCAATAGAAAGAAAGAACGTGGCGACCGGAGGAGGTCAAATTTTGTTTGTTAATTTTTAAAATGATCGCCGGACCACTCTCTGTTTGATCAGACCCTAATACTATTAACATAGAGACTTCATTATCATCAGCGCCAAATTAGATATCTATGACATGGAGTAGAATTATATTCGATAAAAAAAAATATTTCAGAATGAAAAAAAAGCAACAATCGTCGCTAGTCTACAATCCCCAATTGTCGTTTACAACGTGACTTGAGTTATAAGTCAATAAAAAATGTTAGATTTTCTTCTTTGTTTCCTGTGCGGTTGGACTTTGGAGCATGGATTAATCTGTAAATTCGCCATCCCTTGACCACCCACCTACGTGGCGGTGCACGTCTTGCACAACCGCTAGCGCTGGCACTGTGTGTATGCCTATATAGTTGTAATCAGTTTCATTACTGAAGTAAACAGTGGTAATTAAGTAAATCCTTATTCTCGTTCTCTTTGATTTTCAGACAAAATAAATCAAAAATATCACTCAATTATTTAGACTTTACCTACCTACTTCAGGACGCTCAAGTCTCAACAATTCAACACACCAAACGAACCTATATACATAATCTATGCCTATATGTATGTAGTTATGCACCTATCTAGTATAGTATGTGCTATATGTGCATCACAATATATTATCGCATCCGACTAGGTATAATAAGGGTATTCATGCAACGTCGTAAGTTTACAAATTGTGTAAAATGATAAGTTTACGCAAAGTTTGCATGAACGACCTTTTTATTAATTTGGTTAAATGCTGTGTAATTGAATCAGCTGTTCGTTAAACGTCAAATATTTGGGCGCGTTTAGCTCGGGTCGAGGAGTTGGTTTTACAGATAGTGCATTATGGTCTGTTTATTTGCATGTGTGTGTACAAATATATATTTGTTTTAATAGATACGTGTAGTAAGTACTCCTGTTAATTCAATTATATTTGTTTTGCATTGAAATAAATACATCAATGCCATTCATTTTGCTGGAATCTCAATACCATTTCAACTCAACTCAAGTGACAAAAAACCTGGAGCTCCTGGAGAAGTGAGGAAAAGTAAAATGAATCATCCCTCTCTTTTTTTGTAACATCTTCCGACTATTTAGAATCTTCCAAACCAGTGCGAATCATTCGTTGACCAAAAAACTGTATTTGTGAATGCTTCTCTATAATTTCACGTTGGTTGGGCAGAGCCTTTAATCGTTGAGTAAATGCAGTTCTTCTAATTATTTTTTTTTTGTGTAAACTACGTTTTAATTCACAACTTTTATCACCAACTAATTGCAATGCAATAATTACAGAACACATTCAGAGCTTTTTTAGTCCTCCGAGATATCATTTGTATCATGTTCCTAAACATGCCTTATTCTAAAAGTCACAAACACGCCTAATTCAATCTCTAAAAGTCACAATGACGTTTGGATAAGTTTAACCAAATATTTGGTTAATTTTCCGCAGCTAAATCCTTGGATATAAAATTAACCAAATTGCGTAAACCATTTCCCATACAAAATTTGACAGTTCATTAACCAAAAGATAAAATTAACCAAATCGTAAACTTATCTAGTGTTTTACGCAGTTGCATGAATACCCCTAATATAAATAGGAATTCGAATACCTACAAAGGTATATTTACCTACGCATAATTTTCCTCTTCGCAGAATTTTTTTTCCACTCGTGCTCTTTTGCTTCCTGATTGTAACCTACCTACCTTCTGATTTTTAATGGCGGTCTGATTTCCATTTTTCATTTTTCCTCCACTCAAGCAATAATCATTACTTCCTACCTACCATCATAATCTACGTATTGGTGTGTGTACCTTCTAAATTAAACACGAGTGTGTCTTCCTTAAACGCACCACTTCCTTGAATTCTCCATCACACACCGCCACCATCTTTTTCGCGATCCTCATCAACATATCATTCAGTGCAATAAATTATACTTTTTATTATCCTAGCTGAGCTCACTCATATCAAGAAATACCTATGCCTTTTGTTGTATGTTCTTGCACATCATACCATTCATCATAATTTTTCAGTGCTTGCCATTGCCACCCCTCTCACACGGTTACAGGGTTCATTCGTATCGTAACCGAACTTTCCAACCACTTTTCCTCTAGAGTCAGAAGCAGAGCGAAAAAAGAACTATAATAAGGGGAGAGGTTCGACATCAAATTAGGACAACGGAGAGCAAGAACAACAACCATTCATTTCTTATCCGGGCATCCCTCTTACGCTTGCTTTATGCATTATTTGCCTCCCTTTCCTTAGCACGGTTCTAATAGTCAGCGCATCACCTGAAGAGACAGAACTGCCCTATTTCTTTTTTTCCATTCATCAAAAAAAAGATATCTCCATTGCTTGAATCTCATGCCCCTCCCATAACCGATTATTATGCTTCCTTTTTTGTAGGATAAAAAAATCATGCTATCCTTATTTGCGACGATTGTGTGCTACTCCCTCTCAACTAGTGGAAGGTTACTTTTCTGTTTGCCAAACTAATAAGAAAAGTTTTCACTGGCTAAATAGCAAGGAAATCCTTGTTGTTTGTACAAGAAATTCTGCTTAGCTGTAAGATGATTGTTTTGAGGCGCCCTTGCCTATTGGCTCGATTTCTTTGTTAAGTTCTTTGGCTGGATTTATGATTTTTAATTAGAGAATAATTCGTCATGGATCCTTTTGAGTTTTTTTTTAGTTGTTGATACCTACCTTCCTACCTGTTAAGGAAAGAATTGAATTTCTTTTAATTTATGGAGTGAGGATTGGAATACATATTTAATATAGGAAGGAGGAAAAGTGTCTAGACAAGGAGGATAGATACCTATGCAATTGTAAAACTTTTAAACTAATGAGTTTCCTAGGCTCATACCATAGACAAATAGTAACTTACATTTATGTAGGAATTAACCTATATGTTTTTTTCTGTTGAAATGAATCCCTATATATTTTTTGTAATTTCATTAGTGTGGCTTTCTCAAGTTATAACAACAGGAACCATTGTTATGTTCATAGGTATGTAGAATGCCGTATTTTGTAAGGCAATGTCTGGTCTATGAAATGTTTCATAGCTAGGTATGGCTATTTATGGAACTATACAAACATTACTTTACCTATATAGGTATGAATGAGCCCATATGTACTTCTTATATAAATCATAGGAAGCATAGAAATTCTGTATAATCCCAATATGAAATTAAATGAAGGCACAATCAAAGACATTTGTGAGACCTCGAAAAAAATATCAATCTATAAAATATTATTTAGGTAAGATGGTGTAAGAGCAGTGGCGTAGCTAGGATATTTGCCGCCCGGGGCAAAACAATAATGTGCCGCCCCTTCGGTCTAACAATACTTTATTAAGAAATTTTGTGATATATACCTTCATATTATCGGTCTTAAGGTTGCAGACAAAATTTGAAAATATTTTATTATAAATGCAAGGAATTACATTCTACGAAATATTGATACACGCCACTTTGCCGCAATATCTGCTGAATGAATTTTTTTTCTGACCTACTAAGATTTAACTTTAAACCGACTGTATATAATATAGGCACATGAGACTTGAAATTTTTTAATGTTTCCTTTCGTCCAAAAATAGTGAAGCTCATAATTGTTCATTGGGCGTGTTTCACCAAATAAAATCTCTGAGAGCTCAGAGATTTTTAAGGTGGGACAAAAAATCTCACCTGAGCCCTGAGATTTTCTTCAGAGATAACTGAGACGAAAATTTTTTGGATTTATTTCTCAATGTTCTTTCTCAGCTAAAACTGTTCATTTGACAGCCAAATTGCAATTTATTGGTGATGGGCAAATATACAAAATGCTACCAAAAATACAAAATAGAAGTTAAATGTTGATAAACAGGAAAAATAAATTGATCTTAGTATTTTTCATTAATTTTATAAAGTTTTGTGCTATAACATTTAAATATTTAAAGCAAAGTTAAAATTTTGTTTCCATAATTTCAGTACGATTGAACAGGGAATCTTATTCCACCAAAACATTCCGCCTACGTCAACTTGATATTGAGCGCTCACTGGGTGAGACACGCCTATTGTTGCATCAGTACTCGATAGCAAAACTGAGAAATTGCATACTGTTCATATTTCTCAGATCTAATGAAAATGATAACGAACCATGAGAGGGTCAAAGCCACGGCTAAGTCACTACTGAGTGTCTGACTACAGAGTTATTACTTCACTGAAATTGTAGTAGATTGTTGATCTAATGCATTTTTTCTCAAAATAAATCTGCTGCAAAATCTACATACTGCACTTCATTTTACGAAAAAAAATTAATCTTCGCAAAAAAAACTCACATTTTTTTTTAATTCCTTGTGTTGAATTCAGCCATTATGTATTATTAGGAGCTTTTTTGTTTGCTGGTTTTATGTTTAAAAAAAACTAATTAGCCCAGGAAAATTAGACAAAAAAATGGCCAAACTTCGAAAAAATTGCGACAAAGCTGATTTTTGGTGGAGTGGCTTATTATGACGTCTTAAGCATTTCCTGAAAAGTACCCTAAATTTGGCCCGGGGCTAAATTTTTTAGGGGGGGGTGAAAGGGGTTGAAGTTCAGTTTCTTGGGAATTGCTCCTAAACTATCGGTTTTATTGAAAAAATGTGAAGGTAAAAATTGAAGCTGATGTTATTTTACACAAAATATGTTAACATCCTTTTTTTTGTAGAACCAATAGTTTCAGAGAAAAACGTTAGAGAACTTCATGGAGCAGTGAGTTAAGTCCAAAAAATTTATAAAATTTTTGCTCATCGCTGGGAAAATTTTGTTTTGTGATTTATGTTTAAGTACAACTCCTTATTGTTAAATCAAGTATTTGGGGTGTTAGGGGAAAGGGAACGGCCACCATCTTAAAAACAAGGCTGATTTTGTTTTTATTTAATAACTCGTTGAAATTGCGTTTTTCGAAAAAATGACCAAAAGACAGATTTTAGACGATTAAATTATCTAAAAAATGAGCCATTAAACAGCTCTGTATGTTTATTAATCTCAAAGTTACAGCGGATCAAAGGTCACCTATGTCTCATATATGGTGGGGATGAAATGACTTTTTTTAAGGTTTTTCGCTTATTTGTGAATTTTTTTGGTCAGAATAGAAGACTTATTTTAGAGACAATCAAGAGCAGTGCAAAATATATTCTAGACATCATCAAAAAAACTCACAAATAAGCGAAAAACCTTTAAAAACGTCATTTAATCCCCACCATATATGAGACATAGGTGACCTTTGATCCGCTGTAACTTTGAGATTAATTAACATACAGAGCTCTTTAATGGCTCATTTTTTAGATAATTTAATCGTCTAAAATCTGTCTTTTGGTCATTTTTTCGAAAAACGCAATTTCGACGAGTTATTAAATAAAAACAAAATCAGCCTTGATTTCAAGATGGTGGCCATTCCCTTTCCCCTAACACCCCAAAAACTTGATTTAACAATAAGGAGTTGTACTTAAACATAAATCACAAAACAAAATTTTCCCAGCGATAAGCAAAAATTTTATAAATTTTTTGGACTTAACTCACTGCTCCATGAAGTTCTCTAACGTTTTTCTCTGAAATTATTGGTTCTACGAAAAAAAGTATGTTAACATTTTTTGTGTAAAATAACATCAGCTTTAATTTTTACATTCACATTTTTTCAATAAAACCGATAGTTTAGGAGCAATTCCCAAGAAACTGAACTTCAACCCCTTTCACCCCCCCTAAAAAATTTAGCCCCGGGCCAAATTTAGGGTACTTTTCAGGAAATGCTTAAGACGTCATTATAAGCCACTCCACCAAAAATCAGCTTTGTCGCAATTTTTTCGAAGTGAAAGTCTAATTTTCCTGGGCTAAATGTAATATTTTATTTATTTTTATTCATTCATCAGTTTTGTTTAAATAATATTTATTTTTTATTTAAAAAAAAAAAACAAAAACAAATCATCTCCGAAAATATTCAATCTACAGCATTTTTTTTTTAATCTAACGCGAAAAATTTTCTGAGAAAATTCAACCCCTCTGATCTCTAAATTGAGGGAATTAACAGACATGTACCTATATGTAAGGCTACTACAAGAGAGAATGGTCATTACGAAAGCCATCATTTTGTTTCAAAATTTGAAAGAATTGTTTATTTAAAAATAAACTGTTGTGTTTATTACCTACTTCTATAATGAACAATGGTCATGATTCTGCCGCCCCTAGTGATTTGAACACAATGAAAAATTGTACGTTCATATACCTATTCGGGTGGCAATGGTGCAGTGGATGTAGTGCTTGACTGCTAACTTAGAGGTGTGGGTTCGAGCCCCATTCTAGGCAGCATTCTTTTCTATATTCTCCCAGCTTAACTGGACGCCACCCGTGAGATTTAATGAGATAATAAACATCTTGATCTCAATCCACTGTGCCAAATCTTTCCTATCCTCCTACTCTTTCTAACTAGTGCCGTGCAATTCAGGTTGCATTTAAAAGACCTTAGGTCTTACAGGCATATAGTTAAAATTATTATTATTATTATTCAAATGTTATAGAATTTTTAACTTAAAAAAATAATACTTTTTTGTTTATTTCTAACTTCTGTAATAAACAACGATGATGATTTGCGCCCCTCTTGATTTCAATTTAATAAAAATTGATTGAATTATTTATTAAACAAAAATTAAACTTTTGTTTATTTCCAACTCCTCATGAACAACGAGGATGATTTTACTGCCCCTACAAATTTGAATACTATAAAAATTGTATGTTTTCTGATAAAAATTTAATAAAATTTTCACTAAAAAAAACTTTTGTAATTGGTTTACAACATCCCATGAACAACGAAGATGATTTTCCGATTTGCCGCCCCTAACTCCTGGCGCCCGGGGCGACCGCCCCCTTCGCCCCCCCCCTAGCTACGCTAATGTGTAAGAGTGCGTGGTCGATAAGAGTGCGCATAGCGATCTACTACAATTTGGCAGGGCGTATAAGACTGAATGCACTTATTTTGGATGCATCTTAGTGAGTTTAAGTATCTGTCAAAATTTCATGCAAATCGGATTATAAACGGAGATGCTAGGTAAGTTTTAATTTGTAAGCTCTTTTATTTTTAAAATTTCGTATTAAGAAAATTGAATTTTTAGCAAATCTACAAGGTTAAACCATAATCCTAGTACGGGGTATTGAAAAGTTACCAAAAACAAAACATTTGAGTGGCAGGTAAGTTTGGTTATAAGTGTGGTGTCATATACATACATATATATATTTTTGAAAACATGTCTGAAGATGTAAGAGTGCGCAACATGATGAAGTATAAGAGTGCATGTGCGCACTCTTGTACGACATGCTAAGTTATTTAGTTTAAATAATTTAAAGAAGGTTTTTTTTATTATTTTTTTCAGAATGTCGAGAAGGCAAAGGACATCTGAGAGAAAACTGTGTCCTGCTTCAGTAATCGAAGAGACAAGATTACAGATACAAGAAGGGGAAAGCAAGAGGTCTGTTGCTCGATCACTTCAAATGGCGGAATCTACGCTCAGAAAAAGACTTAAATGTTTGAAACCAGCTACAACACTAGGAAGGTTTGACAACACCTTTACAAAGGAGATGGAACAAGAGCTATGTAAATATATCAGGATGATGGACGGAATGTTTTATGGTTTGACAACAAAGGGTCTCAGAACACTGGCATTTTCTTTCGCTGTAAGCAATAATATTACTCATCATTTCAACACTAGTACTAAAATGGTAGGGAAAGATTGGCTAAGAGGTTTTATGCAAAGACATCCTGATCTGTCACTTAGACAGCCCACCTCAACGAGTGTAGCTGGAGCCATTGGTTTTAATAAGCCTCAATGTGATCGATTTTTTAAAAATCTTTTGGAACTGATGACAAAGTACAAATTCTCTCCACATGCCATTTACAACATGGATTAGACGGGAATATCAACTGTTCCAAACAAGCCATCTAAAGTAATATCTTTGACAGGAAAGCGTTGCGTAAATAAGATTTCAAGTGCTGAGAGAGGGCAGAATGTGACGGTGGTATGTTCCATGAGTGCTAGTGGACATTTCATTCCACCTTCCTTTAAATTTAAGCGCAAGAAAATGAAAGATAGTCTGTTGGATGGTGGACCACCTTCTTCCTTTGGTATAGTTTCTGATACGAGCTTTATCAATGGAGATATTTTCCCAAACTGGCTCTTACATTTCAAAAAACACGCAAAGCCTTCAAAAGAAAATCCGATTCTTTTAATAATGGATAACCATGGTCACATTGCACTCTTGATGCTGTGGAATTTTATCAAGGTCACTGGTATTTTTCCATATAATCCCGATGTGTTTACAGAAGATGATTTCTTACCTACTACTGTAACAGAAAGACCGCTTCCCGAAGAGCCTACAATATCTGACCCCAACTTACTTCCACAAATATTGGAACCAGCTGGCATGAGGACCTCTGCACCAATCTTAACATCTGACACAGGGAGTTCTTTACCAAGTCTGGAGCCAGCTGAGACAGACCCTTTAATATCAGCTATGGAGCCACCTGAAGCGGAGATTTCCACGTCATTCCTATACCAGCTGAAACAGGGACTTTAGTCTTGGAGCCGGTGTTTCATATATCAGTTGAGTGTTTGCATAATACTGCACAAGAACAAGTATCAGAATTAGCCACTGCTGACCCACTTGACAATGACACTAGTGGATTCAAATCACCGAATGATTCGTTTTTATCGGTATTTGATTTAGCACCTCTTCCCCGTGGTGAAGTCACAAGGTCAAATTGAAAGAAAAAAAGGTCGGACATAATAAGCAGCTGCCCATTCAAGCAGCAACTCGAAGAAGCAATACCTACCAAAAGAAAGTAAAGTCCAAGTCAACAAAAAATAAAAAGCCAATCAAAACCCCAACAAGATCTGAATGGAACTGTCCAGGATGCTATGAAATTTACTCGGAGCCATAAATAGAAGACTGGATAGAGTGTTCGTCATGTAAGGAGTGGTGGCATGAAAAATGCAGTGCTTATTTTAATGTAGGCACTTTCACTTGCGAGCGACCTTTGTTTCAAATAACTCTTGCGCACTCTTACAAATCATTCCGCGCACTCTTACTAGATACGTTGGATAAGAGTGCGCAAATCTCGTTATGTGATTTGTTGTTTATATTATAACTAATGAATTAATATTTTTTTTTAGTTTTAAGAATTTTTTGTTACTGAAATATTAAGCTAAAAAATACAAAAAAAAATATGGTTTAATTACTTTTGTTTTTATTCTATTGGGTGTTTTGTCTGAAGTGCGCACTCCTATACCATACTTATACGGGGATTGAAAAATCATCATTTGCAAAATTTTTAGTTGCAATTTGCATAACGTTATGTATGTTATGTTATATTTATAGGTAGGTATAAGGTATTACGTCATATTCATAAATCACGTCGATTTTCGGCAAGATTCACACAAAAAATGATAATATTTAACGTTAAAAACATAGCAAATAATCTCATCTCGAATATAGAAATATCGCAAATTCAAAATCTTGTTTTTCATAATTTCATAATTACAAAATCTCGCTTTTAAGAATCTCGCATTTACATCTCGAACCCAAAAATCTCGCAAATTCAAATCTCACAGCAACTAGTCGGTGACGGCTTTTACAAATTTTTCTTTGAGAATACCTCTAAGAGTGTTTGCATAGTAAAACTATATCCGTCAATAAGAAGTTTCTTACCACCTTTATTGCTGTTAACAACCGCTGTAGTCATTTTACGTTCCTATAGTTGCCTTTTACGCGGTTATCACGGAAATATAAATACATATTTTCTAGCTCAAGGCTACTACGACTAATGCAGATTGCACATGACACTTTTCAACTGGGTTTTACTATCTCTATGTTCTCTCTCTCTTGTTTTTTTGACAACAATAATATTGAAAAATTATTAGTAACAATAATTAATATTAATAACAGTGTAGGTAGTCTAAAAGGGACTGGATGTACATTTCTTGCAGATGGTAGGATACATCGAAAAATTTGATTGCATTGCAACAAATACATTTCATTAATCAAAATCTCGCGCGAGATTTAGATTGGCGAGATTTTGATTTAAAAAAATGTATTTGTTGCAATGCAATTAAATTTTACGAGATTTGCGAGATATTATTTTGCGGGATTTCGTTATTGCGAGATTATGAAAAGCGCAATTTCGTAATTGCGTGATTATGAAAAGCAGGATTTTTCCATGTGAGATTTCGTTACGCAAGATTTCGAATGCGAGATTTTGATTTGCGAGATTTCGTAATCAACCTATCTCTTCAAATTTGTAGTTTAAATACCCGCGGGTGGCAATGGTGCAGTGGATGTAGTGCTTGATTGCTAACTTAGAGGTGTGGGTTCGAGCCCCATTCTAGGCAGCATTCTTTTCTATATTCTCCCAGCTTAACTGGACGCCACCCGTGAGATTTAATGAGATAATAAACACCTTGATCTCTTTCCACTGTGCCAAATCTTTCCTATCCTCCTACTCTTTCTAACTAGTGCCGTGCAACTCAGGTTGCATTTAAAAGACCTTAGGTCTTACAGGCATATAGTTAAATTTATTATAAAAAATACATGATACAAGCTTACATTGTTCAACATTATCTAGGTCGTAATTTACTCTGCAAACTTTACTAGCAGCATTTGAAAAAAAATTGATTCGCAATAGATATTTACAGCAGTAAATTTGTAGAAAATCGTACCCCTCACCTAAACGTAGAGTTATACACGCCCTCTTATATAATAGTTTTATTGTTTCTGATCCAACCCGTTTCTTCTAGCGTTTTCATACTTTTATGTAAAACACTCCGTATAACTATTCTTTAAATTTCTAAGTAATTTGAAATAAGAACGAAATCTTCCGACTGAATCCCGCATTTTTTTTAACAAGTATTTTGAAGGAAACGCAGCAAAAATTAGAAAAATTAAACATTTCTGAAGCCTCCAGATAGAAATCAGCCATTAAAGTGCAAGGGAACTGAGGCCAGGAAACTTAGTTACTTCATAGCTTTTCCGCCAAAAACATAGTAACGCTTTGCACGAAAAAATGCTATAGAATATGCCTGCTTATTAGGGTGTTCGTTATTTCCCAAAAATCGTTTTTAAATAGCAGACACCCCCCAAATTAAAAGTTTATGCCCAAAAAAAAAAAATATTTGGCCAACAAAAATTTTGTCCGATTTCATTTAAACGTGGCTCTAAGCCCATACTTTTCCCATACAAATTTGTATGGGATTTTCGCTCTTCTCACGTTTTATTATTTGTCTCTCGAATTACTGCAGCTATTCTAAATTTTTTTGTTGATTTTTGTTCTTTAGTCATCCCTTTAAAAGACCTCATTCAAAACTTAATTAAAAAAAAAAAAAACGATTTTTTGGCTCGATTATTACCATAGGAATTCCGATATAAAAACATCATAAAAGTGAACGCTATAATATTTAATTTTAAATTTTTGTTAATAAATTTTTTGAATGAGAACAAGGGATGATTAAAGAAAAATAATCAACAAAAAAAAATTAGAATAGCTCCAGTAATTCGAGAGAAAAAAAATAAAACGTAAAAAGAGCGAAAATCCCATACAAATTTGTATGGGGAAAGTATGGGCTTAGAGCCACGTGTAAATGACATCGGACAAAATTTTTTTTGGGACATAAACTTTTGATTTGGGGGTGTCTGCTATTTAAAAACGATTTCGGGAAATAACGGACACCCTACTGCTTATACATACAAACTTTTCCTGTAAATACTCATCAGGGAACTGAGAAACTGAACGGAACATCCATGATTTGTATCACAAATACTTTCTTAAAAAATGAAAAAGCAAACGGAGGTGAGATACGAAAACGGTTTTATTTTCAACAGGCTCAATGCTTTTAAGCAGCTAGATCTGAAACTTCAATAGTTTCGAAAGTTAAAGATACTTTATGCATGTTTCAATCTTTCAGGGGACTGATAAGAAATCCAAGAGACAAGGTTCAATGAAATTTTTGAAACCAAAATAAGAAAACTGTTAGAATTTTTCTCTTCCAAAACGGGCTGGCGACACGTCAGGGGACTGAGAATTAGACACTTTGAAGAATTTTTTGAGCAAAGAAGGAAAGTTAAATTTGCTCTTCCAAGTTTTTTAATATCACGTTATAAAGTGGTAATCACAAACATTTCCGCAAATCTACAAATTTTGAGCATAGCATATTCAACTGAGGAGTATTTGGGTCAAATTGAGATTTATTGATCGCAATGTTTTTTTCTCTCGTTCGTATAATTGGTACTTAAGAGTGATGTTGATTCACGATTTTTGAGTATCAATATCTTAACTCTTGAGGAATATTGCAAACAAAAAGTTGTAAATTACTGAATCCCGACCCAAATTATATACTGGGTTTCATTTTTCAAAATTTGCAGCTAATTTTTCTTGATTTGATATGAGTTATTTTTATTTGAAAAAGAGAATTTTTATTGAATATAAATTAACTTTCAGTTATATAGTAGCATTAATCTACCAACAGCTTTTTTAAGTTCTGAGGAAAGGGGTTCCTACTATTGTTTTTTAATAGTGCTTTCAAGGAGCTAAATGGCCAATCCACTTGAGCAGAAATGAGTGAAACTTGTTTAATACTCTATAGTTCTATACATCCATTCACTTCAACGTTTCAACGTTTTCGGGAAGTTTTTATAATTGACGTTGCCATTCATTATAGCATTTTTTTCTCAAGAGTATTAGCATTTAAGGCAGGATTGATCTCCTTCAATACTTCTTTTGCAACACTATTGCCAAATTTTCGTAAATATTTTTTTTAAATTGAGAACACTTGCAAAATTTATATTCCTTGAAGAAAATAGATATTAGCTTTGTTCCAGAGATTTTTGGGTAAACATTGGTGGCCGGTCACATTTTGATGAATTTTTGTATCTTTTTATATGTAGATATCTGAAATTTGACATGTAGTCAATTTGGCATTTGACAAACCTCAGGTGGTTGTTTATTTGCAAAGAAACATAAGTGCATCATTTCTGAAAATTGTGTCTGTTTGAACACAATAGTCTTCACTCTTCAAAACCATTCCGTCGAGACTTTGGTGTTGGCAGTGTTTTTGAGAATTTTGGTTAAATTCGGTCTTGCGTTTTGCCAAGAAGGTGCGGAAGCGCACTCTGGGTACCAGTTGAATCTGGATTATCCGATATTTGATTAATCGAGGACACATAATTAGAATTTTGTTTTGTTTATTTGTTCTCGAAATTTTTGTCTACCCGGGCGGAGCCGGGGCAGGCCAGCTAGTTTAAAATATAGATTTGTTGATTTGTTTTAGAAACTTTTGTCTACCCGAGCGGAGTGGATTTTATTGATCTCTGATTTGTTGATGGATTTGTCTTCACCCCGAATAGCAGAACAACTATTAAAATATCGGAAAAATTCACGGAAAAGAACTGTGAAGAAAATTAATCTTTTAAGATGGAAATACATACAAAATACTCGAATCAAAAAAGCTGCATTGATTGGGACACAACGTAGCCGAAAGTTGTAAATTCAGATCAGAAAGGTCGACAAAAATCTTGAATATCCGAAATTTCTTGCACGAATAACTCGGCTAAACATAATCTGATTTGAATGATAATTTTTGTGCTGTGAACCACATTTTGCTTGCTAACGACAACGTTCACCAATGCTAGAGTTATTGCACCTGTGACTTAAATTCTTACAAAAGCACAAAAGCAAGCATTAAAGGTGCTTGATCGAATAATGAAAGATTTGTGGAAAAATACGAGACGTTTCGAAAAAGTAATGATATTACTGGTCGACTTTTTCTGTCAAAATCACCGGTCATCATGCAAACAACGTCTACAGACGAGCTCCGCACTTGCCTGAAAAAACCATATATTTCTGACGATACGAACCTGTAGTTGACGATGAAAATTTGAGTTGCGTGGCAGAACTATCCATCAGCCAATGAGTTTCAAAACAACAACTGTTGGCTTGGAAATGCTCGAATTCTGGCATGATTTCTTTCCTGCCAAATATGTGAATTAACTTCTTATGAGGAAGATCTCTTTAGAAAACTGTTCTGAACATCGGTCGCAAATATTTTAAGGATGTCGATGGTTAAAAACTCATTATTCAATATGAAATTGCGGACAAACTGCATTCGTCAAAATCGGTTAATCGCGTTACAAATGATTACAAAGTAACATACTATCCAATTGAGTTTTCGAGTTCCTTGATGGATGTGCCTTATTTGCCAACACACATTTTGTAACTCAAAGTCAGGTCTTTTGTCATAATGCTGCGCAATCTTAACCAACAGAAACAATGCCAATTTTTGGCGGTATGAAGTTCGCCGGGTCAGCTAGTAAATATTTGTTTGTAAAATATCCTCTGGTGTTTGAAATTTAATTTGAAAAATCCTACACCCTGCTTTACCGACTTACCATCACGATATAAGATGGTTTTATATCGACCAGTTATTGAGAAAGTCGAAAATTACAAAAACTATTAATGTTGGGACTTACATATCATAAGTAACTACTATAGACCAAAATGATTATACTAACAGAAATAATTTTCATAATTTTAAATTTTCTTAATGACAAGATGACATAAGACCATCTGGTTTTATGTTTCGATTCAAAATATAGGTAGAAGAGAACTTCGAACTATAGTACTTTATTAAATACAATTTTGAAAAAAAAAATTAAAATAGCTTTTTAATTTTTTTTTCCAAAATGTTCAGTTTAAAAATATTTTTTTGTTTTTTTCAAAAACTGTTCACTCAAATAAGATTTATTAAAATCAGTATAAAAATGTAAACTAAAACTAGCTATAAATAATAATGTTAGTCGGTAGATACCTACTGCCGAGTTTTTTCTGAAACTTTTTTTTTAAATTAAGTCAATTTCTTGGAAAATTTCCCCTCCAACCTAAACGGAGGGTTATACCCCCCCCCTCTATGATATTGTTCTTCAGCCCCCTATATCCCCCCCTTGGATGATCCGCAGCACACTACAAATTTCGACCCATGTGCTTTATTTTTGGTTAACAACCAAAAATTTTCTGTAGCCTCTTGGTCTATATTTATCGAGGGTTTTGTAGTGAAAGTAGACTCAAGTGGAAACGCAACTTTAAAAAAATGAAAAAGGCAAAATAGGCAAAAAAGGAAAAAAAGGCACTAACGGGTAAGGAAAAATAAAATACATGTTTGGAATCAGGGGAACATGAAACGGATAGTGGATATACTTTCTTAGATCATTGTATATCCACTATATAGTATTCTCATGAAACACGATTTTGTAGGTTGACATTTGGTCGATAAGTTCGCTGTGATCGCCTTACCGAGATTCCTTAACAAAATTAAGGATTACATTTGGACACTAGATGGCGACGAGCTTTTTTTCTTCATGAGAATACTATATAGAATTTATATACAATGCTTAGATTAAAAAAAAGCCCAAAAAAAGCAAAGTTAGAAAAATCCTATCCCTGGTTTTTGATTCTGGTATCTATATGCAAATATACGTACATATGCAGATACTGAGTTAGGAATATAGATCTCCTGTATGGAGTCAGCTGATTTTTCCTTACAGATTTAGCAAAATATTCTACTCGATACTACCTATTACCATTGTATATAAACTCTATAGTATTCTCATGAATAGTGTCCAAATGTAATCCTAATTTTTGTTAAGAGATCTCGGTAAGGCGATCACAGCGAACCTATCGACCAAATGTCAACCTACAAAATCGTGTTTCATGAGAATACTATAAATTGTATATACATACAATACTATTACAATGGTCGGACTCATCGCAACAGCCAAAAAGGGTCTGTCTGGACATTGGTATCGTATGTAACGGGGATAGGCCATGCCAAATATTTTTCTATTTTCTCTTATTCTGGTTGTTCTCGTTTTTTACTTGCGATATAGGTACTATAGGGCAAGTTTTGGATTCGTGCAAAAAAAAAATTTCGAGATAACAATCAAACATGACATTAAGATAATAGAGAACACGAAAAAAGTGGGTGGCACAATTCTGTCTGTCTGTCTGTCTGTCCGTATCTCAACCTACAGCCTAAACCACTGAACCGATTTTCTTCAAATTTTGAACTTAAGGTTTTTTTGTAACTCTCCAGAGCGGAAATTGATGTTCAAAGGGTAGACACGGTGCATTCAAGAGGACACAAGCGTCTACAAGGCAGCGGAAGAATTCTCAAGATGGAATCAACGGTGGCGTCTACAGTTCCAGTTAGCCTGAACTACTTAGTAAACACCTTATACGGGCTACTACGACATATTCGGAGCTCAGGCCTATAAGGAGCGGTTAATCCGGCTCCCCGCCCTTGGAGTTATATATATAGGGTCTGGTCCTCCAGGTTGGGGGTCGTGCCGTCGAGGTAACTTCCCGACCACGTAAAGCTATTTAAGTTGCGAAGCAACAACAAGCCTCGGATACGGACGGATTTTACGGCCCTAGACTGCTACAAAGCAGACATCACCACCATCCAAGAAGTGCGATGGGATGGGCCGGGCAAAAGAAAACTGAAAGACTGCGATATATACTACGGTGACTGTTACCGACCACAAGGGCAGCGTCTTTTTGGATGTGGATTTGTTGTTAGAGGCAGACTTAGGCAAGAGGTCTTGAGTTTCAATTATGTAAACGAATGCCTCACGACAATTCGCATCAAGGCTAAATTCGCCAACATCGGCCTCATATGCGCGCATGCCCCCACAGACACCAAGGACGAGTTCTACGAGCTCCTGGACAAGACATATGAGCAATGCCCTAGCTATGACATTAAAATTGTCTTGGGTGATTTAAATGCCAAACTAGGAAGAGAAGACGTCTTTGGTGGCACAATCGGAAGATACAGCCTGCACGACACCACCTCCTATAACGGACTCAGGCTAATCGACTTTGCTGCGGGGCGAAACGTTGTGGTAGCTAGTACGCAGTTCCCGCATCTCGATATACATAAGGGGACATGGCGAATTCCTGGTCAATCAACCGCCAACCAAATTGACCACATTGCAATCGACGCAAGGCACTCTTCCAGTATCAAGGATGTCCGAACGTTCCGAGGAGCCAACGTTGACTCGGACCACTACCTCGTTGTAGCCAAGGTAATGCTACGGATATCCAGACCAAAGCCAAAACAAGGAAATACTGTCAGGAAGTTCGACGTTGGACGGCTACAGTCGCAAGAAATCGCCAGGTCCTTCTCCGATCGGGTCTCTTGCGCCCTCTTAACTAGTCCTTTGCCGCCAACTGCAAACATCGAGAGCCAGTGGAAAAACTGCCAGGAAGCCATCATAGATGCCGCCTCTGACGTGCTGGGCTTCGCATGACCACCACAGCGAAACCCCTGGTTCGACGAGGAATGCCGGCAAGTACATGCAGCCAAACAACAGGCATACAAAGCTGCATAGAAGGACCAGAGCTGCTCGCGAGCACTACGAGCTGAAGAGGAAAGAGGAACACAAGCTTCTTAGAAGGAAA
The DNA here is from genome assembly GCA_963921185.1 of Dasysyrphus tricinctus. NCBI lineage: Eukaryota > Metazoa > Arthropoda > Insecta > Diptera > Syrphidae > Dasysyrphus > Dasysyrphus tricinctus. The sequence continues at coordinate 167,474,322 of OY992532.1, read as the reverse complement.
AAGAAAGAGCATGCGAAGCGCGCGATCGAGGAATTAGAGGGATGCCACTGCAGGTATGAAGTTCGGAAGTTTTACCAAAAAGTAAAAAGAACCTCCCAAGGTTACAAGCCCCGAACCGAAGCCTGCAAGGACGATCAGGGGAACATCGTGGTGGAATCGCAGTCGGTGCTGAGGATATGGAAAAATCATTTCTGCTAATTGTATAACGGCGATCACGAACCGAATTCCGCTACCATGCAAATTGCACCATTCAACCTGGACGACGTAGGCCAACAATTCCGTCCACCCGATCTTGACGAAGTGAGGATAGCCATATCTAAACTTAAGTCCAATAAAGCTGCTGGAGCTGATAGCCTTGCGGCTGAACTATTCAAAGCGGCTGGCGATGAATTGGTTAGGAGTATGCACCAGCTCATCTGTAAAATATGGTCGGAGGAAAGCATGCCCGATGAATGGAACCTCAGCATTGTTTGCCCGATCCTCGAGAAAGGCGATCCTCTGGACTGCACCAACTACAGAGGCATCAGTCTTCTTAATATCGCCTACAAGATCTTCCCTGCCGTACTTTGTGAACGCCTGAAGCCATTCGTCAACAACCAGATAGGTCCATATCAGTGTGGTTTTAGACCAGGGAATCCACCATCGACCAAATATTCGCACTACGGCAGATCTTGGAGAAAACCCAGGATTTTCAAATCGATACCCACCACCTTTTTATCGATTTCAAGGCCGCGTATGACAGCATCTATAGAGACGAGCTATATAGAGCAATGTCTAGTTTTGGCATCCCTGCCAAACTCGTCCGTTTGTGCAGGATGACGATGGGGAATGCACGCTGCTCCATCAATGTAGGCAAAGACCTCACCGACACCTTTGATGTCAAAAAAGATTTTAGGCAAGGCGAGGCACTGTCATGCGACTTCTTCAACATCGTTCTTGAAAGAATAGTGCAAAACTCTCACGTCAACACCAGAGGCACAATCTTTCAAAAGTCCGTCCAATTACTAGCTTACGCTGACGACATTGACATAATCGGACAAACAAAGCGTGATGTCAGTGGTGCTTTTGTGAGCATTGAGAAGGAAGCCAAGAAGATGGGTCTAACGGTGAATGAAAGCAAAACAAAATATATGCTGTCAACAAGAAAGGGCACCCAACACCGACGTCTCGGACAGAACGTTACTATAGACAGCTATAATTTTGAGGTGGTCAGAGACTTTGTCTACCTAGGATCCGCTATAAACTCAGCGAACGACACCAGCGCTGAGATCAAACGAAGAATTACTCTTGCCAATCGCTGTTTCTTTGGGCTAAGAAGGCAATTGAGAAGCAAAGCCCTCTCTGGAGCAACTAAACTGTCCCTGTATAAGACGCTTATCATCCCGGTCCTGATGTATGGTGCAGAGGCATGGACACTGTTAACGGTGGATGAGAACGCGTTAGGCTGTTTTGAGAGGAAAATTCTCCGGGTGATTTTTGGTCCCGTCTGCATAGATGGGGAATGGAGAAGAAGATACAACCACGAACTGTATGGGCTGTACAGCGACACCGACCTAGCCTCAAAAGTGAAAAGCCAACGACTAAGATGGCTTGGTCACCTAGAGCGAATGGACACCAATGCTCCGGCCCGGAAAGTCTTTGAATCCATCCCCGTGGGACAACGCAGTAGAGCTGGACAGCGTAAAAGGTGGCGCACGCAAGTGGAAGAGGACCTCAACCAACTTGGCGTGCGAAACTGGAGACAGCTAGCTAGAAACCGAGCCGGCTGGAAGAAGCTTGTTGGTTGAGGCCCTGGTCCACCCCGGACTGAAGCGCCACCTTAAGTAAGTAAGTAAGTAAGAGGGGAAATTAAAATTTTTTTGTTAGCTCAAAAATAGCGGTACTTGCCATATAACCGTTAAGGAAAAGCTTATTTATCTCAAAAACGGCTCCAACGATTTTGATAAAAAAAATCAGTTTCTTATTGTAGCTATGATATACCCTTTAGTAAGAACAAAAATCACCAAAAACATTTATTAACGGTGCCTGCAATATAACGGTTTTTTTGATTTTAGGTTTTCTCATTAACCGCTCATCCAATTTCAGTAAAATTTTTGCACAAAAGCTTTGTTAAAATATAAATAATACTGCATACCAAAATTTTTGAAAAAATAAATTTTGGATTTCTAAAAAAAGATTCAAATTTTTTTTTTTAAATTCAATATTTCAAAAACGGGTTGATGAAATGTTAAATGTATATTAATATACATACCTATACTCAAAATTGGCATACCAAATTTATGTTACAAAAATTTTATACATACAAAATTAATTTTTAAGAAAACGGCTCCAACGATTTAAAAATTTTTTTTGCATATATTCATATTTTTTCAAGTAATCAAATGGCATACTTTTTTTTTGAGCTCTAAGTTATTTATCAGGCTGTTTTTACAATTAAAAGAACGATTTAAATGCTTTTTTATACTTTTTCTATAATTACCTACTTGAATATTTTTTGAAGTTCTTAAGTTCCACACAACTTGAACATAAGAGCAAGTACGTGCGATCCCGTCGTGCATTTTATTTTTGTTGCAATGACAAAACAACAGACTCACTTATCTCCTTTACTCCCATTTTTTTAGTGTATATCAAAATAATATTCTCCTCTCATTATTCCTACTTATCCTTTATTCCTTATAATACTCTTATCCTACCTTTTATAGTCAAAATTTGTGGCTATCTTAGCGCCACAACGTATACAACGCGTACTATAAAAAACTATTCCATAGTAGTACTATAGATTTTATATACAAAAATTAAAAGTAAATTAAATCCTACATCATTTGAAATATTTTGGAAGTTTGAGAAATGTACCGTTGTATATTTTTTTAATTTTTCGTTAGATCTAAAATATTTTGTACCATGGTTTTATATGGATTAAATTAAAAATTTTCCAAATTTTTCTGAAATCTTTCACATGACGCTAAATAAGATTATTAATTGATAAAAAGAGCATTTGGTTGGATTAAGTACCACTAAATACACCATTTTGAGAAAAAACATTTTTCTAAAGTTATAAAAAATAATTTTTTCGTAATTTATATAGAAATTTGATAAGCCTGTTGAGGTAAAATTGAATAATAAACAAAATGAATTCATATTTTTTTTTATAAAATCCATTGAATATTAAATTTCAACGGTAAAAATCTATAAAAAAAAATATTTTTTTTTAGTTTCATCAACGTTTGCAAAAGTGTTTATCAACTTTGAGGCACTTGGCCTTATTTGAAAATAGTCTCTTGTCTTATACTTAATTGAATTTTGCGTCATTTGACGTATTTCGCAAATTTTTTAAATTGTTGTTGTATTTTTTTTTTTTTTTTTTTTGAAAAAAAACTCCAAAAATTCAGTTTACATTTTTACGGTTTTTAAAATGTTTAACAATTTAAAGGCATTATACATATAATCAACAAAAATGTATGCAAATTTATGCTTACTGAGGGGTGCACGAAAAATTGGTAAAAACTCAATTTTTACGGAAAAAATTATAAACAAATGTACGAAATTTCCCTTTTTCAACTTAAAAAAATATAATTTGTATACATTTGTATATATACAAAAGTATCCATCCTTACAAAAAAATAGTCCTGAATTATTTAAATTTTATAAGAAGTTTGTGGATTATACCGGTACCTATATATATTTTTTTTTACTTCCACCTATTTTTATTTACGTTACGTTAGGCTGTTTTGAGAGGAAAATTCTCCGGGTGATTTTTGGTCCCGTCTGCATAGATGGGGAATGGAGAAGAAGATACAACCACGAACTGTATGGGCTGTACAGCGACACCGACCTAGCCTCAAAAGTGAAAAGCCAACGACTAAGATGGCTGGGTCACCTAGAGCGAATGGACACCAATGCTCCGGCCCGGAAAGTCTTTGAATCCATCCCCGTGGGACAACGCAGTAGAGCTGGACAGCGTAAAAGGTGGCGCACGCAAGTGGAAGAGGACCTCAACCAACTTGGCGTGCGAAACTGGAGACAGCTAGCTAGAAACCGAGCCGGCTGGAAGAAGCTTGTTGGTTGAGGCCCTGGTCCACCCCGGACTGAAGCGCCACCTTAAGTAAGTAAGTAAGTAAGAGGGGAAATTAAAATTTTTTTGTTAGCTCAAAAATAGCGGTACTTGCCATATAACCGTTAAGGAAAAGCTTATTTATCTCAAAAACGGCTCCAACGATTTTGATAAAAAAAATCAGTTTCTTATTGTAGCTATGATATACCCTTTAGTAAGAACAAAAATCACCAAAAACATTTATTAACGGTGCCTGCAATATAACGGTTTTTTTGATTTTAGGTTTTCTCATTAACCGCTCATCCGATTTCAGTAAAATTTTTGCACAAAAGCTTTGTTAAAATATAAATAATACTGCATACCAAAATTTTTGAAAAAATAAATTTTGGATTTCTAAAAAAAGATTCAAATTTTTTTTTTTAAATTCAATATTTCAAAAACGGGTTGATGAAATGTTAAATGTATATTAATATACATACCTATACTCAAAATTGGCATACCAAATTTATGTTACAAAAATTTTATACATACAAAATTAATTTTTAAGAAAACGGCTCCAACGATTTAAAAATTTTTTTTGCATATATTCATATTTTTTCAAGTAATCAAATGGCATACTTTTTTTTTGAGCTCTAAGTTATTTATCAGGCTGTTTTTACAATTAAAAGAACGATTTAAATGCTTTTTTATACTTTTTCTATAATTACCTACTTGAATATTTTTTGAAGTTCTTAAGTTCCACACAACTTGAACATAAGAGCAAGTACGTGCGATCCCGTCGTGCATTTTATTTTTGTTGCAATGACAAAACAACAGACTCACTTATCTCCTTTACTCCCATTTTTTTAGTGTATATCAAAATAATATTCTCCTCTCATTATTCCTACTTATCCTTTATTCCTTATAATACTCTTATCCTACCTTTTATAGTCAAAATTTGTGGCTATCTTAGCGCCACAACGTATACAACGCGTACTATAAAAAACTATTCCATAGTAGTACTATAGATTTTATATACAAAAATTAAAAGTAAATTAAATCCTACATCATTTGAAATATTTTGGAAGTTTGAGAAATGTACCGTTGTATATTTTTTTAATTTTTCGTTAGATCTAAAATATTTTGTACCATGGTTTTATATGGATTAAATTAAAAATTTTCCAAATTTTTCTGAAATCTTTCACATGACGCTAAATAAGATTATTAATTGATAAAAAGAGCATTTGGTTGGATTAAGTACCACTAAATACACCATTTTGAGAAAAAACATTTTTCTAAAGTTATAAAAAATAATTTTTTCGTAATTTATATAGAAATTTGATAAGCCTGTTGAGGTAAAATTGAATAATAAACAAAATGAATTCATATTTTTTTTTATAAAATCCATTGAATATTAAATTTCAACGGTAAAAATCTATAAAAAAAAATATTTTTTTTTAGTTTCATCAACGTTTGCAAAAGTGTTTATCAACTTTGAGGCACTTGGCCTTATTTGAAAATAGTCTCTTGTCTTATACTTAATTGAATTTTGCGTCATTTGACGTATTTCGCAAATTTTTTAAATTGTTGTTGTATTTTTTTTTTTTTTTTTTTTTTGAAAAAAAACTCCAAAAATTCAGTTTACATTTTTACGGTTTTTAAAATGTTTAACAATTTAAAGGCATTATACATATAATCAACAAAAATGTATGCAAATTTATGCTTACTGAGGGGTGCACGAAAAATTGGTAAAAACTCAATTTTTACGGAAAAAATTATAAACAAATGTACGAAATTTCCCTTTTTCAACTTAAAGAAATATAATTTGTATACATTTGTATATATACAAAAGTATCCATCCTTACAAAAAAATAGTCCTGAATTATTTAAATTTTATAAGAAGTTTGTGGATTATACCGGTACCTATATATATTTTTTTTTACTTCCACCTATTTTTATTTTTTTTTTTTTTTCAAATGTTGATTACTTGCATTTCTCAACAGCCACAAGTGGGATTTTTCCTCAAATACTCCTTTGAACTAGCTCTACAATCCCAAAAAATTTCAATCCTATTACCAAAATTAAGAACTTTTGCACAAAATTCTGGACTATTAGCCGAAAATATAACCACAAAAGTGCATTTTGTTATTTTGCAACCAGATAAAGCTCCGACCAATTGTTTTGTAAATGTTTGGACTAAGGCGCCAGTTACAGATATCATTGAGACTCATCGTTTAAAATTTTAATAATTAATTTTCAGGTTTTTAAAAAACGAAAATACTGATTATATTGATGCCAAAATGGGATCATGACGTTATCTCGAATGACAAAAATCTCTAATGCAAAAAATCTCGAAATAAAAAAATTAAAATCTCGAATGCAAAAATCTCGAAAGCACAAAAATCTAGAATGAACAAAAATTACGAAATACATAATCTCGAAAAAATCTCGAAAAATAAAAACAAATTCGAGATTTTTTTTTTACCTATTTCAAAAGTTAAGTCTCTGATAACACGTATTTTATGTTCAGTTTATCAAATTATTGACTTTTCTGGGCAAAAAAAGGAAAAAAAATCTAACAATTGAAATGCAACAGATATATTTCATAACAAGACAATATGAAAAATATATCAAAAAAATAAATAAAAATAAAAGCTAGAATTCAAAACTAATAGCAGTGGTTCCAGGCATGCCAACAGTCTGACATTGTCACAGAGTGTCGAGTTTTTTCGGCTTTAAGTTTGGCAGTGGCACATTTTTAGATAAACTTTGTTTTGAGTGTGACAGTGCAAAATTATACAGCTGTCCAAGAAAATTGTTCCCCTAGGTGCCAACCTGGCGATGGAACGGGTCTACCACGATATCTAGAAAACAATAATCTAGAAAGCAAAAATCTCGAAAGTGAAAATCTCGAAAAATAAAATCTAGAACTAATAAAATATCGAAAACAAAAATCTAGAAAGCATAATATCGAATTACAAAAATCTAGAAAAAAGAAATCTCGAATGTAAAAAATCTAGAATAAATATTAATTTTTGAGACAATGGTTATAATTCGCGCACGCGAATTATAACCATTGTCTCAAAAATTAATATTAATTCTAGACTTAGAATGTCTGTCTATCTAACAGAAGTTAGCTAGAAGTTAGTTAGAAATTAGTTAGAAGTAGCCTTGCAAACAACTGGAATTTTTAGAATGACATTTAACAACTTAAGTGATTGTTTTTAAATAAGTTTATGATTCTGTTTCGTTATATTATTAAGGCTTTATTTTTGTTGAGGCTTTGACTCGGTGACGGGTATAAGAGTACGATTAATTGAAGTGGAGCAAAATTACTTTGAGTGGCCTGGTTCTCGGGTTCAAATGTTTTTAATTCCCTTCTTGGGTCCCTTGTACCGCTAGGGAAACTCTGTTGCTCCGTTAAGGTTATGTTCAATCGCCAGGCCGGCACGTAGGGGAACAATTTTCTTAAACAGCAGTTTACTTTTGCACTGTCACACTCAAAATGAAGTTTATCTAAAAATATGCCATTCCCACTACCAAACTTAAAGCCGAAAAAGCTCGACACTCTGTGAGAATGTCAGACTGTTGGCATGTCTCGAATCACTGCTATTAGTTTTTAATTTTATTAAGCTTATATTTTTATTTATTTTGTTGATATATTTTTCATATTGTGTTGATATGAAATGTATTTGTTGCATTTCATTTTTTAAATTTTGTTTTACCTTTGTTTTGACCAGAAAAGTCAATAATTTGATAAACTGAACATAAAATGAGTGTTATTAGAGACTAAACATTTAAAATAACTTAAAAAAAAAATCTCGAATTTGTTTTTATTTTTCGAGATTTTTTCGAGATTATGTCTTTCATGATTTTTGTACATTCTAGATTTGTGTGCGTTCGAGATTTTTGCATTAGAGATTTTAATTTTTTTTATTTCGAGATTTTTTGCATTCGAGATTTTTGTCATTCGAGATAACGTCATGGTCCCGAGACAATGGGTCATATGCAAAAAGATGAGTTCAAGCTGTTTTCTCACTTTTTTGAGAACTTTCTTAGCTTCGTATGCAGAAAAAAAGTTATTGACCGAGTTAGATCTCCCCTCCCGTGGTGAGTTCAATCTCACAGTGATGAGTTCGATCTCATTTTGAAAGCTCTCATGAGATAGAACTCGGTATGCTATGCAAAAAGGTGAGAAAACAGTTGATTCCGTGAGATCGATCTCACAAATCATTGAGCATGGGTTTTCTCTTACTCAGCTCATATACAAACGTCAAGATACCAGAATTTCCGCTTAATTTTGTTACAAATTAAGTTCATAAAAATTGGAGATTGGAAATTGGAATGTTATGTATCTACCTACTCTTGTCAAAAAAAGGGAGCAAGATATTTTTCAATTTTGTTTAGTGATTTTTGAAGAGCTGTATTTTGGTTGTAGGTGGCCGTATTGCGATGAAAGAAAAATCATTTTGCGGTTTCATGTTTCCTGTACAGAGGATTGTTGGCAAATATTTTTTTAAAGTATGTAGTTACCGTTACTGCTCAAATTTTCTATTCCTTGTTTTTTTTATATTTGATCACTAATATTTCAGCAAATAATGACAACATACAAAACTCAAACTCGAATGAGTGCCTCCTACGTAGCTATTCTAAAAAAAAACCTTTTGAAATTGTATAGGATTATGTTTTCACATTTTACCGTTAGAAAATAAGAGTAAAAATAAATTGAAAACCCGTTCAATAAATTAACATCAAAACTTAAAGGAATATTTAATGTATATTAATATGAAAATCTGCAACACCATCAGGTAATAATTCGATACATATTTACAAAGAGGTAAACAAATAACCAAGAGACAATCACAAAAGTTGTTTTTTTTGCGATTTTCTAAACGGCGAAAGAAAATCCATAAAATCCTCAAGATTCCTTTAGAATATTCCAGTTTTTAGAACCGCCCTTCAATTCTGTATTTTGTCACTATTTGCTTAAATATTAGTGACCAAAGACTAAGGTATCTCCTTCAGTTTAAGCCAGATATCTCAGGCAAAAGAAAATTGTACACCAACACAAAATAAAGTTAAATGAAGCTGAAAAAACATGTAACATGACTTATACATTCAATTGACTCAAAAATTTAAATTCAAAAGAAATTCAAACCTTTAAGAAAATAAAAAATAGAAAATATTTGCCTTGCTCAAAAAAATTATTTGCAAACAAAAGTAAAAACTAGAAAAATTAAGCAGTAGGTTGTTTTCTGTTTCATGTCAAAACACTTAAAAATTTTGTTTTCTTCATTTTTTTGATTATCGCAATTTCATACTGACCACTTTTTCAAAATTTTTGTTTCCGTTTGTGTATACACCAAATCGGTTTTTATAACATACATGTAGCATCTCATTTCATTGCTTAAACCCCTAGTACTCGCAAAAGCTTACGAACATAATCCAACTGAATTTTAAACACCAATTTTTCGTTTCCGCGTTCAGAGAAATGTATGTTTTTTTCTTCTTCTACGCACTGCACAGAAATAACAGTCACAACTATTTAAGACGAAGAGCTTTGAGATCGATCTCATATTCATCGAGTTAGAGCTGTTCAGAGCGAACTCATTTTTTTGCATATAAAATCGAGTCCGAGTTCGGCTCTGCTCGATCGATCTCACATGTGAGTTCAAGCTCGTTAACTCGGACTCAGAGATCTTGCTCATCTTTTAGCATACGACCCAATGTCTCAAAAATTAATATTTAATTAATATTTATTCTAGATTTTTTGCATTCGAGATTTTTTTTTCTAGATTTTTGTAATTCGAGATTATGCTTTCTAAATTTTTGTTTTCGAGATTTTATTAGTTCTAGATTTTATTTTTTTAGATTTTTACTTAAGAGATTTTTGCTTTCTCGATTATGGTTTTCTAGATATCGTGGTAGACCCTGCCAAAATAAAGGAACTATCTTAATTGTTATTTCTAGTCAAAAAAATTTCATCTTGGCTCAGCCTTTCACAAAAATAAGTTTTATTATTTCAAGGTTAAGGTAGTTCACTTAACAATGATCATTGAAATATTGAGAATTTTGTTTGGCTAGAAATATAAATTAAGTCTCGATCTTTTATTCTCCATCAAAATAGTAAATGATTTTTTTTTTTCTAAGAGCCCCAATGGACGAACAAAATTTTCGATGATGAGTTTCAATGATAGCTATAACTAGGGCCTTAAGCTATCGGTTGGCATTCTCTGATTCTCTCTTTACTTGGTCGCGATGAGATAAGTGATTCTACAGTCACCTCCAGGACTATTGGTTACTGTAAAATGGTAACGCCGTCTACTGTTATTATAAAATACCTACCAGTAAAAAAAAAGAAAACAAAAATTTCCAAAAGTTGTATGCAGAATTTCTTTAATCCACCGTCTTGTAATGGACTGTGCTAGAATTAAAGAACAACTTTATTTTTATTTGATGGTCTTATTGTTTAGTAGTGGCATATAATATATACATAACTAAACGTAACTTATACCTACAGCACACGCAATCAAATTCTGTCTTCAAATATTAATATGATTCAAAAGATGCCAGCCGTCACTCACACTCGTTCGTATTTGCCCACAATTTTTCGCTTCTAACTTCATCGAGTCCCTTATGATGTTAAATCAAACTTCTTCTAGTGTAAATGTCAATTCAATTTCTTGTTCGTAATCGAAAAATTGCATTACAGGACAAATACCAATCCAAGTGCAATGAAAATATACTTTATGCCGGAAGTTCTATAATCGTTTCCGCACGACATTTTTCCTTTTTTTTTTTCTTTCCTACTCTCTTACACACCACTCAAAACTTTTCACATCAATGCATCTTCCAGCAGTGTCAAGTGAACGAAAATCGAGTGTGCAATTGAAAGATTTTCTTGCTTCAGTACTTACATATTCACTTGGGAAATCGAAAAAAAATTCTATTAAACGACTTGGAGTGTAACAAGTTCGATTTAATCTTTTTAAACTGTGATGGGTTCGATTTTATTTGTATCTTTTTATAGGGCTTTCAACAAGGAGAGTAAATATTTGTGTATGTATAATGTACAATCATTCATATAATTCCTTTTTACTTAATATACGATCAAACATATTAAACAAAGGAGAATTTATGATTTATAAATACTCGTTAATATTTCATTTTATTGTTAATTGTTTTGAAGAAGATTTTGTATTTATGTATATTAAGGTGGCACTTATTTTAAAATTTTTTGAATTTGAAAGTGATCAGGGTAGTTAAAAAAAATTCTGTGCAAAATTTTTTTGGAATCGGTTAACGTTAACACGTGCCGGCAAGGACTTGGAATTTCCAAAACTAAATACATGAAGATTTCTCAGTCATTTACTCAAAGTTTTGGACATATATTAAGTACCATAAGGAGTATACAAAAATATTATTTTAAATTTTCTTAAACAATATTTACCCCGTTAAAAACAACAGCTAAAAGGTAGTTGTATTTGGGTATTTGTTGTTTTTTAAAGGGGATACATATTGTTAAAAAAACTATAAAATAAATTTTGCTTAAACTGTTCATCAAAAAACTTAATCTGGAAATAATCCATAACAATTGACTTTTTGCTTTCCAAAAAGCTATAAAAGAATATCTACTGTAGGTGTTCCCGTAAGTATTTGTTTTGTATTTAATGTAATTAATCCCCTGTCCAAACGAGGAAAAATATTACCCCCCTCCCATAAGGAGAATTTTTTTAATCATATCATATTGGCGAATGGAGTCACGGCACCTAGCAAACAGCACGTGAACCACAGTTGCAAGAAGGCTTACTATTGTACTGAATTCGGTACTATTGGACTTTCCCGAGTACGCAAGGACCACTTTTCAATTTTCAGTATAACTATTTGTACTATTTTTAATTTTTGAAAAGATCAACTTTCTAAATCAAACAAATATGTTCAGTCAGACTTCACCACATATTTTTAATGAAAGACCCATATTGTCAATAAACTTACTAGAAAACCACCTTCCCTTCGAGGAAATCTATTGCGGGACCGAAAGTGAAATTTTTTTTTTTGTTTGTTTTTATTTTTTTTTTATTTTGTTTTATTCAGCTAGATTTTATATACAATTGACTTATATCTAAGCTTATAATTAACTAATATTTAAAGTGTTGGCTCAAAAGGGGCCCAACTTATTGGTTTTGTCTACATAAATGGGTTTTATAACAATATAAAATACATATTTTTGTCTTCTTAATCTAATACATGAATATAAAAATAAAAATAAAATGTCTTTTTTTAAGTTATTAAAGTTTAAAGGTTAGGGCATCATCCCCTGTCATGTCCACTGTCAGCTTGTTTGTAGAAAGGTCTTTCTTCGTTGTATAAAACATCTCGGAATCTGTCATCTATAATAGCTCTGGGGTTCAAATATCTTTGGCTGGGTAGAATTTCCTCCTGTAGTAATAGCTGTACCTCTGGGTTTGGATGTCCTTCCAGATTCTTCAGAATTCGACTGCTGAGTTCTAACATATACTGTTCAATGGGGTTCACATCACACCTGCTGTCTCATAGAGCATCTTATTTGGCCAGTACTTCCTTGTGAGTGGGTTTCTATACAATCCTGTGCATGTTCTTAAGATCTTCCTCTCGAAGAGTTGTATCTTCTTCATAGCTGATGGTGATATGGCGAACCAGATGGGGCAGGCATACGTAAGAACAGGCCTGATCAGCTGCTTGTAGATGAGGAGCTTCGTCTTCTTGCTGAGTCCGTTCTGTCTTCTCAGTAGAGGGTGAAGTAGATGGAAAGAGAAGTTTGCCCGCTTCAGAATTGCCATTGCATGTTTGTTGAATTTCATTTTGCTCGTGAAGTTGACTCCAAGGTATTTGGTATTGTCCTTGGTCTTAATAACGGTGCCGTCTGGTAGTCGGATGCTAATGTTTTGGCATCTAGCTGCAATTCTTCTTCTTGCTCTCATTCTTGTTTGTGGTGGCCGGAAGCAGATGAGTTCTGTTTTGCTGGCGTTGATCTTTAAACCCCATTTTAGGTAGTAGTTCCAAAGGTTAGTTACGTTTTCTTGTACTCTACGAGCTGCAATGTCTGGTGATGGAGACGTGTTATATGTGATGGAGTCATCAGCATATAACTTAGTCTTCGTTCCTGGCGTGTTCTCCGGTTGATCTGCAGTGTAAATGCTGAAGAGATATGGTCCTAGCTTAGATCCTTGAGGTACTCCTGCCCTGATGTGCTTTATTCCTGATTTTTCATTATAAACCTGTACAAAAAATAATCTATTAGTTAAGAAATTTTTAATTATAGCTACCAAATATTGTGGGAAACCGAGTTCTATCAACTTGTAAATGATTCCTTTAATCCATACGCTGTCGAAGGCCTTTTCTATGTCTATGAGGCATGCCACTGTGGTTTCCTTCTTGTTAAGTCCCACGATTACGTCGCTGTGCAGTCCCAGTAGTGGATGTATCGTGGAGTGCATTGTCCGGAATCCATACTGGAATTTGGGTATTATATTTCTTTCTTGGCAGAAATTGTTTACCTTTCTCAGTATAAGTGATTCCAAGACTTTACTTATGCAGCAAAGTAGAGATATTGGCCTGTATCCTTCCACGTTCTGCCTGTTGGTCTTCTTTGGCACCGGAACAATTTTTGCAGTTTTCCATGCTTCGGGAAAGTAGCTGTTGTTTAAGCAGTTGTTGAAGATGACCGTCAACAGGAAGATGGCAATATTAGGCAATTTTTTCAATACAAAGTTGGAGATGCCATCTGGTCCTGTTGACTTCTTAGAGTTGCCTGAATTGATGGTGGCACCCACTTCCTCTGGATTAGTAAAAACATCATCAAGGTTTGGATGGTGAGCGGGATTCTCTTCGTTAAAAGTGGTGGCTGTTGTTGTTGAGATATCTTCTTGTTGCACTCTTGCTTCGACTTCTATCAAAAACTCTGGGAGGTGAACTGGTGGATGATCTTTAAAATTTCCTTCGAAGTGGTTGGCGAATGCTTCTGCCTTCTCTGCTGCAGTGGAAGCCGTATTCTGTCCGTAGTTGACAGTTTCAGGGATAGTTTTCCTCTTTCCAACGATGGAGTTTATCTTTTTGAAGCAATCTGGTCCAGGTTTGATTTCTTCAAGCCTCCTCTGTAGTTGAGAGTCCTGGAAATGTTTAACTGCCTGGTCAAACATAACTTGGGTGCACTTTAATTGAGAATAGCATCTTTGATATTCTTCGTTCTCCGTGTTGTAGGTGCGATAGAGTATCCGTTGGAGCTTCTTCCTTAGTCTTTGTCTGTGTTGATTAATAGCAAGGATGTGAGAAGGAAGATTATCAAACCTATCCTTACTTTTCCTCTGGGTCTTCTGGTTGTCCAGCGCATTGTTGACTGCCGTCTCGAACTGATGGACTGCTCTGTCGATTTCACTGTTGTTGAGGTTAGTGTAGCTCGTTATCTCCGGTAGTTCAATTTCGGTGTCACAACGAAATTGGTTCCAGTCAATTCTCTCAAGCCTGATATCGTATTCCGGATCAGGTTGAACAGCCATTATCCTATACGTTAGATGGACACTCAGCTCCACAGCGAGATGATCTGAATCGGATTCATGGGCCACACAACGATAGTTCTCGAACTGTGGGAGTATATTGACGAAATTCGTTGAGACTAGGAAGAAGTCCAGCGTTGACGGAGTGCGTGGAAATGTGGGCCTGGGTTGCGAGATGATGTCCATAGAATGGTGATGCGGATTAGTGCCCAACCAGTCAACAATAGCTTCACCCTGCAGCGTGCTGTTGCTGTCTAACCATCTCGGGTGTCTAGCGTTGAAATCTCCTCCTATGACGCTTTGTGTGTGCTTGTTGGCAAGGTCCATTAATATCCGGAGATCGTGCTGAATGTTCGTCTTTGATGAGTTTCCTGTAACGTAGATAGATATTAGTAATAGTGTATCTGTCTCAGATGTTTTGAAGACGACACATGTGCTTCTGTGGTCTTGAGTCCATTGATTTTAATTTGCTCTCCTTGGATCAGGTTAAGTATTAGTATAGCGGTGCCTCCTCCATTTTCGGTCCTGTCTTCTCTGTAGATGTTGTATCCGTCTGGTTTATATCGGTTCCTTGCCTTCAAGAAAGTTTCCTGTAAGAAAAGAATATCGGGTTTCTTTGACTTTAAAAACAAGTTTAAAGAAACCCGTCTTGTTAATGAGTAAATAGAGTTTACGTTGTAGGTTACTAGTTTCAAGGTTCTTAACAACATAATTGGCATACAAGACGCCCAATTATTAATGTTTTAGCCTTGTCGTCAAGGCTTGCATAGTTGCTGGGAACTATTTGCTTGACCTTTTGCACGAGTGTGAAAAGGTCAGCTCCGAATAGTCTTTCGGCATCTTCAAAAACGTCACTTTTACTTTGGGTCTTCGCTAGTTTTTGTGGTTTTGTGTGGGCTGGTTCTGCTTTTCTAGATGCTTCCTTTTTGATAGGCTGCAAATTCTTTGGAGCTTGTTTTTTCGCTGTGTTTAAAGCAGTTACATCAGCATAGGAGAGTCCTTTACGGATGGCTTCCACAGTTGTCTTCTTATCGGTTTTTATTTGCTCCTTCTTCCTTTCGATGGCTTTTTTCTTCTCCTCCAACTTCCTTTTCAGGGTAGGGCATCCTTTCCAGCTAGCAGGGTGTCCGGTTTTTTGGTAGTTGACGCAAAACACGTTTTCATCCTTGTTGGCATCTTTGGTTCTCTGGCACTGTCCTGGTAAATGTTGATCCTTGCATTTAACGCATCTGTAGTTCATGCCACAGTTGCTGGCCACATGTCCAAATGCCTGGCAGTTCTTGCATTGGGTGATACCCGTTGGCCTGAATTTTTCCCAGTGAACCTTTTGGTTTAAGAGAAGGGTTTTGCTGAAAATAGCTGCTATATCGCTGTCTTTTCCTACTTCAATAACAAAGTTGTTAAAATTCTATTAGCTCTCGGGTTCTGGGGGCTGACGGAGATCGCTGGTATGCCTTCATGCTGTAGTTCTTCCAGGATGTCCTTGACTTCGAAGGTATGATGAACTCCTTTTAGTAAAAGAAGAGCCTTCTTGTCTTCTTTCGGGGTGTAAGTGTTGAATTCTGTTTTCCTTTGCCGCAGGAACTCTGCTACTTTCTTGTGATGCTCCTTCGTCTTTGTAAGTATAATTGTCTTATTGTTGTTGTAGCTGTGCGCCTTGTAACTTATGCCCTGACCTCTAAGATGTCTATCCAGTTCTGCAACGTTGAGCTTGAAGAACACAATTGGTGGCATTAGTTGAGATCTCGGGGTTCCTGAAGTAATTTTGTCATCAGTTTCTTTGTTTGCTGGTCGTTTAGATTTTGTTGCTGTGGACTTGGTTGTCATTTTAGGTGTTGTTGATGTTGTAGCTAATTCAATTTCTGCAACTGCTGGTGGTGATGCTGAAGAAGCGATTTTCTTTACCTCCACTCGTTCTGGTGAAGTACCAGTCTTCTTCCTTTTCCTCTTTAGCTTGATTACTTTCACAATTGACTCGGGCTGTGCTTCTGGTTGCTCCTCAATTTCCATCTCCTCTTCGGGGATGTCGTCATTGGCTTGAAGAGTTTCCAGATCGTCAAAGTCCGATTGAAGACCATCGCTTTCCTCTTCCATGTTGTATAAGTCTTCAAAAGTGGCAAGCTTCTCATGTATACTGAGCAGAAAATCCTTTCCGTGAGTGGTGACACCTGCCTTGACATCTTTAATAAAATTGTCGTAGGTAGCGCCTGCGTCCTCCTTCCTTTTTTCCTTTTTTCCCATTTTAATCTGGGTGGATAATCCCTTAAATGCTAAGGGTGATTATTTGTGTTGTCTGCTTAATCCGTTCGTTTTAATTGTGTAGGTTACAGGTAGAAGGTAATAAAACCTCTCGCTGATCCCTTTTTTCTTTTGGAATTTCAATATTCCGCAGGTTAATACTTTTACTGTTCACTTTTTTCTAATCTTCCGTGTGCGTGTGCGACTCAGATGACTGACTGAAGAAAGTGAAATTTTTTACACTTCTTAAAATTTAACTGAAAGCGATATTTATAGCTTTAAAAGTCATGTACGGATGTTCTAAATAGCTTTCCTCGAAGATGTGAAAAAAAAATTTAATTTTGAAGACATTTTTTTGAGCTCGTTGCAACATTTTTCATAAAATTCAATTTTAGATGGCCAAGTAAATTCAATAGATTTTTTCCTGGCGAACAAAAAACATTGAGCTCATAATAAAGAATATCGAGCTCTAACTGACTGCCAATACTTAAACAAAGGAGAATAGGACAAAACGGTCTACAGGACCAATAACGGCGAGACATATGTCGTTGGAAAGGTATTTTTATGAACTACAATAGTTACTATGAGGGTTTACTTCATATCGCTGCGTGAAAAAAGTTATTCGCTAAATAGAATTGTGTTCTGGTGTATTCTAGTATGAATAAAATATATTTAGTATGGCTAAAATTTATGAAAACTGGTCTAACAAATAACAACAATATTTATATCATTGGAAAGGTATTTCCATTACCTACAATACCTTTAACACAGTTTAATTCAAATCACTGTGTGAAAAAAGTTATTAGAAAATTAATGAATTATTGTGGTTCATTTTAGTGTGAAAAAATGCTTTCTTTTTAGTATGGGCAAAAAGTGTGAACGCAAGTTCAACCAATAACAACGTGACGTATGTCGTTAGAAAGAAAATTTTATGTACTACAATAGTTAATGAGGCAGCTTATTTCAAATCGCTGTGTGAAAAAAGTTATTCGCTACTTGTTACTCATGCTCCATAAATTTTATCTGTAGGGGGAGATGGGGGTCATTGATACATGGGGCACATAGATACCTTCGACATTTTTCGAAAACTAGACGCAGTAGACCAATCAAATAAACACACAAAATAACGAATCTATCAACGCTTAGTCATATATGCCCGTCATGCAGTTTCGGTCATCGCCTTGCGCCTGACAACCAAAAACATGTTTTTCAAGCCCACAAGTAAATTTTTGTCATTCGTTTAATGATCGATTTTTGGTTAGTGTATTTTGTGTTAACAATTTTTCATGAAAGGATTTGGTGAGTATAAGTCCTTCTTATTGTGATAATCACTAAAAGTTTCATTATTAAAGTGTGTTTTAATTTGTATTTATATTTATCTTCCCTGAAGGGATGTTGGGGCACATTGATGCAAACCACCTCTTGGTCATTTAAAACTATCAATATGCCCTCTCTGTCTGATATATAAGTAGATAAAACGTTTTTACATCCTTAATCGAAAAAATGGTGGGAACGTACAAACGAAGAACGGATCTTTCCTTACTTCATCGATAAGGTTGCTGTGGCTCCTTTTATGTATCAAACATGTATTAAAGTGCCTACTGGTTGAATTTATTTTATAAATGCACGTTTCAGAAAATAATAAAAATTTGTTTTACAATAAATACTGATAAGTTTGCTATAAATCAAAGTTTCCTGACATGTATCAATGTTCCCCGTGAATGGGGCAGTTTGATACAAATTCCGTTACTTAATATACTGGCCCTAATATTTTTTCTGAATGAGTCTTAGATTTACTTCTTATCATAAAATCTAATTAGAAAGACAATGATTATATAAAATATTTTACTTTGTTATTACCGTCAATATGAAGCCCGTTTTTTGAGTGAAAATGAAAATCGTATCAAGGTGCCCCAACTCCCCCTACCAAAATTCCTTAAGGCAGTGAATAACTTTTTCCACACAGTAATTTTAAATAAGTTGTTATGGAAACTATTATTGTTCATAAAAATACCTTTTCAACGACATGCATATTATTGGTATTGGTAGGACCAGTTTGTATACATTTGTTCCACACTGAAATGTACCAAAACAAAACCTTGGTTAGTAAATAACTTTTTTTACACAGTGATTTGAAATGAACTAACATAGTGACTATTGTTAATTATTAATTTTCTATCAACACGTATTTACATATTTTATAGTTGCAATAGAAAAAGAATTTATGTGAGTTAGTTAACCAAGAAGAATATGTATCAAAATTTATGTATAACTTCCTATATTTTGCAGATGAAAAATGTAAGCAAACCTGTATTGTTGTTGTTGCTTTCCAAAATGGATTCATGTCGTAGGCAAAATTGGTGTCATTGCGAAGTCAGGGAAGGGGTTTGATAGACAAGAGTGAGTTATGAAGATTTTTATATGACATATTTTACTACTGTTTTCTAATAAGTTAAAGCTTACGTCACCGAAACTTTGCAGTAATGTTTTTATGAAGATGTACATAGGTATAAAGTATTTCTATATATTTTTGTATTGCGTTTGTGTATTTGTATTCTCGAGAAAAAAGGAGTACAAATATTTGTACCTACACTGTTTGTGCAATAGATCAATAAAATATATTTTGTGTTTAGAAACTAGAGAAGGTCATGGGGTCAATAACACACTTTATTGAATAAATAAAATTTTGCGTTTAATTTTTTGCAATTCTTATTTTCAAAATATGAACCCTCCAAAAATATCAGGAAATAATAACACTTCAATCGTGCCTGCGTCTTTTGTTAATGCCGCATTTACACGATTGGAGAACTGGCAATATAATGACTAAAACAATAACTGTAGAATGGACAAATTCATTATTTTTGTCATTATACTGGCAGCTTTTCACCAGTCGTGTAAATTCGGTATATTTAAAATATTTACATACTTTCAAACCAAAAAATTCTGTACGTAGGTAAAAATACTTGAAAAAGTTCTTTTTTGTAATTAAATTGGTAAATATATATGCAAGAAATGCTTATTCCAAACAAAAATTTTGATATGTATTTAAAAATCCTCATTTTCTATACAAACATAATTAACATAAGGAAAAAAAAAACTGTTCATGTTTTAAATACTTTGGCTACGTCTCTGTGTTGCTTTTTTCTCAAACGAGTATTGGTGTTGTTGTTTCTCGTTGTAGAGGTAGTTTATTTACATTTTTCATCTTAAATTTAAAGCATTTGAGGCGTCAGTTTTGATTTATTTTTTGCTAGATTTGTAAACTTACATTTTTTGTTATTCTATTGCAATCATAAAAGTTGTATCCGTTTATATAAAAGTTATTAGAAAAAATAACATGAATATGACTCTCTTTTGCTTTTCTCTTATGGGAAATACATTGAACGTCAAATTGGAAAAAATTTTATCCCCCTGATAGGGTTCATGTGCTGAAATGCAGGTGGTGTGGAAAGCAACTTACCAGGTTGTTGCTATTGACACCTGGTAAGTTGCTTGTTTCACATTCTCTTATTAAAGCTTCAATTAAGCTACTTTGAACTTATTCGTCAAATAACAATCTCATTTAAGTTTCACAATATCTGAATACGTCTAACTAGTAATTAAAGTTCTGAGTATTTTAATGATCAGATGAAGTATTGATTTGCAAATTTAACTGGCAATTAAAACATTCAAAGCTGTAAGTGCTACCGTAAAAATAGATAAATGTAATGGTTGCACTAGTTACTGAATGTATTTGAAACAAACCTGTATTTAGACTTTCGCTCCTTATTCGGTAAACTTTATACAAACTTCGTCAAGAATTCAAAAAGGGCTTGAAATTTCTTCGTTGTTCGTGTTCGGTGTTATCATTTGCAACTTCGTTGTTCAGCGTATGAACAATGAACATCGTACACGGATGATTAAACCGAAGGTCTAAATACAGCTTAAGAGGACGAATTTGATAAATGTTTGCATGGTGTGATCCAATTTTAGAATTAAATTATGAGGGATATTCACAAATGGAAACTATGTACATAAATACAATATTTTCGTGCTTTTCCTTTTCCTTAATGTACCTCAAATTTAGACTTTTGAGTACCTACGAACAAAAAGACTTTGAGTTCTACTTATGTAACTGCCAAAGCAACTAGCGGTGGTTTGAGGGCTACTTTACCGTCTTTCGTATGCATATCTACATATGTACATATATACAACTCTGACCCTATCAGTTAAGACCTGTCGTTTAGGATATATTGTAAGTAATTGCCCAAATATCTTAAAACACCAAAAAAATACATTTTCGGGGACGTTTGTTAGTGGTCTTGACCACTTAAGCTTCCGGTTGAAACCATATTTATTACCAGGGAGTCATGTTTGATGAATTTGAAGCGGTAACCCTCATTTATGTATTAAATTTTCAGGAAAATTCTTCTTCTTGGGTGTAGGGGCAGGCAGACGTAGGTATTGGTTTTTAAAATAATCTTCAGCTGGTTTCCGCCAAAAATCTTTTGCGAGTTCTCAGCATTAATTTGATGATAATAAATTATTTTTTGAATATTTTTATTCTGTCAAACATATTTTGTCTGGAAAACTGGAATAACTTACGAATAGCTAATTGACAAATAATTTTAATACTTCGATCATTGTGAAACGCAAAGTTCGTTAATGGGAGGATTTAATTTGCGGATAATTTAATTGTCGAATAACAAATCAGAACTTTACTCAGACATTGTGAAACAAACCCTAAATCTTCCCATTAACGAACTTTGTGTTTCACAATGATCGAAGTATAAAAATTATGTGTCAATTAGTTATTCGTAAGTTATTCCAGTTTTCCAGACAAAATATTTTTGACAGAATAAAAATATTCAAAACAATAATTAATAAACATCAAAATTAGACCTAGACTTCGACAAGATTGCAACAGGAGACTTTTGGTGAAGATTATATAAAACGAATACTTTCGTCTGCTGCATGTAGTGTTACAATACTGAGAAAAAGTGCATGGAAATTACAATTTTTCTAAAAAAAATTGCTTCAGTGAGGGTAAAGTAACCACTTTAAGTTCATCACTTTTTGACGCATCCGCGTTCATTAGGATGCCTTAGATGTCCCAAGACCACCAACAAACGTCTCCGAAAATGAGTTTTTGTGATTTTTTTTACGTTTTAAGGCTTTGGGAAATCACTTTTAATATACATATGTACAAAATATATTAAACCACAGGTCTTGCTCCCAGAGTATGTATAGGTATTCATATGAAAGATTTTAAAGTAGCTCTCAAGCCACCGCGATTTTTCGCTTTTTTTTGACAGTTATATAAGTGGAACTCAGACTGTCTCTTTATTCGTAGGTACTTTGGAAGTCAAAGTTTGAGGTACCTAACAGTAAAAGTAACTGCACAAAATATTGCACTTTGTTGCAAGAATACTCAGCCATTTGTATCCCTATACTTTAAATTCTAAAATTGCATCATACCATGCAAACATTTATTTATCAAATTCGCCCTCTTATTTCTCAAACACATTCAGTAACCATTAAATTAATCTGTTTTGATGGTTGCACCTACAGCTTTGAATGTTTTAATCACCAGTTAAATTTGCTAATCAATACTTCATCTGGCCATTAAAATATTCAGAACTTTAATTGCTAGTTAGACGTATTCAGATATTGTGAAACGTAAATGAGGTTCTCAACTGATGAATAAGTTCAAAGTAGCTTAATTGAAACTTTAATCAGAGAATGTGAAACAAGCCCTAAGGGTTTGTTTCACAATGTCTGATTTTCATAAAGGGTCCGCCAAATAACGTTTTTTTTTTTGAAAATGCTATTACCAAATGGAGTGTAGCTTCGGCTCTGTGGCACGTAGCGCCATCCTGTTGAAACCAAATGTTTCCAATATCCTCCTCTTCAACATGGCCCGATAACGATCGCCATTGACTGTAACGGCCACTCGAAGAAAAATGGCCCAATTATGCCTCTGGACCAAAATCCGCACGAAACAGTGACTCGTTTTGGGTGTTTCGGCTTTTCAATGGCGTGCGGGTCTTCTGTGCCCCAAATGCGACAATTTTGCTTGTTTGCGTACCCGCCAAGATGAAAATGAGCTTCATCTGAAAAGTCGATCGCAGGCCCACTTAGCGAAGCAGCCATTTGAATGAAATTATATTCCATTATTAACCGAAAGGATTGTAATTTCAAATAAAAAAAGATATTTGAGAAAATATTCAGTAGTTTCTTTTTATATTTTTATTTGGCGGACCCTTTACTTGCATTGAACCCCCTTACACATCAAAAGAGAAAATCTTTGTCCATCCCAAATTGGGAGGTTATTGTAACATTTCAATAGACATTTTGCGAAAATATTAAAAACTGCTTTATTAGATGATTGACAAATTTTCTTATTGATTATTTTGTAAATACACAAGCATGTGTTTTACCATTTTGGAAAGTGCATTAAATAGGCAACTTATTTAAGTACCTGACCACTCATGTTCTCATACAATTTTAATTAATTAGAGGTGGTCAACCTTTTTTGAAAATTTCAATTGCTAAAACAACTCATTAAAAGACATAAAAATGTCTTCGATTTTATGTTATTTTATTTTATTTTATTTTATTTTATTTTATTTTTTTGGTTAAAATATATTTTTTTCAAAATCTATTCAAGAAAATAACTTTATTTAAGAACAAAATAAAAAATGATTACCCCAGCGGCTATAATAATTTGAATACTTTTTATTTATATATTACTAGCCGACCCGTGCTCGCCTTGCTTCGCCGTTTTTTTTGCATTTTTTATAGCATGTATTTCAATCAGGCACTGTTTTTTTTTTTTTATTACCAAAATTAAGCGCAACTCAACCGAATGGAAGCACTTTCTTTTAAATACATTAAAATACAATTTCAAATTTACTATCGCATATCACTTCTACCTGTTCCAGATGCTGGACAAAAATTTCACAAATCTACTTCATGGGCGAAGAACTTGCACATGTTAATCAACGATGTGGTTCGGTTCAAAAACACAATAAATTGTTCGTGTTAAAATACATGATGCAAATAAATGCCGAAGCAGATGCTCAACGAAAGGCTGAATTGCGAAGAGAGTATCGCTTAGCACATAAGATGGTCTATCGCTGTGTGAGACGAGACAAGAGGGTGAGGTTAGACGGTCTCGCAGAAAATGCGGAAAACGCTGCAAGAAGAGGAGACATGAGGGAATTGTACCAAATATCCAAGGAAGTTGTCGGGAAGAAAACCAACACCAATCATCCTGTAATGGATGTGGATGGTACACTTTTGGTATCAATCGAGGATCAGCTGCGCAGGTGGAAGGAGCACTTTTGTGCCTTGCTTAATGTGGATTCTGTCGAGCAGAGTGCTGAAGTGCCCCAGCTTAACGAGATGCGTAGATCATTTAGGGGTATTGACATCGAGCCCCCTACAGTACTGGAAATTCAATCTTCGATAAATCTTCTCAAAAACAACAAAGCAGCTGGACTTGATGGTATACCAGCCGAGTTCCTGAAAGCTGACCCTGTCAGAACGGCTAGTATTTTACACCCGTTGATACAAGCTGTGTGGGAAAATGAAATCTATCCCAGCGACTGGAAGGATGGTGTAATTGTTAAGTTGCCAAAGAAAGGTGATCTTAAGAATTGCAACAATTGGCGAGGTATTACAGTTTTGTCCGTTTTTCCAAAATTAATGGCAACCATCATTCTGGAGCGGATAAAGGTTAGAATCGAGTCTACACTCAAGAGGCATCAAGCTGGTTTCCGCAGTGGGCGGTCTTGTGTCGACCATATCAACACTCTGCGTATCGTTCTTGAGCAGTCTGTGGAGTTTCAATCACCGCTTTACCTCATGTTTGTGGATTTTGAGAAGGCCTTTGACCGAGTCAACCGTGAATGTATATGGAGATCACTTCTTGGTAGAGGAATTCCCCCAAAAATTGTTGCCATTATAAGAGAGTCCTATAACAACGCAAGATGCTTTGTTTTACACAATGGGCAGCTATCCGACTCTTTCGAAGTGCGGCAGGGTGTGAGACAGGGAGATGTTCTATCGCCAATTCTCTTTCTACTGGCGATTGACGATGTCTTGACGGCCAGCGTTGGAACATCAGAGAGGCAGGGCATTCAATGGAGACCGTTTGAAAGGCTTAGCCACTTAGACTATGCCGATGATATATGTCTCTTTGCAAATAACATCAGCGGGATGAACGGGATGTGTCAAGCTCTGAAGGTAAAAGGAGAGGCGAGTGGTCTGAAAATAAATAGCAAAAAGACAAAAATAATGCTCACAGGCCGCTCCACACATCAGCGTATTTTAATACAGGAGACGCCAGTTGAAGAGGTGGAACAATTTAACTACCTTGGAAGTATTGTTTCAGCAAATGGTGGTACTGATCTGGACGTTCAAAGTAGAATAAATAAAGCTCGCGCAGCCTTCGGTTCTCTCTCCCAAATTTGGAAATCATGTCAAATCTCCTTGCGCACAAAGTTGAGATTCTTCGAATCCAATGTCAAATCCGTGCTGTTATATGCTTGCGAAACCTGGAGTTAGTTAGTGCAGCCGTATTGTGTTTTTACCATGCAAATTGTGGCCTAGTTTTGATTTTTTCCCTACTTGATGAAGATTTCCGACTAAAATTTCCTGACGTATCATGCTTGGTAAGCACCCTTTTGAGCACAAATTGACTGGACTAAGTGGCGTTTACTGAGAAGTAAACAATAGATTAGTAAAAAAATTTACACTTGAACCAGGTGTTGTCAGGTTTTGAAGATAAACACATAAAAATTACCGTCGAAAAAAATAATTTGTTTTATAGTTTTTCAGCTATATTGAAATAATACATATAAGTATGTTGATATGAAGTCTGAGAGAATAACATTTTTGTTTTTAGGTAGTTTTTTTTTAGCTTAATTTAATTAAATTTAATCAAAATATAAACTCCAATGCAATTTATTACTGAACTGATGTTCTTGATGGAATATGTTCAGGGGTGTCCCCAGAATATAAACCCAAGTTGGCGGGACTGGGGAGCGCAAGCGTCAGCCACCATGTTGGAAAATGCGTTTTATAAAATATCTCGTGAGCCGTGCATATTACGAACATAATATAAATTTTTTTAGAGTAAATACTCCATTCTTTTGTTTGATTATTCTTAAATCAAGTTGTTTTCGTGAAAAGTTTTTTAGACATAAAAATTTTAAGTCTATATATTTGAAAAAAATTGTAAATTTTTTTTTTCAAGTTGATTTGTTTCAAAAATTCATTGACTTTAAAATAAAACTTTTCAAAAACTTTTCGCAACAACAACATGACTTAGGAAAACAAATAAGAGAATGGAATATTAGCTTTAAAAAAAAAATTACTATTATATTCGTACGATGCACGGTTCACGAGATATATGAAAAAACGATTTTTCCAAGATGGCGGCTGACTCTTGCCTCCCAGTCCCGCCAACTTCAATTTATATTCAGTGAATATATTGAATATATTCCATCAAGATAATCAGTTCAGGAATAAATTGCAACAAAAAATTACCCGGCTCTTGGCCTAATAAAAATGTACGTACATTTTGAAATCTACTTCGATTTTTCTCAATCTACTTCACATTTTTATTCAAAACTACTTCGGCTTTTTTTCGGAAGTGGTAACGCTGATTCGTATACGTGGTGTTTAATTTTCGTGAGCCGCAATACCGGCACACCTTATTCCAAGCAGTAGATTATTTTAATTTTTTGCTGCGCGTTGCTTTTCTGTTTCTAAAGATCGTATACGAACAGCTTCGTTATTTGCTTGCCATTCCTGGTTTGTATGAGATGCTCGTAGATTTTCTAGGAACCATACACATGTTCGTAGTTTACTAATTAATTAATTTTTATAACTTAATTTTAATAAATTTTCAATTTTTCTTTCTCATAATTATTATTTCATTTTTGTACACACTATAGTGTTAAATTTGAGATTATGCATATTGCTCGACTCATATTGACCTGATTTAACAAAAAATATTCTCTGAACTTTTCTCTTACTTTTAAGATAAAATTCTGTTAGTTTTAACTCCATTGAGTTAATTATGTGTGAATCCATAGAGTTCGAAAACACAAACATTCATTTTTAAATATAAGATTTTGTTTGAATTTTCAATTTTTTTTTTTTTTAATTCAGCACTTTTTGGTACAGCTATCTGGATAGAGATAGAATATCAACCAAATTTACCAATAATAATAAAAATAACAAAAGTACAGAACGAGAACGGTAAAATAGTATTCATGGAAAACTTAAAAAATACGTATACGCCATAGTTCACCATCTTTTTTCATTGGAAATAGTTCAATTCAATTAGGAGTATACTTTATCAAGAAAGCAAATTCATAAGATGTCAAACAAAGGTAGATTTTTTTTTATCCGAAACAGCTTCAAATTATTCCTTTCAAAGCTATTTTTGGTTTTATACCATGGTCTATTTGATTCAACACAAATGGTAGGGAAGCCCGCTAGGGGATTTTGTGGTTTACTCGAGCACGTCAGATTATTTAAGGGGGTATAAGGGCAGAGTATCAGATTAGTAAAAAAATCGATACCTCGAAATACTCGAGCGCGTCAGATTAAGATAGGGTAGGTGTATTTCAATAATCTGACGATTTGAGCGTGTTCTAAGGTAGTGTTTGCTCGAATACGAATCCTATGATTTTTATAATATTTTTTTTTTTTCGAGGATTTGAATGGTCTACTTTAATTAAACAAAAAATGTACACCTAGCAACTATTAAAAGTACCTCCAATAGATCAATATTTCTGATTTTGAAGTTTTTCATTACTGCCCCATCAGATTTTATTTTTGGTATAGAAAAAACTATTTTTTTTTGTTCGAGGATTTGAATGGTCTACTTTAATTAAACAAAAAATGTACACCTAGCAACTATTAAAAGTACCTCCAATAGATCAATATTTCTGATTTTGAAGTTTTTCATTACTGCCCCATCAGATTTTATTTTTTTTATAGAAAAAAACTTCTAAAATCTTTAAATAATGTAGGTATTGCATATCAAAACTAAAAATGTGAATTAAAAAAAAAATCAAAATATTTTTGAACTTTAATTTTTATCTGCATTCTAGATGATGCGGTGAACTTCGTTCCACCATAAATTAATTTAAATGTAAGTGTAACTCTTCATAAGCTATAAGCTCGATTAACGTTTTTTCACCAGCTAAGAAAGTTTTTGGCTAACTACGAATCCAATTCTCAACAAACTACACTCTCAGCAGCCACACTTCCAAAGATATTGTTTTTGTTTTCTTCAGGTATTATAGAAAAACGTGGTCACCTAACTTCGTATTGGGATATTTGTTTGAATAAACCTATATAATATAGTCCTAAAAGCTAGGAATACTTGGTATTTATATCATGATAAAAACTTAATGGAACGATAAACTTTTCTAAAGTATTTTCTTATTTATAAGCTTTTAATATTTTATAAATATCGGAAACCTTACTCACTCATCCATTAGTGAATTGATGAACATGATAAGTAGCCTTTTTCGCTCAAAAACACAAAAATTCAAATCTAGTTCTATTTGCTTTCACTCAATATATGTTTACTGTTCATTGAGCAGTATTATTGACCGGTGTAAAGCCCACATAAAAGCTTTGGTCAAGTTCGTAAATTTAAAATTTCGGCAACACTGTAAAATTTGTGTTCCATTTCTTCTGGCAGATACAGTCCGTTCTACAGTTTTCCTCCTTTAAGAGAAGCGTGGGTGTTTGCTCTACGATAAATTCAAATTTGACCAAAAATGTGCATAAACAGTAACATTTCTCGACAATTTATTTTAGCAGTGGTGTGGTATGTTTACATTTCAGAACTCTGGGCTTTAACTTAGACCCAGAAGATGTCCTCATTTCCTCATTTTTTTTTTTTTTTTTTTTTATATTTTGCGCGCACTAAAGGGGTTATGACTACCCTTAAGATGATTATAATACACAGTACGAGCGTTAGGAAAGTGAGGAAGGGTTTAACAGGAGATACCGATGCACATTGGTTTTGAAGCTTTAGATATTAAAATGGGGGGGAAAAATGGAGCCTGGTAATGCATTCCACATTCTTGTTGTGCGGCTGAAGAAAGAATCTCTGAACTTTACAGTACGTCCGAAGTTGGGCTCAAGGGTAAACTGATGAGCATTCCTAAAAGCGCGAGTATTACGGTTGAATTGTTTTAGGGGAGGAATGCAACTGGCTATTTCACTAGAACATTGTTTATAAAAATAGCGATAGAATAATGAGAGACATGAAACACTGCGACGGTGTTTCAGAGATGTTATTGATTGCGTTATTGATGAATCACCTATCATTTTTAAGGCTCTATTTTGGATTCTATCCAAGAGATTCAAGTGAGTTATAGGAGCACCTGCCCAGATGTGAGAGTTGTACTCAAGCTTAGGTCGGATGAAGGCTTTATAGATTGTAGCCAGATCAGAAGGAGAGAAAAATTTCTTGCATCGTCGAAGGAAACCCAAACACTTAGCAGCGTTTTTGGCGACGTCGAATATGTGGTCACTCCACAGAAGGTGATCTGTGATGCACATACCGAGGACTGAAAGCTGTTCGGTTTCTTCGATGCAAGTGCCGCTCATGGATAGCGGCATAGGGGGTGGGTTCCGCTTTAACGACAAGAGACAGCATTGAGTTTTTGAAGCATTAAATTCTACGCGATTTTTGATTCCCCATTGAACAATGCTGTCGATATCAGAATTTAATGAGCTAATCATACGCTGCCGTTGAAGTTCCACATCCGAAGGACAAGGATGTGAATCTGAAAACGAATATGAAAAGCTGAGGGTACTGTCGTCAGCAAAACAATTTAATGGATTAGAAGTTTCAGACAAGAGATCGTTGATGAAAATAAGAAAGAGAGTCGGAGACAAAACGGAGCCCTGGGGCACACCAGCATTTATTTTATGAATATCAGACTTGAAACCATCCAATACAACTACCGAAAGGTAGTTTCTAATCCAGCGAAGAAGAGATTCATCGATACCAAATGCACGCATTTTCGATAAGAGAGCCTGATGCCAAACTCTATCAAATGCTTTTGAAATATCAAGTGCAACAATCTTACTTTCTCCAAAACGATGTAAAGATTTGTATATGATATATGTATATGATAAGACGAAATGCGTTTGGCCTTCAATAAAACTTTACTATGATATTGTGGAATAAGCAATTTATTTTCTGTTATTATTTAATTATTTTAATTCAACAATAGGTATGTTAACTAAAAAATATAAGTTTTAGAATCGGACCGGATAGTTTCAGAGATAAACAAGGAGATGAACAAACAAAGTAGGTAGCCGACCCCGTTGCAGGCTTTTGTTGGCAAACTGCCAAATCTTTGTCCAAACTTCACAAAACAGTTTCGACCAATACTGAAAGCCACATGCAACTGTTGAAAATAATTAGGCTGTTGTTGAAAATAAAAAGACTAAAGGACTTTTCGATCGAATGACGAAAAATACCTATTTGACTTACTTCCAAGCTGATAGCATCGTTCCGCTTCTCAAGGAGCATCACACTTGCTTTTTGTTTATAGGTACCTATCCCGCTATTTTTCTAAAGCTCGCATTCTTCTTATTCATCGATTTTAACCCCTTAAGTCGGCGTGCAAATAGCAATTCAGATAGTGATCAAAAAAGAAAATATGGCTTTTGGTCCACTTGTCATGTGTTTCGGCTGTTCAGTTTTTCGATCTCTATAGATTAGATTTTCCTACCGAGAATCTGATAAAAAAATACATGAACTTACCCCTTTATCCGACATCAACAGTGAAAAACCTTTATTCAAGAACAATTAGCATGTATCTGTTAAATCTAAGAAAATATCTACCATGTTTAAATTTTCCCATCGACGAAAAAATAAATACCTCTGAACATACCATTTACGCATCTTATCTTGCAAATATACCCTAGAAGAAATCGTCGAGGAAATGAAGGCTTAAGATGTAACTGGTGGCTTGAAAACCTCAAAGAATAATACTGACGACATCTCAACTCCAATTCGTCTTATTCTTTTTACTTCGATCTTTCCGCTCTTCCAAGCACCGTCATTATTAGTATATGTAGATGCAAAGTCATTGGATATTATTATTTTTTTTTACTGTTATTTGTCAGACAAAAATTTCATAATTGATTGATTTTTATCAAATTCAATTGATTCATTTTTTTTTTTTATAAAACAGGCACTCAGATTACGTTTTTGCACGTTGCGTTGCTGGCAAACCGCAAGACCGATTAAGACCTTCATTTAAACACCCACCGGTTCGTAAAGAATCATCCAAATCGGCTTAGCCGTTTTTGAGCCTTTGCAGGACTAACGCACAACGATTGATTTTTATTGTATAAGATTAATAAAAACTAGAAAGTTTTTTTTATGTTTTTAAAAAAACTTCTCTTTAGCTCAAATTATTAAGAGAATGAGGCTCTTGTGTGTAAATGGAAATCCACACAGGTACAGTACATGCTGCGAAGAATACGTATATTTAAATAATTCTAAATGAATATCAACAACCTTTGTGTGTTACCACCAAGTTCATTGGCTGGAGCTATGGAAATTATAGAAATAGCCACATCTCCAGCCTATATACTTGGTGGTATTACACAGGGGTTGTTCTATTTCATTCAAAATTATCCAATATTAAGACTTGTTTTAACATTTAAAAAAACGAATTCCATGCTTTTAAGAATTTTTCTCTCATAATTACTATGTTTTTATATCAATTTGTAAAATTCTAGCATGCTCGAACATACAGCAAGTACGTGCAACCCAGTCATGCATCTCATTACAAAAGGATTTCCAAATGAACATTATAACATATTATAAAATTTGATTAAATAAAAATAAATTGAACCATGCAATAATTAAACTCCATCTTATTTACAGAAAGCACTTCTTGCAAATTTAATCTTCAGAGTTTTCTCAGAGCTTCCAATAAGTGAATGAGTATTGCGGTATATTTTCTTAATAACCATTCAATATCATTCAAAAGATACATATTTCCATTTCAATCCATACACAAAGAAAATCGCTGGATAAGCGAATCATTTTAAATTCAAAACCGAGTCCTTATGCCATCTCACTGAAAGGTTTTTCTTCAACATGCCCCCCTTGTCCTTGGATAAATGTATTAAATGAATCAAGAATAATTTTGAAAGGACATTCATCATCGTCATGGTCGCAGTGATAAAATTTTAAAATAATTCTCAACGGAAATAAACACAGATTCATCAATTTCCATTCATCTTTTCGCTACCCCCGGTGTCCTTGGCGTTCTCTTGTCGATAGTAGGTAGTCATCAGCATCGACATCCCGGTACATCCTTGTTATGATTTATTTTCCTTGGAAGTCTTTGTGCTACCAGATCCTTGGAGAGAATACTTCGTAAATCAGCAAATCAGGTGGTAGATAAGTATGTAATAGCAGTGAAAAATTGTATCTATGAAGGTTTGCATATACTTTTTTTATAATTTGTAAAGGTTGCAGATACTGAATTTGAGTCCTTGGATACTTATTATGATATAAATTAAAGAAAAAGGAAACAAGAAAATTGCAATATAAAGGTATTCCCTTTGACTCCAATCATGAATTAATTTTCATCTCAGAAAAGCAAATTGCGCCGGAGGCGAATTTTCTTTGAGATACAATTTTAAGTTTTGGACGAACAAGAAATTTCTTGGTGAGCAAAAAATGTTGCTAAGATTATAAGAAAAATGCAGACTCTTAAGATGAATTTATTGGTAAGAACTTTGAATGGAAAATTATTTCGTTAAGAGACTAAATTAATTTTATTATGAAAATGCTGAATAGGATTTAAATTGATTGACTGATACTGCTGGTTGAATGAACAAAAATGAAAAAAAAAATTGTCTGCTAATTTTATTAAAAGGAGTAAGTTAAAAATGGTTCCTCGGAGCAAAATAGGACAAGCTAAGGGTGGAGGGGCGGTAGGTTATATTGGTATCCCTTTTATGTTATATAAGTGCGTAAGGATTTTTTTGGTTTTCGAATTTCTCATTAACGGCTCAACCGATTTCAATTAAAACTTTTATGAATAATCTGCGTCTAAAATTTTGAAAAATAAATTTTGGAATTGAAAAAAAATATTTATTTTTGAAAGCTCAATATTTCAAAAATAGGTAGATGAGTTTTTTCAAATTTGTTTTTTTGAATGCATACTGATTAATAAAAATAAAATACTAAAAATTGGCATAACAATTTTTTTAAATGTGACAGAAATTTTATTTATAAAACATCATTTTTCAAGAAGAATTTCTTCAAGTATTGATTACTTGAATGCATACCTGTTTTTAAACTCTAAGTTATTTAACGAGTTGTAGAATAAAGAATTATTTTCAATGCATCCAAGCAGCTTCAAATCAAAACTGCAATAAAAGAAGAAAATGGCCCCTTTTTTATCCTTTTTTACCTTCGGGACCCGTAGCTCCCACTTTTTTAAAAATCAACCAATTGGCCCCTTTTAAAAAACTAGTCTCTTCCCCACCCCGTGTCGAAATTTGACACCCATCAAAAAATGAAAGCTAGCTATAAAATATTTGAAAATTGAAGCAAAAGAACAATTTTTAATTTTTTAATTTAATTTTTTGAGTGATGTGCACAGTGACTGGCAGTATAAAATGGTACTTAGCTAAAATGGACCCGCAGTGTTTAATTTTGTGATTCGCACACTCCCCGCGATTATAGCTTTCCAACCAAATAAGATTAATCCAATTCGGCAGTAGCGGATCCAGGATTTGGCTGTGGGGGGGGGGGCTTGGAGTTCCCTTAGACACAACTTTTGAAAAATTCTTAATCATATACGAATACCCTACGAACACAAATTTTCTTTTCTCAGAAAGTAGGCTAGTTGGCAGCTGAACCAAAAAAGATTTTGTATAATGCAAAAATATATGCAGGTACTTAATAGGAAACCTCTGCAAAATGTTATGATTGTAAATGGAGCATCTGGTAATTAGGAAACTTCAGCTGCTATTTTGAAAAGATCAGAATATATTTCATATATTATTCAATGTTCCTTCTTTTGAAGAAAGTATTTTAAAGCAAGATTTCTGTAATAAAACTATTTTTTGAATGAGTTTGCTCCGACCTAATCGAAATCCGACGTACGCCCTTGTATCTCACCTATCAAATTCTTAAAATTTAATTCCTATAGAAGAGAATGCTATAAGGGTGATTCCATAGAAAACGACCCTTTACGAAAAATCACAAAATATGTTTTAGAATTGAAAAAAGTACCGTTAGACGGTTTTAAAAGATTGCATGTTTCATTTTAAAAGTGAAATAATTAATAATTTTTTTTATCGCCGCTTATTTCGCAGCTCGAGCCACTTTGCAGAATAGGTCTCCAAAAGTCACTTTTTGTTATCAGAAGCTCAATACCCTATTTTCAATAATTCATTGTTTCACAATTTGAGAACCGGTGGTTATTTGCCCTTATCAAAACTCTAAGCATGTTTTCGTGTCATTTAATTATTCAATAGTAAATACAATTTTAGCTTTTAGGCAGTTGATTCATAAAGTGGTTAGTGTCACGCCCGTAACAAAAAAATTATGTTTCATTACTAGAAGAAAAAAATTTGTATCAATGTGATAATTTGGGGAAAAAAGGAGAATACTATGATCTACTGTCAGACAAAATTTCAAGACTTTGAAATTAATACTGACCCCGTATTTAAAATTTTAAGTCTATCACACACCCGTAACAGGTTGGCATTTCAAATCATAATCTTTCTGTTTTTCAACTCAGTTTTAGTTTTGTTGCTTTTAGATATGAATTTCATGACGTACGGATATAATTCTAAGAGAATCTGCTTTAAATATAAATTTAATCGGCTTTAAGTGAAAGTTTTCCCTATTTTAAAAGAAAATGTAAAAAATCTCATTGAAGTGAGAAATCTATTCACTTTTCAGTGAGACAAGCTTCATTTTTCTAGAGAAAGTGTTTCTGACATCATGTGAGAAATGATTATACATCGATGACAACAATTTCCCGTCAAAATAAAGTATATTATATTATTTTCATGCACAAACATCATACTCGGTCACACCCGTAACGATTACCTGTCACACCCGTAACGTTTTCAAATAAAATTTTTGTATAGTTTTTCGTAGGTTTAGTTCTCATTTCTTAGCTGAAACTGAAGATCAACTATCTGGGTTAATATTTGCAAAAACATGATGCAATATTTTACACCACATGAGAATTAGATATCTTAATCACAAATTACCAGTTTTGTAAGGTCACACCCGTAACGTAACTAAATTGCATCCTATAACTGAACCACTAATTTTGCATACTTTAATATACTAATTTTTTAAAAGGGCTTCAGGTGTCCAGTAGAATAGTAAAGTTATTATTTTTAAACTGGGAATAGTATGTGAGTAGTGTGTTTTGGGGGATTCTGGACCCACCCAACCGCCCAAGGCATTGGTCCATCATTCTGACACATTTGTATGGAGAGTAAAGGCAATCTAGGTTCTTTTATGGTTGCCAACGCAGGCATCTTTTTGGTCGGTGATTGTAAGTGGGTTTTGTCGTTGACTGGTACATCAGTTAGGAGCGCGCACCAAAGAGGATGGTAACCTTTGTAATGAATTTTTTGGGGTTGGAAGTGGCAGCCATAGATGTGTTACGGTGGATGGCGGCAGGCTTGTGTGGAGGTTTTGATGTTGGTGGCGGCGCGGCGTGGTGGCGCGCGGCTCGTTGGGTTGATAGTGTTGCTTGGGTGAGTGTGTGAGAAATGTATGAATGAATTAGAAAATAATATTTAATTTTTGAGGGAAATGATTAGATTAGAATATATTAAAATGATGGTGATCGCCGCCGTGGGGTCAGTGTAAGAGTTTATAAATATATGGTATTTTGATAAGAATATATTTGAGATGAGGGAAAAGTGCTTGTCGGGTGGGGGGATCGCGTCGTGGTCGTGGTGATCGTCATGAGTTGAGTATTTGAATAAAGTGCATTAAAAAAATGTGTCATGGTTTATGACATCATGTTTAAACATGTTTATTGAAACCTTTTCATGATAAAGATGATTTGTTTTGTGCGTAGAGAGACGTATGTATGTACATATTTATGTATTTTTGTATGTTTATTTATAGATTTGTAGTGCTATTAATAGTAGGGAGTTACATGGCTATGAATTCATGTTGTATCATGTTATACTTACTCGTATATGTATGTATGTTGTGTTGAAAAGTATTGTGTAGGGGTGCTGGTTGCAGGAAATTTAGATTAAGATGGTTATAAGACTGTGAGTAGGGATTTTTGATAGGTATGTATGTTAGTGCTTAAGTGCAATACATGTACCTTTGTTAGTTTGTCGTCGCTTGGAGTTGCCAATACCGGGTGTTTTTGGGTGTTTTGTGAATGTTTAAGAAAAGGAGTATCAACCATTTAATACAATCTAGTACGCTGCTACCTTTAAAGTTCTATATCTATTCTACGTTATGCTGCATTATGTACTACATTATACTACTTTTTAGATTGTGGTACATTTTTTCTTACTAATGTGGGTAACACTGATAGTTAATTTTCTTATAAAAACTCGATGTATGACGTCTTTTGCTGAGTTCTTTGTGAAATATTTGTGGATAGACATCAATTGTGCGGTCTATTATATTATCATAAGATTGTTTAAATATTATAAATAAATTTATAAAAAAAACACTATTACCCAGTTATTAAGTTCGCTAAAAGGGAAACTTATCCAAGAATATTGTTTAAATATTATAAACATAGTATAAATGAAAACACTGTTTCCCAGTTATTTAGGTCGTTAAAAGTGAAACTTTTTCAAGAATAATAACATTCAAGCAATATAAACTTTTGGCAAACATTCTCTTCTAAAATCTGTGACAAGCTCTAAGCAAATATGTTTACTTGCGAACACTGTCAAACCACGTTCACTAGACGGGATAGTCTTGCGCGTCATAGGCAGATGAATCATGATAAAAAAGTTTCAATTCTGTGTGATAAATGTGGTACGGTTTTTGATAACGCTAGGAATTATAGCTATCACATGAAGAAAAATCATCATGAAATCGTTTCATACAACGCAATATCAAAAAAAAGGAAAAACTCTCAATCTGATGTTGAAAATAAACGGATTAAAATTGAAGGTGATTTGAATGATGAAATCAAACATTGCAATATTTGCAAGCTGGGTGTCATGAAATCAATGTTTCAAGGTCACCTAAAGAGTGATTTGCACAAAACAAATGCTTGTAGCAAGCATGATGGGTATGGAGGAAACGTTGAAGTTATATCTACGGCTTTCAAGAACCGTATAAAAAGCTATAGAGTTCGAGATTGTGATCGTCAAATTGGATATAAGGACTTTATGGAGAAGCAAGAAGCTATTATTATAGAACTTGTAAAGAAAACTATGGAGGTTGAAAGTGTTATAAAAGTTGCTTTTGAAATGTTCGGACTATATGTAAAAGATAATGCTAGTGAAAAAATGGTGACTGACATTAAATCTTTTAATACAAAATATAAAATCCTAAACCAATCAAGTGATTTAAAAGAAATTTATAACACTTTTACTGGAGACATCATAGCTAAGAGTGAAGAATTTCAGGAGCGTGATAGTGGATGGGCCTTACAAGATGTACTTTACCTTGAAATCAACATTAATAAATACAACCCTATGCGTGGATCATCGTATACCGAATTACCAATGAATATACAATTGAAAAAAGCTATCATCAATGTTAAAAACAATGATAATGCATGCTTTGCCTGGGCTATTGTATCTGCACTACATCCTGCTAACCATCATGCTGATCGAGTTTCTTCATATCCTCATTATTCTGGAGTTCTTAATTTAAGCGGCGTAAAATTCCCGATGGATATAAAAAAAATTTCCCAATTTGAAAAACTTAATAATTTAAGTGTTAATGTGTATGGTTTAGAAAATAATACTATTGTAGGACCTGTGTTTTATAGTAGTGATAAAAAGGAAAAGCATATAAACTTATTATATGTAGAAAATGGTGAGAACAAACATTATTGTTGGATTAAAAACTTAAATAGACTAGTAAGCACCCAAATTTCTAAACATAAGTGTACAAAATGGTTATGTGATGGATGTTTAATATACTTCCGTTGTGAAGCTAGTCTTAATATCCCAAACATGATTGCAATAAGGTGCATACAGTATTACCAACCGAAGTTAATAATATTTTAAAATTTAAAAACTTTAATAAAAAAATGCGTGTTCCATTTGTTATTTATGCTGATTTTGAAGCAGCTTTAAAACCAATCAATACTTGTTCACCAAATCCTTTAGCATCATTTTCGAGCAACGTTCAACTTCATGAACCTTTTAGCTTTGCGTATTATATTAAATGTAGTTTTGATGATTCATTAAGTAAATTTGTATTGTACCGAGGTGATAGCTGCCCCAAGGTTTTTATGAATAACTTGATAGATGAAGCACAGCGTATTCAATTAATATTAAGAGAAGTGACTCCAATGAAAAAATTAACTGATAAGGAAAAAGACAATTTTAAAAATTCTAAGACCTGTTTTATATGTTGTGATGTTTTAAATGAAAATCGGGTAAGAGATCATGATCATCTCACAGGAGAATTTCGAGGTGCTGCACATTCTGAATGTAATTTGAAATATCAAATATCCAATTTCATTCCAGTTATATTACATAACTTAAGTGGCTATGATTCACACTTTATTGTAAAAGAATTTGGTGATAATGATGAAAAAATCGATGTGATACCCGCAAACAAAGAACGATATATCTCATTTACTAAATACATTAAAGGGGATACTTTTAAAAGCAGCATTCAACTTAGATTTATAGATTCCTTAAGGTTTATGGCTTCTAGTATTGAGAAACTATCAAAGAATTTAAATTCAGAACAATTTATTGAAACTAAAAAGGCTTTCCCAGAGGAGGATATGTTTAATTTAGTTACTAAAAAAGGTATTTTTCCATATGAATATGTTACATCATCTCTAAAACTTGAAGAAACTCATCTTCCTCCAAAGTCAGCTTTTTATAGCACTTTAAATTCTTCAAATATAACTAATGATGATTATTTACATGCTCAAAGAGTATGGAATACCTTCAATATAAAGACATTAGGAGAATACAGTGATATTTATTTAAAAACCGATGTTATGCTTCTAGCAGATGTTTTTGAAAATTTCCGGAATGTTTGTATTAAAACGTATGATCTTGATCCCTGTCAGTATTATACAGCACCAGGTCTAAGCTGGGATGCAATGCTGAAAAGTACAAAAGTGGAATTAGAACTTTTTACAGATGTTGATATGACCCACTTTATACAAAAAGGTATAAGAGGAGGTTTAAGCCAATGCAGCGGAAGATATGCTAAGGCTAATAATAAATATATGGCAAACTTTGATGAGACTAAAAAATCATCTTTTTTGGGGTATTTCGATGCAAATAATTTGTATGGATGGGCAATGAGTCAATATCTTCCCATCAACAAGTTTCGATGGTTAAATGAAGAGGAATTTAAAAGTTTAAATATAGAATCAATACCTGATGATTCAAATAAAGGTTATATTTTATGTGTAGATTTAGATTATCCCGAGTTTTTGCATGATTTGCATAATGAACTACCATTTTGCCCTGAAAACATAAAACCTCCATATACAAATTCCAAAAACTCAAAATTAATTGCAAATCAATTTAATAAAACACGATATGTTATCCATTACCGAAACCTTAAACAATGTCTATCAAACGGATTAGTATTGAAAAAAGTACATAAAGTCCTAGAGTTCAATCAAAATGCATGGTTAAAATCGTATATCGATCTTAATACGCATTTAAGAACCCAATCAAATAATGATTTTGAGAAAGACTTTTATAAATTAATGAATAACAGTGTTTTTGGTAAAACTATGGAAAATGTAGAAAAAAGAGTTGATGTAAAACTAATTACAAAATGGGATAATAATGGTAAACGTATGGGGGCAAATTCTCTTATAAGTAAACCAAATTTTCATAGTTGTTCGATTATACATGAGAACTTAGTTGTCATTCAAATGAGTCGATTGAAGGTTAAGTATGATAAGCCTACATACGTTGGGTTTTCTATTCTGGACTTATCTAAGACCTTAATGTATGACTTTCATTACAATTTTATGAAAGATAAATATGGTGATAAGTTACAGCTATTATATACTGATACTGATTCACTTATTTATGAATTTGAAACAGAGGATTTGTATGATGATATAAACAAAAATTTAAATTATTTTGATACAAGTGATTATCCAAAGAATAATCAATATAATATTCCAAGAGTGAATAAAAAGGTCTTAGGAAAGTTTAAAGATGAGTGTTCAGGCAAATTGCTGCTTGAATTTGTAGGCACCAAATCGAAATCCTACTGCATTGTCACTGAAGATGATATAGTTAAGAAAATAAAAGGGATTAAAAAAAATATTGTAGCAAATGAGATAACTCTAAATGATTTTAGAGATTGTCTAAATAACCCGTCTACATCTTTATTAAAAAAGATATACTGTTTTAGAAGTGATAAACATTTTATTTACACACAATTAATAAATAAGATCAGTCTTACTGCTGATGATGATAAAAGATTTGTTATCCCTAATTCATCTAAAACTTTAGCGTGGGGTAGTAAGCGTATAGAAGACTATTATTTTATCTAAAATTAGTTTTAAGATATACCTACATAAAGTACTATATCAAAGAAATTTATGTGTTAATAAAATATTGATATTTATAATAAAATTAAGTTGATTTTTTAAACTTTAAGATATAATGTAATGAGTAAAGACAACATTTTTGTATCATAAAATATGTATATTAAGTAGAAGAATATTCCAATTATGTATTATAAAAAATATTTAATTTTGTAAACCGATGTAAGAGTATAGTAAAGCATAATTTGTGTTTATTTAAACAATTCTGCTGAACTTCAACGTAACATAATAATATGATAATGAACTAAAATAGAGACTTAACAAAAACAATAAATATAGATTTAGTAAGATATTACATACTTAAGAGATGTTAAACCTATAACTATAAGGATACTATTTAATAAATACAAATACAAAAATATTATAATTATAAATAGAAATAAGAATAATTAATTTCGTATTTCATTCTTGATTTTCTCAAATGTTAATAAGAATATATACATACACATACATATACATAATAAAGTCAATTGAAAAAATGCCTAATGTTTTATTTTTTATTTTTATTTTCTAGCATTTTTTATGACAGCAGTTGATTACGAAATACAAAAGGGACGAACTAATTTTGAAAATATAGGCAACAGCAATAAAGAGAATATATAAATATTAAATAATAAAAATACCCGAAAACATTTAATTTCATAATTCTACTTTGTTATGTGGATTGAAAGTTTTACATGGATGAAAAAAAAGTGTGCAGATAAAAAAAATTATCAAGGTCACCGAAGCTATCAGTTAATGTTTTGTAGGAATAATAAAGTATGGATAAAGAAATCAACAACGTTACATTTGGTTAATATAGTGTTGCAATATATGTAATCGCTAAAATGTAACAGTAAAAATGATGTACTAGATCAGCAATTTATAATAAAAGTAAAATTTTGTTTTAACAAAGTTTTATAAGACCTTCCCATGAAGCGACTATAAAATTTTCCTCTTTTGAGCACACGTTTCGGCTTCATCTTCACATTTTGCTTTGGCATTTAAAGAGTAATGAGCTCATGGTAGAGTATCATAAGAATCCGGTATGAGATATTTCTTGTTATCATAAGGACTAAGAGCAATTTTCGTTTCACATTTTGGTCAATTGACAACTCCTTATAGTTCTCCAAACATCCAACATAATCCTCAAATGTTATCTTTGTTTTAAGAACTTGTTACGGTAAAATTTACCGCAACAATGACCAGCCTTCGAATCCTTTGTTCCCTTTTCAATTTTCCGTTGTGGCTGCAAAATACTAGTGAAGTTGAGGGCAACCATGGTATCATCAACCAGTGGTGTACTTCGCTAGAATTTTGCAAAAGCAACAAAACAGGTGTACGAGTAATTTTTGATAACCTTCGAATGGAACGGGCGGTTCCACAATCTACAGACGTATGTACGGATGAGCGGATGAGCTCAAGAAGTAACGAGTCAGGTGGACTCTTACTTGTTTCCAAACAACACAACAACAACACAGCATCAATAACTTAAAATTATCTAAACTTAACTAAACTTAACTTAATAACTTATTGTAGACATTTTGGGTAGTTAACGCATTATTTTTAATCTTAAAAATCGTTTATTTATTTCTAATTACATAAAGGTCTATCGGAATTCAAACTAAATAAGAATAGATTTTCGTGGTTTTTAAAATGTTTAACTCTCTCGTCTCGAAATAATTGATTTTTGAATAGTTGATTTACGCTTCGAATCACCCGCGAGTATTTTTGTATTAACTAGGAGAATGCCTAGCGAAGGCCTTTTCTCAGTTTTAATTCTTTTCATTTTTCTCAAAAGTTTAGTTTGGGATAGGTCTGAACTCGGCCATTAAGTTTCGGCAAGTTTTGGAAAGACATCCAACAACTTGTTGAACTTGTGTTTGTGAGAGAGTAAGATTCAGCAAGTTTTGGACAGACATCCAACAACTGGTTGAACTTAGGTGTGTGTGAGTTTCGTTGAGATTCAACAACGGTGGTTTTCTGGGGAGCGAAAAAGCCTTCCAGGAAGCCGATGTCCCGTGACCGATGATCACGAAAACGTATGGCTGAATGTATGAATGTGTGAGTGATTGGAATGGCTGAAGGAAGAATTGGGTTGATAGCTGGGAAGTTCACTCTTGAGAGAGCTAACCAAGCGAGAAGTTGAGGAAAATACGAGAAAAATTTAAAGGATATTAAATCGAGGAAAAGTTTTGAAATTTAAAGTAAATTGAAGTTCGAAATTTTTTTTGTGAGTTGGTAATAAAAGGAAAAGAGGAAAGGTGATTCGAGGAGTGAGGAAACTAGGAACGAGTTTCGAGGAGATAGAGGAGAAACAGAAATTCTAAGAGGAAAATTACCAGGACAAAAAAGATAAGTAGAGTGGTAATTTTTGTGTGAGTTTTTGGGATAAAGAGTTTCGAAAGATCTTATTCGGTTTAATTTTAACTGTTCACTTAATCTTTTAATTGCGATTTTATCCCTATTTATTTTGGGACGCGGTGTTTCTTTTTTTACTGTGCGTTAACGGCCCATTTTGCGTTTTCGTTTTCTTTGTTTTTGGCTCAACGGTTCCCCGTGAGCAGCTATAAAATTCCCTTTGTTCATTTATTTATTCGAAAAAATTTTGGGTTTTTATCCTGGTTTATCCAAGGTTTCCCAAATAAAAATAATTTAAAGTCCCCATCTGGGAATATACAAATCGTGTTTCATTTCATTTTTCGTCTTATATTCATTTAATAATTAGATTTGGAATTTTGCTAATTCGTTCTAACTAAAATTCCTGGCGCCCATTATTTATTACAAGTACCCCACTGTACTTGTAATAAAATATATTTCGTATATTTTGATTGATAGAATCAATCTCCCTTTTATCATCGCTTACTTTTTTTTTCCTCGCTGAACCCAGCCCAGCTGAGCAGCCGTGGTGGTAGCTTTCATAAACAAGCTACTGTTGCACTTTTTCGTGTCTCTTTTTCTTATCTTCTTTCGTTGACTTCTTTTGGTTGGTTTGACATTTCTGTCAAAAGAACCAGAAGTCATAAGTCGTAACTCATTTGTTTAATCGTGTTGCGCATTTGTAAAATTTGTTTAATTAATTTATTCGCGATCGTTTAGTTGGTTTGTTTTCTTGATAAACCAATTATATTTGTATAAAAAGGTGTTGAATACCCACCCCCATCCACGAGAAGGAAAAAGTGTAACAAATTGGCACCCGAACGTGGGGCTTCTGTGTGGAAAAAGAAGTGAAAATATCCCTATTGAAAGTGTCTTCTCCTGTGCAATCAGGGAAGTGTGTTTGTTCTGAGTGTCTTTTTAATGTTTTATTAAGTTCGAATTACTTTCTAAATTGTTTTATTTTCCATAGGTAATTAGACGAAAAGTCTTAAAATTCTAAAGAAGTGGCCCAACATACATACATACATACTTACTTACTCAGATCCATTGTTTGTTTTGCTTGAGGAAAATTGGAAACCTAGGAATCAAAAGGGGAAATACATACATACATATGTACATAAGGTTTTTATACATAAGTGCATCTGGTTTATTGTGAGTATAATTTAT
This sequence comes from Dasysyrphus tricinctus, assembly GCA_963921185.1. Taxonomy (NCBI): domain Eukaryota; kingdom Metazoa; phylum Arthropoda; class Insecta; order Diptera; family Syrphidae; genus Dasysyrphus; species Dasysyrphus tricinctus. Next base: position 167,430,202 of record OY992532.1, on the reverse strand, counting down.
TTGATTTCAATTACAATTGAATCGTATTTTATATTTCACATTATATTATATACATACATACCTACATATTTTCATAATTTTTCGAGAACATAATAGAGTAGTTTTTTTTATTGCAATTTTCCCGTTTGTTTATGTTTCTTCGGTGCGTAGTTGAACATAAAGGTCCTGTATTGGGTTTTTAATTTTTTCTTTCAAAAAATTTTGCGAATCGGTTTAATTTATAATTCTTTTTATTAAATAATTTTCGGTGAGATTTAATTATTTTGATAATCCCCTCGTTGTTTTTATTGATCAAAAAAATTTTCGGAAAAGTGTTAACGACACTTTGAATAGTTTTTTGTCGTTTCGATTTGTTGTTTGAGATTTACTTTTTTCTTGTTTTTCGAGTGGAATAGGGATTCGGATTTTGAAGAAATAAGTGTTGAATAGTTTAGTTGAGTTATTTGCAAAATTTTTAGAAAATATTTTTGAATTGTTGGAAAGTTTTTCTGCAGTAATAACAAAGAGAATTGGTACTGTGGAACAAACTTTTCTTGCATATTGAACTATAGTTTTTTTTAATTCTGATATTTCTGGTAGTCATTTTTATAAAACTAGGGTTACCAACGTTGTAGGAATAACTTATATTTTGGTTTTTCAAATATTTTATCGAGTGAAAAATTATTTTAAAACTTTTACAAAATGAATATAGGAAGGTTATCCCAAGATGAGTTAGCGTATGAGATGAGGGTTAGAGGTTTAAAGGTAGACACCGTAGAGGTTATGAGGAAGGCTCTAAGATCCTCAAGATTACTTGTGAGACAGGATTCGTTAGAGAATAGTAGGGTTTATCCATTTACTTTTGAGGAGGATCATGATGCCGTTAAGGCAAAAATCGATGAGATTAAAATATTGCTTAAGGATCCACCGCAGAATCCAAAATCTTCCGAGTTCATCAAAATAAATTCAAAGATAGAATGGAGTATAGGGCGGTTAGGTAGAACTCCATGTAAATTAGAAGAACAGGAAGATGAGATTAGTGCTCTTAAGAATGAGCTTTTGATTTTGTTAGGTGATCTCAATGGTGAGAATGAGGATAGTGAATTGGAAGAAGAGCCACCCAAAAGGACTCCAGTGAAGAGACAACTTAAAGTTCAAACCGAACAAATAGTACAAAATAGTCCGGCAAAACCTACTGGTTCCAAGGAAGTTGTTCAAACAGTTAGGCAAATTGTCTCGGAATCTGAACAAAATACAGAGAGTGCTAGGGTTATAGATGTTAGGATACCAGAGCGAGGTATAGAGCGGGTAGTGCTCCAAGAAAGATGTTTTGAGCGGATAGGTAAATGGGGTGTCAAGTTTACTGGTGAGTCGGATAGCTCATCAGTAAATTCTTTCTTAGAACGGGTTGAGGAACTTAGAATTGCGAACAATGTTCCAGAGAGTCATCTTTTTAAGTCAGCGACTGAACTTTTGTCAGGTAGGGCACTCATGTGGTTCAGAACTGTTAGAGAGGATATAGGTGATTGGCAGGAATTTGTTAAAGAACTCAAAGCCGAGTTCTTACCCGCGAACTACGATGACCTTCTTCTAGAAGAAATCAATCGTCGAACGCAAGGTAGAGATGAGTCTTTTGGTAGTTATTTGAGTGTTATGAGGACTTTGTTTAGGCGGTTATCAGAACCATTAACTGAGGGAAGAAAATTAACAATTCTTAAAAAGAACGTCGATCCATTCTTCCAAAAGCAAATTGCGTTTGCTAAACCAAGTTCAGTTAAGGAACTTGCGGTGCTTGGAAGGGAAATGGATACTCTTAAAGTAAACGTGGATACATTTACTCCACCTTCTAGAGGGAAGAGTCTTTTAGAACCAGAATGTGGTTACCGTCCGAGCACGGCTTCACAGCCAAGAGTTGCGGTGGCTACCCCAGCTCCAGAAAACCCTCCTCCACCTCGTCGCATTATAAAATGTTTTAATTGTAATCGTGAAGGTCATTTTGCTAGTTCTTGTTCGGCTCCTAGGCGTTGTTTTGGTTGTGGTATGGTAGGGGTTTCTCGCAATAATTGTCAACGTTGTTCGGGAAATGGGAACCGAACTCTCGGGCCAGCAGGACGAGATGTTCGCAGAGTTTAATAGGGTCGCCTGCTGGCGATCAGCTGGTTAATCAGGTTCAATTAGGCTTCACATTAGCAGTTAATGGTAGGGACACTAGGCCATATTTAGATGTCAAGATTTATGGAGTTAGGTTTTTAGGTTTATTGGATTCGGGTGCTTCACGAACCATTATAGGAGGGGATGGGTGTAGGTTTTTAAAAGAGTTAGGGCTTAAAATAGAAAAATCTAAAATTGGGTCTGTAGCACTAGCCGATGGGGCAGGAGTAGGAGTTGCAGGATGTGTAACTCTCCCCATCGAAGTTGAAGGAAAAGCTATCCTTTTGGAGTGCCTGGTAATTCCAAGCCTCCCACATCGTTTGATCCTGGGTGCAGATTTTTGGGCACTCTCGGGCATAGTCCCAGATTTGAGTTCAGGTGTGTGGAACTTTTCAGATCAAGAGCGTTTAACAGCCATAGCAGAAGATGTAGGTGTTATAAGGGAAATTTTAGACTTAGATGAAAATGAGAAGAAAAGTTTAGAATCCGTTTTAGTAGAACTATTTAATAGCATGAGTGAGGGCTTAGGGTGTACGAATTTAGTAGAGCATAAGATTAGGACGTCCGCAGAACCAATCAAACAGAGATATTATCCGGTGTCGCCGGCCATCCAAGAACATATAGATAAAGAGCTTCAGGAAATGTTAGAGTCAGGGGTAATCGAAAAATCGAAAAGCCCATGGGCCTCTCCGATTTTATTAGTCAAAAAGAAGGATGGAAAATATAGGTTCTGCGTTGACTATAGAAAGCTTAATGAGGTTACGGACAGAGATGCATACCCTCTCCCTTTTATAACAGCAATTGTGGACAAACTTCGGAATGCGAAGTATTTGTCCTCCTTAGATATCAAATCCGCCTATTGGCAAATTCCAATGGAGGAAGAATCGAAAAGGTTCACAGCCTTCACCGTGCCGGGTAGAGGACTGTACCAATTTCGGAGAATGCCGTTTGGTTTGCATAACTCGCCGGCTACGTGGCAAAGGTTTATTGACGAGGTTTTGGGTCCTGACTTAGAACCATACGTCTTTGTGTACCTTGACGACATTATCATCGTCACCGATTCTTTCAATAAACATTTAGACATTTTAAAAGAAGTTTTCAAAAGGTTGAGGGAAGCCGGTCTTAAAGTAGGTAGGGAAAAGTGTAATTTTTGTAGGCCCTCTTTAAAGTTTTTGGGGTATGTAGTTGACAGAAATGGACTTCACGTCGATCCGGAAAAAGTTCAAAGCATGTTGGAAATTCCAGCCCCCAAAAACGTTAAAGAAGTTAGAAGTTTCGTAGGGACGATTTCTTGGTACAGAAGGTTTGTACCAAATTTCGCCATATTAGTTAGGCCCCTTACTGATCTCTTAAAGAAAAGTAAGAAGTTTTTATGGACCCAAGAGTGTGAGGATAGCTTCAGGAAAGCCAAAGAATGTTTGGTTACGGCACCGATTTTGACATGTCCTGATTTTTCTAGACCGTTTGTAGTTCAGACAGACGCGTCAGACTACGGAATCGGGGCCGTACTATCTCAAAATTTTGAAGAGGGGGAAAAAGCAGTATGCTATATTAGTAGGTCATTAAATAGGAGCGAAAGGAATTATTCAACCACTGAAAAGGAATGCTTGGCCGTACTTTGGGCAATTGAAAAGTTACGTCCGTATGTTGAAGGAGTTCGATTTACGGTCGTGACTGATCATTACTCTTTGGTGTGGTTAAGCAACCTTAAAGATCCGCAGGGTAGATTGGCCAGATGGGCCATTAGACTCCAACAATTTGACTTCAAGATAATCCATAGAAAGGGGAAAGAACATGTAGTTCCTGACATGTTATCGCGGGGAGTTCCGGTAGTAGCTGGAATTTCGGAAGCGGAATCGGACCCTTGGGTAATCAAAATGTTGTCTTTTGTAGAGAAGAATCCTTTAGCGTACCCGTCCTGGAGAATAGAGGATGGGCGACTTTTTAAACACGTAAAGTTAGGTCATTTAGTAGTTCACGATGATAAAGCAGAATGGAAGCTAGTAGTAGGAAAAAAAGATAGGTTAGGAATTTTAGGTGAATGCCATGATAGTCCACTAGCTGGACACATGGGCGTTCGAAAAACTTTTGCTAGGGTCTGTGAAAAGTATTATTGGCCCAAGATGAGGGGCGATATTACTAAATATGTTAGGAACTGCAAAATATGCCAACAAGTGAAGCCTATAAACGATAAACCAGCTGGTCTTATGACGGAAAGGATAGGGACTTCTAAGCCATGGGAAATGATTTGTGTAGACTTGGTTGGTCCACTTCCCAAATCTACGAAGGGTTTTATGTACATTTTGACTGTTGTCGATTATTTTACAAAGTTTCCTCTTTTATTTGCTCTACGGTCTGCTACTGCTAAGGCAGTTTGTAAAGAATTAGAAGACAACGTGTTTTTGCTGTTTGGGGTTCCGAAATGTATCGTGTGTGACAATGGTCCGCAGTTTCGTAGTAGGGAATTAAAATTGCTTTGCGAATCGTACGCATCAAGGATTAGGTTTACAGCGCATTATCACCCGCAAGCAAACCCGGCAGAGCGCATAAATCAGATCATCAAAACGACTCTTCGAGCATACGTCTCTGAAAATCATAGAAGTTGGGATTCGCAGTTGGCAAAGGTAGCCTGCGCAATCAAAACTTCGCAACATGAGGTTTTAGGGATGTCACCGTACCTTGCTAATTTTGGTAGGAATATGGCAACTAGTGGCCATGATGTAGGGTACAGAGGTAGTAGTAGTGATAGTAATCAAACTACGGATTTAGGTGCTCAATTTAAGAAGCTACAGGAAGACATAGCTAAGAAATTAGAGTCGGCAAGTAGCAAGACAGCAAAAGCTTATAATCTCAGAAGGAGAGACACACAGTATCAACCTGGCGATCTGGTGTGGAGAAGAAATTTTACGCTGTCCGATGCAGCAACATATTACGCATCAAAGTTGGCTACAAAATTTGTGGGGCCTTTTAAGGTTAGCAAGCGTGTGTCACCATGGACATACTTGCTAATGGATGAAAAGGGGAAAGATCGAGGGACATGGCATGTAAAAGATTTGAAACCTTATGTTGATAACTAAGGCAAAAGTCCCTTAATCTTTTTTCTTCAAAATCATTGTAATTTTTTTTTATATTTTGTTTTTTTAAGACTTTTTTTTTAAATAACTTTTTTAATACTTTTATATTACATGCCATTCTTTTTTTTTTCTTTTTATATAGATTTTTTTTAACTAATTGATGATGAAAGTCCTTATGTTGTGTTGTTCACCTTTCTTAACCTTTATCCTGTTCTAGCCTTAAGAAATGGTTTACTTTTCTTTGAAAGGTAAACACATTTCTTGGGAGGAAAGGGTGGGATTTGTTACGGTAAAATTTACCGCAACAATGACCAGCCTTCGAATCCTTTGTTCCCTTTTCAATTTTCCGTTGTGGCTGCAAAATACTAGTGAAGTTGAGGGCAACCATGGTATCATCAACCAGTGGTGTACTTCGCTAGAATTTTGCAAAAGCAACAAAACAGGTGTACGAGTAATTTTTGATAACCTTCGAATGGAACGGGCGGTTCCACAATCTACAGACGTATGTACGGATGAGCGGATGAGCTCAAGAAGTAACGAGTCAGGTGGACTCTTACTTGTTTCCAAACAACACAACAACAACACAGCATCAATAACTTAAAATTATCTAAACTTAACTAAACTTAACTTAATAACTTATTGTAGACATTTTGGGTAGTTAACGCATTATTTTTAATCTTAAAAATCGTTTATTTATTTCTAATTACATAAAGGTCTATCGGAATTCAAACTAAATAAGAATAGATTTTCGTGGTTTTTAAAATGTTTAACTCTCTCGTCTCGAAATAATTGATTTTTGAATAGTTGATTTACGCTTCGAATCACCCGCGAGTATTTTTGTATTAACTAGGAGAATGCCTAGCGAAGGCCTTTTCTCAGTTTTAATTCTTTTCATTTTTCTCAAAAGTTTAGTTTGGGATAGGTCTGAACTCGGCCATTAAGTTTCGGCAAGTTTTGGAAAGACATCCAACAACTTGTTGAACTTGTGTTTGTGAGAGAGTAAGATTCAGCAAGTTTTGGACAGACATCCAACAACTGGTTGAACTTAGGTGTGTGTGAGTTTCGTTGAGATTCAACAACGGTGGTTTTCTGGGGAGCGAAAAAGCCTTCCAGGAAGCCGATGTCCCGTGACCGATGATCACGAAAACGTATGGCTGAATGTATGAATGTGTGAGTGATTGGAATGGCTGAAGGAAGAATTGGGTTGATAGCTGGGAAGTTCACTCTTGAGAGAGCTAACCAAGCGAGAAGTTGAGGAAAATACGAGAAAAATTTAAAGGATATTAAATCGAGGAAAAGTTTTGAAATTTAAAGTAAATTGAAGTTCGAAATTTTTTTTGTGAGTTGGTAATAAAAGGAAAAGAGGAAAGGTGATTCGAGGAGTGAGGAAACTAGGAACGAGTTTCGAGGAGATAGAGGAGAAACAGAAATTCTAAGAGGAAAATTACCAGGACAAAAAAAGATAAGTAGAGTGGTAATTTTTGTGTGAGTTTTTGGGATAAAGAGTTTCGAAAGATCTTATTCGGTTTAATTTTAACTGTTCACTTAATCTTTTAATTGCGATTTTATCCCTATTTATTTTGGGACGCGGTGTTTCTTTTTTTACTGTGCGTTAACGGCCCATTTTGCGTTTTCATTTTCTTTGTTTTTGGCTCAACGGTTCCCCGTGAGCAGCTATAAAATTCCCTTTGTTCATTTATTTATTCGAAAAAATTTTGGGTTTTTATCCTGGTTTATCCAAGGTTTCCCAAATAAAAATAATTTAAAGTCCCCATCTGGGAATATACAAATCGTGTTTCATTTCATTTTTCGTCTTATATTCATTTAATAATTAGATTTGGAATTTTGCTAATTCGTTCTAACTAAAATTCCTGGCGCCCATTATTTATTACAAGTACCCCACTGTACTTGTAATAAAATATATTTCGTATATTTTGATTGATAGAATCAATCTCCCTTTTATCATCGCTTACTTTTTTTTTCCTCGCTGAACCCAGCCCAGCTGAGCAGCCGTGGTGGTAGCTTTCATAAACAAGCTACTGTTGCACTTTTTCGTGTCTCTTTTTCTTATCTTCTTTCGTTGACTTCTTTTGGTTGGTTTGACATTTCTGTCAAAAGAACCAGAAGTCATAAGTCGTAACTCATTTGTTTAATCGTGTTGCGCATTTGTAAAATTTGTTTAATTAATTTATTCGCGATCGTTTAGTTGGTTTGTTTTCTTGATAAACCAATTATATTTGTATAAAAAGGTGTTGAATACCCACCCCCATCCACGAGAAGGAAAAAGTGTAACAAACTGATCGCTCCACACCCTTAGATTTTTTAGTGGGTCCAACGTTGCTTAGTTCCATGTTAATTGTATATTCCTTAATTTCTTCATTTCTGAATTTCTGACGGGATTCAGCTTTTTCTTCTGGTGTGGTTAAGACTTTCAAAGTACCTTTATAATTTTGATATTTAACCTATAAAATGGATCAGAGGGGTATTATTATTCTCATCCTTCATCATACCCAACACTTTTTTATTAACATATGGTATACTATAAACATTTGGTTCATGATATTACTGATATCATAATTTGCATGGCAATCTCTTTTTATTAGTTGATAAGGATCAAGATTACGAATTTCGTAGATAATAGAATCGGTGCCCGTATGTGATGTATTTTTGTTGATATTAGCCCTATTTTTTATATGTATTTGTATATTCATTAAAAAAAAAGTAGAATGTCAAGTACAACAACAAAAACGACAACAACAACAACAATACGGAGACGGTAGTATTGTCGACTCAAAAATCAAGATCAACCTACACGTTTTCAATTCTCAAAAAAACAAGTGATACGAAAAATATGTTTGTGCTTGTTCCACGATTACCATTTATTATAAACGGTGACTAAGGTCCAAAGTCTAACCGTTGTTGATAACGTTGTTAAGTCTTAGAATTCGTTCCTGATTCAGGTATTCAAACAGGTTTACAAACAGGTAAACAGGTGTACAAACAGGTAAGAAGTATGGAGCAGTTTGGATTATCTAACTTGGTATCTATGTCCATAGATATAGGTATGCATGTACCGGTTCCAATAGGGCAATTCAAAACAGGGAGTTCAATACAGGGTAGTTCGATACAGGGCAGTTCAAAACAGGGCAGTTCAAAACAGGGTAGTTCGATACAGGGCAGTTCAATACAGGGCTGTTTAAAACAGAAGGCAGTTCAATACAGGGCTGTTTAATCAGAACAATTCAATACAGGTAGTTTAAAACAATAACAGGAGAAAACAAATTTCAAACTGATTTTAAACAACAAAGTCTTACGTATTTAACCTCGTTATGTTGATTTTGTGAAACGTAACCATATGTTCTTAACCTCGTTCACAACGTGGTTTGGGTTTTTATATTATGTTCTAAACCTCGTTAATAACGTGTTTAGGTTTGTATATTATGTTCTAAACCTCGCTCACATAACATGTCTTGGGTTAGTGCTTATATATATTATAGGATCCCACATTGTAGGTATTTGATTAAATATCATTTGTAAGGATAAGAATGATTCACACTTTTTTCCACACGATGAATTAAAAAAAAAAAAAAATTGGGTGCCAAGTTTGCTGCAGAACTTACTCAACCATCGTTGCACACATCAATTTTGTATTAGTTGGAGTAGGAGTGACATAGATTTTGAATTGGGTGGATTAGGAGCTACCCAACCAAATAAGCAATATGCCAAATATTGAACTATCCTGTTATTGTTTTAAACTACCTGTATTGAATTGTTCTGATTAAACAGCCCTGTATTGAACTGCCTTCTGTTTTAAACAGCCCTGTATTGAACTGCCCTGTTTTGAACTGCTCTGTTTTGAACTGCCCTGTTTTGAACTGCCCTGTATCGAACTACCCTGTATTGAACTCCCTGTTTGGAATTGCCCTATTGGAACCGGTACATGCATACCTATATCTATGGACATAGATACCAAGTTAGATAATCCAAACTGCTCCATACTGCTTACCTGTTTGTACACCTGTTTACCTGTTTGTAAACCTGTTTGAATACCTGAATCAGGAACGAATTCTAAGACTTAACCACGTTATCAACAACGGTTAGACTTTGGACCTTAGTCACCGTTTATAATAAATGGTAATCGTGGAACAAGCACAAACATATTTTTCGTATCACTTGTTTTTTTGAGAATTGAAAACGTGTAGGTTGATCTTGATTTTTGAGTCGACAATACTACCGTCTCCGTATTGTTGTTGTTGTTGTCGTTTTTGTTGTTGTACTTGACATTCTACTTTTTTTTTAATGAATATACAAATACATATAAAAAATAGGGCTAATATCAACAAAAATACATCACATACGGGCACCGATTCTATTATCTACGAAATTCGTAACCTTGATCCTTATCAACTAATAAAAAGAGATTGCCATGCAAATTATGATATCAGTAATATCATGAACCAAATGTTTATAGTATACCATATGTTAATAAAAAAGTGTTGGGTATGATGAAGGATGAGAATAATAATACCCCTCTGATCCATTTTATAGGTTAAATATCAAAATTATATAGGTACTTTGAAAGTCTTAACCACACCAGAAGAAAAAGCTGAATCCCGTCAGAAATTCAGAAATGAAGAAATTAAGGAATATACAATTAACATGGAACTAAGCAACGTTGGACCCACTAAAAAATCTAAGGGTGTGGAGCGATCAGTTCTTAAAACAAAGATAACATTTGAGGATTATGTTGGATGTTTGGAGAACTATAAGGAGTTGTCAATTGACCAAAATGTGAAACGAAAATTGCTCTTTGTCCTTATGATAACAAGAAATATCTCATACCGGATTCTTATGATACTCTACCATGAGCTCATTACTCTTTAAATGCCAAAGCAAAATGTGAAGATGAAGCCGAAACGTGTGCTCAAAAGAGGAAAATTTTATAGTCGCTTCATGGGAAGGTCTTATAAAACTTTGTTAAAACAAAATTTTACTTTTATTATAAATTGCTGATCTAGTACATCATTTTTACTGTTACATTTTAGCGATTACATATATTGCAACACTATATTAACCAAATGTAACGTTGTTGATTTCTTTATCCATACTTTATTATTCCTACAAAACATTAACTGATAGCTTCGGTGACCTTGATAATTTTTTTTATCTGCACACTATTTTTTCATCCATGTAAAACTTTCAATCCACATAACAAAGTAGAATTATGAAATTAAATGTTTTCGGGTATTTTTATTATTTAATATTTATATATTCTCTTTATTGCTGTTGCCTATATTTTCAAAATTAGTTCGTCCCTTTTGTATTTCGTAATCAACTGCTGTCATAAAAAATGCTAGAAAATAAAAATAAAAAATAAAACATTAGGCATTTTTTCAATTGACTTTATTATGTATATGTATGTGTATGTATATATTCTTATTAACATTTGAGAAAATCAAGAATGAAATACGAAATTAATTATTCTTATTTCTATTTATAATTATAATATTTTTGTATTTGTATTTATTAAATAGTATCCTTATAGTTATAGGTTTAATATCTTTTAAGTATGTAATATCTTACTAAATCTATATTTATTGTTTTTGTTAAGTCTCTATTTTAGTTCATTATCATATTATTATGTTACGTTGAAATTCATCAGAATTGTTTAAATAAACACAAATTATGCTTTACTATACTCTTACATCGGTTTACAAAATTAAATTTTTTTATAATACATAATTGGAATATTCTTCTACTTAATATACATATTTTATGATACAAAAATTTTGTCTTTACTCATTACATTATATCTTAAAGTTTAAAAAATCAACTTAATTTTATTATAAATATCAATATTTTATTAACACATAAATTTCTTTGATATAGTACTTTATGTAGGTATATCTTAAAACTAATTTTAGATAAAATAATAGTCTTCTATACGCTTACTACCCCACGCTAAAGTTTTAGATGAATTAGGGATAACAAATCTTTTATCATCATCAGCAGTAAGACTGATCTTATTTATTAATTGTGTGTAAATAAAATGTTTATCACTTCTAAAACAGTATATCTTTTTTAATAAAGATGTAGACGGGTTATTTAGACAATCTCTAAAATCATTTAGAGTTATCTCATTTGCTACAATATTTTTTTTAATCCCTTTTATTTTCTTAACTATATCATCTTCAGTGACAATGCAGTAGGATTTCGATTTGGTGCCTACAAATTCAAGCAGCAATTTGCCTGAACACTCATCTTTAAACTTTCCTAAGACCTTTTTATTCACTCTTGGAATATTATATTGATTATTCTTTGGATAATCACTTGTATCAAAATAATTTAAATTTTTGTTTATATCATCATACAAATCCTCTGTTTCAAATTCATAAATAAGTGAATCAGTATCAGTATATAATAGCTGTAACTTATCACCATATTTATCTTTCATAAAATTGTAATGAAAGTCATACATTAAGGTCTTAGATAAGTCCAGAATAGAAAACCCAACGTATGTAGGCTTATCATACTTAACCTTCAATCGACTCATTTGAATGACAACTAAGTTCTCATGTATAATCGAACAACTATGAAAATTTGGTTTACTTATAAGAGAATTTGCCCCCATACGTTTACCATTATTATCCCATTTTGTAATTAGTTTTACATCAACTCTTTTTTCTACATTTTCCATAGTTTTACCAAAAACACTGTTATTCATTAATTTATAAAAGTCTTTCTCAAAATCATTATTTGATTGGGTTCTTAAATGCGTATTAAGATCGATATACGATTTTAACCATGCATTTTGATTGAACTCTAGGACTTTATGTACTTTTTTCAATACTAATCCGTTTGATAGACATTGTTTAAGGTTTCGGTAATGGATAACATATCGTGTTTTATTAAATTGATTTGCAATTAATTTTGAGTTTTTGGAATTTGTATATGGAGGTTTTATGTTTTCAGGGCAAAATGGTAGTTCATTATGCAAATCATGCAAAAACTCGGGATAATCTAAATCTACACATAAAATATAACCTTTATTTGAATCATCAGGTATTGATTCTATATTTAAACTTTTAAATTCCTCTTCATTTAACCATCGAAACTTGTTGATGGGAAGATATTGACTCATTGCCCATCCATACAAATTATTTGCATCGAAATACCCCAAAAAAGATGATTTTTTAGTCTCATCAAAGTTTGCCATATATTTATTATTAGCCTTAGCATATCTTCCGCTGCATTGGCTTAAACCTCCTCTTATACCTTTTTGTATAAAGTGGGTCATATCAACATCTGTAAAAAGTTCTAATTCCACTTTTGTACTTTTCAGCATTGCATCCCAGCTTAGACCTGGTGCTGTATAATACTGACAGGGATCAAGATCATACGTTTTAATACAAACATTCCGGAAATTTTCAAAAACATCTGCTAGAAGCATAACATCGGTTTTTAAATAAATATCACTGTATTCTCCTAATGTCTTTATATTGAAGGTATTCCATACTCTTTGAGCATGTAAATAATCATCATTAGTTATATTTGAAGAATTTAAAGTGCTATAAAAAGCTGACTTTGGAGGAAGATGAGTTTCTTCAAGTTTTAGAGATGATGTAACATATTCATATGGAAAAATACCTTTTTTAGTAACTAAATTAAACATATCCTCCTCTGGGAAAGCCTTTTTAGTTTCAATAAATTGTTCTGAATTTAAATTCTTTGATAGTTTCTCAATACTAGAAGCCATAAACCTTAAGGAATCTATAAATCTAAGTTGAATGCTGCTTTTAAAAGTATCCCCTTTAATGTATTTAGTAAATGAGATATATCGTTCTTTGTTTGCGGGTATCACATCGATTTTTTCATCATTATCACCAAATTCTTTTACAATAAAGTGTGAATCATAGCCACTTAAGTTATGTAATATAACTGGAATTAAATTGGGTATTTGATATTTCAAATTACATTCAGAATGTGCAGCACCTCGAAATTCTCCTGTGAGATGATCATGATCTCTTACCCGATTTTCATTTAAAACATCACAACATATAAAACAGGTCTTAGAATTTTTAAAATTGTCTTTTTCCTTATCAGTTAATTTTTTCATTGGAGTCACTTCTCTTAATATTAATTGAATACGCTGTGCTTCATCTATCAAGTTATTCATAAAAACCTTGGGGCAGCTATCACCTCGGTACAATACAAATTTACTTAATGAATCATCAAAATTACATTTAATATAATACGCAAAGCTAAAAGGTTCATGAAGTTGAACGTTGCTCGAAAATGATGCTAAAGGATTTGGTGAACAAGTATTGATTGGTTTTAAAGCTGCTTCAAAATCAGCATAAATAACAAATGGAACACGCATTTTTTTATTAAAGTTTTTAAATTTTAAAATATTATTAACTTCGGTTGGTAATACTGTATGCACCTTATTGCAATCATGTTTGGGATATTAAGACTAGCTTCACAACGGAAGTATATTAAACATCCATCACATAACCATTTTGTACACTTATGTTTAGAAATTTGGGTGCTTACTAGTCTATTTAAGTTTTTAATCCAACAATAATGTTTGTTCTCACCATTTTCTACATATAATAAGTTTATATGCTTTTCCTTTTTATCACTACTATAAAACACAGGTTACAATAGTATTATTTTCTAAACCATACACATTAACACTTAAATTATTAAGTTTTTCAAATTGGGAAATTTTTTTTATATCCATCGGGAATTTTACGCCGCTTAAATTAAGAACTCCAGAATAATGAGGATATGAAGAAACTCGATCAGCATGATGGTTAGCAGGATGTAGTGCAGATACAATAGCCCAGGCAAAGCATGCATTATCATTGTTTTTAACATTGATGATAGCTTTTTTCAATTGTATATTCATTGGTAATTCGGTATACGATGATCCACGCATAGGGTTGTATTTATTAATGTTGATTTCAAGGTAAAGTACATCTTGTAAGGCCCATCCACTATCACGCTCCTGAAATTCTTCACTCTTAGCTATGATGTCTCCAGTAAAAGTGTTATAAATTTCTTTTAAATCACTTGATTGGTTTAGGATTTTATATTTTGTATTAAAAGATTTAATGTCAGTCACCATTTTTTCACTAGCATTATCTTTTACATATAGTCCGAACATTTCAAAAGCGACTTTTATAACACTTTCAACCTCCATAGTTTTCTTTACAAGTTCTATAATAATAGCTTCTTGCTTCTCCATAAAGTCCTTATATCCAATTTGACGATCACAATCTCGAACTCTATAGCTTTTTATACAGTTCTTGAAAGCCGTAGATATAACTTCAACGTTTCCTCCATACCCATCATGCTTGCTACAAGCATTTGTTTTGTGCAAATCACTCTTTAGGTGACCTTGAAACATTGATTTCATGACACCCAGCTTGCAAATATTGCAATGTTTGATTTCATCATTCAAATCACCTTCAATTTTAATCCGTTTATTTTCAACATCAGATTGAGAGTTTTTCCTTTTTTTTGATATTGCGTTGTATGAAACGATTTCATGATGATTTTTCTTCATGTGATAGCTATAATTCCTAGCGTTATCAAAAACCGTACCACATTTATCACACAGAATTGAAACTTTTTTATCATGATTCATCTGCCTATGACGCGCAAGACTATCCCGTCTAGTGAACGTGGTTTGACAGTGTTCGCAAGTAAACATATTTGCTTAGAGCTTGTCACAGATTTTAGAAGAGAATGTTTGCCAAAAGTTTATATTGCTTGAATGTTATTATTCTTGAAAAAGTTTCACTTTTAACGACCTAAATAACTGGGAAACAGTGTTTTCATTTATACTATGTTTATAATATTTAAACAATATTCTTGGATAAGTTTCCCTTTTAGCGAACTTAATAACTGGGTAATAGTGTTTTTTTTATAAATTTATTTATAATATTTAAACAATCTTATGATAATATAATAGACCGCACAATTGATGTCTATCCACAAATATTTCACAAAGAACTCAGCAAAAGACGTCATACATCGAGTTTTTATAAGAAAATTAACTATCAGTGTTACCCACATTAGTAAGAAAAAATGTACCACAATCTAAAAAGTAGTATAATGTAGTACATAATGCAGCATAACGTAGAATAGATATAGAACTTTAAAGGTAGCAGCGTACTAGATTGTATTAAATGGTTGATACTCCTTTTCTTAAACATTCACAAAACACCCAAAAACACCCGGTATTGGCAACTCCAAGCGACGACAAACTAACAAAGGTACATGTATTGCACTTAAGCACTAACATACATACCTATCAAAAATCCCTACTCACAGTCTTATAACCATCTTAATCTAAATTTCCTGCAACCAGCACCCCTACACAATACTTTTCAACACAACATACATACATATACGAGTAAGTATAACATGATACAACATGAATTCATAGCCATGTAACTCCCTACTATTAATAGCACTACAAATCTATAAATAAACATACAAAAATACATAAATATGTACATACATACGTCTCTCTACGCACAAAACAAATCATCTTTATCATGAAAAGGTTTCAATAAACATGTTTAAACATGATGTCATAAACCATACACATTTTTTTAATGCACTTTATTCAAATACTCAACTCATGACGATCACCACGACCACGACGCGATCCCCCCACCCGACAAGCACTTTTCCCTCATCTCAAATATATTCTTATCAAAATACCATATATTTATAAACTCTTACACTGACCCCACGGCGGCGATCACCATCATTTTAATATATTCTAATCTAATCATTTCCCTCAAAAATTAAATATTATTTTCTAATTCATTCATACATTTCTCACACACTCACCCAAGCAACACTATCAACCCAACGAGCCGCGCGCCACCACGCCGCGCCGCCACCAACATCAAAACCTCCACACAAGCCTGCCGCCATCCACCGTAACACATCTATGGCTGCCACTTCCAACCCCAAAAAATTCATTACAAAGGTTACCATCCTCTTTGGTGCGCGCTCCTAACTGATGTACCAGTCAACGACAAAACCCACTTACAATCACCGACCAAAAAGATGCCTGCGTTGGCAACCATAAAAGAACCTAGATTGCCTTTACTCTCCATACAAATGTGTCAGAATGATGGACCAATGCCTTGGGCGGTTGGGTGGGTCCAGAATCCCCCAAAACACACTACTTATGTGAATAATTAATAAAATATGGAGTCTCACTGTCACACCCGTAACGATGGAAACACCCATAAATGACAAAAAAAGAAAGGTAATAAGGCTCCCTATAAAAAAGACAATTGCAGTTTTTTTGTACAAGTAGCTGTTCCAAGAAATTAGCTTAATCATGTTCTTCAATTCACTTTTTGTAAATTTGAGGAAAAAAAATTAATTTGAATGTTCAGTACCTATTCCACCTAAAATGACTTCAGTCCATGTGGATTGGTATTTCGAACATACAAATTCGTGTTTAACATTCCGATCATTAACTATTTAAATGCGAATTCCATTCATATTTTTTGTCAACTCAAATCATATAGTTTGACGAAGATTTGAAAAAAATCTGACCTTCAATTTATAATTATTTATAGTTACGAGTATTATTATATCTAATATTGACCCATATTAAAACAAAAATGTATATTACATTTAAAAAAAAAAAATTACCGTTACAGCTGATTTTTACATTTCGAAAACGAGTTCTAGGTGAATTGAAATTCTTTCTCATTTCATTTAATGAATATTGCTCGCGAAAAGAGCTCTCTAATCTTTCGGTTGCGCACAAAAGAAATCAAAAGAGATACTTAGATCAAAAATCGCTTCGTTTTAAAGCAGTCTTTGAAATCGTCAAAATATCCTTCGGCACACGAAAATAATCTGAAATGAAAACATAAGTTTCAATTTCTAAAACAATATTTTGATGTTATCATGTAAACTATCCATATCAAATTTGTTCAGCCCGATTACATAGCATCCGTCGAATGAACTGCGGAGCGAATCAGGCTGAATTTTGACATTTTTACTATGATCCATAAATGTCAAAATTGGGCCTGACTCATTCGTCGGATTCTGTAATCAGGGTGATTTTTTACACCGGAAACTGAGTTTTTAAACTTAAGCCCCAAAATATATCTGTGCCGAGATTCAGCTAACTCGAAGCCGCAGGGAGTGAGTGAGATGAGTCACTTTTCATCGAAAATCGATTCAGTTAGCAAAAGGGAATGAGTGAGCGAGTGAAATGAAATGTCAGATTACTCGCCAGATATTTCCGCAGTGACTTGGTGTATGTGTTAGTAAATTTCTAGTTTTGGATAGGTATATGTGCTTTTCTCAAGAATTCCTATTCATGGATAGGAAACGAAATAAAAAACAACAACGTAGATAAAAACAACTACCCTTTTATTGATTCCTTAATTTTATTTTACTATCATATGCACATATTTATATTAAATAAATTTATATTCTATTCACTTTCAACACTTTTAAACTTTTTATTTCTCAAGGGTGAAACTCACATTAAACTTTAATTATGAAAAAAAAATAATTGAAACAAAAGATACTCCAAACTCCATTATTAAAGATTCCAATGTTTACATTGTTGTATTTGTTGTTTCATTTCGTTTTGCGTTACGAGTGTGACAAGGAGGTAGAATTTAGCTCTTTTATATTTATTCTTTGTCTCATGTTCGAAACTAAATTCGAACTTACTCATTTCACTTAAATAGCTGAATCGCTTTTGCGAGTGAAGTGAGATGAGTCGGCGAGTAAGGCGACTCATCTCATCTCACTAGCTGAATCTCGGCACTGGGCTTAGCTAAGTCCGAAAAATATCAACAGGAGTTTAAGAAAAAGCTAACATTTATTCGTTTTGTCAAACTTTATTTGATCCTTAAGAAATATCGATACCCAAGGAAATCTAGGTAAAAATAACAGCATAAAAGTCAACCCCACTAGTTTTAATAAAAGGGCTTGGAAAAAAGCACAGTATTTAGGTATGCATACTTACTAGCCCCAAACTTGTTATTTGCTTAGTCCGATTCCTTAGGGGCTTAGAAAAATCAAAGCTTACACACAAATTGTTAAGCCCCAACCTCCATTTAATTCCTGGACTTCGGAAAACAACAGCTTTCATGCAAATTTTTAAGCTCTTGCCTCTTACTTTCGTTGGATTTCTTTAATGTCTGGAAAAAAACACATTCATTATGCAAATTTGTTAGCCCTAACAGTGTTATAGTTTTTATCTAATTCCCTTGCAGCTTGCACGCTTAGGAAAACGCTTCGTAAAGGCTTAGCCCCAAGCCTCAACATTTTTCTTATACTTTTAAGGCTTGAAAAACGTATACTTAATCGTCTTTTTTCATCATTCCCTTGGGGCTTCGAAAAAAAACACAGCTTGCATATAATATGGTTCAATTTTCCTAAGGCTTGGAAAAACACAGCTCACATGTAAATTTTGTAGCCACAATCTTAGTTTTGTTTGTCTAACTCTCTTCTGAATCAGCCGTGGGGGGGGGGGGGGGGGCTTCAGCCCCTATAGCCCCCCTCTGGATCCGCCAATGCAAATCGGTCCAATACTTTTTGAGAAAATGGTACCACAAAATTTATTTAAGCCTATTTATTTATATATGTATGTGATTTTCAATGAAAATTGGGACCTTATATAAAAATAGTTGAACATCACCGAGTTTCGTACTAAATTCTGCAAAACGACAGAAGAAAAGGATAAAATAAAATTAATTTTCGAATTTATTTAGTAGGTAAAAATAGTTATAGTTAGTTTTGTTGTAATTTTAGTAAAATAAATTTTATTTCTTATTATTAGAATAAATTTTGCTTAAGTTTTTAAATAAATGTTTATCATATGCTTTATGTACAAATAATAATTTTTGTATTCTCTCCTTTATGGAAATTTCTTAAAAGGGCCCCTTTTTTTTTGGCCCGGACCCCTTTTTGGATCCCTTTGGATTTTTTTCAGCGGCAACACTGCTTCAGTCTTCACCGAAGACATGCCAAAGCTATGGCGCGACTTCGGCATTATGGCACGACTTCGGAGAAAATATTTATGCTGGTTGTTTTGAAGACTCACAACAACAGACGAATGCATTCCGTGTATCCTTTGTGGTCAGTGGTCTCACGACTCTTATACTGCATTTAAAAACACTTGTGGCATACGTGGGCGTGCTAATAACAAATAAAAAGCTGCCCACCGTATTGCCCTCAGAGGTCCGCCATATTGCCCACTTACCTTATTCTAATTACCTTATTCTAATTATTTAACAAAAAAAAATCTCTTCCATCAGAAACTTGAAAGTTTGAAAAATTCTGATACTGAGTTTGGGGAAAATGTTTAAAGAAAATTCTTCTGCTTAGGCTGCTTATAAGAATAATAATTTAATGGAAAAGCATCAAACATGTTAAATCTATTAACGCATCTGAATCGAATTTAAAATAACCCATAAATTAGTATTTGAAATGTACATTCCCACCGTTCCCGGTGGAAGCAAAATTTTCAAGATTGCTGACAACTGTTCAATGTTCAGCCTTAAAATTATGAAAGGAAAAACAATTTCAATAGTTTTTCTCTAAACCTATCTTAGAGATTTCATCACCTCATTATATTCTTTTTTAATACATATTTGTATCTACATTACATACATATACATATTCTCAAATATAAACGAAAGAGTTGTTTCAACTTAAATTTTAGAAATGCAGTTTTTTTTTCTTTATTTGTATCTTAGGTAGATATGTTTGTATCTTAATTCTTGAGAAGCCATCACCTTCTCAAAAAAGAATTGTCCCAAACTTTTTGTTTACTTATCTTTGTACCTGGATCTGGATGAAATTTCATGTGATCTCTCTATCGTTGATCGTGGTGATGACATAACAAACAAACAATATCTATTTATGTAATGAAAAGATGATGTCCCGATGACATGAACCCTGGCAAATCTAGATCTAACCCGCGTTTATTTTAGAGCAAAGAACGTACATTTTATAGAATTCAGTTGAGCAGCTGCTGCGCCATTATGAATAACAATATAAGCGAAAACGCAAACCGGGGTGTGAAGATGACAAATATTTTTGTGGGATGTTTTGTTAAAGATTTTCTTTATCGTTTTTGACATTGACACATAGGCAGACAGTATTGACTAAGCAAATAAAAAGTCCTAGCATTCAGGAGCCAAACGTACCTGCTCAACGATATAATAGATAAATTGTGATGATTTTTCATTGGTCGATGGTGAAAGGTGTTAAGTTACTCCTAAAAAATAAACTCAATCAATCTCATTATGTGATGTTCATCTTCAGACAAATTGTCCATTAAATTCTCATTCCATTGAACCGCTTCCGATTCTATTTTATCTCATCTCAAAAGGTTCTCTATTTAATTTTGTATAGATATAAACACAATAAACCCCTCGAATGTAAGCCAACCACTTCAATGGGATATCTAAACACACACACACACTGTGGACAGCCGAATCCTTGGAAGATATACTCTTGTTCGAGAATAAGATATGTATCCATTAAGTTTAAGTACAGTTTTGATAGAGGAAGATACTCGCAACAAATCCACAACCATATCAAGAGGATAGGATTTTATAGTGAAAAGAATCATTGAGAGTTGAATAGGTACATCTTTTATCAGCCAGCCAGACACAGCCTTAACTCAATTCAATATAACTTAATCAAAAATGGCCAGGATTTTATGTCCGGGAAATGATAAATGGAACAGTGGAAGTTGGTAGGAATATAACGCCAAGTAGCTACCATAAATTAAGGGTATTTTTTTGTCTCTATATAAGTTAGGTTGTATGTTTAATTATACGCTTAATCAACGCTATATAAATGATTTATTTTGCTCCACATGTCAACATGTCTGTCAAATGACATGGTTAGAATAAAACTGAATAAAATATGTATATGTATATGCACTCACATACTCGTATATTTTTGTATGGATTTGTATGTATTATAAAATAAATTCAAATCTCTAAAGCTCTTGAAGTTGTAAAGCTTAATTGAATACACGAACCATCTTCCCGAAGCACGTGCAACCACCACGGGTGTTCATGAATGGCCGTCGAATAACTTTTCAGAAAAGAATTTAATTCTTATTTAACCCTTTCAATTTGCTTGGTTGAACAGATGATGGCAATGGAAACGATGATGGAACTCTCCACTTTTTTTCTCCACGGGAGGTATTCAGGAAGAAGAAGATTCAGTTTGTGGTTGCGTATTCATTTTAAAAGACTATTGTAAGGTTCTTTAGTGAGAGGGTACTCTAGTTCTTTGAAAGGGGGATAATTTTTTGTTTGTATTGTGGATATTTGTGTGAGAAATATGAATATATGAACTGCTTCATCCTTCATGTAGGTACTTACTAAGGTGTAATTGCAATATAGGCTAAGTTCAAAAATAAAAAAAATAAATATTTAGTCGTGGTGCATTAGATGTAAGCAAATTTTTGTTTGGTATTTTGTCCTTAAAGTAGGTAGGTAGGTATGTAGGTTTATATTAGAAGTTTATAAATACAAAATATCATTAACGTGATGTAAAAGTGCTGCAGGAAATAAGTACCTGTATAAGGTTAGCAGGACACTTTTGGAAATTCAGGTTAAAAAGTATCCTATATCATAAGTTGCTACTTGATTGCGAATTAGTTAGGCAAACAATTTTGTACTGCATTTTAGGCTTGCGAAAAAATGGGTGTCCTGCTAACTTCATATGAACTTGGCAGGACACACATTTTTTCGCAAGCCTAAAACGCAATACAAATTTTGTTTGCGTAACTAATTCGCAATTAATTAGTTCTCAACAACCAAATTTTTTCAGCTCGATTATCTTCATTTGTAAGAAAGTTGTCCTGCTAGGTTCATATGAAGTTAGCAGGACACCCATTTTTTCGCAAACCAAAAATGCAATTAAATTTTTTTTGCGTAACTAATTCGCAATTAATTAGTTTTCAATAACCAACTTTTTTCAGCTCGATTGCCTCCTTTTTTGAGAAAGTTGTCCTGCTAAGTTCACGTGAAGCTCGCAATACGCCTATTTTTCGCAAACGAACAAAAAATTAATTTTTTTCTGCGTAACTAATTCGCAATCAATTAGTTCTCAACAACCAACATTTTTTGGATCGTTTATCTACATTTTTGGGAAAGTTGTCCTGCTAAGTTCATATGAAGTTAGCAGGACACCCATTTTTTCGCAAACCAAAAATGCTATAAAATTTTGTATTGCGTAACTAATTAGCAAATATATTAGTTCTCAAAATCAATTTTTTTAATCGTTTATACATATTTTTGAGAAAGTTGTCCTGCTAAGTTCATATGAAGTTAGCATGACACCCATTTTTTCTTAAACAAAAATGAAATTATTTTTTTTTACGTAGCTAATTCGCAATTAAATAGCAACTAATGATAGGATAGTTTTTACCCTGAATTTCCAAAGGTGTCCTGCTAACTTTATATACATGCAGGAAATGGTGTCTGGCTAGGATTTTAGTTGGCTGTCGGAGAGTCTATAATAATACCTACTGAAATAATTAACAAATCTTTACTTTAATCAACAAAAACATATATTTCTGTAATTTTTTATAAAATAAAATTGATTCGCAGAAGATTTTGTTCCACAAAAGTAGGTACTAAAAAAACTAATATATAATTCTTTTCAAAAATAATATAATAATATTGTTCATTATAGCTTCAAAGGTTATTCCCTATTCCTTCAAAGCAAAAATATTTTTCAAAATCATTGTCTCTTCACGAATAAAATTCAATATTTTAAATTGAGAGCTGCTGCCTGCTGCTGCAGGTAGTTGTATGCGTGTAGATATTAAACAGTTCATAGAGGCAGTGATGATATATTGGTCAAAACGTATCCAATAGTGTATATAGGTAAAGGTATCTGCATAATTTTTATATGAATAGAATAATATACGCATTCCATCTATGACACTATGAACAGTGTAGCTACCCAAATTTCTTCTGACTTTTACTAATGAATTTGGTGTGTTCTTAAATGTCGAACTGGGACAAAGTCTTAAAAAAAGTTTAAAAAATATCACGCAAACTGCTTACTTTCAGTCATAAGTACCTACATATATAAGTATTCAGGGAAGCTTTTTTGATGTACTTAAGTTAAATTTAAAATACATATGTCCTCTTTTAATCTTTTTTCATGAAAACTTTCTTCTAATAGTAAATTAGGTATGTATATTTTCTTGAATAAGTACTTAAATCCTGAGTTAAACTTAAATGAGTGAAATAAATTGATTCTAGTGAAAACAAAGAAAGAAAGCTGGAAAATAAATAAATACAAAAAAACTGTATTTCAAGGCCAAAATTGACGAAATGATGACGTCTTCGTTTCCTGAAGACGATGAAATGGATATACAGTAGCAATAGCAATTCCCGATAAATAAGATCCAACATCTTCCTTCTCAAAATAACCAACGGCACCTAATATTTTCCACCACCTTTTATTTAATTTAGGTTGACATTTCAAATAACAATGGAAAAAGGAAAATAATACAACGCATCATAATTAAAATAGAATTAAATAATTTTAAATAAACATACTGCAACTAAATTTAAAACAAAATAATTAAACATACACTTTTCAAATGAAGCAAAACACATAACATTAAGAACTGCCACGGAACACACTAAACATTCCTCAAATTTGACATTTGGATTAAACATGCAAATGCGCAAGCCGCTTAACCCAATAGGCGCCTTGAAAAAAAAGCGTTATCGTATGATTTTATACAAATAAGTTTCATGTATGTACTCCTGATTCCAAAAATTTACATTTTATTTTGCCTTCTTTTGCCTTTTTTATCCGTTAGTGCTTTTTCTGCCTAATTTGCATTATTCCCCCTTTTTCGCCTTTTTTCCCCCTACTTTGCCTTTTTTCGTCTCTTTTCTTCAAAGTTCATTGTTTTTCAGGATAAAAAATAAAAAAGTAGTTTTGAGTATCTGTGTATAGGTACGATCTTTTTTGTATTACTTCACATGTACTTTGTTCCAAAGATTAACAAAAACGACCAATGATACTATTTGTCACCAATTTTTACCCTATTCCTGTTCCACAATTCAAAAACTGGGTTCTTTTGGGCAGTAGACAGTGTTAACCAGAAAGTAAAACATTTCCCCATCCTGACAGATTCTGTCCAAAAAATTTCATTTGGCAGAAATTACTTGGTCTGTCAAATGCCAGGCTAACAAAAGTCAGTTGTCAGATATATAAACAAAATCCTAGCTAAAAGTTGCTACTTTTCCCGCAATTTCTCTCTTATAGAATTTCATCTAAATTTAAATGACTCTCAATTTTTGCACAACAATCACTGGAACAAAGCTATTATTTTCGTCAAGGAATATCAATATGGCTGACAAGTGTTTTCAATTTTAGAGAATATCAACGAAAATTTGGTAAATGGTAAATTGGAATTTAGGTACGGTACTTTAAACTATTGAGACCATAAATGCTGTAAAAATGGCAACGTCAATCGTCCAAACTTCCCGAACACGTTGAAGTTATTGATTCTATAGAATTTTAAATATTTTAAATAGGATCCACTCGTTTCTGCGCTTTTATAAAACAATCGTAGAAAGCTTTTACCTGAGAAATTTGAGAAGCTGTTCATAGTGTAATGCCTTTATAATTGAACGTTAAGGTACATGATCATATTCCTATGTGTACATATTTAATAAATACCGTTTTTTTTAAATGTTTAAGGTCAACAAAATCTTTTCCCTGCTCTAAATGGCATGGACAATAAGTAATGAACCATACATTAGATGTTTCTTATTTAAGAGTCCATACCATGTACTATTCATTATATTGGGTCCACTTAAATTAAATATTTAAGTCATAACATGTGTGGTTTATTATAAAGAGTAAATATTTAAGTCGTCGCTTAATTTGATTATTGGTAGGGCCCTATGCCTACCTTCCTATTCACACCAAAGTGCATGATTTTGTTCGCCTTTTGGGGATACCTCGTTAGCCTTTGAGGATACCTCTTTAAAAAAAACGCATATCAAAGTCTACCCCTTGGGTAATCAGAAAATGACTTCTTCCAGTAATAACCGAAATTTAGCTAACGATGAAGCTTGTGCCAGGGTGCTAGTTCACCCTCCGCCGGCCCTGTACCTAGCCTCAGTGGCTAGTGATTTATAATACATACGCATATATTTTGTGGCAAACACCAAAATATACTTTTTTGAGGGTTTCTAATGCCAAAATTCGAGTTGAAATCCAACTTCAGTATTTCTGGATTGTATTTTAGGTATTTTATATTTTAACATTTGTACCTACGAGTCTAAAGCCCGTATGACACTACATACATTTTCTTCATTCGTTTTCTTTAATTAAATCAAATTAAAGTGTCGGCTGAGTAAAACACAGAAAAAAGAATTTTTACGAAAAACGAAAGGGATATCATTTTTCCGAATTTTTTTCATAATAACAATCTGTCTCAAAATTAGGTATATGTTATGCATGTACGTAAACGTGCACATCATAAACTGGTGTTCTCTTGGATCCAGTGCATAGTTTTATAGTCACAGTATACAATGAAATAATTTTTGGGTTGTGAATGATGAATAATGACGAAAAAGAAGCTGGCAGCAATTGGAAGATTAAATCCGAATCACATTAAACACGTTAAGAAAAATGAGATCTCGGAAACCTCAGCAAATTTTTATCAAAAACTAATGAAGCGGATCCAATTTTTTGTTGCTCAATAATTTGACAGAAAAACTGAGAAATTTTGCTGTGGAATCTTGTTCACGAAATTGAGATTATTAAGATCTCGGAGACCTCTTCCTTCGAAAAGTGAACGAGTGGATTCAATTTCTTTTCTTCATATTTTCATAACTCTGAACGTGCCTATCATAATACATTTGTTGTGACATTTACAAACTAATGAGGTAAGTGTGACTCACTCATACCTATTGAACATTTCGGTGCTTTATTATTTGTACTATTCTTGTTTCATTTTCATTGTATTAAAAATGAGAACAAATCATAGTTTTATTATTTTATTTTTTAGTAGTTTTGAGGTTAAAGTTACATCATAATTGGTGCGGAACTAATTCCTTTTGAAATTTCTAATTTATGGCGTTTGGAGATTTAAGAAAGAAATACTACGAAATTGTTCAGCCGAAAATATAATTCGATATACCTATGTACATACCTTGTCATCTAAACAACCAACGGTCTAACATGACTGCTACGAGCAGAGTTTTTCAGTGGGAAAACAAAGGCAAAGGTAAGCAAATAATCACTAGAAAAGCTGAAAGTCAACATTTGAAATTGAAGCAAATTGAACCTGGAACACTTCAAAAGTCCTATAAAATATCATCAATAATGCCAATTTGGACATAGGCTCATTCAAATGATGGCCACTCATAAAATTTCTCACCACCAAAATTTAATGAATTTATCTTTCTTCTTTGCAATTTATTTCTTTAGTTTCATTTTCTTCAAGAAATTTAAGTTATAGGAGGGTAACCTAACATTGGAAAGGGACTTTCGGCTCACCCTGAAAGAGATCTAATCAATAAAATTATACCATATTATGACTTTTTCGACATTTAATTTTGCCGCTAATTTATGTTAAATTTGTTTGCGTTGTGTTTTATTTAACGATATCCCAAACATGGTAGTCTAATCATAATCCTAGAATTAACAGGAAAAAATGTTTGTGGTGCCATCATTATATGTAGATGAGCAGGTAAAAGACAAGTATGTCCTCACGTATAATATAGGAAGGTACATGATTTGTCCATGTTTTTTGGAATCTAAATGACACGACCCATTATATAAAAACATAATTATTTCATCTTCTGCTTTATTATTCAACATGATGAATTTTTCAATTTCAATTCATGCAACGTAACGTAGCTATACAAACTCGAGTATTGGCTCGTTATAACATTATTTTGTGCTGAATGCAATAAATTTATCAAATGAGCACTGTCGGAGAGGTTTAAGTATGTCGGATATGCTTCCTATAAGTAAAGCAAAAATAAAATGCTTCAGTAAACATTTCTTTGTGTGAATTTCAGAATCCATCTTTAGGAACTTAATCCTTTCATCCTTAATTTGCATGTGCATGCAATTTCCACATTTCAAATTAGTGAGGAAATTATTTCATTTTTTTCTGAGAAGTTTGAACATTTAATATTTATGTATGTACATTCAGCTTTTTATACTTTAGGAGCAAAGCTGTGTGCTCCATTTTAATTTTTTTTTCTAGGTGCATCAGCCTTGGTCTTTTAATTTATTTTACGCCAAGCTACCTGATTTCTCCCCTTCCTATACTCATGTTTTAATTATAATTCGTTAGCGTTAATGGCATAAGGATTTACCGCCGCCGCGCCGCTGCTGTTTGCTGCGTGTGTGAGACGAATGAGTGTGATTATAAGAAACATTAGTCAAATCCCCGTGCAGGTGCTGGTACATACGCTGGCAGTCACATCATCATCAGCATTAAAAAATCCTCTCAACCATAAGCTTTTACCACTAAGACTCACATAAACTGAAATATTAAGAAATTATGAAAATGAGTCCTGTTTTTCCTTCGTCCAAATGGGAAAAAGTGTTTTTTTTTTTTTTTTTTTGCAACTGCTGCCGTGAAAATCCTTATGAACAATTACTTTTTAATTGCAGTGATTTCCCTGGAAATTTCATATGCTCCATATAGCTTCCGTGAGACGGAAGAGTCCTTGATGCTCGAACAACGAATAAGCGTGAATATGGAAATCATTTGAATAATATTCTGGTGGTGCGCATCGCGTCGCATCGTCCCTTCTTCATTCGGCTCTGTAAGAATCCCCTTTTTATATCAAAACAGGACAGCCCGCGATATCAATTTTCTAACAAATTATCCTTAAGAAAATAATGCGATAAAATTTCCGCTTCAGTAACTTCGAGAGATGATCAAAGGATTTTTGTTTCAGAGCTTCTTTTGTTGAGTGAAATTTACGTGGCCGTTAAAAATGGGTTTATTTAAATCTATTTTTTTTAGTTAGTATCATTGCATTAAACATCAGTATCAGCATCAGCAGTTCTGTTGTAATTGTAAGTGATCCTTATGGTAGCGAGGTTATTCCAAAATAATTAATGTGTGTGTGATTTATTTGGGACCGTTTTTAAGGAGGGAATTGGTGTTTTTTCAATTAACATTTTGATTTGAATTTATCTAAGTGATAATTACAGCTCGGATAAACCTTTGGCAGAGGGCCTATTCATAATATGAAAATTATAGAAGCGTGTTGCATTTATGCTGACGTGAGTTCCTTTGATGTCGTTTTAAAGAGTTAAATTAAAAATTGGTAGACAATAAGTGCTTTATACACCCATATGTTTGTTCATACTCGTAGGTTGATTATACACATACATATTTATGAGGGAAACGTTTGTAAGTTTTTTTTACTTTGAGTGGGACGTTAGTGTCTTATATTGATTCAAAACTTGTACTCCAACGAGACGTGTTGAGCTTACACGTACTAAAAACGCATGTCCTTACTTAAACTTTAAGAAGTGTTGCCATTGAAGCATAATACTCGCAGAAGCATGAGGAGAGTGTTGCCTACTTAGTTAAGATTAAAACGCTGAAGTTCTACATCTACATAAATCGAAAGCCAGTTATAGAAAACGCGAGAGCTCTCGTTGGATTGAACACACTTAAAAACATAGAAGCACATCATAAATTCAATTCCTCCGCTATATATAGTGCTAGAGTGGAATAAAAGGCATTTCTTAAGATTGGTATGGACGCAGAATTTCAAATTCTAGAATGTTCGAAGTCCACCAAAATCACCACGTTTTTTTTTTGTATTAACGCTTTCAGAGGGTTTATCCCACTGAAGTAATTTTTGACTAGGACTTTCAGGCAAATTACATTAAATGGAAGCCAACAAATAGCCAGAGAATTGAGTGCCAAATAAGTAAAAAACCTTAATAAAAGGACAAAAATGTTGAATAGTTATCTTAATTGTGTATTTCAAAATCTAAAGAATATTCTTCGATACTCAGTTTGTCTCCATCGCACCGTCTGCCTTTTTTGGACTTAAGAGTCTCATAGATTCTGCCAAAATTTTCCGTTAAAATCTAAGCAAACAATTTATAATAGATATTAACAACCCAACAAAGTGATTACAGTAGTTTAGAAAAAAAGGTACCTAAATCTAAAATCAAGCTGATATACTAGTGAAGGGTCAAATGATTCGACTCACATGAAGACGGGGAATTTTTTTGCTTCATAGAGATCGATACAGTTTAAGTTAACGGTGGAAGACTAATCAAGTACATAAAATTCTTACAATTCAAGTTAAAAGTTCAAATGAGCTCAACGATTGTCATCTAACTGATGAGTCCAACTATTGTTCCTGGCCGGAACGCATTTATGGATTTGATCTCATTTGAACTTTATAAACTTGAATTTTATTCAGTCGCTCCACTTAAAACAGAAGTATTTTTTTTTTCAAATTCTAAGGTCTGTTCGCGTACTTTCCAAAGCTACGAATTTCTACAAATTTTATTTTTTTCGTATGAGTTTTGACAGAACTTTGGAGTAAATTCATAGTTTTGGGACGTACGCGAACAGACATCTAATATAATAAAAAATAAACGAATAGAGTCTTTATCACAACAACTTTATAAACAAGCTATTAACATTTGTAATTTTTTTTGGAAACAACAAGATTTTTAATATCGTTTACAATTCACTTTTGGGGTAACAATATTTATTTTGTTATCTTATATATAAAAATCAATCGTTGTGCGTTAGTCCTGCAAAAACTCGAAAACGGCTTAACCAATTTGGATGATTCCTTTCAGGAAATGTATGGTATGAACCGGTGAGTGTTTAAATGAAGTTTGGTCAAAATCGGTCTTCCGGTTTGCCAGCAACGTGCAAAAACGCAATATGAGTGCCTGTTTGATATAAAAAAATAAATAAATCAATTGAGTTTTAAAGCTAATCTTTCAAATATTAAAATATGTATGTATGTATGTACATACATATGTATGTATGTACACATATGAAGCCTTTTTATTATCCTGAATTCGATTTACCAAGGACTCTGCGTGCATCCCAATAATGACGAATGTTACAATCTTCGAATGTTGCTGGTGCATATTTGTTGTTCAACTTCATTTCAACAATTGAGAACCGTTAATGGACATCTGTGTGCGACTAATCGTCCCATGAGGCGTATCAACTCTTACAGTTGCTCGAAAACGATTCACATTGGGACAATGCTTAAAGATTCCGCCATATCTGCATCACCGCATCAAATTTGAACATTATTTGTGATTATTAACAACATGTTACCCTACGAATCCGAAAGATTTATGGGCCAAATATAAGGTATGTTTGATATCTTTTTCCACAAAAATGTGTTTAACCTGTCAAATTTGGAAAAGAGGGGACAATTCTATCAGAGTTGGGGAAATTTGAAAAAAGTTAACAAACGTCATTTTTGTGTATGAACGGCGGTGCCACTTTGCCATGATTGCAATACTGCACTTTTATTTTTCGGAAAAGTAAATTATCATGCACCAAAATTAAGTCCCCTAATTTTTAATTTCTATTCTTACGGCTTCCGGCTATTGGCTTGCTTTGATAATAATCGTGACAGCATAATTAATTATATAATGCTATTTTGAATTTCTTTTGTTCTTCTATTTTGGAAAATAAAAGTAAAAATTGGAATATGCAGATCTTCTGTAAGAAAACTGAATATACTGCTTTTTTTCGGAAAGTTTTCAGTTTAGTGGCAATGCTGTGACAGGCACTGACCACCACGATTATTAACAGTAGTTGAAATTATTTGCTTTCTCATTGCGCTCTCGATGCAACTTTTTTGAGGTAAACAGGAATTTGTGACAATTTGTGAGATTTTGTGAAAATTTGTGAAAATTTGCAAGAAATTACACGATAGCAAACAGACCTATAAGGACGAAATGTCCGAGGATGATTTGCATCATGTGCGTCACCAAACTTCAAATAAAAAAAATTAAAGTGATAACAGAAATGTACAATGAGGCATTGACCATTATATGTAGTAGACATTTGTAACGATGGCACAATCTACAGTAAAATTTCCATTAGACATGCAAATTAATGAGGCACCAACTTGCAACATCGCCAAAAATAACGCAATGGCCAAGATTTTTAAGATATGCAAATTGATTGTTTAGGACGAATGTACGATGGCTCACAAAAGGTCGTTGGAGGCACTAGACAGAGCGTTAAAAGATCTTCGTGGTAAACAAAAGATTTTGGGTGGAGCCATAATACTGCTGTGCGGTGATTTTCGTCAAAGTCTTCCTATCATTCCACGTTCAACTACAGCTAACGTCAAATTTGTGGTGGCGTGTGAACATCCTTCGATTAACGACTTACGCGAAAGTTTTTTTGCAACAAGATGGAACTGCATATGTATTTTCGAAGCAATTGCTGGACATCGGTAATCGGAAAATTGCAGTTGATATCTTGACCGGATTCATCACATTGCCGATAAATTTTTTCAAGCTAACAGAATCGAAGGAAGAACTCGTTCGATGTGTTTTTCCAAGTATAATGCAAAAATTCAAAAACCGTAGCAAACGAGCAATTTTGGTGTCGAAAAACAAAGATTTTGATGATCTTAACGTTACAATTCAAAATTCAATTTCGGGATAGCTGTTCTCTTTCAAGTCAGTTGACACAGTTATTTACCAAGATGAAGTAGTCAACTATCCTACAGAATTTTTGAGTTCTCTAGAATTGCCCAGATTACCATCTCACAATCTGCAGTTTAAAGTATGTGCAGTAATCATTATGTTGCGTAACATTAGTCAGCATCGGATTTGTAATGGAATGCGACTGGCTATGAAAAAGATTATGAATAACATCATCGAGGCGACGACGATAATTAAAGGAAAGTATGAAGAAAATTATGTTTCGATTCCGCGCACCCCGATGCTTTCAACGGACTTTGCCATTTGAATACAAAAGGCTGCGATTTCCCGTGCGCCTGGCGTTTGCAATGAAAAATAATAAATCACAAGGGCTGTCGTTAGAAGTTTGCAGCATAAATTTGGAGTTTCCGTGTTTCTCACATAGACAACTATATGTCACGTGTTCGCGTGTAGGAAAGCAATCTTCTTTGTTTGTTTACGCGGCGGAAAGTTAAACAAAAAAACTTTGTTAGCCACAAAGTTTTGTATTGAAGCTCACCTCATTTCATTGTGAATAAAAGATATAGAATTCATTTGAATTACGAACAAGTTTCATTTTCGTATGTACATTTTCCTATACATTTAATACACAGTGTGGCCAATATTGTCGATCTTAATGACTTGGAATTCAAAGTCAGTTATCAAAGGCTAAGGCCAGATCAATTTTAGGTGGTACGAAGTTCACCGGGTCAGCTAGTCTTATATAATTTTTAATTGTTGAGTTAAGAGCTTGCATTTTAAATTTAAAATTTTATTTGAAAGCTCAAATTTGTATGTTTTTGTCAATTATTGCAATCCTGAATCAAGAGTTTATAGATATTCATTCATTTTGACTTACATTAATTATTATAGTTGAGGTAGAGTTTAAAACTATTTACATTATATGTTTTTTTTTCCTAAATCTGGACTAAAAAATATACGTCTTTTAGAACTATTTTGGCTTTTAGCATTCAAAACTCTTATTGATCTGAAGTCGAGCACTTGAAACTTGAAACCTTGTACCCCTCATAGTTTTTGAGCATATTGATATTACAAAAACTACTTTTTTCGATTAAGCGCATTTTTGACCAAAAAAAATTTGCAACACAGTTGATTTGGACTTTTTGTTCTTAAACGACCAGAAGTATTGGAACGAGCATGGAATGTATTTTGAAATATTTCAACAAAGATTTAAACTCAATCAATGCATCGAATTATGCCTGACTGCATTCTTGACCTTGAGTCATTCGGGGAGCATTTTGATTTTCATGGTCAACGTCTCTTTATTTGAATCTCTTTGCAAAAGTGTTAATTAGGTAGACATTGAGTTATATGTTTGTATAGAATAAAAAAATATTTAGAAATTTTAAAGTTATTGGTGGGCTTTAAAAAATAATATAGGGCATACAAGTTTTTTAAATAAAATAATTTAAATGCTAAACAAGTGACTTAGGCTGGAAACGCACTTGCGATTTTCTGTCGCCCCGACCAAAAAAACGAAGCGAAGCGAATCAGACTCACCCTGGTGATTTTTTGTTAGACAACTTATGCTGACACATGCTTCTTACTTCTTTGAGCGTGACAAAAGGTATTTCGCATTCGTCGTTTCTATTAACAAACTGTAAGGGATCTGTAGCTGTATTTGCTGGGAATGGCTTAAAAATATTCGCTAGATGTTCAGCGAAGAGATCAGCCTTTTGTTTCGGAGATTTTATTGGCGGTTTTTGTGTCTATTGTCTTTTTAAGCGCTTAGCTGCTTTCCATAAGGAGTATTCTGTAGAAGCATCCACCGTCAGACTATTCTCAGTGAATTGTTTTTAAACTCACAGATTCTTTTCTTTAGTTCGTTTTAAGACGGTTCAAAACTGCCTTATCAACTGGAAATCTCGTAACTTGCCATTTTCTTCGAGCTCTTTTTTTTTCAATATCAGCTCCTTTATTTTTACAGGATATTTTATTTCTTTTTCTCTTGAGTTCGAAATAGTTGGAGTACTTTCTTCTGCAGCCGGTTGCACATCAGCAATAAATTGTTCTACTTCATGGTCAATTTGTTCAATTGTTTGCATAGGGGATCTCAGGTTTATAAAACTTTCAAGTTTATCTCTGAATTCGTTCCAGTTTGTTCTCTTATTCACGAGCTTAGGATTACTTTTTTCTATTATTTCCGCTTCACTCAGTGATAAAATTACTGGAGTATGATCTTTCGATAAGTCGTAGTTACCTTCGACACTTATATGATTTCGTTTAATACCTTTAACTACGAAAAAGTCTATAATATCTGGTATTTTTTTTTAGTATCAGATGGCCAATATGTTGGCGAACCAGAAGAATAAAATTCGCAGTTGTATTTGCGGCCTGCTTGGTATAGCCGTTTACTTTTTGTGGTTATGAGCCTAGATCCCCAGTGGGTGTGTTTAGCATTGGAGTCGCCACCAACAAGGAAGTTATGTCCTAACAAATTAAGGAGTTCTGATGTTTGGCTCATAGTAAAAATGTCAAAATTAAGTCTGATTCGATTCGCTGATAACTGCGCAGGTTTTGAAAGAAATGCCTTTAATAGCCTTCAAGAAACTCCAATTTATAATAAACGCATGTCTTAAACTAAGACTTATGTGCTACATCACTAGAAAATTGCAGAAGTCATTGTTATACCTAAACAAGGTAAGCCACCAACAGAAGTAACATCTTACAGACTAATATCGCTTATACCAATCATGACAAAAGTTTTTGAAAAACTGCTACTGAAAAGGCTTAGCAAAATAAAAGAAGAAAGAAGACTAATTCCGAGTCATGAGTTTGGATTTAGAAATAAACATTCCACGATAGACCAAGTGCATCGAATTACGGATGTTGTGGAAAAGGCAGTTGAAGAAAAACAAGTATGCTCAGCTATATTCTTAGATGTTGCTCAAGCCTTTAACAAGGTTTGGCACTTGGGACTTGAGTACAAACTGCATAGGGACCTTCCCAGGCAGTACTACGAAATACTGAAATCCTACGTTACGAACCGACTCTTTAGAGTACGGTACGACCAAAATTACTCGGAACTAAAGAAAATTGAAGCCGGTGTACCACAAGGAAGTGTCCTAGGACTAAACCTGTATCTGTTATTAACAAGGGATATTCCAGTGGACATCAACGCTATAAAGGCCACCTTTGCTGATGATACTGCAATATTGGTGCCAGATAAATCCGTTACGAAGGCTACACAAAAATTGCAAAATGCAGTCGATAAAGTAAGTGATTGGACGCAGATATGGCGCATCAAACTAAACGAAACAAAATCGACGCAGATAAACTTTACAAATAAAAACATAAAAAATGTTCCAATTTATATAAACAGTACAGCAGTACCTTACTCCAATACCGGCAAATACCTTGGAATGACTTTGGATGCAACAGAGTTGGGTAGTAATCATTACAAAAGAAATCAATAACGATTACATGTAATTTGTAATTGAAAAAGTTCAATTACTGATTACACGTAATTGTAATTGAAAATTTCAATTACAGATTACATGTAATTGAAAAAAAAAACAATTACTTGATTTAATTTCATGTAAATGGAAAAAAGTAATTGAACAAAAAAAAGTAATTGAAAAAACCTGAATTGATTACTTTTTTGTAATCATTACACACAAATGTAATAGATTACACAAAATATCAATTACATTTAATAATATGTGAAGAAAACCTTTTAGACCCGGAAAAATAGCTCAAATCGTATGGGGAACCTTGAAAAAATGTATTCATGGAATATTAAAATTGGAGTCGACGCAGTATTGCAACCTCTATAACATATCTAAAGTCCCCCAAATTCCCCGCATTGGCATTTTGTGTAGATGCGTTTTAAGAGGTGCAGACGGAGAGAATTTGTCATGGCAACCAAGAATCAAAATAGTCCATTCAAATTTCTTTGTTCTAATAGTGTTTTTGTGACGGTTAAATTTTGACCTGTTCTACGGAAAATACGATTTCAAAAATTAATTTTTACTTGAAAAGCGCCATAACTTTGTTAAGGGTGCTTGTATCATCTTAGTTTTGCTTTTATTTGATTCAGTGTTAAAAAATACCCTTAAATCATATAACATACATTGTGTACATACCTCGGTTACACTAAATCGGAATTTTGGCTCAAATCTTTCAAATTCTTCCCCAATTTTCCTTCTATTTAATAAAAAAAAACCTCTGAGAAAATATATTTATGTGGAATATTTTGATTCTTGGTTGCCATGACAAATTTAATATCTTTGGCGAATTTCATGAGTGTAAGAGTTTTATCGTGGGTGTTATGGTAAAGATCCTGCACTTGTCCCTTTCCCCTTAAAAAAAAACACCCTTTCACGATGGATATTTTTAAAGACTCTCTTGATTCTTAGTTCGTATGATAAGTGAAACATTTATTTCAAATTTCATTAACATACCTTTATTTTGAAAGGGTTTTTGGTGAAATTTGACCTGTTGTACCTGAAAAAAGTCATTATTGCATAAAAAGGACTATAACTTTTGTTTGGGTGGTTGTATCATTTTGAATTTGGTTTAATTAGATTCAGCGTTAAAAGCTACCCTTATAGTATGTATCATACGATTAGGTTGTACCGACACAAATATTTAGATAGATAGATAGATAGATACATTTCTTTATTTCTCAAATAATTCTTCGATAACAAATTATTTCATATAATACAATAAAAATAAAGGAGAAATATAGTAGAAGCATTTAGAATTTTTAAAAAAAATTGTTTTAAATGCCCCTTTAGCTTGTTAGACCTCCAAATTCTTTCCGTCTGCACCTCTTCAAACGCATCTACACAAAATGCTAATGCGGGGATTTTGGGGGACTTTGGATATGTTATAGAGGTTGCAATCCTGCGTCGATTCCAATTTTAATATTCCATGAATTAATTTTTCAAGGTTCCCCTTAAGATTTGAGCTATTTTTGCTGGTCTAAAAGGTTTTCTTTACATATTATTAAATGTAATTAATATTTTGTGTAATCAATTACATTTGTGTGTAATGATTACAAAAAAAGTAATCATTGCAGGTTTTTTCAATTACTTTTTCGTCTTCAATTACTTTTTCCCAATTACATGTAATTAATTGAAAATTTTCAATTACAAATTACATGTAGGTAATTGTAATTGAAAAATTCCAATTGCAATTACATGTAATTGTAATTGGAAAAAGTCAATTACCGATTACATGTAATTGTAATTGACCCTGTAATCAATTACAAAATGTAATAATTACTACCCAACTCTGGGATGCAAAGCTTAAATGAAAAGAGCACATCAAAAAGAAAAGAGAAGAACTAAACTTGAAGTACAGATAAATGTACTGGTTACTAGGAAAGAACTCTGACCTATCTATCCAGAACAAACTAATGTTATATAAGCAAGTATTGAAACCCGTTTGGACATATGGCATCCAACTATGGTGCTGTACAAAGAAAACAAATGCTGAACCCATCCAAAAATTCCAAAGCAAGGTCCTTCGTGGAATAATTGATGCCCATAGGAATATAAGAGTAGTACCTCGTGGCTTGATGGTTAGTGCGTAGGACTGTCATGCCGAAGGTTTGGGTTCGACTCCCAGCCGTGCCACCTAAAAACAGAAATGTTTTATTTGAGGTACTGCCTCTTGCGAGGAGCTGACAAATCCTCCAAGAGTATACTTGTCATGAAAAAGTGCATCTCATTTAGCCGTTCGGACTCGGCAAAAAAACTGTAGGTCTCCTCCATTCCTGCCAACAAACACGCACACAGGAATGGTTGTGAGTTGTAAGTCACTAGGCCCTACTTCTCAACGAGGTATTGCGCCACCTTATTTATTTATTTTATTTGGTCATTAAAAAAATTGCGATTTCAGAAACCATTTTTGAAACGGGTTTTGGCCCGCTAGAATCACTTCTCATCCGGTAAAACAGTAAAAGCAAAAAGTGAGGAAAATGAAAATCGTTATTAGTTTTTGTTTACTTGCAATGCATAGTCAATTATTGGAATC
The DNA here is from genome assembly GCA_963921185.1 of Dasysyrphus tricinctus. NCBI lineage: Eukaryota > Metazoa > Arthropoda > Insecta > Diptera > Syrphidae > Dasysyrphus > Dasysyrphus tricinctus. Next base: position 167,392,250 of record OY992532.1, on the reverse strand, counting down.
ATTAAAAAAAAATTTAACTCGAGATTTAAATCAAACGAAGAGCTCAAATAAAAGTTGGTCCCCAATTTGGCGTATCATGTTTGTAAGGTCCAGTGAATGTATATGCAATTATTGCTACAACCCTATCAGCTGTTGATCTTCTTCAAACTTGAAAGCAGAAGTATTTATACGATTCGCTATTATGGGGAATGAAATAAATATATGTATAGAAGGGTGATTCTACAAAAGATGGAAGAAAATGATGATAATTTCGGCAAAACATTTTTGGAAGTAAATAAACGTAAGAACTAACTACAGTTGAATTTTGGAACGTTCTTTCACATGATTGAAAGCGGCCAGTCAAAAAAATTAAAAATAACGATTTTATGGCAATTTTTTGAAAACAGGTGTTCCTGGGAACTGAAAATTTTTATAAATATTTTCCTATTTTAGGTAATTTTTTAGAATATCGTATCTACAATCGTATAGACTACACCCCCTCCCACACAATTTTTTCTTGTTTCGATCCAACCTGTGCCCTGTAGCAATTTTTTGCATTTTAATTTTAATTTAACACTCTGTATAACTTATCTTTAACTTTCCAAGCAACTTGAAAATTAGAGCAAGTTCATGCCACCGAGTCGTGCTTTTTATTTTTCAATTATTTTTAAAGAAAAGCAGCATTTACTGAACATTTCCGAGGCCTTCAGATATAAAATCAGTCATTAAAGTGCAAGAGGACTGAGGCCAGGGGACTGAGTGTTTTCATATTTCTTGGGCTAAAAACATAGTAACGCATTGTACGAAAAAATTAAAAAATATACCATTAGCGTTTTACTTAGCCTATAATATAATGTTAAGAAAACATGCCTACTTTCAAGAAATTTTTCCTGTAAATACCTATACTCATCAGGGTACTGCGAAACTCAATGGACATTCTATGATCTTTCGCACACAAATGCCTCCTTCAGAAATGAAATAACAGATGGACCTAAGATATGGATATGATTTTATTTTCACGAGACTTAATACTTCACGCTTCTAGATCTGAAACTTCGATAGTTTTCAAAGTTAACGATATTTTTGCCTGTTTCAATCTTTCAGGGGACTGATAAGGAATCCGTGGGGCAAAGTTGAATGACATTTTTTTTTTAAAGAAAACATAATATTACTAACAATATATTCATATCATAGAACGATATATTATTTAACGTCAAAAATTGAGAGTTCGTTTTGGTTTTGGAACTAAAATAAGAAAATTGGAAGAATTTCGCTCTTCGAAAACGGGCAGAGGACACGTCAGGGGACTGAGAATTAGACACTTTGAAGAATTTTTTGAGTAATGAAAGTGAATCAGATCTTAATAATTTTATCTGGCCATGTAGATATCAATCAGATTTACAGTTATAAAAAATCAGGTTAAATACATACTTGAACTGTTTTTAAAATATCAGCGAAGCCACCGAAAATGGGAGCGCTACGATATCCCGCAAACCAAAATCTCGAATAACGAAATCTCGCACTTTTTTTAAATCTCGAATATCGAAATCTCGCAAACTAAAAATCTTGTTTTTCATAATCTCGCAATTACAAAATCTCGCTTTTTACAATCTCGCATTTACATCTTGAACCTAAAAATCTCGCAAATTTCAACCAAAATCTCGCAATTTAAAATCTCGCAAATCAAAATCTCGCATCTTCAAATTTCACAGCAACGAATCGCACACGGATTTTAGAAAAATGTGTCTTTTTTTTTTTGAGAATATACCTACCCAAGAGCAATTTGGATAATTTTTCTTTCCAACTAATAACTATACCCATCAATACAAAAATTTGTACATTCCTTATTACTGTTAATAACCTCTATAATCATTTTGGTTGTCCTTTACGCGTTTATAATGGAACTTAAAGTATTTTCTAGTTCAAGGCCAAATACGAGTAATGCGATTTGCACATGACACTTTACAACTGGATATACATCTCTATGCTCTCTTTCCTTCTTGTTCTTTTGAAAACAATAATATTGAAAAATCAAAATCTCAAATTAATAAATAACAGTGTGGTCTAAAAGTACCCAGACACTGGATTATATATTTTGCAGTAGGTAGGATACCTCACAAAATTGAATTGCATTGCAACAAATACATTTTTTTAATCAAAATCTCGCAAATTGAAATCTCGTGCGAGATTTTAATTTGCGAGATTTTGATTAAAAAAATGTATTTGTTGCAATGCAATTCAATTTTGCGAGATTTTGATATGCGAGATTTTAGTTTGCGGGATTTCGTTATTGCGAGATTATGAAAAGCGGTATTTTGTAATTGCGGAACTATGAAAAGCGAGATTTTGTAATTGCGAGATTTCGTTATGCGAGATTTCGAATGCGAGATTTTGATTTGCGGAATTTCGTAGCCAACCCACCGAAAATTCCATCATTTGCAGAAGCACCCAGTAATACTTTTAAAATACTGGTTTCTGGCGCATAATCTTCAAGTAAAGGCTTATTTATCTCTAAGGCCGTGTGGAAATTGCGTTAAAATTTTGGTTTAATTTATCTCCAGTTACATTTTATCCGTTTTTATAGGGGTCAATAAAATTTAAGGTTTTTGCTGTGTAAAAATGGGATTTTTTAAAACATAAATTTCCTATTACTTTTGTTGCTACATTTTTTCAGTAGTTTAAGGCTTAACTACATTTGCCACTTTTTGTTAAACTACAAAAGTACAAATATGTTTGCTCCCGGTAGTGCAGTTGTTTTGTGAAAAAGAATATACAAATTGTTTTTTAAACCAAAATTTAAGCTTTCTTCATCATTTTAATAAGTTTTCCAGTGAGAAATATTATCCAAAAATGAGTTTGAAAATTTTCACTTTTGTACTTTTTCACTTTTTTGGCCAATGTAGTTAAGTCTTTAGGATTCATGACTTCACGACAGCAAAATAAAATATTAATCTACATTCATCTCCCTCACTCTTTCATGAGCATAAACATGTCAAAAATTAACCACTGGCTAAAATTTTAACGAGCTCCTCAGCAAGTTAAATTTAAACGTCTTTATTTACCTCAGTAATGTCAAAATTTAGCCATGGGATAAAATTTACCCATACTTTTAACGCAATTGACACACGGCCTTAAACGGCTTTTACTGTTTAGATAAAAAAATATGTCAGTCTCCTACATTAAATGCTAGTCGAACGTCATCGTGAATGAATGTGAACCCTTGTTGAAATGTTTTTCAAATGTCGTAATGTTATATCCCGTATGAGTACCAGAACATTATACGAATGTAAATTTAAAGTTGACATACAAATGTTTACCAAAACCAATGAGACCAAGACCAGAATTTGATACTTTGCTTTTTTAACATTTATATTCTAGATCCAAATTGAATAAAGACTTCATAATATGGACCGAACTTTTTCTTGAAGTGCATAAAATACAGGAAATTGTATGGTTTTTGAGGAAAGAGCAAAAATTAATTTCTAAATATTAGTTTAGATTTGGGTTTCAAAATTATGACCTACGGTTTTGCTTTGGAGCCCATTTGCAAATTAACCTATAACTTGTCCGGTTACCTACTGAAAAAAGTACCTACAATTGATTATTACAGCCACTATTCGATAAGCTGCAAAATCCAGAATTGGAATATGAAAACTTAAATGCAAATAAACAGAATATTCTTGTGATGATGGTCTCATTGGTCTATGAGCTATATGTGAAAATTGATATGCGGTACTTAACTTTGGGACTAATTTATTGGTTTTATGGAAGGCAAGAAGCGCCACCAACCACCAACATCTTATGGCCAACAAGTTCCACTCCAGGAAAATTCAAATTTTAACTGTTTCCTGGTTTTTTGAAATAAAGGACACAAATATATTCCAATTTAACAACATAATCTTACAGCCAGGTTTTTTCGAGGGAAAAAGACTTGACTCAATCAAATTTTTAAAATCAATAAACCAACAAAACCTCCTTGTGCATATTATATACGTATGCCCCTTGAATATATTTCATATATCAGAGCATGCTCTACTGGTATATGTATGTGTACAAATATGTAAGGAATGGTATACCTCTTTAAGATTATAGGCGATACGCCAACAAAATAGTTGAAAATTGATGATAATGAGGGAATGACATGGATGGTTGCTTGGTTAGTAGCATTGGTAGCTCCTAATTGCTATTTGAAGACCGTTTCAGCTCAACTGGAACAAAACCCTAACAACAACTGCTGTCGTAACGACAAAACGTCAATGAAAGACAACTCAGCCGATGACATTGATTGCTGAATTGCTGGTGTTGAAGCAATTAATTTGAGGAAAAAATTCCCGCTAAATGGTGGGCGGTTATTTATTAATAATTTTGTTCGGTCTTTATTCCTCTCTTACATTGAAGGGTATTCTCGTCGAGTGCAAAGAGGAGGGTATATAGAAAACAGGTGTTCTGACGTACAAAACGCCGATGAACAATTGGATGAATGATTCCTAGTAATCAATTCAAGAGCTGTTTTCGAGTGCATTTTCTTTGTTTTTCTTTTGGTTTCTATGCTCGAATGTATGCAATGCAGTTGCTTCAGCTCCTGATTCTCGTTATCCTCTTGTTGAGGATTGAACAATGCCACCTAGGTTCAGACAAACGGATTTTGCCGTTTTCTGAAATATTAAGTCGATGCGTCTCTAATCACTTATCTCTGCAATTGCCGTGACAAGAAAGTCTTTTTTATGCATTTTTATCCAATTAAAAACAGCAACAGGGACAGCAACTTGATTTGAAAAACAAGTACCTAGGAATTCATCAAATGGAAAACCACCATTTGTTGTCAAGGTAGCTATGTATGTATTGTATATATTTAACACTTAAGGTACTTCTGCAAGTTTACAGCTTAGTTCTTCTTCATATCATGAAACTGTGTTGTCAAATTAATATTTTTAAAAGCCACTTTGGTGATTCTGATTATAAAAGCGTCAAATATTGTAAGAAAGTTATTCCACCGAATTGAGTTGTTCAAATATTCACAAAACCATTACTAAAAAATAATCTGTTAAAAGCTTTAAATTTTAAATCTAAGACGGGATTTTTTTTGAAGCTCACATTCTAAGTAGGATGTGTAGTAAAATAAGTGTTGACATATCTTTATTCTTCAAGCATATACTTAGAAGGAGGTAAGGGATTTTTTAATTGATATATGTACATAGTCACGCGAGTAAACTACCTGTCACCGAAACCATAGTTTAATACAAGCTAGCAGCATAATTAATACCAAGAAAAATAACTTCATGATGGTATTCCTTTTTGACTCAAAAAGGAGTCATTGAAATTATAAACCAATCTTATGCGAAATTGATTAAATAACTATTTTTATGTATATTCTGAGCAAAAAAGTTTTAAAATTTACGATAGGGGGCGCTGGATTAGCTGGGAGCTGGGATACACTTCCAACCTAGAAATTCTGGTGAAAATATGTAACCCAGACTGCAATAATGGTAAGAAAAGGAAAACATCTTATTCAAATTATTACTTACACTTATTTAAGTGAAGTCACGTCAACAAAAAATTACATATTTTCAAAAATTGTATAAATACTACAAGAGCCAAGGCAAAAAAGTAGGTTCATAATGCAATTTAATACTGAACTGATTTGTTTGATGTCCTCCGAATGTAAATTCACGTTGGCGAGACTGGGGAGCGTGAGCGTTAGCCATTATCTTGGAAAACGCGTCTTATCAAATATCTCGTTAATCGAGATATTCGTACGATAGGAATAAAATAAAAAAAATTTTGAGATCCAATATTCCTTTCTCTTATTTGATTTTTTAAATCAAGCTGTTTTCCTGAAAAGTTTTTGAGAAATACAATTTTAAGGTCAATATTTTTGAGAAAAATTGTGAATTTTTTTAAGTTGATTGTTCTTAAAAATATATTATATTTAATCTGGAAGAAACTTTTCACAACAACAACTTGATTTAAAAAGCAAATAAAAGAAAATGGCATATTAGCTCTCAAAAAAATTTACTATTTTGTTTGTATGAATGCACGGCTTACAATATATTTAATAAAACACTTTTCCAAAATGGTGGCTGACGCGCGCATCCCCCCATCGCCAACTTGGATTTACATTCAGGGGAAACCCCTGAACATATTCCATCAAGAAAATAAGTTCAGTTATTATTTGCAGAAAAAAAGTACCCTGCTCTGTGCCTATAAAATCGTTTCCCAAAAATTCTAAAATTTATCGAAAATTTCGAAAAAATAATATATTGTTATATTTTGTAAATATCTGCAAACTTTCACCTCAGGTAACCATGTAAGTTAAAATCCATTAGGATTTTAATTAAATTACGAAATGGGACTTATTTCAACGATTTCAGAAGACTAGTTTTGATTGTAGGGCTGTTTGATTTGCATATTGGGTTGGACACATATACCGACAGGAGTGAAAGGGTTAAACAAAAAAAATGTCTTGAAATTTTTATTAGAGATCATCTTTATTCATAAACTTGGATATGATATAAGGGCTTCAGGCTTTTTAAGTATTTTAGATATCTATAAAAGTATGCATGCATTACAAGGAAATTTTGTTTCCCAGCTACTTTCAATTTTTGTTTTAAGGAAGGATACGAAGCAAGGGTAGTGAACAAAACTGCCCCGGTGAATGAGTAAAGAGATCCTTTTACTTGCGATATATGATTCGTGCAAAGAAAATAAAATGCACGACTGGGTCGCACGTACTTGCTCTTATGTTCAAGAAGCTGCGGGTTTAAGAAAATTGTACCTATAAACATGGAAATTTTGAGAGAAAAATGTAGAGAAGCATGAAACACGATATTTAAATTGGCTAAAACAACTCTTTTGACAGTTTGAGGTGAAAAAAAGTATACCATCTTAATTCTTGATTAAATCTATGTATGGGAAAAAAATTTAAAATCGTTGGAGCGGTTTTTTTAAAAATTAGTTTTTTTATATATAAAATTCGTAAAACATTTTTAAGAACAAATTTTGGTACGCAAATCTAAAGTAGGTATATATTTATGTGTATATAAAAACAAAATTTGAAAAAAAATTGTCCACCTGTTTTTGAGATACCGAATTTTCAAAAAAAAAATTTTTTTAACTTTTTTTAAAAATCCAAAAACTTTTTTTAATAACTTTGATATGCAATATTATTTAATTTTATCTGAAATATTTAGGTATATACAAAAATTCATCTAAATCCGTTCAGCCGATAACGAGAAAATTCAAAATAAAAAAATACGTTCTATCATAGGTACCGTTAATAGTTGCTAAGTGTAACATTTTATAATTTTTAGTAGTAGATCGCACTAATTTTAGTATATGAAAAAAGTTTAATCAAAATCCTAGGATTCGTTTTAAGAAAAAGAGTATTTTCCTTTGCGGTTTTTTAACTTTTGTATGGGAGGTACCGTTATTTTTTCATTAATATAAAATTGTTTCTAAAAATATTTTAGAAAGTACTGAAAAACTCTTAAATATTGAGTTTCAAGAAAATCGATCATGGTGTTTTCGAGATATTTGATTTTCCAAAAAAAAAAATGAAATTCTTTTTAAAAATCCAAAAAATATTTTTTTCAAAAATTTTGGTGTACAAAACTATTTATATTTTTTTGAAGCTTCTGTATAAAAAAAATAATTGAAATCGGTGGAGCCGTTTTAAAGAAAATCGAAAATTTAAAAAATGGTTCTTTGGGACCATTAGAAACCATTTTTGGAAAATGGTTTTCCATTCAAAGGAACCCCTTACTAAAATAAATTTACTGAATTTTTTTTAAGAAAAGTTGTCGAGCCGTTTGTGAGAAAAATACGATTATATAAAATTTCTAATAAAAATTGTATGGCAGGTACCGTTATTTTTGGTTCTAAAAAAAAATGAAAAAATTGTGTGGGCATAATCACCAAAACCCACTATGTACCAAGTTTGAAGAAAATCGATCGAGCCGTTTAGGCTGTAGACGAACAGACAGAATTGTGCCGGCCATTTTGTTGGTGTTCTCAAATTATTTTTTTCACGAATCCAAAACTTGCCTTATAGTACCTATATCGCAAGTAAAAACTTGAGGTAACAATCAAACATGACATTACGATGATACAGAAGGCCAAAAAAGTGGGTGACACAAATTCTGTATGTCTGTCTGTTCGTCTACAGCAGTGGTTCCCAAAGTCGTCCAGGTGGACCCCCAGGGCTCCAAAGGAGGTTCGACGGGGGTCTACATTGACATGAAATAAAAATGGGGGCTCACCAGTTGTAAGTGGGGGTCCACGAAAATGTTTCTGGTTTCGAAATTAAAGAACACAAATCTAGACTTGGCCTTATCTGTCAATGAAGGCAGACATTACCTACACTTAGTCAAACAAATTAAGGGAAAAAAAAAATCCAAACTTTTCGGTAATTTTTGACAGCTGTATTTCAGTGAATTATGGTCGTATTGCAACTTACAAAAAGGGTTTTGAAGCTTTAAAAATTAAGATTCTAATTTTTAAAATTGTTGGCTAAAATTTTTAAGGAGATTCTCATGCAGTCCTATCAATAATATTCTCAAAATAATATTGTTAGTTTTTTGCTTTTTCTTTGGTCCGCGGGCTTGAAAAAAATTTGTTTAGTAAGGCTGGCATGTGGATCAGATAACCTGATTATTTAGCGTTAATTCCCTCTTTTTAAAACCTCCCTTATTTTTTTTTTTTTTTGTTTGAGAAGTATAATTTAAGAAGATCAGCGACTGTTACTTGTTAAAACTTGAATATCATAGGCTTTCTCTCAAAACCTAATAGATCTTAAAATGCCATTTCAATGCATTTCAGATATCGAATATCAATATCTCGTTACTATGTTATGGTATCTTTTGGGGCTATCAACCATTTTAAAATCCTTTAACAATCTAAGAATTCCATTTTATTACCTTTTAAATTTGTTTTGTGTCTTCTAAGCAATTTTTTAAAACAGACTTACAAGGCTTTGACAAAAAGCCGACGATATTCGATATTCAGTACAACGCGTGTCGAAACTTGCAAAGCGACGCGGTGCCCGAATTAAGGCTTGGAACTCAGACTCGACGCAGATTTCCATCTTTAGATCTAATCTACTAATTTTTTGACGAGGGGTCTACCGAAACCAGGTTAGTTTTGAAAGTGGTCTACGAGAAAAAAAGTTAGGCAACCTCTGGTCTACAGCCTAAGCGGCTGGATCGATTTTCTTCAAACTTGGTACAAAGTGGTTTTTGGCGATTATTCCCACAGGTTTTTTTCATTTTTTTTAGAACCAAAAATAACAGTACCTTCCTACCATACAATTTTTTTAATCGTATTTTTCTGTATATTTGTATTTTTCTCAAAAACGGCTCCACAACTTTTCTTAAAAAAAATCAATTAATTAATTTCAGTAAAGGCTTCCTTTGGGGGAAAACCATTTTCAAAAAATAACCAAGTAACCAAATAAACAAAGAACCATTTTTTTTTAATTTTTTGATTTTCTTCAAAACAGTTTGACTGATTTCAATAATTTTTGTATACAAAAGCTTCCAAAAATTATATACAGTTTTGTGTGCTAAAGTTGAAAAAAAAATATTTTTTGGATTTTTAAAAAATGTTCCAAAAATTTGTTTTTTTGAAAGTCAAATATTTCGAAATCGATTTGATCAATTTTTTTGAAACTCGATGTTCTTAACAGTTTTTTAGAAGATTCTAAAATATTTTAAGAAAAAAATTTATATTTAAGAAAAAATAACTGTAAATTGTAAAATACCGCTAGTGAAAATATTTTTCTTTTTCTCCAAAACAGCTCCTACGATTTTGATTAAACTTTTTCTTATATTAAGATCTATTACCAACAATTAAACATTTTTGCACTTAGCAACTATTAATAGTACCTGTCATAGAAGGTTTTTTTTATTTTTAATTTTTTCATTATTAACTAAACGGATTTCAATACATTTTTATACACAAATTTCAGATAAAATTAAATAATATTGCATATCCAAATTTTCAAAAAACAAATTGAATTTTTTAAGAAAAGTTTCAAATTTGTTTTTTGAAAATTCGATATCTCAAAAACAGTCTGAATTTTTTTAAATTTTGTTTTTATCTGCACATAAATAATACCTACTTTAGATTTGCATTTCAAAATTTGTCCTTAAAAGTTTTTTAAGAATTTTATATATGCAAAATTATTTTTTTAAAAAACCACTCCAACGATTTTAAACTAATTTTTTCCACACAATCATATTCAATAAAGAATAAAGATGGCATTCTTTTTTTTCAGCTCCAACTGTCAAAGGAGTTGTTTAAGCTAATTTAAATACCGTATTTCATGCTTCTCTACATTTTTCGCGCATAATTTCCATGTTTTTATTTATAATTTTCTTAAACCTGCAGTGTCTGGAACATAAAAGCAAATACGTGTGACCCAGTTGTGCATTTTAGTTAAATATGAAATTGTCAAGTGAAATTCTGAAACGAATACGTGAAGAGTCAATGAGTTTACAATAATGGATGAAATCTTAAGAACTTAGCTTATTATTTTATTTCATTATACGCCGTATACCTAATAACAAAAAAAAGAAATTGCTACTTTTTTCCAACCTATTGAATTAGGACTAATAGGTAGAGGACAAGGTACGGCTGCCTTCAGCTATTTAATATTTAGAATTATACTGAAACAATTTTAAATAAAAATGTCTTCATAATCAGGGTTGTCAGGTTTAAAAAAGCGGAATCGCCAAAGGTAAAATATAAATCGCCAAAAAATCGCCAAATTTAAAATTTTCCACTTTATAAATGACCAAATTCAAAAATCACAAAATGTTATAAAATTATTTGAGTGATGGGAAAGAATCGATGTTCAGTTTTGAGTGCGATTAGATTTAGTATTTTGATGCCTAAATTTTAGCAGACCAATAAAAAAGATGCGAGGTTTACCCAGCGGCTCCATTGGCAATATTTAATTAATTAAATCGTAGAATATGACAACGCACATGACAAAATATATTGAATTAAAATTAAATTTTATTAAAAACAGGGGATTTGAACAGCATTTGACTGCATTTGCAGTCCAATATTTCTATACACACATTTTTTAATTGAAATTGCCTGGCAATGAAAATGCCCACCTAAGCAAATAATTGCCATTCCTATTCCAATTGCAACTGTCTCAAAAATTTCCAATGGAGCCACAGCGTTAAGTGAAGATCAGAAAAAAAGAAACAATGTCGTCTTCGTTTAAAAGGTAAAACTACTCACAATTAATTTAAATATACTTTTGAAATTAGGTTGAAAAGAATTTTTTGAAGCTGAAGTCACGTTCCGCAAATTTTGAAATAAAGTTCCTGGGCATTATTTCAATGTGTTAGTAAATACCTTGCAAAATGAGACCTCTTGGATTAAAAAATTAATTGCATTCTCATTTACTTTAATACATTTTCTGTACTCCGTGAGTTTTACCTTTTGACCGAAGATATTACGACTTTGATTAAAAAAAATAAAATCGCCAAAACCTAAAAATATCGCCTTTTTTAAGGTACATCGCCAAACCGATTTTCGTGTCGCCAAATCAAATTTCATATCGCCTGTTTGGCGACAAATCGCCACATCTGACAACCCTGTTCATAATATGTATATTGCTCTCTACTGTTATGATACCCGCCTCTTCATTGGTATTGAAAACATTTCAATAACAACAAATTTGCCTCAAACGGATTAACTTTACAATTAAATTTTGAATCAATATCAATGTCTGTCCCATTTCCCAGTCCATTCATAAAAATTACTCTAATCCGGCATATAAAAGACACGACAATAAGCATATCCTATATTAAATTTCCTTCCGTTTGCTGGTACTTAAAAGAGATTCCATATTCATCTCAACAAAAGACGAACGTCTATGTTCAAATGTATTAACACGGATATCGAACGGTCTTAGAGCAAGTCTAAGAAACTTTCCTAATTCTTTCAAACAAACGGATACGATGTCTGTTGGAATTTAAAATTCTTTTTCATTATACTTGCGTGGAAGATTCCTTATACTCACTTGCTTAAATTCCATTTAAAAGGATCACAACAGGAGACTGACAGCATTTATTGTCCGCACATAAGGGATTTGTCAAAATATTTACCTTAGAGATGTCATTGTGGTATTCTTTTTGTTAACCCATACAAAAGGGCATGATCGAAACTCTCATTTCTGAGTATTTTGGCCGCAAATGTTGTTAGTTAACTGCAAAAAAGTGAAAATATGTTTGCAAGGAATTCCACAATTTTTGAAAAAAGTACTTCGCATGTTTTTATTGTGAGTGTGACCAACACCTTGAAGACTCAAAATTGTTTTTTTTTTTTCTTATTTCGAAACCAAAATTGAAGTGGCTTCTCGGTCTCAGCCAGCACCAACCACATCAAATACAAAAATAACTCCTGAATAAGAGGGATGTCCCTCAGTCGTAATGGCCACTTGATGTTTGCTTTTGCGCTCGTTCAGTCGGCTGCTGGTAGACTTGTAGAATTATTATATGAAGTGCTTCACACATCGTTCACGCCTGTGCGTGTGTAGGACATATAATACGGTACAAGTAGTTTAGTAAATTATAATGACATTATTGGATAATGAGTGTAATTCTGACAGGCTGTCTGATCTGATGAATGGTGTTGATTTAGTTATTTCTTTTGTTGTTGCTCAGTCTTCTTTATTTTTTCGGGTAAGACCTTGTTAAGTTCTTTTCAGTCTTTGTTAGTTATACTGAAGAATCGGTATTTGTTTGGTAGGTTTAGGTAGCGACTACCTTGGTATTTTACATTATTATTTATGTATGTAGTAATTCTGGGAATCATAATCAATAACTCGAGGGATCTCCTGCATTTCCTGAAAAGAAATAATATTGAGTGTGAGAACTAAAAAAAAAAATAATTTTGATTTTTGTATTAGTGGTCGTTATCATAAAGTATGAATATAGTTGCTATAAGAAGAAGAAAAACGCAAATAATAGAATTGCATTATTTTCGTTTTTGTGGACTACTTATACAAAATGCATTGTTTTTGATATACACTGGACGTCCAGTATAAGGAATGCCGATATAACGAATTTCCAGTATAACTAATCACCGTTTGAATTCCATTGATATCTCTAAATAACGAATAATGACAAACTTAGTACTCAATATAATGAATTTTGTACAATTTCAAGGAAAAAAATCAAAGCAAAACATGAGAATCGTTCTATTTTCCACACTCAACGTATATGGATGAAATTTTTGCTTTTTTTAAGCGTTTTTGGAACTCGTTAGCAAAAAATAACAACAATTTATTAAAACTCAAATACATTACTTTTTTCTTCTTAAAACTGATCAAATTTGTGCTATTTCAAAAAGTGTATTTTAGTAAAATTTATTTAATGATCAGTAAGTACATATTGCGAATCTTTCGGTATAATGAATTACCCGAACATTATATCTTTCGTTATACTGGACGTCCAGTCAGCCCCGGATCTTCAGTTTTTCCGAACCTGGACCTGGAAAAACATTTAATTAAGGCACCCCTCCAGTTTTTGAGTCAAACGAAAAACCGGGAAAATGAGACTTTTTAATGAATTTGAACTCGATATTACCTATACAGCAGCAATAGATTATAGTCAATTGACAATACTTGACAAAGACAATACACATCCAATTTGAAAAATCCTGCTGCCGAAAATTAAAGATGTTGCACAGAAAGAAAACAACACTTATTCTGAGTGTAGGTAGTTTGAAATAATTGTAAGTTTGAATGGTGAAATGGTAGAAAAAACTGTTTAGGCTGACGAAAAACAGTTAAAAAATCAATTTCCACATATCATTTCATAAAGTATCGACAATTCTCCTAATTGTTTTTTAGGCACATGGAGGCGCCCCAGGAAGCTGCCGCCCGGGGCACAGGCCCCCCTTTGCCCCCATAGATCCGGGGTTGCGTCCAGTGTATCTAGTTGCTCAGTTAGTATATTTATTTAATTGTTTTCTGAGCTGTGTCAGGGTTTTTCCACACCAACGATATGTTTCACTTATCAGAATTGCATCGATAATTGAAATAATTGGCTTTTTTACAATGGAAAATTTAAATTCACGCAATTATGTGAAAAAATATATTCTTATTGAAATTAAACAGAGAAACAGTTTATCGGATTGTGAAAAACAGCTACCTCTTATGTTGCATTTTTTTCAAAAAAAAAAAAAAAAAAAAAAAATACAAAACAAACATATTTGAGTAGATGAGAACCAAAACTCGTCATATCCACTTTTATCAAAAATTGAGATTTTGATGCAGATTTGTGTTATGATTAAGAGCTTTTGCTCTTAATCATAACACATCGATTTAAAAATCTTTTATTATCTATACAAAATAAAATCTTTTCTAACAACTACAATTTAACCGTACATATTAAGTTTTTCTCCAATTTTGGATATGACGAGTTTTGGTTCTCAAGTACTCATTATTGTAATATGTTTAGTTTATTTGAATAAATCCAAAAATTCAGAGGGTATTTTGGTTGTACACTTCTTAGTGAAATTCGGTGGGATTGCATGGATTTGATAATTTTGTATTTTGTAGCAATTTTAGAAGTAACCAACCTGTCATGATCAGCAAAAATATGCGCATCAAGCCCTAATTGAAGCTTATGCATTTAACATAAAAAAATGAGGTTTTTGGAAATAGACAAGTAAACTAACACGTTACCCACTTAAATCGTTAGGAGGTTAAAGGAAAAGATAATGGATTGGAAAATCCAAACAAACTTTGAAAGAAAATAACAGTTCAGGTTTGAGTATACTTGTACCTAAGGTATTCCAAAAACGTGACTTACTTGAGCAATTCTCTGGAAATAGGTCACCAAAAATTTGGTTTTTTGGTTGAAAAAAAAAAAAATAGACAAGGGATAAAGTGTGGATAGGTCTACATACATTTCGAAAAAAAAAAAAACGACAACTATAATAGGTACTGTGGAGTTAAGATTGTTTTGGGGTGAAAAAAAACAATCATTCGCTAACTTTTGTTTGCGTAGACCAGTTCCTTTCCCTTTCATCAGATACTTAGTATTATAAAACTTTGTAGGTATTTTTACTAATTGGTCACTTGTAGGAGTATTATTGTACTAAAAAAACTTTTGTAAAAGTAACAAATTTACATAAATTTTCTGTCAAAAAATGCATTTTAAGAAATAAAAATCTCAATATCAAATGATACAATATTGATTATATAATTAATTAAAATCGTGAATATTAAATTAAATTTATATCCACTTTTCAATTTACAAGCTTTATTATTTTGTATTATTAATATTTTTATTAGGTACAATATTTAAAATTTTTTTTAATAGTGTCTTTGCTATTAAACATTTTTTTGTAAAAAAAATGCTATAGTTTAAGCTACATTCACTTTGCTAAATAACCAAAATAATTTGGTCAAAAAAATTGGTCAGATCCACAAATGCTTGTGTTATAATATTAAACATTTTTAACCATTAGAAAATCTAGTTTAGGCTTTATAGAATAAAATAGTAAATATGTATATCAAAGATGCCAAAACTGGCCCTCATTAAAAACAGCTAAAAAAATACGCAGATACGCTTTTTCTTCTTTACACGACAGTATTTTCATAGGTAAATTACTTATTTTTGTTATAACATAACTTATATTTTATTAGATTTTCAAACTTTCTAGAGTCTAGACGATTAAAAAAGCCAACCGTTTGTAAGCAATTTTTGACCGTAATACCCGTGACATACTGGTGGTACGAATACTATAGTATCCGCTTATACCGCAAATGTGTCGCACATTATATACCATGCTAAAACTACTTGAGCAACATAGTATGAGCATTAGGGTGGTCCTTATTTGTACGGAGGAAAAGAAAATTGTTTGCTTTTACTGAGCACCATTTTGTTTTTGTTTTTCTACATTAAAAACGTGTACAAACAAAATTTGAGGGTGATCGGATTGTTTTAATACGTGCCGCAATGAGTTTGAAAATTTGAATGTGATTTTTCCTAAAACTGACCAAAACCGGGGACTATTAAAAGTTTGATTTACAGGATTATTGAAGTGCATTTTCAAATCTTTTGCCTACACTTGCTTAGAAAAAAAAAAAATAAAAGGCACGACTGGGTGCACGTGCTTGCTCAAAACGTACAAATTGCTTGGAAATGAAGAATTTTTAAAAATATTCAATTAATTATACAAACATTTTAAGAATTTGTATCAAAATCATTTGAGCCGTTTTTGAGGCTAATATGCTTTTTACTAACGGTTGTATTAGGAGCTACAAAGGATTTAAATAGGCCTTAACTCTCACAGCGTCTACTTTATGCTCAGTGCGGCACGTGTTAACTTGGTTTAAAAAAAAAAAAAATAGGGTAGTGTTTTAAATAAACATAAAAAATGGGTGCTCAAAACTTTTTAAAATAAGGACCACCCTAATGAGCATGGTAATAAAACTAAGGGTTTTCTCGTTGTAAGTCGTAGTATACTTAACGCTACTAGACTCAATTTCAAGTTCAAAATTTTCACAATTATACAACACAGGATGTACATTTCAAAGTTTTGAATAATAGTGCGTATACGCCACAGTGAATCATGTAAATGAACGGCTAATAGCTTCTTTTTTAGCAAAAAACGATAATAGCTAAAATTTCAGTTGTAATTTACAATTGACATTTATGTGAGTACCTATAGTCTCAAGACAGGTAAGATAAAGTTGCATTTGCAGTTAGAGTTAGACAAACAAATGTATTCTAGCTAAAATTATACATATAAATTGTAGCATCGAGCACCGGTAAGGAATGGGGTCCTTTAATGTATTTTTTAATCAAGACAGGTGTATTTTTTATTAGGTATTTTTCCTTTTACACTGTTATTATTTGTACGCAATAAAACGTAAGCTTGTGTGTAACTTAAAGATACGAATACCACTCGATAGATTAAACTCAGTGTTGGAAAAATTATTTAGTACAGGTAAAATAGTAGACCAAGATCCCAGGGCCGCCAGACATACGTCATTTTATCATAGCTGAATTTTTTTCTGTGAATGCACACTAGGGTAGGTATGAACAAATGGATAATACGAACCTTGAACCCGGGTGCGTTTCGGAGGTATTTAGTGCTAAAAGTGCATAAAATTGATGCAAAATTGCGTTATTTTATCAAAGCTGGTTTTTTGATATGTTTTAAAGAAAGTTATGATTAACTTATTTTGAAACTTACCAGACACCTACATGGGTGCAAAATGTCAGCCAGACACCATTAAAGGTGCCAAAAAAAATCGTGAAATTTCATTATAATATCAAAGCCGAATTTTATATATATTCTTCGTGAAACTGTAACAATATATTTCCTAAGCTGCAAGACACCTACAGAGGGACCAAATGTCAGCCAGACACCTTTGACGTTTTCAAACAAATATTTTAGTTTACGTTTTAGTGTCAAAGCAAACGTTTCATGCACTTCGGAAAACTATTTCACAATATTTCTCAAGCGACCAGGCACCTGCAATGGGGCTTTGGATTAACTGGACACCCCAAATGTGTCAAAATAATCGTATATTTTACGTTATAATATCAAAGTTAAGTTTTGTATTGCATAATATGTTCCTTGGGCAGCTTGGGGAATATATTGTAACAGTTTCCCGAAGAACATATATTAAATTCAGCTTTGATATTATAATGAAATTTCACGATTTTTTTTGGCACCTTTAATGGTGTCTGGCTGACATTGTGCACCCATGTAGGTGTCTGGTAAGTTTCAAAATAAATTAATCATAACTTTCTTTAAAACATATCAAAAAACCAGCTTTGATAAAATAACGTAATTTTGCATCAATTTTATGCACTTTTAGCACTTTATACCTCCGAAACGCACCCGGGTTCAAGGTTCGTACTATCCATTCGTTCATACCTACCTTAGTGTGCATTCACAGAAAAAAATTCAGCCATGATAAAATGACGTATGTCTGGCGGTCCTGGGATCTTACTCTATAGGATAAATAACGGGTGATTTTTTAGCTGGTTTGGTTTTGGCAACACTGGTTTTGACAGCTGACGTGTGTTTAGTACCTTGTGTCACTGTCAAACAGCTTCAGTTTGGTTTGCAATTTAACCATGGATCGTCTTACAAATGAACAACGCTTGCAAATTATTGAATTTTACTATCAAAATTCGTGCTCGGTTCGAAATGTTCATCGCGCGCTGCTTCCATTTTATGGTCGGCATTCTCGACCTTCTGAGCAGTCTATTCGGAAGATTGTGACCAAATTTCGCACCAAATTTACTTTGTTGGACATTAAACCACCAACACGTTTACGTACTGTGCGTAGTGAAGAAAATATTGCGGCCGTATCAGCTAGTGTGACAGAAGACCGCGAAATGTCGATTCGGCGCCGCACAGTGGGATGAGAAGCGATTCTAGCGCGCCAAAAGTATTCTTGGGGTAATTATATGTAATAAAGACCTAATTTTGATAAGATTTTATAGTTTTGAGGTTGTTGCAGCCGTTTTTAATATTTTTCCAGGGTGGTGTCAAAAATTAGGGACAAGAAAGTGGCAAAAAGAAAATTCTATCAGTGTTCGAAAAAAGGGTGTCCCTTAATGCAGGATTATTTGAGAAATGATTCTTAGGCGGTTCTAAAAAAATTGTTTGAGGTGGGGGGTCTGTTTCCTTTTTTTGGTGGGAGGGGCAATTTTCTAAAAAAAATTACTTGAAATAGACAAACAAATATTAAAAAACAACAGCAACAGTTTGAATGTCATGCTATTGCTGTTTTTAAAGTCGAAAATCGATTCTCTGTTTAACTATAAACATATGTAGTTGGTTTTGTAAATACTTTTTGAAAAAATAGTTTTCAAACTTAAAATTAAAAGGAAAAACTAAAAATTTTTATTTGTTTAAATTTTTTGTTCCGAGTCACTATTACTACTCGTTTCGGAATCATGTTCAGATTCATTTTCGTCATTTTGGAGGAATAATAAATTGCGAGCTTCCTTATTATATTCCCTTTTGTTTTTGTTGTTGCCTTTCGCATTGAGGTACTTGAAAACTTGTTTCCAACCAATCTGAGTTTTTTTTTTTTTAAATACCTATAGGAAATCTTCGCAGTTTTCCATTTCTGGGATAAAGTTTTGCAGAAGTTTTGCAAGGCATTTTTAACTTTTTTAACATAGGTAATCAAAGCTCCATGCAGCCTCTGGTGGCTCCAAATATTCTTGGATCACATCATACAATTATTGCCGATTTTCGTTATTTATAGGAGTCAGCAACTTTTGATAACGATATTTTTCCCTTAATTTTTCAAATAATATTGACTTTTTCAAAATTGAAGTCATTTCTATGGATATCCTCCTAAATATGCCGCACATAATATGACAGCTCTTTATTATTTTCTCAATTTCAACCTCTAAAATGGCAACACTTATCTGTTTATTATTTGTAACCTACATGGAACTTTTCTGCACTTATTTGTTCACACTTTAATAGGATTTATAGTTTTTTTTTTTAATAATCGATAATCCGGTGGATAAAATTTAATTATTTAATTAATATATATTATTTTTAAGCAAATTTGAGTGTTTATCAAATAAAACAACCCAAAAAACGCAGAAAACACTCGCGACAACTTATTATCACGGAATACATTACCGACCTTGAGTCACCAGTGAGAGCAGTTTGACTTTCGTGGCTAACGTTATCTCTCATTAAAAGTTAAATAAAATTGTTAGTTGGTGGTAGTTGGTAGCGATTTTTATAGCAATGGAAGTATACATATTGGACTAGCTAATGGAAGTATAGGTAAGACGTTCCATGACGTTCCGGATTTTTGGCAGACTATACAAACAAAAAACAATGATATAAAAATTGTTTAAATAAATTGATTTAAATAACAAACAACCAGTGAATTAATTTTATTGGAATTGATTGTTTATAATAATGACACTATTGGTAAACAAGAAAAAAAAATCTAGCAGATATCCATCCTTAAATAGGATCAATATCGAAATTTTATAAAAGCAGTAATTTGACTTCATAATTAAGATTATTCATAACCTTCTAAGAAACGAGGAATAAAAACAAAGTGCATGAAGTTTTACAAAAACTGGCTCTCGATTTTTTCACGCCCAGGTATTGACAACATTCCCTGAAAAAATTACGCATTTTGGAGACCATTTTTTATACCACTTTTGGCGCGCTAGAATCACTTCTCATCCCACTGTGCGCCGTTCCCAGCAGTTAGGCCTTTGTTACAGCACTACGTGGAAAATTTTTTTTGCCCGAAATGGAAGTTCTTGACTTGCATGATATGTGGTTTCAACAAGACGGTGCCACATGCCACACAGCACGCGAAACAATGGCGCAATTGCGAGGCGAGTTTGGTGAACAGTTAATTTCACGTTTCGGGCCGGTCAATTGGCCGCCTAGATCGTGCGATTTGACACCATTAGATTATTTTTTGTAGGGGTATGTCAAGGCTAATGTCTATAGGGACAAGCCCGCTTCGATTGACGCACTGGAAGCCAACATCCATGCATTCATTCGTGAGATACCGGCCGATATGTGTGAAAGAGTATGCCAAAATTGGACTCAGCGGATGGGCTACCTGAGACGCAGCCGCGGTCAACATTTGCATGAAATTATCTTTAAACATTAAATTGCAAGGTTCAAACTATCGATTCAAATAAATATTTCATTAATTTTTTCGAATTTTTTGTGTTTTTTTTTTTTTTTAAGTTCTAAACCTCTTAAAAAATCACCCGTTAAAACAAAAAAATTAGTACCATCATGAAACTTGGTGGAAAGGTTTCATGTATTATGAGAATGAAAAATCAAAAAAGTCTATACAAATATTTCATAAAGAAGGGGGTTTTTTTGAGGGGGAGAGAGGGGGAAATGGTGGTGTATCAAACAGAAATATGAACTTAGGTGCAACCTAAAAATTTGACACATGTTTTTAAGGTAGTTTTGAATTTTGAATCAAATGACAATAATGCCAAGTCGATACGACCTCCGTGAAAAAAGTTATTGTCATTTTTATGCAACGATGACTATATTTTCAGTCTTTAAGTAAAGTTTTACCGGAAACCAGTTGAAAATAATGGTCCGTCGATGTTTTTTTTGTCATGAAAAGCAATAATAAGAAGAGTCTATAAAAATATTTGTTGTTAAAGGGTTTTTTTTTTTTTTGGTTGTTAGGGTAGTGTTGGGATTTTTACCATAAAACCTGTGACAAAAATGGTACCTTCCCTGAGATTTAGCTAAAATGTGCTTTGGACTACCAGAATGAAGACTCAAAAGAGTCTATAGAAATATTTCGCTGGGAAGGGTGTGTTTTTTGAAGATAGGGGGAAATGTGTGATTATTTTTCAAAAAATGTAAAAGGATGGTACCCCCAAGGAACTTGGTAAAAGTGATTCATTTACTACGAAAATGAAGAATCAAAGGAGTTTACAAAAATATTAAGGGAGAATGGGTGTTTTTTGGTTCGGGTGAAGGCTGTTATTTGTTTTTGAAACAATTTTTGTTTTTGAAGTATTATACTTTCCTTCAACCATTAAAAACATCCTTTTACCATATAGATATATATATACTCTTTTTATTCTTCATATTGGTAGTTCATAGCACATTTTTATAAAGTTTCATGAAGGTACCATTTATACTAATTGGAAAGGTTTAAAAAGTAATCTTCTTCTTTTTATATAAATGATTTAAATATAATTTTCTTATTATTATCACTTGGTTGAAATACCTTCTAACTTGTTCTCTTTAAATCTGATTTATCGTGTTGAATTCAATTTCGCTTTGGGCTGGAAACTCATGTCATTTTCTGTCGCCACGACTAAAAAAACGGTCGCAACTCAATACACTTTCTTGGTCGCGTGTGCGTTCATTCACGTTGTGGCTCATGTGTTATATTTTTTGTGACTAAATAATCGTGCGACTAAAATCGCAAGTGCGTTCCTAGCCTTACACTTACTTCTTAGGTCAGTCCTTGATATTTATTTATTTTTAAATATTTATAAACAAAACCAAATATAGACATCATATCTTCAGTGCAAATTATTTGCCAAATTTCAAAATAGACTCAAAAATTAGTTTTTGGATTGTAAATATGTTTTTAATTTATGGTAACTTAAATTATTTTTATATTTTTAGCTTTTGCTTTGTCTAAATTTATGAAGATCCGATAATAAGCTATTAACTTCAGATACAGTACCTACAAATTTACACCATTCTGCAATTAACATTTGTTGCGCAAATTTTTTAAAAGTTTGCCACCAGGGTTTCTATACGATTTTTTATACCAGAGATGCTTAAACTTTTTAATTTTTTTTAAATAAAATAGTCCAAAAGCTTTTAAAATTTTCTATCGATTATTTTTTGGCACCAATAGTGTAGAACATTTTTGCAAAAGAAAATCCATGGAATTCATCCATTTATAGGCGTAGTATCCAAAAACGTAAAGTAAGTAAAAATAAAATGCACGACTGGGATCGCACGCACTTGCTCTGTTCAAGTTGTTTGGAACTTGAGAACTTTTAAAGTATACAAGTAATTATTGAAAAAATATATAAAAAGTATAAAAAATGCATTTAAATCGTTCTTTAAAATGATAAACAACTGGTAAAATAGCTAAGTGCACTCAAACCCAAGTTTGCAATAATTTTATTACTTGAAAAAATAGGAATATATGCATAAGAAATTAAAATCATTGGAGCGGTTTTCTTAAAAATTAATTTTTTTATATGTAAAATTTTAGTAATATTTAAAAAAAAAATTGGGATTAAAATTTTTAGGAAATATTAAAATACATTTAAAGACCAAGTTTCAAAAAAATTCATCGATCCGTTTTTGAAATATTGAATTTTCAGAAAAATAATTTCAATATTTTTTTTTTTTTACACTTTAGATTTTATGTTGTAGAGGACTTAGATCAAGCTGTAACCTACAAACAAAGGCTCATTATAAGTTCACTTGTTAGTGGTAAGTAAAGAAAGTAAATTTATTGATATACTCGTTGTCAGGTTATTCTGTTTCCAGTGAATGTGACATAATATAGGTACATACTTATATCTGTTGTGTTTGGGAGAAACATGATAACTCCATTTTAAAAATTGCGTCATTACGTCCATGACCTAGAACCTAAACGGGTAGATCGATTTTCTTCAAATTTGAAACACAATTTTTTAAATTTTCATAATTATTCCAAATTTGAAGAAAACCGGTCAACCAGTTAAAGTTCTAGGTCAATGTAAAATGGACGTAAAGACGACATTTTTAAAATGGAGTTATCATGTTTCTCCCAAACACCATAGATATGTTTCTTCAAATCAAATAATGCCTGCTGTCTTCAATAATTATGCAAACAGTCATGGGTACACAAATTTATAGAATTGAAAAAAAATAGCCCTTCGGATTGAAAAATTCAATAACATATTAAGGCATATTGACCCCAGATCAATAAGTCTCCAATGATCGAAGTGATCAAGTTCCTTAATTTGGGTTGAATGAAAAATAAATGTATCACAATTTCATTTTGGTATATAATTAAACGTAATTAAAAATTAATTGAATTAACATAGAACATACCTTGTGGGACTTACAACACAAAACAACAGCTCAATCAGAATCGACAAAACGCAAAATATAAGTTCGAAATAACAAAGATCTAAAAACTGTAGCACATCATGCTTTCTCTCTGTGAGTTGAATGATTACTGGTATAGACGTATTGAAATGATTTTGGATATAGAGATTTAAGGAGCCATAAAGTAGGTAACGCCCGAGAATCAAGTCTTCCTCTTTCTCTTGAAGTAAATGAAGATTCTGGATTAGGTTCCCACAGAAATTTTATACGAAAATATTGAAGTTTGATACAGGATTAGTTTCTTCCTTCTATTGTTTTCAAAGTTCCTATGAAAGCGGTCTTATTAATGTTGAAAAGAAGCTCTCAGAACCTCTCAAATTCAACTTAAGATGAAAAAAAGCACATCAAAAGTGACTAAAAATTAAATTCACACTTGAACGAGTAAAATGCATTTGCATTGAACCATTATCCTTACAAAAAGGAAGATCAAAGTAAACGACACCAACGCCACTCATATCCAATGATGAAGTTGTTTGAACCATTATCCTCTACAAGATTACAAGTTTCCTATTAAAAAAAAAGAGAAATATGTACATGATGCCTTTCGGGTGTTTTTTGTCCTCAGCTGAATACCCACATGCATTATTTTCTTTGCGATATTCCAGAATAATAATATATGAAGAAGCAAAAGGATTTGCACTTCGTATACCTTAAATTCGTTCTGAAGGATCATACATATATTTATGTGCATAATATATAGCGAACACATTGGGATTGCAATTTAGTCCTTATCCTATGAAAAAATTATAAAATATTATACTCATTTCCCCCTTTCTTCTCCGATGCATTTTATTCAAAGAAGATGAAAATAATAAAAATCGCAAGGATATGCACTTTGCTGTTTGCCCGTCCCGTCGTCATAGACAACACAAATGTGCGCTCTAGAAAAAAAAAGGTTTCCGCAAATAATAGAGAGATAGAGATTAAACGAGAAAGCAGGGCGAGGATATTCTATGAATATGAATAAGAATATAATGACACCCCGAAAAGAAAATGAATGCAAATTGCACTCAAGGATGTCACTAATGTAAAAATACTCCTGAATAGATGATTTTTAATGAAGAATGTCCTTATAGGGTGATGCTATGTATGATGCAATATGCGTTTGAGCGGATGCTGCACTAATTCTCACCCGCATCCTTTACCGTATAGGCATAAGCATATGCATATATTATGTATGTATGGATATAGGATATGGTTTGTCTGCTGAGTTATGCATCCAGATTGTGAAAGTGTTGTTGCTCCCAAAACACAGAATTTTTTCATGTTTTTTTTTGTATTCCTATGCTTTTTCTAGTGCCATCTATTGAATCCTTTTCTCATTTGTAATCAGTGGAGATTATTATTTTCATCTTGTGGCTTTGTTTTTTTTTTTTTTTGTGGTATACCACGCGTGATTGTCGACTCTTGATGGTGTTGTTCTATATGGGCGTATGGGTATCCAGATTTTTTTCTCTATGACAGTGTATTATCTTTTTCATTCTCATTCAGAATAATTTGTGCACGCAAAATAGGAAAAGAAATGGATGCAATATGAAAATACCTTCGGCGGTCTTCCTGTGTGCGCTTCATTATGAGGCGGATAATTTTTGTTCTCTTTTTTTCTAGAGATAGTAGGTATGTGGTCTGAGCTATAGGTGCAGCGTATACACTTATCCTTCAGTTGGAAATGCATTTGTTCTGTTGATTATGGCATTTTCAATGCGTATGTATGTCCATATGTAGAGTTAATTGTGGTTTCATTTCATAAAATGGGTTGCAGTATCGCAGTATGTTTTTGTTCTCATTTGTTTCTGTTCTCTATCCTTGGAATATTCTATTCGTGTTGGAGGCGATAAAATAATTATGAAAAAAACATACACACTGAGGTTTAATTACGAAATTATGTGGGCGTAACCAGGGCGAGGATTCTTAAAAATTCCTTTCGTCTCTGTCTTTGGAAATTATAAAAAAAAAATCCTTCTCTATTCAACTTATTCAATGAAATGCAAATATATGCATTATCCTTACATACATTGTTTACGAAAAACATGTGAAATGCACTCAGCCACAAAATTTTCTAATGACAATAAAACGGATGAAAACGAGGACTTTTACGTTCTCCATTTATTGCTTCAGTAATAATGCCAAAGAAAGAGTAAGAGAAATATTACAGCTCTGAAAATCCATACCGTGCATTGCATTATGTTGTTTCTTTACAAAAATCAACCTTAAGGCCGATTTTTTAGCGAAAGTTGTAAAAAATTAATGCTAAGGGCGTGTCCTTTGTTAATCGATTAAGTGGGCTATTGATCACATCTGTCGCAAAACATGAATATTAGGAGATTAACCTTCAATTTTGTATTCGAACATTTCTGATTTATTACGCGGAGGTTTTGTTTTAAGGGACTTTTGAAAGAAGTAATTCAACATTTTTAATTGGTCTTTGGGCAACGTACTGCTTTTGTGGGTTAAATAGCTTTATTTCAAACATTGATTGCAAGTTCAATGTTGATCTAGATAAAACATTAGATTCTTTGTTTTTTTCTGATCAAACAATCTGATGGTTCAAAATAAATAAATAAATAAATCAAATTGGGTGGCGCAACAGCTCGTGGAGAACCAGGGCATGGTGTCTTACAACTCTCAACTCAAGCATTCCTGTGTGCGTGTTGTTGGCAGGAATGGAGAGGACCTTAAGTTTTTTGCCCAGTCTAAACGGCTAAATGAGCAGCACTTATTCATGACAAGTATACTCTTGGAGGATTTGTCAGTTCCTTTGATAAAACATTTTTGGATAAAACATTTCTGATGGTTCTACATATATTATAAGGTTTTAAAGGCCATTTTCAAACGTTCGGTTTAAAGTTTCGGATATTTATCCAACACGTAACGCTATAAAGCAGATTAAGGTTGCTGTTATTTTGTTTGTGTTTCATCGTCAAAGTCTCGGATAAACTAACCGACAGATAAATTTACCAGCCACTTAAAGTTTGAAAACAACATATAACATTAAGACGTAATGAAAATTTATTTTTTGTTGCCAAAACTAAAATTCCTTTTTTAATTTAAAGGTTTCATAGGTTAGGTGATATTCATAAAACGGAAGTACATAAGAGAAGTAAAAGTTTAAAGTAAATACTTTAACTTCCAGTAGAATGTAAAATTTAAAGCATTTACTGCATTTGAATCGTTTATTTCAGAAACAACATAGTAAGTAACCTATTTCCATTTTGTTTTGTTGCAAATTTCTCACTTTTATATAGCTATTCATCTATGTTGAAAAGAAACCACGCGTATCAAACCCCTCAAAGCATGAAAATTGAGAACTGTATTTTCAGTGTGTTGAGGAGAAACGACACAGCCCCGTATTTATGGGGGCAAACCGGGGTCTGTGCCCCGGGCGGCAGCTTCCAGGGGCGCCAAATCCATGTGCCTAAAAAACAATAGGAATAAAGAAATGCCGATACTTAATGAAATGATATGCGGAAATGGAATTTTTAATTGTATTTCTCCGTCAGCCTTCAGCTGTTTCTTCTACCATTTCACCATTTGAAATAAAAATTATTTTAAACTTCCTGCACTCAGAATAATTTCTGTTTGCTCATTTTTGTGCAACATCTTTCATTTGGGTCTATTTTCGGCTGCAGGATTTTTCTAATTGGGATTTCCTTCCTATTGAAAAATCTGGAAAAACTGATGAAACTAATAGGCGTAGGAAGGGGGGCAGAGGTGGGCAATGCCCATCTTAGAAATTGAATTGCCCACCTTAGAAAAATCGACGATAAGACTTTTCTGGTTCCACCGAAGAAGCAAGATTAAAGAACTTGGAAGATTCAGACTCTAAAATTTACATTTTGTCTATAGTTACAGGTAGTCGTCACATTAAACCAATTTTTGCCCCCCCCCCCCCCCCCTTCATTTTGTTTGTTTTTACAAATTACACCGAGTCAAGAAAAAACCTAGGTGGACGGTTTCGATTTTCATCAAACCAAGTTGAACATGGCAGGGTTTAAAAGGGGATTCACCAAACGTAAAATATGAATTACCAAAAAATCGTTAAATTTAAAAAACGTCCACTCCATAAATAACCGAATTCAAAAATAATAGAAATCTTAGGTAAAGGATGGGAAAGAAACCGATTTTCAGTTTAGATTCAGTACTTCGATGGGGCCCGTTCAGCAAAAATCAATTAAAGAAATGTAAAATTTCAGTGAAAACTAGAAAATAGAAGGATTTCTTAACTAAAATAAATTGAATCGCCAAAAGCTAAAAAACTCGCCTTTTTTGGGGAACGGATTTTCGTGTCGCCAAATAAAATTTCACACCGTCTGTTTTGCGATTAGTCACCACATGCGAAAAGCCTGGAACATGGTCCAGAAGGTAATTTCAAAAAAATCTGAAATTCAACTGCTTCGGAAAAAAGGTGATGTAAAGTAAATTGGTTGACTTTCGGATCCAAATACCTACACCTTTTCCGTCAAAATATAGTTCGTCCCCATTTGCCAAGCCACCAACAACTGTAAAACTCTATTGAAGAGTGGCTCCGATGCCGACGAATTAAAAACTTTTAAAAGATCAAACATTTTTGAAGTTTTTTACTGCTCTGGAAAAAAGCATTTGACATTTGAATCGAATCATATATATTTATTTAGACATTGCTGCAGAGTTGAGCTTGGTAGCGCTTCTTATGAGATTTAATTTGCTGCATGGTTACCGTCGCTTCATTTATTAGTTCACTTTTGAACAAAGTTGGGAATTAAACAAATGCTCAAACCCAAATATAAAGTTATCAAAGAAGAATAACTTTTTTCACATAGATATTTAAAATGAAATCTTATAGTAACTATGGTAGTTCATAAAAATACCTTTCCAACGATATATGTATATCACGTCATTATTGGTCTTCGAGCTTGGTGTGTCCGATTCTCTTTTGTATGGAAAAGAGAATGGTCCAAGGGGCCCGATTTATCACCTTAGACAACAGTTTTTGGTCAAAAACTTTATTTTAGGGCATAGAATTTGGATTTTAGGGGTCTCTGATTTAAAAAAATGATTTTGGGAAAAAAACAGACACCCTTATATACATTTATATGACTTCTGTTGGCAAAATTGAAATTGCCTTCTTTCACTAATTATTTAATAACTACTACATTTATCGTACGATTAAAAAAAAACTTTGGCTCAAATCTTTGTTAAAAAGATTGTTTTTCACTTGAGTCTTTAAAATTATTTTAAATTTTTTTTTTATCTACATATGTACATATATGGAGCAACCAAAAACTAGACATTTTTCAAAAATACTAGTTTTTCAAACTTTAAATGCCTGTAACTATTATAAAATTTCAGTCCGACTTATACAAGCAGTATATCGTCAGAAGGAGACAGATCACATCATTCAGAATATACAGATTTTATGTAAATTAGATAAGCCGTTAGCGAAATTTATGGCAATATCTGAAAAAACAGCTAAGAAAATGATTTTTGCGCATATCTCGAAAACGCTCGAAAAAAAATAGTTTTGATTTTCGAGTTCAGTGACCCAAAATTAGCCTAGAAAATATATTTTTTCTAAGGACCTTACCATGACCCAAAATTATGTAAGCTAGTGTTATTGATTGAAAATGGCTTTTTATGGCTTTAGTCCTAGAAATTAGCGTTTCGTCCGGCTTACTCACTTGGACACAATAAATTAAATACACAATTTGTATTAAGTTCAGTTTAACTTACATGGATTTTTTTTGGCAAAAAACCACTGTAAACTATATCCAACAAGATTAGAATCCCTAATCATTAAGCTGGAAGTTTTTTGCCTGGGGCCTGGCATAGTTTCTATAAGAAGGTTTTTTTATAATACAAATTCTATATACTCCTGAAATAAATCAGCCAAGTAGAAGACTTAGCATTGACGATTTGACAAGTTTAATTATTGATTCAAAATAGCTTTTTATGGCCTTCAGTCCTACAAATTGGCGAAGAGGCCATAAAAAGCTATTTCGAATCAAGTCCAGTCCTTAATGCAAAGTCTTGTACTTGGCTAATTTATTTTAGTAGTATATAGAATTTGTATTATAAACCTTCTCATAGTAGTTTGGTCAACGACATCGATTATCTTATATTTGAATTTGTCTTACCTGACATTTCATTTAATTAAGTAAAACACGTTTCCAACTTTTAAGAACTTTTAACAAACTTGTTAGACAAGTCAAACGTCTAAAAAATTTAATAAATAAGACTGATACTGTTCAAGAATATGCCGAGCTTAGTCAAATGAAAAAAGAACTAGGTAAGTCTTACGAAAAAAAAGTTCGTTTATTTCAGAAACGACATAAGTCAGGCAACTTTGATGGCTTAGAAACAGGTGAAGCCGCTTAAAGGACACAAGCAGAATTATAATTTGGTATACTCAAAATTTGCAGTATTGCGGAATTTTTTCAACAGCTTTTTTGTTGCTCCTGAAAAGTTGATGCTCATTGATTTATGTTGTTTCTTAAATAAATGATTCATTTCGTATGCATGAAATTAAGACTATACTTGATGGCAGATATTTTAAGGAGTCAGCCATAAAAAGTAATGATATCTAAAAGATACGCTAACTTCTAAGCAGTGACGTCTTTAGGCATGGGCCTGGTGGGCCAGGGCCCAGGGCCCCGTGATTCAGGGGGCCCCCTGGACAGCCCCAGTATACCAACCGTTGATCATTTTTGAAACTAGGTATGCGAAGATGAGATTGGATTTATCTGGCTCTAATAATATAAGTGAAAGAGCATTATTTTTTCATCTTTATCATGAAAGACCAATTAATACTCTTAAACTTTTTAAATTGTTTCACAAAAAAAGGATATTTTAAGTTATGTTGGTACTTTTGGTACCAAAATGACATTTTAAAAAAGTTCAATTTTTAAATAAAATAAACTATTGAATACAAACCACATCTAACGCTTTTTCTGATTATTAGCAAACAAACAAATAAAAAAAAGTTAAACTATTAAAAACAAAGTCTTTATTTCTTTTTTTTTTTGCGAAAAAATAGCAATAAAGTCTTAAGAGTATTAATGGGCTTTTATAATAAGGAAGCAAAAATTATACTCAATAACTTGTTTTGTTTTTAATAAAATGATATCAAAGCGACTAGACTCAAAAATTTAAAAAATGACGTTTGGTACAAAAATTCCTGCAAAATCGTTATCCGCACAAGAACAAATTTTAGATTAGGTTAAAAATGTTCGTTTGAATAGATCTGTTGGAGCATTCTACGAAAAAGAGGAACTTTAGCTAGTTTACAAATATATGAATTTTTGATTTCAATGTACGTTTATAGCAAAACCGGTGAACTGATTTGCTTCAAATTTGGTACAGTGGTATATAATGTAAGACCCTATACGTACGTAAAATTCGAGATTTTGTTATAGCTCCCCTAAAACGTCAAAACCCGAGTGATTTATCTTCCAATCTCTAAAATGTCTCACTAAAATAGACTGTGTTTTCATGTGAAATCACCAAGCCCATACTTGGATTTTCGAATTCTCACTGTATTCAAACTGACAAAAAAAGGATGAAGTACCGAATTTATAGCCTGTCAGAGTACAGTCAGGTGTTAGCTTTTAAATAACTACTAAAAATTACTACTAAATTGAACACTGTCCGACACGTGACGTGATTTGTCTGTACGTGACAAGACATTAAAAAATGGTTTTAAATATAACGATGTGCTTTTTTGAATTTTTTTTCTCGCTTATAACGATTTTGATTCATTCTCATAATTTTGTTCAAACACATTTGTGATCTATGATCCATAGTTTCGCTGAAATTTGAACATTAAGATAGCAACCTGGAGCATTGGTAGAATTGGCCCGTCCGTACGTGACAGCTCTTCTTATTTTTTTTTTTCTTAGTCATTTAAAGGAATACCTTCAGAATTTTTGCATATTATATAAGACTTATGTAGAAACTGTTAAATAAAATTAATAAATGACATATCTCAGTAACGTATCAAAAACTAGACGTTAAATGATGACATAAAAGTAGTTGAATTTGTCCGTACGTGACCATGGAATGCTCCTGTTGTAGTTTGGTAAAGGTAGAGCTAGTTAAAAGTAAAAATATCCAAAACAATGCGAAAACGAGAAAATTATAATTTTTAATTTGTACACCCGGAATCCATTTTCATTGGCCAATTTTTTTTTTTGTCTAAACGTCGTTTTCGGAACATTTTAAAACATTATAGGTACTATAATATTTTTTTACGGCACTGGCACAACTGAGAGTATAGCATGTGCATTGTGCAATGTGAATATGTGGCCAGAAAGTTAACTCTTAAATGATATTTAATTTTAAGTAGCGGCATGTCTAATGCTAGTAGGTATATTGATGGCGGCGCAGGGACATAAGTCGGGACTTATGTCCCACTTTACTGGGAATAAGTCCTGAATTCGATTCGGGATGTACAAATGTCTCACCCTACTGAGACATAAGTCCCGAAAAAAACATTGACTTCTCCAATGCAAAGTACAGTTACAAGCTTTAAATGCAATAGAAACCTTGCGTACACCCACCTCGCACCCACCCCAAGACCTATTGTGTGCTCAAGCAGGGTTGTAGGGGGGCAGCATGCCCTCCATAGATATCTCACTGTTTATTTGCTACAGTACTGGCACACAGAATTACGGCGAATAAACAGTAAGGTATGCAACGCCCCTGCTTGGGCGTACTCTAGGATTTGGAGTTAGAGAAACTTTGAATTTATCTGATATACCTATCAAAAAAATTGTTTTTGTTTCATTCGGGACTTATGTCCCATTTTCGACTAAAAAATTCAGGACTTATGTCTCTGTAGAATGGGACAAAAGTCCCGAAAAAAATTTGGGACTTATGTCTATCTAATTTCCATGGGACTATCCCGTTTTAAGTTTCAAAAAAGATATTTACTGAACATATTTTAAAAATAAATGAAAAGAATGTTTTCCTTGAACATAAAATCTCGTGACAACTGGTCTGCATACATTTCTAAAGAGCAGCAAATAGGAAAAAATTTTTCCATTGGTTGTTATTCAGACATTTTTCAAACAAAGTCGTTTTTGCATATTTCTGCCTTGAAAGCCACTCTAGCATGAAAAAACCATAAAACCACATTTGTATCATCGAAAAAAGGAGTAAGTATTGAGTGTCGCGTGAAGAATGCAGATAACATTCAATCAAATTCTTATTATAAAATATTAAAAATTAGCCTTAAACTGGCGAACTGTTTGTTTTCAAGACAAAATGCGAATAGATTTTCTTACGTTTTGATACCCCCGAAAAAGTTAAATGATAATACATAGTTTAAATTTAATAAGAAATTATGGTAAGACTTGGAATATGAAATAGTTTTCAAAAAAAATTTCAAGAGGCCCCCATATCCTTAAGAGCCCAGGGCCCCCAATTGTCTAGAGACGCCCCTGCTTCTAAGTTCATGAAGTTCGTGAAGTTAGTTATATCGAAACAATTGAAAATTATTACAGAAATGTGGTATTAAATGATTACTTACTAAAATGTGGTAAGTTCATAAATTTAGAGTTACCTACTAACTAATTAAGAAAAAAACTAGCCAAGTAAATCCACCAAATTTTAATCAGTACCTATTAACTACCAAGTTTCTGTCATAATTTGGGATTATTTCGACCTTGGAGAGGTTTGGAAGAAGAAGAAGGTACCTAAGTACTTTCAGGAGTTTTACAATTTTCTTAAATCTTATTATGTTCTTCTATAAACTAAAAAAATAGTGAAAAAATTACTATAACGATATCTCAAAGAGAAATAATGATATTGAAAAGAATTAAATCAAATTTAGAAAGAAAAGATTAATTCTTTTAGGAATCATTACAAATTTTATTTAAAAAAAATGTACTTTCGTTGTTACATCAGAAACTCAAACATAGCGGAAAGTGCGCTTATTTTTTTTTCATTTTAAAACGGGTATATCTCAAAAATCTCAGCTTATGGCGGAATAGAATGACGGATTTGTTTGGGGTTTAAAAATAATTAATAATAATAAATTAATAATAATAGTTTGCAAGCTACTAGTTAACTCTTAAAATAAATGTGCCTTATACTTTACCTGAATTAATAACTTTATCTTCTTTTTGCCTAATCATAAGAAAGTATTGATTTTATATAAAGACGTTTCTTGCCCTAATGATTCCAAATATATTATGTATTTTATTTTGCTTTTTTTTACCCGTTATTGCATTTTTTGCTTTTTGTTTTATATGTTTGCCTTTGTATCAAAGTTCATATTTAAAAAAAAAAAAAATATCTTTAAACGTTTTGGTGAATCAATTTGAAAATGTACAAATCTGCATACCAATGCAAGATTTAATGAAAGACCACAAAAAGCCGTTTTTAAGTACATTTTTAAACTAATGGTGAAGGGTCAAACATAAAATGCACAACTAGATCACACGCAGTTGCTATTATATTCAAGAGGCTGAGGTTTTAAGAAAATTTTATACAAAAACACCACATTAATTTTTGATTGAATATGATTGTATAGGAACAAATTTTAAATCATTGTAGCGGTTTACAAAAAAAAATGTGCATATCAAATTCTTAAAATATTTTTAAGGACAAATTTTGGTATGCAAATATTAAGTTGGTTCATGTCTTAAGTAGGTTTATGTGCATTTACAAATAAAATTTCTAAAAAAATTGTCAACCTGTTTTTGAAATATCGAATTAAAAAAAAATAATAACCTACATTTTTTTTAAATTCAATAATTTCTTTTTGAAAAAATTGGTATGCAATATTTTTTGAATTCATTAGAAATTTGTATGTGAAAAAATTAATCAATCGATAGTGAGAACATTCAAAATAATAAAACTTATAAGGGGCACTATTAATAGTTGATAAGTGTAATTTCTTATAATTTTGGTAGTAGATCGCACTAATTTTAGCATACGGGAAAAAGTCTTATCAAAATAAATGTAGGAGGCGTTTTTGAGAAAAAAAGTATGGTTTTCGCAAAAAAAAGTAATTTTTTTCTTAAAATATTTTAGAGAGTGATAAAAAAACTATCAAGTATCGAGTTTCAAAAAAATCGAATGTGTCGTTTTCGTAATCTTTTTGATTTTCAAAAAAAAAAAAAAAAATTATTTTTTTTTTGAAAATAAAACTTTTTTTTTTAATTTTGGTACACAATACTGGGTATATATATTTTTTAGAAGCCTCCATATAAAAAAATTATTGAAATCAATCATACCGTTTTGACGAAAATCGTAAATAAGAAGTTGGTTCTGGTACCATAAATAACCATTTTTTGAACAGTGGTTTACTCAAAGGTAGCCCTTACAAAATTAGTTTATAAATTACCTTTTAGAGAAAAGTTGTAGAGCCGTTTTTGGGAAAAATAGATTTATGTAAAATTGTAAAAAAAAAAAATTATGGCAGGTACCTACCGTTGTTTTTGGTTCTAAGAAACAAATGAAAAAAAAAACGCGTGGGAGAATGGCCAAAAAACTTTATGAGCCCAGTCTAAAGAAAATCAATCTAGCCCGTTTGGCTGTAGCTTAAAGGACAGACAGACAGAACTGTGAAACTAACTTTTCGCTTCTTCTCTTTCATCGTAATAACAAGTTTGATCAATATAATAAAATCCAACTATAACATTTTATAGTTATCTTACCTACCTACATTAATATACACAATATTTCAGTCATATTATATTTTTACCATGGTGAATTGTTGGGCATTTTCGATTTTTGTCCTGATCATGTTTTCTTATCTGAGGTTTGCGATTAAAATTTCGTGACGCAACATAAAAAAATGCCAAAAAATGATGCAAAAACGCCCAAAGGGGCTCAGGCGCTAGTTAAATATTGATTGGCATATTTTTGCTGTTCTCGAAAAACCCCATTAGGTTATTAGGTAGTTTAAGACAAATTATTTACCAAAAATAAATGAAGGTGTAACTAGTGTTTTCGAGTGGATTTTCAGAACAATAAAACACGTCCATTTTGAACTAGCGCTTGAGTCCAAATAGGTTGTCGTGGAAAAAAACCTTAAACGGAGTTTTGTTGGGAATTGTATACATATTATGCTTTCAATTGTTTTTGGATGTGATTTACGAATAATAAAAAACTCCCAAAAAATGCATTTATTTCTAGTCCCAAACATAAGATTCCGATGCAGTGCCCCAGAAAACATATAGTACACGAACATAATGACCAATGTTTTCATTATAATTCTAGATGGCAAGGTGAAATTTGAGTTTTATCGATGCTTTATGCTTTTACGCGTATGGTTACGTTTATAATTTGTATTTATTAAACGATGTGTTGGAATTTCAGCTCATGAGCTATTAGGCGTGATCAGGAAAATGAAATCTCACAGGGGACAAGCCTCAGTGTCAAAAACTGAGCAAGCGGCACGAGTACGATAACTCAGGCGCCAAGAAATAATAACGGTTTTTTGTAGAACAGTTTAATACAAGCATTTTTTACTATTGGAAGGGGGGGTCTATCTCACCCCGTTTTGGCGGGAGGGGCAATTTTATAAGAACAATACCAAAAATGAAAAAAAGGGTAATACTTACAACTAAGTATTATACCTTTTTTTAAAGCTAGTTTTTGAATAAAGTGAAATCTACATGGTTTTTTTAAAAAACGAATTTTAAACTCAAAATTTGCGAGAAAAAAAGCAAAAAAAAAGGTTTAAAGTCTAATTTCTCAAAACTGTAAAATTATATATCATTTTTTTTTTGTGAAATTCGTTGCTCTAATTAATTCTTAAAGAAAAACTGAAAACTAGCTGGTTCTATGTCTTCTAGTTTTTGAAAAACAGAATTTTATCTTTTTAATTCCATATTATATTATATAGCCGTTGGTATGTTAAACTTTTCTTTTTAGGGTTATAGAACCTATTGTGGTTTTGACAGCCTGCTGTTATAACTACAAAAAGTGGATGTTGATTTCACATTTTTTCGATGTTGATTTTGCAATTTTAAATGTGTGAATTTAACAAATAAAATTGACAATGTGCTGTTAATTTTACAACAAGAATTTGTGATCATTTTGACAGTTTGATTGCAAAAATGAAAGCAAATGCTGTTAAACTTGCAATTAATTGTGAATGTGAACGCATTTGCTGTTAAATACACAAATTTTCAATAAATTGTAAATTTGACTACATTATGTAACATTAACAGCGAGGATTTTTTGGGTGTAAGCTAATTTTTCGTCTTGAATCGATCTTAAATACTATTTTATATGAGCATCAAAGGTCTTGGTAGAACATTTTATGGAAACCTTAGATCATCAAGCATTAATAATGGTGGCTTATAAGGGCTTTGGTGCATAAAGCATAGTTTACAGTTCCCATGCGAAAAAAATATCAAAATTTTCAAAACGATTTTCCATCTATTCTGTGCACCAAATTGAATAATATTCAAAGCAAAAAACGTTTGCCTTGGCCTAAGCCACCCATTGAGTCATTAATTTACCTTTAATTAATAAACTATAAGCCTAAAAATGGAAAATAATTATTTTTGGATGCAAAAACTATTTGCATGCTAATAAAGCCTTGAGGTGAAAAAAAAAATTTTTTTGGAAGTGTAAACCGACCATCCAAAAAAAAATATTTTATTCACCACACTTTTTTCGCATGCAAAACAATTGCCGGTCCATTGTTTTGCATGACATTCCATGACAGCAATGTTTTTTTTTTTGCATGAAACTGTAAACTAATCATGCAAAAATTAATTTTGCCTTTCACCTCAATTATTTTTGACATGCGAGAATATTTGCGTAGGTTTTTTTTTGCACACGGGAACTGTAAACTAGGCTTAAATGTAAAACTACGATACAAAATTATTAATTTCGCCAAAAAAAAAATGGGTTACACCACTTTTGCACTCTCGGCCTCAATTTTGATGCTCCATTTTAGGTAGGGCCACGCA
This sequence comes from Dasysyrphus tricinctus, assembly GCA_963921185.1. Classification (NCBI taxonomy): domain Eukaryota; kingdom Metazoa; phylum Arthropoda; class Insecta; order Diptera; family Syrphidae; genus Dasysyrphus; species Dasysyrphus tricinctus. The sequence goes on along the minus strand of OY992532.1, from coordinate 167,354,706 downwards.
CGAAGCAATCTCTCTTCCCACTGGCCCCAGGGCCGTATATTTAACAGTGGTCCTGCTATTGCCTACTCTATAGAATAGATTGTGTATACAATACACATACATATATTTACACATGTCCAGGCTTAGGAAAAAAAATATTGCAATTTATGAGTAATTTATAATTTACATTCTATTAAAAACCTGAACGAAGGTCGTCTTATGAGGACCACATGCCACTTCCCTTAGTACATAAGTGCGATGATGGTGACCTAAAATATAAACATGCACTCGAATTTCTAATAGCAACTTCCCATCTTTTTTTTATAAATAGAAAAATTGATTGAAAAATTTTCCCTCCAATTCAAATGACCACCCTCCTTGGAATAAAATTACATGACGTCAATTGCCACCGCCATTAGCACAGACCCTTCGCTATACATATCTAATATTGTATTGGTTTGTTAGGAAAACATCACGAAGAGGGATGTCTTCCGTAATAATTTACTTGGCCTCATGACGAGGGATCGTATTTGACATGAATATTTCAGGTACACTGAAAGTAAATAGGTCGATTCATATTAACTGAAACTAAAAATATTTCGTTTATATTGACTTTGGTTTTATTTAGAATTTTAATTTTCGCTATTGCAGTTGTAGGTACCTTGGGAATGGAAAATTATGGCGTGAAGATGATTGCAGAATCAGTTGAAAGTATATTATATTCAATACGACCTTGAGTATTTGAAGCTCCATCACCATTCATTTCGAATTCGGATAGAAGTTTTTTGTCAGTGTAGAATCGGAGAACAAAGCCTCTTGAATTATTGTCACATTAATAGCGTAATCAAATAAATTTGCTATTTTAAAATAATGATGTACTAAAGTAAACGCCTCGGCTATACGAAATTATATATGTACCTACAAAAACCTACCAAAATAACCGTTATGTACATATACATATATGTATAATATTATATGTAGTTAACAATTTGATCTGTTCGATAGTCATCAAAGAACCCAGCATGTGGACTTCTGAAACCATTGTATATGCTTAGTTTCAAATGAGGAGGGTTCGTGTGACTATCCTGCAAGTAAAAGAGGGTTAGAGAACAATAGTATGCAGCACTTTTGGCTTCAGTAACCGATGTTGTTGTTGACTGCTGCTGCTGGTGGAAGTAAGTGTAAACTGCGAGGGAAAAATAAATGTACATGTCCGCCATATTAGATAATTACTACCCCCCACCAATGTTCACTTACTTACTGAACTGAGACTGACTGCTTGGAGTGAATGGCGGATGGCTTCATTGACAAAGCCCAGAGTTTTTCTGGTTGTGAGAGTATTGTGCAACTGAAGTGCCCACTTTGGGGTGTGTTCTTATTTTTGTTACTTTTTTTTTTGGAAATGAATTGGCTTTGGTGGGTATATTAGATGTCAAATACACATACAGATATTATTTAGTTTATCGTTTATAATGTAGATTAATGACGACACCTAATTTTTCTCTTTAATTGAACATTTAAGTGACCCGCATTTACTTGGTTGACCAAATGTGTAACGAACAAAACTCAAAGGAATTACAACCAAGAACTCTTTTAAGAAAATTAACTTTAATGTGTAGGTAGCTCAGGTAGTCAATGCGGAGGTATAATTTCGTAAGAGCGGAAAACAAGTCAGCAATATCCCAGCTCAACTTTACACTAACTTTCAAATATTTTAGAGCTGGTGTTTATTAATTACTTTTAGTTTTGAATGGTCCAATAAATCTGTCTGTATTTTTCTGTAGCAACTACAGCGACTCGTTGAAAATTAGGTACCAACCTATATGTAGGTGCCAATATTATGTCATGTGTCAATGTGGTATAAAATCGAGACAACTTAACCAAATTATCTTTTCCGTCGGTCTGAAGTTGTCTTTAACGCGTAAGTGTTTTTTGTTTAGTGTCTAATTTTTGAGTGTTCAAGTTTTCGAGAGATGTTCTTTACGCGATTTTTACTATGCTTTATTTGATTTTTGATTTTAGTAAACAGACGCTGAGACATGTCCATGTCGTAGGGCACTGCCAAAAAGTGCTTATTCAACTTGATTACTTTATAAATTGGACTGAGAAAATTAGATTCCGCAAAAATAATAGATAATTTTTTCATAACTGGGAAAATATAAACACAAAAAAAAGAAATCTTTAACACTCCACCAGGTTATCTCCAAGTAATTTCAAAAAGTCCTATTAAGTCACCTGTTTTCTTAAATAATATAGACGGAAGACTGAGTAAATTGTAAACCTTTGCGTTTACCTAGCTTCACTTAACGCTTCTGAACCTGCTATAAGCTCATTCATTGAAATAAATGATTTATCAGAGAGGATTGAAAAAAATCTAACTGTGTTTTATTCAAAGGGATAATACTTAACCTACTCCTACTTGCAGTTTATAGATTCCGTTGAATATTTAGTAAACAATTTGTAGGATTCCTATAAATAAATTCAGATGCTTATATTTGCCCCAGACTTTGGTTTTGCTACACATTTATTGTTCCCTAAAGTCTATAGAATACCTACCAGAAAATAATAATGCTTTAGGATTGATATCAAAATTTTATCAATAAGTACAATGTCTTAGCTAATTTAGTGTGGTCATAACAGTTTTTACCTAGACCTATAGACTAATGGGATGTGACCACGATAAGAATTTTCAGTTTATTTGCATTTCCACTCGGATTTTGCAGTTCATCATATCGTCCCTTTATAAGCAGAGTAACTTACCTCATAAAAAATAGGCAAAATAGTACAAAAAATAAAAGTAGTGGTGGTTTTTTAAACCATAAAAGCTGTGAAAAAACTGGTATCCCATGAAACTTGGTAAAAAAAAGATTACCAAAATATCAAGTGAAAGGTTGTTTTTGGGGGTTTTGGTAAAGGGTGTTATTTGTTTTTGGAAACAATATTATACTCTACTTTACCCTTAAAAATCACCTTATTACCATAAATGTTTTTATATAGACTCTTTTCATTCTTCATTCTGGTACCATTTCAGGAGGTACTATTTTTGTCACAGGTTTCATGGTAATAATCCCGCCATTACCCCAACTCCCAAAAAAATATCCTGTCCCCACATATATTTTGTACGACATCTTCTGATTATTGCTTTGCATACCCAAACAAATCTTCGTTGTAAATTTTACAAAATGTGGCAGTCAAGTTTACAGTTAGATACATAAGTGCAAGTATGTGTATTTAACAGAAAATGCGTTCACATTCACAATTAATTGCAAGTTTTACAGCATTTGCTTTCATTTTTGTAATAAAATTGTCAAAATGATCACAGTTCCCTGTTGTAAAATTTACAGTGTGATGTCAATTAACTTTGTTAAATTTACAGATCTTATGGCCAGTTGCACCGACCTCTTTTAAATATTTATTGCTTCGTTTAATTTTAAAATGACATTTATCGGTTGCACCAACCACTTCTAAATCTAACAGGCCAATAAACGAACCAATAAACTAAAATTCCATTTTCCTCCAGATAAATTTTAAAAGCAAGTTTAAACGAACATATCTAACTACCTACAAACAAAATAATTCAATTTTATTTGACGGAATATTGTTAATTCCAAATTAAAATAACGAAAACAACAGGTGAAGGTATTTTGTTTCCTATTATAATTCACTACTTAAATAAATAAATTATTCCAGAAAAATCATAGACTGGTCATCATGTGTTCATCTGATAACGAACTAAACCAGAAAATGGCGAGACGTCGAAGAGTTGTTCAGGTTCACAAAAAAATTTTCTGAATTCGATGACGTCGCTTTAAAATATTTGTTCATAATTTCCAAGAGTGTGTCGAAAAAATACTATTGTTAGTTGGTATCCATTTCAATAGTTTCATAATTTCTCTAAAAAAAAGAAAATAATAAATAATAATAAAACAATACCAAGATGGCGCATTGGCTGTATCTAATGAGAATACCTTGTTTCTGTTTATTGTGTATTCACATTTTCCTTATTGTTATCTCACTTGCACTGGTTAAATTTTTTCGTTCAGTTTAATAAACAGATGATAAAATCCAGGCGTGGTTCATGAACTGCATTTTAGCTAAAAAATGCACGAAAGAGATTGGTGCAACCCAAATAAATTTATCAGCCCGATAAATTTTAACTCCATTTTAGCAAAAACCGCTTTTAGTGAATTTTGGTGCAACTGGGCATTAAATTATAAAATCAACTTCGAAAAATTGTAAAATCTACATCCACTTTTTGCAACAGGCTGTTACACATAGAATTAGTTCTATAGCCCTATAGAAAAGTTGAGACATGGAGATATCAACATCGATTGATTGTAGTTTCTACCAATTTAGCTGCAGATTTCTGTAGTTTCTACTAAACGGAGCTGTATAGGTTTGACGATACAAATTGCATTTTGACAACGAAATGTTGTGAATAATGCCACAAAAACCTGTAGTTTCCACAAATCGAGGTATAGATTTGACGACACAAATTGCACTCTGACAAAAATATGTTGTGAATAATATAACAAAAGCCTGTAGTTTCCACAATTAATGCTTTTATCCATTACTTTTCTAATTGTAAAATCTATACAACCAATTGTTTAATTTTCACCATTAGGTTTTGAAATCAACAACCATGCCTCTGATAAATTGAAAACATTGGTTGTCGGGTCGAATATATGACAATTAATGCATGCGAATCTACAGCGACTTAATGCCAAGTTTCATTAATGGCACCATTATTTTCAATTGTGTTTTGGTAATATTTAACTTTATACTGAAAATATAGTCATCCTTACATGAAAATGACAATAAATTTTTTCGCAGAGGTTGCATCGACTTGGTTTAAAACTACCTTAGAAACATGTGTCATATACTTAGGTTGTACCAAGGTTAGTATTTTTCCATTTGATAAACTTCAAAGTCCCCCCTCTTCCCCTCAAAAACACACCCTTCCATGTGAAATATTCTTAAAGACTCTTTTGACTCTTCATTCTCATAGTATATTAAACGTTTTCACCAAGTTTCATGATGTTACCAATTTTTCTTATGTATCCTTTTTTATCTATTCTAAATCTGGAGCTTTTCAGAACTATAGATATTTGAAGTTTTTATAACTCTAAAACGAATTTTCATATAGAACTCACGTGAGGAGCTTTAAGTCGCAGGTAGAAAAACTATTATTTGTATACTTCTTTCAATGTATAGTAAAATATAAAAAAAAAAATAGAACAAAAAAGTTTGTTGTTTTTTAAACATTTTTGACTCACAGGCTATAATGAAAATTATTTTAAACCAGCCCTTACCCGCAACTTCGTCCACGAAAAATGAAAGAAAAAAAATTGTTCAGTTGTAACTATTGTCCCCATTATTTTTACTTTGAGGAAACTTGATGGAATTGCCCAGTACTCTAAATATACAAACAAAATTAGTACAAGTATTTTTTTTCTAACAAAATTTTATTAGAAATTTTACCTTATTTAATTCAATTTTTGTTTTTTGTATTCAATACTCTTATTAATATTTATTCAAACACTGAAAGCCATAGGTATACTAAAATGTCTTGTAGTTTTCTAAATTAACAAAAAGTAGGTTTACTGTAATTTGACAAACTAGACTTTGATTTGTTGTTTTATCTAATCACCCAATGTCTACTCTTTATAAGATTAGCAAACTACAAAGCATTTTAGAATAAGATTTCCAGTGTTTCATGAAATCTTAATAAGAGCATTGAATACTAAAACAAAAACTTTAATAAGTACTAGGCATATAAGATTAAAAAATCAAAAATACATTTCTCATTTATTAGATTTTAATTTTTTCAGTTATGGGTAGAAAAATTAAAGATTCATTTAAAACTAACTTAAGACAAAACAAGAAAGAAAAGTTTAAAGTAAAAAGAAAATCGGAGAAAATCAGTATTCTATTGCATGAATATTGAAAAATAAAATACACTAAAATATTTATCCCTTAGAGTCTTAGACCATTCAAAACAAACAAAAATTATAATCTAATAATAACAAATAAAAAGCTGCCCAACATATTGCCCTCAGAGGTTCGCCATATTGACATTTGGTTTTTTTTTAAGCTATTTTAAAATGAATTTATTTTTTGTCAAAAAGCTTGAATCATTATCCTTTTTCTAATTTTATATGTTTTGTTTTTCACAAATTTAATAAAAATTGTTGTCCATAATAAATTTATATAAGATTGAAGTTAAGTGCGCCATAATGCCTGATGAACTTACCCTACATAAACTACATTTTGTATCTTAACATTAAAAAACTGATAGTTTTCGGGAAGTTACAAAGCTGAATTTTGACCCTTATGGAAAATGGGTTTTTGTAAAATATACAGGGTGTGCTGCATACATACAGCACAGTCAGTAGCGTACGCAGGATTTTTCTCAATTTGGATGTACACATTTCGTTAGGGTATCACTACAACAAGAGCGGCTGGACGTCGAAATAAGAGAGCATAAAAGCCAATGGATAGATCACACACTGAGGACACCAAGCAATGAAATTGCAAAGCAGTCCTTTGAATGGAATCCTCAGGGTGCACGACAAGTTGGAAGACCAAGAACAAGATGTTAATCAACAAACTCCCAGAGAAAAACGTGGCCAGAGGAGAAATATCTAGCTGCAGACCGTGAAGGATTGAAAACGCTTTGTTGGCGCCCTATGCCCCAATCTGGGTTACAGGACTTGATGATGATCACTAAAATTATGTTTCTGTTTGTTTTTTTCTTGCAAAAATTACGCGGCTGTAAGTGCTGTGCATCAGTCACCATTCTGAAAAACATTTTATAGCCAATATCTCGAGAATGGTTAATAGTAAAACAAAAATCTTAGGACCTTTACTGTAGGACAACTAGTTAATATTCTCTCATACATTTTATACTTTCAGAGTTATAGAGACTTGAAGTATTCTTTTCTTAGATTTTGCCTTATAGCTCTTAAACGGTTGCCATTGTGTTAGTTCTCAAAAAGTTTTGTATACAAATTTTTACGACGCACAGTGGGAAAAAAACCTCTAAGCGATACCATTTCGTATGTATGTATTTGCACCCGCTAAATTGAATGGTATCATCCGTTTTATGATCAAAGTTAGGGGTAAATTTTTAACTTTTCATAATAGTGGGATATTTTGTATAAAGTACGGTCAGGTGCAAACTAAAAAGTAAATAACGATTTCTTACAGAAGAAAAAGCGAATTGGAGTGATTCAAAGTTATTTTTGAAGAAGAATAATGAAATTTTCAAATTTCATTTCAAATTCCGTGAAAAAACAATCACGTCTTTTTTGAACTGGTTATTTTCAATCAGAAATTATCTTATTTCTTAAATTCAGTGGACAGCACTGGTTTGCTTTAGTTTGTTGTGTAGTCATATCGCTTCTGTGTTTTTACAATTTTTTTATAAGTATTTCGTTGACTTAAATGGTATATTTGACATTTTTCGCTGCATAAGTGAATAGTTTACTTAAATTTATCTCTACCTTAACCTAATTTGTGTTTAGTTTTGTTAAAATTATAATTTTCATTAAAACATTGCGCTTGGTAAGAGTGTTTTTTTTTTTTTGTAATTTTAATTCGTGATCCTCTATTTTATTGAGCTTTAAGTTTTTTCTGTTCTGTGTATATCTATGTGTCTGTGTCCAACAGTGCAATAGTATTTCCCCTACTTGCTTTCCCTAAGCCAAAGCTTTCTGCTTAAGATTGACAATTTTTGTCCCTTTCTTTTCACTTTCTATATAAACTTTAATCCTATCTTTATATTTTATATATTATTTGCGTTACAAATTTTGTATAAGTCGGTGGTGCAGGCAGTAAGCACACGGCACTCAGATCTTCCCAGTACAGGTTCGAGTCCTGGTAAAGTCTAATATTTTTTTTTTTTTTTCCATTTGTTATTTTATATAGCTAGATAAATTTAAAGAAAAGATTTCCTTCTCTTTATTTTGCTTTTGATATTTTGGAAATTTCCTTTATTTTTATCAAAGCTAAAAGTTTTTTTTCTCTCAAAATGGTCTGTTTTGCAAGGAATTGTTCAGAGGGCTCAAATTCTTCTCCACTATTTGCCTGTTTTGGTCCCTGTGGGAATCTTTACCACGCAAAATGCATCGGCTCAACCAACGCGTTTATTGAGAAAATAACCAATTCTAAATTTGCGTATTGGTATTGTACCGATTGCCGTAAGCTCTCCATGTCCCAACTAGCTTTCAAAATGTCTAATTTTAAAGCGGACATTATGAAACTATCAAAGGGATTTGAAGAATTGCTAGGTAATTTTAACGACACGGTCACAAAATTTAGTTCGTTAACACTCCCAAATGATCCGGTAGATGTCGGAACCTCTACTGATGACCTAATTCAGGACCCTCTTCCTCTTCTAATCGTGTCCACGAATGATGATTTGCTTGCGCAATCATCAAGCTCAACCGTGCATGAAAATATTATAGTTGCCAAAAATAATAACAAAAGAGGACGAGATAACACAAAAGCTGTTAAAAACTCTAGCCCACCCCCTAAACGAACAAATCTAAGTCCCCAAATTGCTTTAGAATTAGCTTCTTCGGTTCAGGTTAGGAATGAAAGTTCAGAGATGGTTCCATGCACTGTTCTTGGTGTAGAATGTGCTTCTGTCCCTAACATAATTACTGATCCTAGACCTATCAGAGCTGTCTCTAAACCAAAGTCTATCTTTATCTCTCGTCTTGAACCAGAAATTGATGCCGATGACATTGTTTCCCACTTATTAGCTAATAATTGTATTCCTACGAATATATCTGTAAAGTGTACAAAAATTAGTAGAGTAAATAGTTTTGTTTCATCCTTTAAAATAGTAACAAATTCTTTATACTTTGATTCTATATGTGATTCAAATAATTGGCCTCCTGAAGCCCTAATTAAAGAATTTTCAACAAGGAAAAATAGGTTTTCTCATAACTCTCCCAAGGATTCATCCCCAAAAAACTAAATAGGATTACCCTCTTCTATCAAAACGTAAGAGGGCTTCGTACTAAAACTGCTGATATATATATCAACTCCCAGGCATTTTCACATGACATCTTTCTTTTGACAGAAACCTGGCTTAATTCAAGCTTTTTGGACACGGAACTTTTTAATGAAGAGTTCTTAGTTTATAGAAAAGACCGCCATGTTGACAGACCAAAAGAAGTGGGAGGTGGTGTTTTGATCGCAGTTCGAAATAAATTTATATCTTCACTTATTATGTTCCCTTTTAACCTATCAATTGAGCTAATCTGCATAAAGTTAACCGTAGGGTCAAAATTCATTTATATATTAAATGCATACATTCCTCCAAAAAGCTCGGACTCAGTTTATGTCGAACTCTCTAAGGCTCTAGATTTTATTATTGAATTGTCTTGCTCCAACAGCAACATTTTACTTATCGGAGACTTTAATTTACCGTCTGTAGAGTGGATTCCTTCTGAAGATGAATGTTTTCAGGAAGCATCTTTAACTTCTTCACAGACTGAGCTCCAGCTTTTGGATAGAATTACTGCAACTGACTTACAGCAAGTAAGCTGTATTAAAAATTCAAAAAATCGAATTCTCGATTTAGTATTTTCTTCTGACGCTATTAGTACTCTTGTTCTAGAATCTAGTTCCGGAATGACTAATATAGATAGTTATCATCCTCCTTTGGATATAGTTCTTGACTTGAGCAGTCATATTATAAAAAATAGCAACGCTTATGATCGCTCATATACTTTTGACTTCAGAAAGGCAAACTTTCAGTTGCTCTCAGAAGAATTAGCTAGATCTGGTATTGATAGTATATCAGTATCTAGTAATATTGACGAAGCAGTTAATAACTTTAATACTATACTTAATAATTGCATAAATAATACTATCCCTATAAAAATTTTACAAAATACGAACTTTTGCCACTCATGGTATACGAAAGAGTTAAGGTCACTCCGAAATAGAAGAAATAAAGCATGGAAAGTATATTTAAAAACTCTTTCTTCAGTTGACCATAACTCTTACATTGCCCTTTTCGAAGAATTTAAATCTCTTTCAAAGTCTCTATACACTAATCATGTTTACGAAATGGGAAGATCTCTTAAAGAAGACCCGAAAGCATTTTGGAAGTTTGTAAACTCGAAGAAAAACTCAGATGGCTACCCCGCAAATTTCATATATGAAAATTGTGTGTTAAAAGAAACTATTGATATTTGCAACGCCTTTGCGAATAATTTTCGTAACTCTTTTGTAGACACACCTATCGATATTGATGAAGATTATTTCAGAAATTTACACTCCTATGCCCAAACGAATTGTAATAATTTCGCTGTGCAACAGAGTACTGTTTTAGAATTTATCTCGTTGTTAAATGATGATTTCTCATCTGGTCCAGATGGAATCCCCCCAATATTATTGAAAAAGTGTAAACATATACTGGCTGCACCTCTTCAATCTTTGTTTGAGTTTTCTATTAAATCAGGGAAATTTCCCTGTTTATGGAAAACTTCATTTCTAACTCCAGTTTTTAAAAAAGGTGATAAAACTGTTATTTCGAATTATAGGCCTATATCTAAACTGTCATGTATTCCAAAGCTCTTTGAACAAGTTGTGTGTGAGACTTTAGCATTCCATACCAAGAATTTAATTTGCGAACAACAGCATGGGTTTGTGAGAAGGAAATCAACAGTAACAAACCTCCTTACATTCTTACATAAATGTTCTAACGCGTTAGAAAATGGAAATGAAATGGATTGTATATATACTGATTTCTCAAAAGCGTTCGACCAACTTAGTCACAAAATTATTATCTTCAAGCTAAAATCTTTAGGATTTCCAACATTTTTTATCTCCTGGATAAAATCATACCTTGAAAATAGATTCTACCAGGTAAAATTTAGAAACTGCCTTTCAAACTCATTCAAGGCTCACTCCGGTGTGCCCCAGGGAAGTCATCTAGGCCCATATCTATTTATTCTTGCTATAAATGATGTTGTTTCTTGTATACGTTCAAGTGATATTCTTATATTTGCTGATGATATGAAAATTTTTAAGACGATAAAGGCTAACCAAGACCACTTTCTTTTGCAAGCCGATATTGACAGTTTCGCTACTTGGTGTAATAAAAACGGTCTTTCGCTTAACCCTGCCAAATGTCAAACAATTACTTTCTCAAGAAAGCGACTTGCAAATGCTTTTGATTATTCTATTTCACAACACAAACTCTGTCGAGTCTTTAGTTTCAAGGACTTAGGTGTTAACTTTAGTTCCAATTTAGAATTCACTGAACATATTAACTTCATTGTTAATAAAGCAAGCTCTATGCTTGGGTTTATAAAACGTTGGGCAAAGGAATTTGACGATCCGTACGTTACTCTTTCTTTGTACAATTGTTATGTACGACCTCATCTAGAATACGCTTCTCAAGTATGGTCTCCCTTTTATGAAATTCATAAAAGTCGTATTGAATCAATACAACATAAATTCATACGCTTTGCTCTGAAAGGTCTTCCTTGGGCTGATCCATTCAACCTTCCACCATATGAACACAGGATCCAGCTACTGCAGGTTCAAACCTTATATCAAAGGCGGGTTAATAATATGATCTAATATTTCTTCACCAACTTATAAATGGTCAAATTGATGCTCCTGATTTGTTAGCCTGTATTGGCATAAATTACCACGGAGGATCGCACCATCTGCGAAGATTTGAACTTTTACACGTTAATTTCCATAGAACTAACTACGGTATAAATGAGCCTCTTAACCGCATGTGCAAGATTTTTAATTTAAACGGCTCGTCTGTTGATTTTAACATAAGTAAGATGGGATTAAAGAATGTATTTCGAACCAGTGCTCCACGGTCGTGATTGTTTTAACTTCTTGTAACTATGACTTAAATATCTTGTATATTGTTTAATTATGTATGTATATAGATTCTTTGTTTAATTTTGTGTATTAATTAGTATATTATTATGCATGTGTTAGATTGCCTTTTTTACTAACCACTAACACATGCACTTATGATGAGCCTCTGATTGTAGGTGGTAGCTTGCTCTAAGCTCACTACATCTAAGAATCTGAAGTGTAAAAAAAAAATTGAATTTTTATTCACTGATCCCAAAACTGGTAGAATCTGAAACAGACCCTAGGAAGGTGGAGCTTTTTTTGTATGGCTACTCAAGTCTGGAAGTAGACCCGATGTCCAAATGTTGACTGGATTTAGAAACGGGGTAAATTATTTTCTCATCAGAAACCTTGAGGTATATATCAAATAGTACATTAAAAGAAAAATTTTAAATAATAACCCAGAGATGGAGAAATAATATAAATCATCAGTATAAAGGGCTCAAAACTTCAATGGTCCGTTTAATCCCCTTATTTCGGCTGAAAGCAAATTTTACAATAAAATTATTATAACAGCTGGATTCCGCATGAAAAATACTGAAAGAAAAATGTGTCACATTACCATATTACACACTTTTATATACGAGGTTTTTTCCACCTCGGCCCCACTGTGCGACGTATGGTGAGCAAGTTAGGTAAAATGTAATCTTCACGCTCAAGCTTAAGTTATTTCTCCTCTCCACCACCTGAGCAGTAGTACCAGTTGTGGGTTTTGAATTGATGTATCACGTAGACGTAATCCCCAATAGTTTTTTTTTAAGAAACTATTCAAATCTTCCCCTTTTTGGTTGGCAAAGTTCTTAATTTGTTCCAGTCAACATTTCAACTTCATATGTCTTGGAAAATCTTCATTGTTAATCAGATTGAAGACTATTATCTGAAGAGTATATTTGAAGGTTGGTACACTATAAGAGCAAATAATATAATATTGAAGACCAGCTATCCTCGGGATGTCCGGTTCCATTTCCCATTTCTTTCAGCGTTCAAACATTCTCCAATTGATTTTTAAACCTGTTGGTAAGTTCGAAGACTATAAAAAAGCACTGTCGATTTTTATGGTGGCAGTGCTGGAAGGTTAGATTTCGTCCTTGTTGCTTTATAAAATATTTGTATCGAAGGATGTTTATGGCTTTTCCAGCTAACCTTTCAGCACTAATTTTTACTTAGCTAGCTAGATATAGTGTAAATAAGATCAATTAGTACAAGTTCTTTCAATTCGATCTCTGCATTTGTCCAAATAGAAGTTTTTTGAATTATTTGACTTCAAAAATATTTCTTTGGCAGTGTTAAAAAAGTTTACTTTAATATGTTATTTAATTTTATAAAAAGAGTATGAGAAGTTTGTCTACCTCTGATTAAAGTTGAAGGCAACCCGTTTAGGGACTTTTGACTGATTACAACGGAACTTTTTTTTTAGTTTCTATGAGCAGTGAAATTCGTTTGAAATGTAAAATAAAATCTAGTAACTTGTGGTATAAACTAGTGATTTCAGCACATATAGTTTTTTATTCAAATTGAAGGATATTTTTAGGACTAAGAACTAACCAAAATGAAAGTGGAACGAAAAAATAAAACAATTTTTTAGTTTTTTTTTAAATAATTTTCGTACGTTTTTATTGGAAATCCTAGCAAGCTTTGTCATTTTGCTTGTGGAAGGAGCTCGGGCCTCATTAGCTACCCCTCCCCCCTGATTACGCCACTACCCACAGTGTATAACAGAAGGTTAAAGTGTGTAGTTTGGGTTGATGCAAGAAAAAATGTATGAAAAGGGGGGTTTATTTCCCCCCGTTTAGGTGGGAGGGTCAATTAAAAAAAAATTACTTTAAATAGGAAAAAACTATAATGGGAATACTTGCTAAAGATTTTTTGGAAGCCATTTTGTGTTCTGTATGTAGGTATCTATATAGTGTTAAAAAAAATATTTTTCAAGCTTGAAATTGAAAAAAGAAAATATATTTTTGTGTCTAAAAATACCTACTTTTTTATTTTAGGTTATTAACTCCATTTTTTGTTTTAAGTACAAAATATGCTCTTATTAATTGTGAATTAAATACTGAAAAACAAGAAATCAATTAATTGATTTTTTTTTAATTTAAGAAATCAATTAATTGATTTTTTTTAATTTAAGTATAGGTAAAAATTATTTTTTCAAAAAGTATTTACAAAAACCATTATATTTAAAAAGGATATTAAGAATGAATTTTTGACTTTCAAAGCAGTAGCATAACATTACAAGTGTGGCCGTTGCTTTTTGATATTTTTTTTAATTTTAAGTAGTTTATTTTTTGGCAGTTAGCCCCTCCCAACTTAACGGGGGAAAATAAAACCCCCTCCAATACGATTTTTTCTTGTATAAACCCATTGCCTCACTCTTAAAAAAATTAAGAAAAATTGAAGGAATTTAAGGATTGGAGGTGTGCGTGTTGTAAAATTGAAATTGCTGAAAAAGTAATAAAAATAATAATAATAATAATTTAACTATATATGCCTGTGAGACCATAGGTCTTTTAAAAGCAACCTAAACTGCACAGCACTAGTAAGAAAGAGTAGGAGGATAGGAAAGATTTGGCACAGTGAATTGAGATCAAGGTGTTCATTATCTCATTAGGTCTCACGGGTGGCGTCCAGTTAAGCTAGGAGAATATAGAAAAGAATGCTGCCTAGAATGGGGCTCGAGCTCACACCTCTAAGTTAGCAGTCAAACACTACATCCACTGCACCATTGCCACCCGCCAAGTAGATAATATCGAGTGCAATTTCATTAATTGGGCTGAGAGCCAACAAAAATTATCAAGTTTTGTTTTATTTTTAATTTTGATTTAAAGGTACTATATGGCAAGTTATGCATTTGTAAAAAAATCAAACTCGAGATTTTGATCAGACTTGTCATTACGATGATAGGGAAGACGAAAAAAGTGGGGCTCACAATTCTGTCTGTCTGTCCGTTGAGCTACAGCTTAACGGCTGAATCAATTTTCTTCAATCTTGGCGTTCCTTCGCCCCACACGTTTATTTCATTTTATTTTAGAACCAAAAATAACGGTACCTGCCATACAATTTTTTAGCAATTTCACATTTTTCTCAAAAACGTCTCCACAACTTTTCTTAAAAAAAATCAATAAATTAAATGGGAAAACAATTTTTCAAAAAATGGATATTAATGGTACTTCCAAAAGAACCACTCAATTTTTTTCAAAATGGTATGACTGATTACAATGTTTTTTTTTATACAGAAGCTTCCAAAAAATATAAATAGTTTTGTATACCAAAATTAAAAAAAAAAAAATATTTTTTCGATTTTTAAAAAATGTTTCAAAATTTGTTTGTGAAAACCAAATATTTTGAAAATGACATGATTGATTTTTATGAAACTCGGTACCTACTTAAGAGCTTTAAAGTACTTTCTAAAATATTTTTAAACAAAATTTCACAGTTATAAAAAAAATAGCTGTATACCATCCATACAAAAGTTAAAAAACCGCAAAGGAAAATATTTTTTTTCTCAATAACGACTTCTACGATTTTGATTAAACTTTTTTCAAATACTAAAATTAGTACGATCTACTATCAAAAATTAAAAAAATTTGCACTTAGCAACTTTTCATAGTTTTTTTTTTTATTTTGAATTTTGTCATTAGTGGCTAAACGGATTTAGATATATTTTTCTATATAAAAATTTCAAATAAGATTAAATAACATTGCATATCAAAATTTTCAAAAAAAGTTTTTTTAATTTTTAAAAAAATTTCAATTTTTGTTTTTGAAAATTCGATATCTCAAAAAAGGATTAACAATTTATTCTAAATTCTGTTTTTATATGAACATAAATACATATATACTTTAGATTAATATACCAAAATTTGTCCTTAAAAATGTTTTAAGAATTTTATAATAAATTCTTCTCTACATTTTTCTCTAATAATTTTTGTATACACAATTTTCTTAAACCTGCAGTGTCTTGAACATACGAGCAAATACGTGCGACCGAATAGTACATTTTATTTTCCGTGTAATTGATCAGCATTCGTAATTCGTTACATAGAGATGTAAAACTTTTCATGATACGTTATTTAGACAGAGGATATCAATGGACTTCAAATGGTGATTCGTTTTGGTGGACATTATCGACATTCGTTGAACTGGAAGTCCAGTCTACTCTCATTTAAATGTTATTTAACATTTGAATTTGGTTATGGAGACTTTTTTCGGACATGTTTTGATCCTCATCACTTCAATTAATAATTTATAAAAATCGACAACATTTTTTTTTTTTTATTTGTTTTTCCTTTTATCTCCAAAACTGGTTCAGAAAAATCGTTGATGCGGGGTTGAGGTCTAGGTGTATGTACATGTAATACAATGATAATGAAGTTACATTGAGTCCTTAGTTTCAACACCATAACTATAGGTACACACTTTTATAATAATTTGTATCTAATAAGTACAATAGTCGGAAAAATTATTTTGACAAAAAAAATATTTCGCATTTTTCTTTATATCTTTCGTTTTATTGGTATAAAAAATCTGAAAAAAAATATATTATAATGGTATTAAGATGAGCTTCCAAAAAAACATACAAAAGTAAGATTCATTATTATAGTTTCGAAAATAAAAACTGTATTTCCAAAACGTATAGGGGAAAAAGTATTTTGACAAAACTAAAAAGGCTTGTAAATAAAGGTTTACTTTTTAGTACAGGCAGTGAGGATTGGTTTTAAGTATATATTTGGGTGTTGAATTCAAATCCATCATCCGTTTCGGCAATCAGCTCGGGTTTTTAAGAAATTCCCGTTAGAAAATGACCAAAAATCGTTTTTTTTGCTATTTTTGAAGCCTTTTAACATTATATAGACATGACTATTTTTTAACAAGTACTTTTTTCCCTATACGTTCTTGAAATACAACTTTTATTTTCGAAACTATAATAATGAGTCTAACTTTTGTATGTTTTTTTGGAAGCTCATCTTGATACCATTATAATACATTTTTTTCAGATTTTTTCTATCAAAATACTTTTTCCGACTATTGTAGGTATATTCTATAATTCACGCTGGAAAATCATTTCACTCACCCCCAGTTTCACAGTCTCATTTAAACCTTGAACTGAGCTCAATTGCTCTGCTGATGCTGAACTAAAGTTTAAACCAAAAGTGGAGTTTAAACTAGCACAGTGAAACTGTGTTATTAATCTTTTAATTTTATTTTATTTTCAAATTTTATGTACATACATGAGTACATTCATGCATAAACATAGACACCTCTATCTTATACCTATAATTGTATTTCTTTTGTTTGTACCTTTTTTTCTTGTAGACCAATAAATGGTTAATGCTAATTTTTATAGCACCTATCAAATACACAAACCATAATTGTGTTTAAGCGCTGATGTCAGCACCATCTCGTGAAAACAAAAACTCACCACACTATCATTTCAAAAAAATACCAATTAAATTTCCCCTTAGTTTTGGTGAATTAGCCTTTATAGTTAATAAATGAATACACCACGAATGGATGAACTTAGTTTGGTGGTTTGAGGTGAAGTGTGGTTGTTTTAGAATTAATTACCCACCTCATCTTAATTGAACAAGTAATACATGTACATGCAGGTATTAGTGGTACTTGTATTATACGATTATACCTATAAATATCCTTTTCGAAATTTTGTGTCTCAAAAATGTTTAACGGATTTCGATAGATTTTCTATAAATTACGGTAGGAACATGGCGGGGACGAGGCTAGCATTTATCATTTGAGACAGGTATGTATTTGTAAAACAAAAAAAAAAAAAAAAAAAAAAAATTAATTAATGGATTTTAGATAACTTTTGGGCATTCGATTAACTTTTCGTTCATTTCAAAACTAGTCAATTAGAAAACTAGAAACTTCTGCTGAACCTTGTTCATTGAATACTTATGTAGGGTAGACGGGGGAGCCTTTGCCAGGATTTCGGGAATTTGACCTTACGCAAAACTTTTAGCCTGGTTTCAATTTTCTTGCTATCTAATATGTTCCCTCTTTTATTATCTTCATTTTAAAGTACATTTCATCTTGATACTTTAATGATTTATATTTTTAATATTTAATTTAAAAAAAAAAATATTGATATGGCAAAGCCTCCTTGGTAGGGATGCTTTGCCATGGGGATGGGGTACGTTTGCCAGGTACCTAAATACCAAAGTCAGTAAATAAAAAATAAGACTAAACATTTAAATAACGTTACAAAACATATTTATTGATTCAATAATATTAAAAGTAACTCAAATGTTTATAATTCAGACTGTTTGCTTCATTTTCATGGGGTGCCTTTGAATATGGCAAAGCCACGTCATGGAGTGCCTTTGCCAGGAAAACCTACCCACTAATAACCGGCAAAGGCTCCCCACTAGCTGTTTTTTTGAAAATTTACTTATAAATTTTTTTCCTTATAAGCAACTAATGTAAATCAAAACTATTTACAACAAAAAATATACAAACAAAAGATATTTGAAGCGAAAAGATATTAAATAAGAAAAAAAATAGATATTAACGAAGATTCCTTACCTTGTAATTTAGATTCTGGCACTTGAAAAATCAACACAGACTTCCAACTCGGTTGGGGTCTAGCGGAGAACTGCCAAACTTTTTCAGAAGATTGTATATAGAGATGTGCAATAAAAATCGATTTTTCGATATTTTACATTTTGTTCGTTCGACTTAAAAGTTCGATTGGCAAAGGTCCCCCTATGGCAAAGGATCCCCCTTCTACCCTACCTATGTCTACTTTAAATAAAATGCACGACTGGATCGCACGTACTTGCTCTTATGTTCAAGTTGTGTGGAACTTAAGAACTTTAAAAAATATTCAAGTAATTATAGAAAAAGTATAAAAAAGCATTAAAATCGTTTTTTAATTGTTTAAACAGCCTGATAAATAACTTACAGCGCAAAAAAAAGTATGCCATTTGATTACTTAAAAAAATATCAATATATGCAAAAAAAAAATTTAAAATCGTTGGAGCCGTTTTCTTAAAAATTAATTTTTTATATATAAAATTTTTGTAACATTTTTCAAAACAAAATTTGGTATACCAATTTTGAGTATATATTAATATACATTTAAAACTGAAATTTCAAAACAATTCATCAACCCGTTTTTGAAATATTGAATTTTCAAAAACAAATTTTGAATCTTTTTTTAAAAATCCAAAATTTATTTTTTAAAAAATTTTGGTATGCAGTAT
This sequence comes from Dasysyrphus tricinctus, assembly GCA_963921185.1. Taxonomy (NCBI): domain Eukaryota; kingdom Metazoa; phylum Arthropoda; class Insecta; order Diptera; family Syrphidae; genus Dasysyrphus; species Dasysyrphus tricinctus. Next base: position 167,335,603 of record OY992532.1, on the reverse strand, counting down.
TATTTATATTCTAACAAAGCTTTTGTGCAAAAATTTTTATTGAAATCGGATGAGCGGTTAATGAGAAAACCAAAAATCAAAAAAACCGTTATATGACAGGTACCGTTAATAAATGTTTTTGGTGATTTTTTTTCTTACTAAAAGGTATATCATATCTACAATAATACACAGATTTTTTTTTATCAAAATCGTTGGAGCCGTTTTTGAGATAAATAAGCTTTTCCTTAACGGTTGTATGGCAAGTACCGTTATTTTTTGAGCTAAAAAAAAAATTTCAATTTCCCCTCTGGAGAGTTACAAAAAAACCTTAAGCTCAAAATTTGAAGAAAATCGCTTCAGTGGTTTAGGCTGTAGGTTAAGGTACGGACAGACAGACAGACAGACAGACAGAATTGTGCCACCCACTTTTTTCGTGTTCTCTATCATCGTAATGTCATGTTTGATTGTTATCTCGAATTTTTTTTTTTGCACGAATCCAAAACTTGCCCTATAGTACCTATATCGCAAGTAAAAAATAAGAAAACCGATTTCACTGTCTAACAGTAGCGCAGCTAGGAGGGTGAAGGTGGTGGTCACCCTGGGCACTAGGAGTTAGGGGTGGCAAAATAATGAATATATGGAGGTTGGAGGTCCCAATCACTGCATAGCCAAAAAAAAATAGCTTGCAAAGAAAATGTTTTGATTATGATGATATGTCCGAAGGTACTGCAAATTATTGTTCTTCCCTGTTGTCTAAGTTTTTGGATTTGGATTTGGATTAGTAGATACCCAAGGTTCGACATTGGTTCGAATGGGCTTATAAATACGACTGATTGTCGGTTGTAGTAAGACACCATGTTAATAGCTGGAAGTAAGCTTAATTTAATTTAGTAAAATCTAACTTTAGTCAAGGCTTTTAGACAAACGATTCTTCTGCCTAAGTTATACAATTGTAAGACAACAGCTAAAAAAGATAATTAATAACTCTTTGGAGTTGCACGGCTGTCTATAGCTAGAAAAAGTTTATAAAGACGACTTGTAGTCTGCCTAAGTATGATAATTAATGATTCCCACAAAATTTAACTTGGTTAAGATAAAAACCATAGCTTATGAATTGTCAAAGAAATACGTTGAGAAATTTAAGATAAAGTCTATAATTGTCCTTACATATTTGAACATATACCTACTATTTAGGTACCTATGTATATAGGAGCGTCAACAAAAAATTATGATTTTAATTAAGAAACGAGAAATTAAACTCTATTTTCCTTGAATACCTATTTTAATCCATTTACATTTAAAAACTAAATAAAAGAAAGGTATTGAAGGCCAAAAAAAACTTCACGTTTCTATTTGACATCTTAATTTTTGTGCAGATATCTGTAAGACCATTTGATGCTAACAAGATACTTATACAGTCTCCACATATCACTGTTAAAGCAATGCTTTTTCTAGACCGGAGTATGCCCATCAATGTGCCTATCATGCATGGATAAAAAGTAATAGGTACCTAACATCATAATTACAGCTTCATTTATCCAATTAAATTATTTAATTCCAAGAGCATAATTGAAAATGAGAGCGCATTCTATCTAACCATCAGCACCAATACAGTGTTTGTTCCTGACGTTGCAGCTGCTAGTATTAGTTTATTTTATACAACTCGCTCATTATCATTGTATTCAACTTAAGACACCTCAACCTCGACAACCGGCTACACAAACTCAACACTACAAGACTCAGTCATGTCACTTAAGCGTTTAAAATGATTAATTTACCTGTCAATGATGCCCTACTGGGGACCGTGTTGTGTATGGGTTAATACCAACTACATCAACAACAACAAGTCCGCTTCAAAAAAATCAGCAAAAACTCAATTAAGCAATTAAATAGGAAAAACATGACAACAACAAAAATTCTTCAACTTAGACAGTTAGCATTGGTTGTGACGTTTGAGCATTAGAGCAAAGCCCTCTGGATGGATGTCTTAGCATTGAAATTCCTCCTTAATTCGAATAGGTAGGTATATCAAGGAACGCGAGTAATTTGAAATTTGATCCTAGTTCTATTCTAAGGAGGTTTTCGTTTTTTTTCATATAAAAACGCAAACACAATTGGATTTCCTTTGGCTGAATACAATGGAAATCTAAGTGAAAAACAAACGTCAATACCAAATACACGTGAGTCGCCGTGATATGAGGTGATAGGTACCCAAACTATTTAAGACGACATAAAATGATGGGAGTTTTTGTTATGATTTTCCAATTTAGAATTTTAATTTTGAAAGGATATGTCATATGATACTCTAAAGGTATTTCACAAATGTAAGAATTTGTTTGGATCGAGACTCAATAAAATCTATCAACACGCTACTCAAAGTCCCACATCGTTTGATAGGTATACATATATGCAAGGCTATATATCTACACATTTACCTGGGCATTGCATATATATATATGTATAAACATTCTTTACTCCAAAATGAATGCAAAATTCTTTTGGAGCCTTTTTTTGCTTGTTCTACCGATTTCTATGAAATTCTTTTGAGAAAGGACATCACACATATCTTTCAAAAGCAGTATTCAGCTTTAGTTTGGTCATTCCTTTTGAGGGGTTTGTTCTATTTTTTTAATGCTTTGCGTGCAAATATCCAAACTACCTTCGATTGTTGGGAAAATATTTTGACGTGTTCTCTTTTGATTATGATTTTTTTGACGGCCATTTTTGTTTTGTTGAGAAGGAAGAACCATTGACCTAAATCAATGCCGGTCTGGTAGACTGTAATGTGTCCTGGATCCAGGTTCACACTTAAGAACTTAAACAGGGTGATTCAAGACCAAATTATTAAATACAAAAGTTGGTATGTAACTTATGTAGGTATACATTGTGTGTCATTGAAAAGGTTTTATAAACAAAATTAAAGAAAAAGTCTGTGTGAAATTCAGAATCCAAAAATTGTTTCACCACAAGTATCTAACTGTTCCTTCTCTATATACATAAATGTATGTAGGTACATTGGGGGGGTCGTTGTATATGGATTGTTTTGAATTCTTGAATTAGGCCTGAATCAGCTCTTCAGCTCCAATTGAAGACAACAAAATTCAATAATATTTTTTGATTTTTAATTTCATCCCCTACGAACATCAGTGATGGGCACGTTTTTTAAACCTACCCTGTAGGTATTTGTGAATGGGTAAATACCGGATATTTACCGGATATACAACCAAAAAGGGTAAATATCTACCCTACGTCGGGAATATTAAATTATTAAGCTATTTTTAGTTTTATCTTTTTAATCAGTAAACCGACGAATCTGAAGTTTTAAGATCTGCAGGAGTTTATGGATTTTGATGTTGAGTGTGAATTTTGGATTTTTAAAATACAGTTAACCAGATTATATACCTAAGTCTGAAACTTTTTTCAAATAGTTTTTTGGTGTTTTTTTTTTTTGAAATTATGTTTTAGTAACCTTGTAGTTTCATAGGACTGAGACCTTGCGTCAGGTCCGGTAGTTCTGATTTTTTTCTGAGTTGTTTTTGATGTTGGCCTAGTGATAAATCCGATTTTTCGACCTCGAGCGCCGAGGGCAACATTGGTTAAAATCCAAAAACCGCAAATTTTTCGCGGTTTTTTCACTTATTGACCATTTTATCCATTACGCCTTAATTTCCGAATAAAACATTGCTCTACGATTTCCACCTTACTAAATTTGTTTCAATTTGAGTCCAAAGCCGGTTCTGTAGACATAACAGTTTCCAAGGGACGGCTTTTCAAAATATAGCAATAAAAATTTAAAAACAACAAGTAACATATAAAACAGTATATAATAACAAAAACATGGTCTTTGACATATGCTGCATCAAAGCAATAGAGCGTGTAGATTGGGCCAAGAGAAGAAAATAATATTACCGGATGGGGGTATATATCCCCCCGTTTAGGCGGGAGGGGCAATTTTAAGAAAAGTTGACTGCAAATAGAAAAATAACTTTAAAAAAACAATGGTAATATCTGGACGAAAATCCTTTCGCTCATCTTAAAGTCAGAAATCCATTCTTTGATTTTCTTTTTAAATAAAGTTTTTTTAGCTGATAGTTTTTGAAAAATTTACTTTCAAACTCAAAATTTTGAGAAAAAGACGATTTTTTGTTGTTAATCTATTTTTTTTTATTCTATGGTATAAAGTACTATTTTTGTTTTTGATTTTCAATGCCATTATTAATTTTTAGTTGAAAACTGAAAACCAAATGCTAAAATGACTTCTAGTTTTTGAGAAAACTGAAAATAACATGATCAACTTCACTGTTTTCAGTCTAGTATCCTTTTTCTTCGGGGTGGGTGGGCTCTGCCTCAGATTCGGTAGTTCTGATTTTTAGATGAGTTGTTTATGATGTTGGCCTTACCAATAATCCAAGTTTTCGACCCAGAGCGCCGGACGCAACTTTGTATATATGCAAAAAACCGAGAAATTTTCGCGGTTTTTTCAGTTATTGGCTATTTTAACCTTTAAGGCCTGGCTTGCGATTATTACTTTGCTCTAGCATTTCAAAATAATTAAATGGGCTTCAATTTGAGCAAGAAAATTTTTAAAACATTCGCTTCACATAACTCACTGGTGGGTACTGGTCGGCAGTCAAATACATTTTTTCTCGCATTTTTCTACCCAGTTGTTGGCTCTGTCAATAGAGCCAACCTGTGTGGTTATTTTTGTGTGTCTGTTCTTAAAGATAGAATGAGAGAGCACATCGAGAATAATAGTGTAGTTTGTATGAGATTTGTTGGCGCAAGAAATGTATTTGATTTCCGACCAGTACCCACCAGTGAGTTATCTGAAGCGAATGTTTTAGTTCGAGTTTTATATGGTTGACTTTAAAAAACCATAACTCCGTTTCTACTCATCCGATTTTCATGATTAAGATCTTAAAATAAAGCCAACATGACACGCTACACAGTATAAAAAAATCATTGAAAAGGGGCAAACGATCTCACACAAGGGGTGAATAAGCCCATCTTCAATTCGATTTGCAGCATTCTAAATTCAAAAGTTGATGAAAAATTTCCCAATTTTAATTGATTTTTAGCTCAAATTGAAGCCCATTTAATTGTTTTGAAATGGTAGAGCAAAGTTATAATCGCAAGCCAGGCCTTAAAGGTTAAAATAGCCAATAACTGAAAAAACCGGTTGCGTCCGGCGCTCGGGGTCGAAAACTTGGATTATTGGTAAGGCCAACATCATAAACAACTCATCTAAAAATCAGAACTACCGGATCTGAGGCAGAGCCCACCCACCCCGAAGAAAATTCGAGGGCTTCACAAATTCTTTTCTTGTCGTGAAGATATGAAATCCAAAAGCTGATGGTTTTTCAATAGTTAATTAAACATTCTGTTAGTTGTCAGAGGAATATATTGAAACAAATCTGCATCTACTATCTATCGAACATACATATGTATGTATGGTGCAAGTACTATAATGATCTAGTTGATTTGAAATTTGAATTGTTTGCGTGGGTTCGAGTACCAATAATTATTTGGTGTCACTAAACAAAATTTTGGTCTAACCAAAAGCAAAAGAAGTTTGTGTCGATGTTCGAGGGTGGGGCTATTTGTCTGACGTACCAGATTCGACTGTTTTCGGGTTTAGTATAATTACTCGAACATTTAAGCTAATAGAGTAAGATCCCAGGACCGCCAGACATACGTCATTTTATCATAGCTGAATTTTTGTCTGTGAATGCACACTAGGGTAGGTATGAACGAATGGATAATACGAACCTTGAACCCGGGTGCGTTTCGGAGGTATTAAGTGCTAAAAGTGCATAAAATTGGTGCAACATTACGTTATTTTATCAAAGCTGGTTTTTTGATATGTTTTAAAGAAAGTTATGATTAACTTATTTTGAAACTTACCAGACACCTACATGGGTGCACAATGTCAGCCAGACACCATTAAAGGTGCCAAAAAAAATCGTGAAATTTCATTATAATATCAAAGCTGAATTTAATATATGTTCTTCGGGAAACTGTTACAATATATTCCCCAGGCTGCCAAAGGAACATATTATGCAATACAAAACTTAACTTTGATATTATAACGTAAAATATACGATTATTTTGACAACTTTGGGGTGTCCAGTGAATCCAAAGCCCCATTGCAGGTGCCTGGTCGCTTGAGAGATATTGTGAAATAGTTTTCCGAAGTGCATGAAACGTTTGCTTTGACACTAAAACGTAAACTAAAATATTTGTTTGAAAAAGTCAAAGGTGTCTGGCTGACATTTGGTCCCTCTGTAGGTGTCTTGCAGCATAGGAAATATATTGTTACAGTTTCCCGAAGAATATATATAAAATTCGGCTTTGATATTATAATGAAATTTCACGATTTTTTTTGGCACCTTTAATGATGTCTGGCTGACATTGTGCACCCATGTAGGTGTCTGGTAAGTTTCAAAATAAGTTAATCATAACTTTCTTTAAAACATATCAAAAAACCAGCTTTGATAAAATAACGTAATTTTGCATCAATTTTATGAACTTTTAGCACTAAATACATCCAAAACGCACCCGGGTTCAAGGTTCGTATTATCCATTCGTTCATACCTACCCTAGCGTGCATTCACAGAAAAAAATTCAGCTATGATAAAATGTAGTATGTCTGGCGGCCCTGGGATCTTGGTCTATAAGTTTTGATTTTCAATTTTAAAAATAAAAAAAAGTGTCAAACATCCTGAATAAAAAACAAAATAAATGTGACAGTGAACTATTTGAAATACATGTCAGTCGTAAGAATAATAACGGTCGAGTAGTTTGACCTCAGCTTGGTTAGACAGTCTGCGGAGTTTAGTCGAACCATGTTCACGCGCACCATGTTCGAGCGTCTCCAGGGGCCTTGACTATTTGAAAATTGGCTATTGCTGATACGAAACTCAAGCATTTTTGATCTACTTAAAAAACTTGTGTTCTTCATTGCGTAAACTGTCACATAACCGCATTTGTTTTATTTAATAATTATAGTCCAGTCAGTTTGTGCCCAAAAAGGCTCCTTGCGAGCAAATTGTGGGGTTGTTTTGATTTTTTGCCTCCTTAATATTTTCGGGGGTGCGGAATCCGAATTCGTGGTTTGCCAACAAAATTTCTAGAATCTAAACGGTTTATACTGATTTTCTTAAAATTTGGAATATTATGAACATAACCTTTAAAAAATTGTGTTTCAAATTTGAAGAAAACCGGTCCACCCGTTAAGGTTCTAGGTCGATGTAAAGTTGAAGTAAGGACGCAATTTTTAAAATGGAGTTATCATGTTTCTCCCAAAAATGCACAATCAGAAAATGTTGATTGATTTAAGTAGGTAATAATTAAACATTATTCACTGTGGTTTTAATGAATATGAATTTGAGCTATAACATTAATTATATTTAGGAAAAAGCTAGTTGAAAAATGTAAGAAATTATAGTATTTGTTTACCCCTCATCTACCCAACTTGAAAAACAAAATTTTGGTTATTCGGCCCACCCTTCTACTCATGACCTACACACGTGTATCAAAAATGGATCGAATCGGTGATCCATGCAGCGTAGCCTCCCCTTGTAAGTGCAGAGGAAAATGTTCAAGAAAACAAGAGAAAAAAATGCAATTTTTTAATTCCAAAAGATTCATTTTGCACAATTTTTATAAGACATTGACTTTATTTAAACATTCAAAAAGTATATGTTTCAATCTCATTTCTTTCAAAAGCGTTATTTGCTGGTGAGTAAATTTTGCCCATGCACCGACGATATTTTCTTATAAATTTCATACTTCCAGAGTTATAGCGCCTTGAAGCTTGTTTTTTTTTTAAGTTTCCGCCTTAATCTCCTTAACAGTTGCTGTAATGGAAAAAACCATTACTACAAATCTGTGGAACATGTAGTTTTCAAAAAGTTTTGTATAAACATGGCTCGCAAGCTACAAAGCTGGAATCTCCACGCTCAAGTTAAACTTAACCTAAACCACCACCTTATTGTATTCCTTAGACCTTATCCACACAAGTTTTTTAAGGAAATTACAATTTTGAAAATCTGCCCCTTCTTGATGGTCCTGGTTGTTGGCTGGCAAAGTTCTAAATTTGTTTCAGTGAGTACTTCATCTTCATATATTTGACTTGGCAAGTTTTCATTGTCAATCAGATCTGAAGAATATATTTGAGGGCTCGTCCACTTAGAGCAAATAATAGAAAATTAAAGACCAGCTTTTCTGCAACCACATCCAGCCACACCTTGGGTTTTATTAAATAAGATTTAACAAAGAAGGTGCAGCAGGTGGTAAGGTGTTTGCAGTTGGGTCTACTCCTCCAATCCCATTCCTTAGGTTAGGTTAGGTTAGGTAAATGGGCTGACAGTTGGTTTTGTTACCGTCACACTTAGATCAATGTAGATCCATTGTGGTACCCTAGGGGTTGTGAACCCTATGAAAAGAAACCTATGATACATCCCATGTTAATTCAAGCCCGTTAAGGGTATTAAAGAGTTTCAGCAGGCTATAGCCTGAAAAGTCGGTGAGTATTTCTTGGTCGTTGGAGGAGTGTCCGTTGGTACATAACCACCAGGCTGAGAAATGTCTGTCGTTATATAATCACCTGGCTGAGAAGAAAAACGCTTTTCAAAGGCGTGATCCTTCCTTTGCCCCCACTTGAGGAATCATCCCTCTATCAGGCCCGTAGGAGCAGTGGCTCCATGCAACGTCTGGTAGATGGGTATGATAGGTCAGTGGTTGGTTTATGTGTCAGTTCGATGGATGTCTGTCGTTTTATAATCACCTGGCTGAGAAGAAAAACGCCTTTAAAAGGCGTGATCCTTCCTTTGCCCCCACTTGAGAACTCATCCCTCTATCAGGCCCGTAGGAGCAGTGGCTCCATTCAACGTCTGGTAGATGGGCTTGATAGGTCAGTGGTTGGTTTATGTAAACGTGCGATGAAGAAATGTCTGTCGTCACATTATCACCTGGCTGAGAAGAAAGCACCTTTAATGGCGTGATCCTTCCTTTGCCCCCACTTGAGGAATCATCCCTCTATCAGGCCCGTAGGAGCAGTGGCTCCATGCAACGTCTGGTAGATGGGTATGATAGGTCAGTGGTTGGTTTACGCATCCGTTCGTTGAAGAAATGTCTGTCGTTTTATAATCACCTGGCTTAGAAGAAAAACGCCTTTAAAAGGCGTGATCCTTCCTTTGCCCCCACTTGAGAACTCATCCCTCTATCAGGCCCGTAGGAGCAGTGGCTCCATTCAACGTCTGGTAGAGAGTTATGATAGGTCAGTGGTTGGTATATGTATCCGTTCGTTAACTGTCATTATATAATCACCTGGCTGAGAAGATAACGCTTTTCAAAAGCGTGATGCTTCTTTTGCCCCCACTTGAGAACTCATCCCTCTATCAGGCCCGTAGGAGCAGTGGCTCCATTCAACGTCTGGTAGATGGGCATGATAGGTCAGTGGTTGGTTTATAAACGTTCGATGAAGAAATGTCTGTCGTCACATAATCACCTGGCTGAGAAGAAAACACCCTTTCATGGTGTGATCCTTCCTTTGCCCTCACTTGAGGAATCATCCTTCTATCAGGCCCGTAGGAGCAGTGGCTCCATTCAACGTCTGGTAGAGAGGTATGATAGGTCAGTGGTTGGTATATGTATCCGTTCGTTAACTGTCATTATATAATCACCTGACTGAGAAGATAACGCTTTTCAAAAGCGTGATGCTTCTTTTGCCCCCACTTGAGAACTCATCCCTCTATCAGGCCCGTAGGAGCAGTGGCTCCATTCAACGTCTGGTAGATGGGCATGATAGGTTAGTGGTTGGTTTATAACCGTTCGATGAAGAAATGTCTGTCGTCACATAATCACCTGGCTGAGAAGAAAACACCCTTTCATGGTGTGATCCTTCCTTTGCCCTCACTTGAGGAATCATCCTTCTATCAGGCCCGTAGGAGCAGTGGCTCCATTCAACGTCTGGTAGAGAGGTATGATAGGTCAGTGGTTGGTATATGTATCCGTTCGTTAACTGTCATTATATAATCACCTGGCTGAGAAGATAACGCTTTTCAAAAGCGTTATGCTTCTTTTGCCCCCACTTGAGAAATCATCCCTATATCAGGCCCGTAGGAGCAGTGGCTCCATGCAACGTCTGATAGATGGGTATGATAGGTCGGTGGTTGGTTTACGTTATCGTTCGTTGAAGAAATGTTTTGTACGCCTATTGACTGTGGTTGGATAAGTTACCAATCTCATGGTCGTGTGGTTGATAGAACGTACGGATTTTCATTTTCAAGCCATTTGGTAGCATTAATAAATTTCAATATGTTTTTGCTTGGAATGTCCGAGAGTTCTTCCAAGTCATTGAAGAAGTATCTCCCTAGGTGTTTGTTTCTGAGATGATAAAGCGCAGGGCAGTGACACAGGTAGTGAGGAGTATCCTCATGAATCTCTATGTCACCACATCCCCTGCATAAATCGTCTAAACTGAGTTTCATCTTTTTCTTGTGGTATCCTAGGTGGTTGTGACCGGTGATGATACTCACGAAAAGAGATAAAGACTTTTTATTCAGTTGGATGATGGTGTCGGTCTTTTGTTTGTTGAAACTAGGCCATAATTTTCTGGTTATAACACAGGTATCGAGCGATCTCCAACGCTTATTTGTCGCAGCTAGAGTTCTACTCTCGATTAACTGTTTAAGATTACAGGGTGGAACCTGAACTGTAGTTATTGCCTGATCAGGATCAAGAGTCGATCCGATTCTTGCCAACTCGTCAGCGCTTTCGTTACCTGGGACACCACTGTGACCAGGAACCCAGCAGAGCCTTATATTGTGCTGTGTACCAAGAACCCTTAGCTCTTCGCGACAGCAAGTAACAAGCTTCGATTTGATTTCAATGGCAGAAATCGCTTTCCCATTCCTTAGCGTTCAAAAATTCTAAAGTCATGTTTGGAAATGGTGGTAGGTTAGGTTCGAATACTATAAAAACGCACTTTCGATTTTGACGGATTCAGTGCTGAAAGGTTATAGCTTTCGTACTTGTTAGTTGTAACTTTATAAATTATTTGTGCTGAAGGATGATTATAGATGTTTCAGCTAACCTTTCCGCACTACAAAACTATGTAGGTAGCTACAGTGCAAATACGATCAATTAATTCAAGTTCTTCCAATTCGAAGTCTGCATTTGTCGAAATAGAAGTTTGAAATGTCGAATATCGTGTCTAGATCACGTGTTGTAGATAAAAACTAATGATTTCAGCACGAAATCCATATTCTTAAAGCTACGAACTAACGAAAATGAAATTTGAACGCAAAAATAAAATCAATATTTTTGCGTTGTTTTTAGAAATCTTAGCTTACTTTGTCATTTCCTCTTAACACCCCCTGCTTACACCTCTGGTTATATATAAACGCCAAACAAGTTTTAGGTAGGTAGGTATATTATTTTTTCTTTTAAAAAACACATATTTCCGATATTATAGGTACTTAGGTATTTACACCTAAATACTAAGTAGAATGCAATTGTGTTCTTTATTTAATTTCCGTCAACCTTCACATCATTAAACCTTCCTAAAATTCATATTAACGAATTAACAGTATCAAACTATTGCCGTACCAACATGGGTACCTTCTACTTAAACAGCAACTTCCTGATGTTGCGGAAATCCATTGCAACCACTGTGCAATCAAAAGCTACAGCCGTCGTTGATTTCCCAACATTTATTCGAAACGAGATTCCCTATAGATATTACCAAGTTAATTAGAAAAATCCTCTGTTCCTATACATATCTACTTTCCCCACACCAAATTTGTTAAAATACATACCTACCTAAGTTACAAAGTTATGTACATATATTTACTTATACATAGTACACACATATACCTATCTTACCTTATCTATAGGAACCAAACCCATCGGATTCCCGACCCAGAAATCTCATCAGCAATGGTAGGTACCCATAGTGGTAGGAGCATCCAATTCAATTGACTAATTACCGTTTGGAAATTAACACATGTCAACTAAGGATCCTGCTAAAGGATTGCTATTTCTCTTCATCTCCATTCTACACCACCATTACCAACCATCATCGCATCTACCAACATCATCACCCACTTCCATAGTTGGCTTCTAGGCGAAACTGAAAATGATGCAAATTTATCAGAACTAACGGCAAAACAACAACAACTAGGATCAGATTCGGGTGGAGAGATGCAGAGGCAACGACGACTTTTGTCTACGATTTAAGTCGACCATTATTTCCCATCATGATTATTGGCGTCCTCCATTAAAACAAAAAAGAAAGAAACAAGAAACATTAAGGCAAGAGGGAGACCGAGAAGCGCACTCATACTTCTTCATAAACTACACTACTACATTCCCATTTCAATTGAACGAGTGTTAGTGTGGGCACTAACACCTTTGTCGTTTTCTGATACACTGAGACTGGAACTGGAAATTGGAACTGAGAGAGTAGAGTTTACTGTTCGAAGTTACAGTGACGTTGTGCGCAGAAAAAGAGCACAGCTATACAAATCTGCGCCAGCTTAGCTTCCAGATTCCAATTTGATTTATGAAAACCACTGCGTACAACAAGTGGCCACGCCTTCTTTTTATCCATTTCAGCATCAAAATCGTTTGGAATCGCCAGCAGCAGCGAAGGTGCGCCTCTCCTCTGGTTCCGGTGGTGGTAAGGTGGGCCTCAAAATACCTACGTTCCGATTCAAAGTTTTTGGTGCTTTTCCGGCTAAAATCTACAAATTTGTATTTTTTTTCGTCGAACTCGCTGACAGTGGTCGTCGTCGTGTGTCGTTTGTGTGTTTTTTTATCGCCGCCGATTGATATCAAATGATATTATATGTGGAGCCTACCCGATGAAGACGTTTTGATGGCTATCAAATGTGAACGAGTTATTGCCAGTGACAATCGCTCAAAACCGGTTTGCGTATTAGGACGCGAATGGAACGCCGCCGTGTTGTGTCTTCGTTGTAGTAACTGTCTTTGTTGTTGTTGCAGTTGTTTTGTTCAACCAATACCTAGTTTCGCCAAGAACTACCGATATCTTTCGAGATTTAAGTGGCACTCGCTCGACAGTGACAATTAATTGGACAGAAGTGTCAAATTACGGTACCATTTTGTTACGCTAATTTATTAATCAGAGAAAAAAAGAAAGAAATAGATTTTTGCCTTTTTGGTGGCTGGTGGCGCAATGCCACAACGATCCCCATTCGCGATACAGGAACTTTTAGGATTAAGTGATTCGGCAGTGGCAGCCGCAGTAGCTGCAAGAAACAACAACAGTAGCATCATCAGTGGCAACAGCAATGTTATTATCAGCAAGAATGAAGAAGCTAATGGAAGTTTATTATCAACAAAGTCACCCAACTCAGCGCCTTGCGTGTCACCATCAACGTCGACGACGACGGCAGCCACAGCGGCGGCAGCGGCAGTTGCAGCTGCAGCAGCTGTATCGGCCGTTACACCGAGCTTATATCCGAATGTTGGACAAACGCCGTTCACGGCTGATCGTCATCATCAGATGACAATGGCTGCTGCATCCCGGATGGCATACTTCAATGCACACGCAGCGGTTGCTGCTGCCTTTTTACCTCACAATATAAGCGGTGCGGGTGGAAGCGTTGTAAACGGGGGCAATGGTGTTAGTGCTAATGGTGCATCAATGGCGGGTGCGGGCGGTGTTAGCGGGCATCATCATCATTTGTTGCATCAACAAGGTGGGGGTGAGTTTGGTGTGTATTTTTTTTATTCTGTTTGTTGTCTGTGGTTTTATTTTGTTTTGCTTTGTTTTTGGGGAAAGTGAGTAAATTTACCTACCTATGGAGAGTATAGGAAGTTGTTTTGTATGCAATTGAAAATTAATTGTGTGTGGGATTTCATTTGTTTTCAATTTGGATTATTGTTTATTTCGAGTTGTTTATCTTTGGAATTAGTATACCTAACTAGGCACACATACGTATGCAGTATTGTTAAAGCACCGAACATTTATGTACATGCATGCAGGTACCTATTTCGTTTTTACGATGCAGGTATAGATATGAAAACTGAAGTGTGGAAGAAGTGAGAAAACTATATACTTTGTAGGTTCAATGATAATTTTATAATGAAATCTTGATTGCATGATGGAAATGGGTATCTACATGAAAGTTTATTTACCAACTGTCACTTGCCATGAAGTTTTCTCTATACCTGATTGCGAAAAAAATCTTATATGTCAAGGAAATCGATTTTTCGTTTTTGTCTTAAGAATATAGTGAATTAGATATTTTGAATTCGCAAAAATTATTTTCTTATAGGTACCGCCCTACTGTTTCTACATAGATTGTGTTTCGAACATTGCAAGGACTAGGTTTGTTTTCTTAACAGCAATCTTTCAGAACAGTCAACAGAAAATTCCTTAAAATCATTGTTAATCGTGAACCTATTTTAAAAATGAATAGGGATACCTAGGTACCTTCGTACACTTTTATACTTTTATATCGTATGATGAAGCTGTCAACAAGATACCCTTATCTATGGATACCAAAATAAACAATCATATACGATTAGATTTTTAAGTAAAATCTGTAAGAGAATTATTTATGTAGGTTTTCTTCAGTTCTAATAGCATGAATGAATGAAAGAGTTCGGGGTGTAAGTGCACTGCGACCATTAAGATCTATTGTGCCCCCGTTCTGGAGCTGGATGAGGTTACTCATTCTACAGCACATCCTCCAAATTTATTTCCTTAAGGAATTTTATTATTTGGAGTACATTTAGAGAGGATAGTTCGCTCTCTTTTATCTGGTGATTTCCCAGATACCTATGTCTTTGATGCATAAGTGCATCACATTTACCTAGTATATGATCGGGTGTCTCCTCATGAGCACTGCAGAATCTACACGTGGCGCTGTTTTCCAGGCCAAGGATGTGGAGGTGTCTCCTTAGTTTGCAGTGGCCTGTGAGGAGCCCGGTTATTATTCTAAGCTTGTTTCTATTTAAGCTGATGCAGGACTGGAATATATCTAATAGCATATAAAGGAGTTAAGATTTTTGAAGTTGCAGTAGACGCTCGATCATTGGCGAATACAAGGGGGGGTCATGGACTTTCCCAAGCATAAATAAATCTAAAATATATTAATTCTACATGAAAGAATGATTTCACTACTCAAAGGAAAAAATCTTCTGCGAACATTGGTGCGTATTTAAGGAATAATTTTTCCTCCAGTGAAATATAAACAATTTTTTTAAGGATAGGTATAGTTGCAAAAGCTGCGTTTTCATTCAGATTATTTTACTAAATAATAAATTACTAATTTGCTTTAATAAATAGTAAAAGAAGTCAACCTTATGCTAACTTTAATTTTTAAAAATGATTTTCAAATTATTTTGATGATTTTGTCAAAATTGCTGAACACAAAATAAGATAACAAAGGGTCCTTTTTTACAAATTCCTTTTAACCAAGAATTAAATCGAATATTGACATGAGTTTAAGTTATCAATTTGATATAGGTACCTAAAAGGCCTAGGGGTTTTTGAATCTTTTATTTATTTATTTATTCATCTACGATTTCATCTACAGATTTGATATTACATATTTAATACAATACTTAATACATATATAATTACTAATTTAAATTATTATATTTTTGGGCTAAGAATGCTAACAGTAATTTTTTAAAAATATTTCTTTCCAAACATATGTCAAGACAATAATAAGCATCATTAAATAATTTACAGCAAAGACTTAAGGGTTCACGCAATCCATAATTAGTTCTATGTGAAACTTCAAATAATAATGGCCTCTGCCTTAATACTCTTGAAGGAGCATATACGTTTATATTGAAAAGCAAGTTTGAGCTATCAATGAAACTACCCAAAACGTCCCGAACAAACATAACACTATACATTTCTCTGCGAGATTCGAGAGACTGCATTCCTAGCAAAAGGCATTTTGAACGATAAGAAAAGTGTACAGTATTAATACTACCAAAAAATTTCCTCAAAGCAAAACGTAAGAAGTTTTTCTGTACTCTTTCAATCAGTGGCGTAGCGTGAGTTTCTGCCGCCCGGGGCGGTAGAAAATTTTGCCGCCCCCTCCCAAATTTGTAAATATTCTAATAAAAAAAATGACTAATATAAACAAAAAAAATTAATTAAATTTTTCGGCAGAGCTAAATTTATTATTTATACATTTCCACTTCTTTCAAACTCAGTAACCACGCTTGCGTCAACGTGTAATAGCGGGCATAAACGAGTTGTAGATCTTACGATTCTCTAAGAAAAAAGCTTAAGAAGACACTGTTTTCTAAAACTGTCACATTTTCCGAATTAATTTTCTATAGTAATATTAATTAATGCTTTGTTTTAAGTTTTGGTCCAAAGAAAATTTTGCTTATGAAAAAAATATCTCAAGTTATTTCTTATCGTCGAACTCGAGATTTTGATTGATAGGGAAGATGAAAAAGTGGGTCTCACAATTCTGACAAACAAAACAACAAAACAAAATCTTAAGAAAAAGAAAATTCTGTTTTTATTTTGGACACAAGCTTTCATGAACAAAATTAACCTAGTCGTTTTTAAGCCAAATAAGTTTTTCTTATATAACTGTTTTGTGAAAGATACCGTTATTTTTGGAGCTAAAAACATAAATGTTCCTTCTAGCCAAACCTTAAAAAGGTGAATCCCAAGTTTGAGGAGAATCTATTCAAGGGCTTAAGCTACATAGATCGAAATACAGAATAGTTTTGTGTTACGAAATTTTTATAGATAATATTCTATTTAGTGATTGTGGGTTTTGTAATGATTTTTTAGGGAAAGGTCATAATATTTTGCTTAAGTAAAAATTTTCGCCTTACAGAGAAAAACAGTTAACTCCTTTTTTCATTAAAAAAATTCTCACCCAAAAGTGTTCACAATTTTGAATTTATTTTCGTTGTTACTAAAATTCAATCAAATTGAAAATATTTTAAAGATTTTTGAGTTTAATAACCATCTATAACTATCAAAACAAATGTGAATTTAGCGGCTTTTCACTCTAAACGTCTAAGCTGACGAAATATACAAGCCTCTTCGAGCTGCAAAGATGTTTTTATTTTTATTCATTCCGGTATGCTTAGGTACATTAATGTTCTGTTACAACTCGCAGTTCCTAATTCTGTTTTATGAAATTCTGCAAATAATGAAAAATGTGGATTGGAAAATATTTCATTATTTGCAGAATTTTGTTAAAGGAATAATCAAAAACAAAATTTTGAAAAGCAGAATTATGAAAATAGAATTTTGGAAACAGAACTTTTCCTCAGACAGAATTTTGATCCCAACCCATTTTTTTTTAGCAATTTTACCAAATATTTTTTTTTCAAAAACAGCTCAGCTTTTTGACTGATTTTAATCAAAAATTCAAAAGAAAAAGTTCAAAAAGTACATTTTCTTTGAAAACATTTTAATGGGAATAAGTATTATCTTATAATAGTACAGGTAAAATAGTACGAAAAGTCTTTCGAATAAAAAAAAAATTAGTACCATCATGAAACTTGGTGAAAACGTTTTATGCATTATGAGAACGAAAAATCAAAAGAGTCTATAAAAATATTTTGCATGGAAGGGTGTGTTTTGAGGGGGAGAGGGGGGGGGGGAAGTTGTGGTGTAGATATCAAACAGAAAAATTAACTTTGGTGCAACATTAGCATATGACACATGTTTTTAAGGTAGTTTTAAATGCTGAATCAAATGACACCAAAACCAAGGCGATACGGCCTCCGTGAAAAAAGTTACTGTCATTTTAATGTAAGGATGACTATATTTTCAGTATAAAAGTAAAATACTACCGAAAACCAGTTGAAAATAATGGTCTGTCGATGAAACTTGGCATCAATGGTTCATTTGTCATGAAAATTAATATTAGGAAGAGTCTATAAAAATATCTGTGGTTAAAGGGTGTTTTTTTTTTGGTGAGTTGGGGTAGTGGTGCCATATTGCCACAAAACCTGTGACAAAAATGGTACCCCCATGAGATTTTGTTAAAATGTGCCACTAACTTATAGAATGAAGAATCAAAAGAGTCTATAGAAATATTTTGCGTGGAAGACTGTGTTTTTTGAAGATAGGGGGAAGTGTATGGTTATTTTTCAAAAAAATGGAAAAGGATGGTGACCCTCAAGAAACTTGGTAAAAGTGTTTCATTTACTGTGAGAATGAAGAATTTACGTAGTTTACAAAAATATCAAGGAAGAAAGGGTGTTTTTGTGGGCTTGGGTAAAGGGTGTTATTTGTTTTTGGAAACAATTTTAGTTTTTGGAAAAAGCTTTATACATTCCTTCACCCATAGAAAACATCCTTCTACCATATAGAAATTTTTATATACTCTTTTGATTCTTTATTATGGTAGCTCATACCACATTTTTATAAAGTTTCATGAGGGTACCATTTTTGTAATAGGTTCTATGGCAGTAATCCCACCATAACCCCAACACTCACTAAAACCCTCAAAAAAAACACCCTTTAACCACAGATATTTTTATAGACTCTTCTTATTATTGCTTTTCATGATAAATGAACCATTTATGCCAGGTTTTATCGACGGACCACCATTTTCACCTGGTTTTTGGTAATATCTGACTTTTATACTGAAACTATAGTCATCCTAACACAAAAATGACAATAACTTTTTTCACGGAGGTGGTATCGACATGGTTTTAGTGTCATTTGATTCAGCATTTAAAACTACCTTGAAAACATGTGTCATATGCTTAGGTTGCACCAAAGTTTATTTTTCCGTTTGATACACCACAACTTACGCCCCTTCCACTCTCAAAAAAATACCCTTCCATATGAAATATTTTTATAGACTCTTTTGATTCTTCATTCTCATAGTACATGAAATGTTTTCACCAAGTTTCATGGTGGTACCAATTTTTTTGTTTTATTTATCCTATTTTACCTACTATAATTGAATGGTTGCTTTGTATATACCCGCCGTAATAGCTGTAAAGTTCTTAAGATCACCATAGTATTTTGAATATTCAATCATTATTTTCTTACTTTCTACCTTTGTACCTATCTATTGTCCAAAAGAATTTTGGTAATAATTTTTTGTTTATGACGAAACTTTTGGTTTCAGTACCGCCCCGGACAGAATTTTCTAGCGACGCCAAAATTTAATAAATAAGCGAACTGCAGGGCACCTTCGGTAATCAGCAATATAATTTCGCGAATCGGTATTTCAATTCATGGAGTCGTGAACGGGGTCATTGAAATTCAAGGCGTAGCCTTTCTGATCACGTAAGCTCTCGCCTGGATTGCAAATTCAGTAATTCACATGAATACATTTGCTTTGGGCGGCAAAATTGTACAGTTAATACCTATATTAAATTTCTCCACCCAGTATATAGTGCCGCAAAATTTTCCGCCCCCCATAAAGTGCCGCCCGGGGCGGACCGCCCCCTCCGCCCCCCCTACTCTACGCCACTGCTTTCAATCTTAGCAATATCGTTTTGAGTTGTTGGATTCCAAACAACACAAGCATATTCCAATGATGTTCTTACAATACTACAATACAAAGATTTTAACGTATATGGATCAGCAAATTCAAAAGAATTTCTCTTCAAAAATCCCAACAAGGAATTAGCTTTTGAAATTATTGAATTTATGTGAAGTTGAAAAGTGAGTTTTTCGTCAAAGATCACACCAAGATCCTTAACTTCACGAACAATTTTTAAATTAACATTGTCTAGAGTGTACGAAGGAATGATGTGATGTAAACAACGGTTATATGACATACAAGTGCATTTTTCAAGGTTGAGTTTTAAGTCATTTAGTTTGCACCACCTTGCAAACGTATTAAGATCATTTTGCAGAAGCAAATGATCAGCAGAGTTTGAAACGGCAGCAAAAAACTTAATATCATCTGCAAACAGGAGACATTTACAAAATTTCAACATATCAGGTATATCATTTACAAGAAGTAAGAAGATAAGTGGTCCCAAATGACTCCCTTCCGGGACTCCTGAGGTAACAAATATTTCCTTAGAGCTTATATCCTCCACAAAAACCATTTGTTTACGACCATACAAATAAGATTTTAACCAACTCAACAAGGGGTCAGAAATTCCATAGCACTCAAGTTTCCTCAGAAGAATTCTTAGGTTAACTCTACTAAATGCTTTAGAAAAGTCAGTGTTAACTACATGAATCTGTCTGTTTTTCTCCAAAGCATTTATTGAAAAGTTGGTAAATTCTACCAGATTTGATACTGTGGACCTACCTTTCCAAAAACCATGTTGAGAGTCACTTACATGTCCCTTTAGTAAATTGACAAAAATATCCTTAACCAGACAGTCCAGCATCTTAGGGATAATGGATAGTTTTGTTATCGGTCTGTAATTAACAATATTATTTTTTTTGCCAGATTTAAAGGTGGGATTTATAATAGATATCTTCCTTTCATCTAGAAACACACCAGTGGACAATGACTGATTGAACAAATCAGTCAATGGGGCAGAAAGAACGTCAGCACAATGCCGTAAAACAATGGTGAAAAATCCCAATATATCTGGTTTCTTTAAGGGCTCAAGTCCCTTTAATAACAAGAATACATCATCAATATTAAATTCAAAACTACACGAATCAAAGATCGAGGGAATAGATTTGAAATAATCTTCATCTAACATTACTGAGTTCGAAGAATTATAAATTGTTTGAAAGTGATCAGCAAACATATTCGCAATCTCTTCTGGTTCAGAAGAAGATTTTTTATCAAAATGCATTGTTGATGGGAATCCAACACTTTTACGCTTTGTATTGATATAATTCCAAAATTGATTTGGATTCGATTTTAGTTTTGACTCCATTAAATGAACATAGTTACAATGCAAAAATTTTGATAGGAAAACAAACTCTTTCCTCAAACGACAAAAAAGTGTATAGTCTGTCGTAGAATTTGATTGCTTAAATCGTTTATGCGCAGAATTCTTTGCATTTTTTAATTTTCTTAGTCTAGTATTATACCATTTAGGACTAGAATTTGATTTTGTATGGACCAAAGGTACAGAATTATTTAAAGCTTCACTTTAATTTAAAAAAATTTTCCGGTAAATTACAATTTTGAAATTCTGATATCCAATTAATGCTACTAAGCTGAGATTTTATTAAATTCAAATTGTTTGTATTAAATTTGCGATAGTATGAATTCGAGATATTAAATTTACTGAAATTATCATAATTATAAATTAAAATACAAATATTGATTGCATTATGGTGAACAGAACTATTAAGTAATGGAACAGTTTCAGAAATATTAATATCTAAATCATCAGAAATAAATACTAGATCTAAAAGTCTATTCAATGAATTAAAAACATTGTTCATTTGATTTAAATTTATAGTCTAGTCAAATGGTGTTCAAAAGGGACTTGAAGTGGAAAGTTCTGGTGTAATTATTTTTAGTGGCTCCCATTATGTTTTTGGGGTCGCTGAACACGAATCTGGAGTTGTCCAACAAAATTTTTCTCGGCAAATATGAGAATTCGTCAAAAAACGTCAAAAATTTTGAAATTTTTTGTCTTTTTTCCTTATTTCTCAAAAATTATTTTTCTTTTGCAAAAAGCGCTTATGCAAAAATTAAGACAATAAGATTACCTACAATCTATGCTTATATTATTTTTTTGTACGACTTATGGTTTCTACGGAAACAGTCGTTGAAAAACAGCAAAAAATTCGTAATTTTTAAAAAAATTGCAAAAACGATTTTTTTGTATTGTTTTCTTCATTACATGAAAAGTAGGCCATGAGTTATTATGTTATTTGCATTTTCTAATTGTAGTTGTCTAAAAGTATTATATTGCAGTGGTTAAGTGTCTAAGTTTCAGTCTCTTTTTAAGTTGATCTCTTTTCTAAACGCCACGAAATGGATCTAAGACGAAAATCGATTGCGTTCTGCATCATGTCCCCCCCCCCCAGATCAAAAGACTGTGAGTCCCGGGTTTCTGCGGGGCTTCATGATGCTCAATGGCAATGATGATCACACGGTCGGATCGATCGCGCTTCGTTGCTATTCTACAACCTGCCGAGCTCGGCATAATGTAGCAAGCTCGGGCGAGATGAGATCCAATCGAGATGCGATCCAATCGAGTGAGTGTCTTATGACCCAACTCTTGTTTTTTTACTGACTCACAAGGTACCTCAACCATACTTCGTAGCCGTCCTATTTCAAAGCAAGGAACGCTTTTCTGGTTTCTTGGGAAAGATGATCTCCAACCCGCACTGGAAGAAATCTCACATCCAACCCAGGGAACGGGACACCTGAGAAATAAGCCCCTCAGAGAATAAACCCCAAATCCTCACTTCAGTCCGCTTTAATACACAGGTCAAACGAGTTATGGTATCAAAATGGTGCAATCCAGTGCTAATTGGGCAAAAATTACGCTCTTGCCACCATTTCTACCTACCATTTACCATTTATATAGCTTTTTTGGCAGGTTGTATGCATTTTCACTGATTTGTTACCTGCCAAAGAAGCTCCCTTTCGTCTTTTCTCTTCTTGCTGGCTTGAAGGAGCGTTTCAATTGCTTTTTCATTCACCACTTTCACTCCACCATACTCCAATCTTTGTCACAAATAAAACACTTTTGAATGAGCATGAATACTGAAACTTAGACACTTAGCCACTGCAATATAATGCTTTTAGATTTGCTTTACAATTAGAAAATGCAAATAACATAATAACTCATGGCCTACATTTCATGTAATGAAGAAAACAACACAAGAAAAGTCGTTTATGCAATTTTTTAAATATGACGGATTTTTGGCTGTTTTTCAACGACTGTTTCCGCAGAAACCCTAAGTCGTACAAAAAAAATGATATAAACATAGATTGTAGGTAATCTCATTGTCTTTATTTTTGCATAAGCGCTTTTTGCAAAAGAAAAATAATTTTTGAGAAATAAGGAAAAAAGACAAAAAATGTCGAAATTTTTGACGTTTTTTGACGAATTCTCATATTTGCCGTGAAAAATTTTGTTGGACAACTTCAGATTCGTGTTCAGCGACCCCAAAAACATAAAGGGAGTCACTAAAAATAATTACACCAGAACTTTCCACTTCAAACTACCATTTGACCTGACTATTAAAGAAAAAAGATAATCACACAACATAACATCAATTTCGGAGTTTATTAAGATTGGCAATAATTTATTTCCATCTAACCTGGTCCAATTTAAGTTTGGCAGATTAAATCACCAAGGACACAAATATAAGCATTTTCATTTTCCTGCAACGCAGCAAGCCTGTCAATGTTATCCAAATGTTGTTTATAAACAGCAGCTACACTTCCAGGGGGTATATAACTGAGGAGAATGAGAAGCTTAAAACCAGCAAAAGACACTCTCACACATATTTGTTCAATATGAATATTATTTTTTTTTTACCTTCTTTTAACCTTCTATGTGTGCAATTTCAAATGCCACTAAATGGTCATAAAAAGTCAGATACAGTTTCACTAATTTGTCAGTCATAGATTTCTTTTAGGAATTAAAAAAAAACATTCCATACCACAGTATGACTTAGTTGACCTCTCATAATTTTTAGTTTTGCTATTAGTCTGAAGATGAGAATAAATATTCTCGAAAACGTTTACTAATAAAAATTAGATTTGTGCGAGGATAAGAAGTTTTCATTTATAATTACCTCTCATAATGATTCAGTGGCCTTTCGGGTGATAAGTGTACGTTTTTTGGGAAAACCCATAAATCAGGTGCCAAAAATCACTATGATATTAATTAAGCTTTGAAAATGTATTGAAAAAATCAATGCCTGACCGATAACGATCTTTTATACTTGTATTTGTTTTCTGAGTTAACAAGGTTCAAAAAATTTTTTAAATGACTTTGAGGGACATTTAAAAACTTCTAAAATTCATTAAAACGACACTAGCCGATTACTGAAACTGGAAGACCTTTTATCACGATCAATAGTGACCTATCTGGTTGGGTAAGGAATCTCGAAAATTAAATTATAGCGTTACAAAATCTTGCAATTATAAAATCGCACCGCAAGACCGCACTAACAAAATCTCGCAAGCTTAAATCTCAGATTAAAACCTCGCAAAATATCGCAGAAAATACTCTTTTTAATCAAAATTCGTCAAGATTCGTCTTTGAGCTTAATTTTGTTTTCAGTCCGAAACTCGGAGCGAATGTTACTGGAAATGAGAGGTTTTGATGTTGGAGACTTTAATTTTCAAGATTTCGGTTTAGGTAGGTAGGTATTTGAGAAATTTCGTGTTTCGAAATGCGAAACTGTTAAAAATGGGATTTTTTAATTTTGAGATTATTGAGAAAATGTGATACTTCGATATTCGAGATTTTGGTTTGTTATTGTGGAAGGTTCCTGGCTTTTCAGATTTTTTCCATTTTTTGGGAATGTCTCACAAACAGGTGCCAAAAATCGTGGGTGATATGGAGAAGCAAATTTTGGTAGCAAATTCATTTTTCGATTTCAATTACCACCGCATTATGCTTCAGTTTGCCGGATGATTTGATTAATTGCACTTGCCCACTTATAATAGAATGACAATAATCATCTGATTGTAAACCGGATGGAAAATCTCGTTTGACATAGTATTTTTGTACTTGTACTATTCACTACGTCAGCTGACGGTCTTAGTACTGCAATACAATTTGTAATTTGTCTTTTTGCGTAAATTAATGTATAAGCTATCATATAACAATTAAATATCAGCTTTGGCGGAATCATTGAATTTTAAACGTTTTTTACATGTTGACGTAAGCAGCTGATGTATGTAGTACCGCGCTTCAGCCAGCTGATTTGTTTTTTCGATTGCTTATAATATTGGCAAACAGTATGGAGAGTTTCAGCTTTGGCGGTTTGATTGAATTTCTCATTTTTGTTTACATCTTTGAGAGGCTGTTGCAGCCCAAGGTACCGCTCGCGCTGCAGCTGATTACCACCACGCTTCATTGCAATGTCAAATTAACAATTTACAAAAAACTAGTTTTGGCAAAATGATTGACTTAAATATGCCGCGAGCTCCCGGGCTATTAGCAACTTGACAGCAATTTTGGGAATTCAACGTTTTTTTTTTTGTATGGCGACATTCCTCTGTTTTGTACAGGGGATGTCATTAAAGAAAGTATAGGTAGTAAGTTACTTAAGTTCCCCAGGGGTCCACGGGAGATTCGGCGGGGGTCTACGTTTACATGAAATAAAAATGGGGGTTCACCAGTTGTAAGTGGAGGTCCACGAAAATGTTTCTGGTTTCGAAAGTAAAGAACAAAAATATTGGCTGGCCATATCTGTCAATGTAGGCAGATATTATCTACAATAATCAAAAAAATTAAGGGAAAACAAAATTCCAAACTTTTCGGTAATTTTTGACAGCTGTATTTCAGTGAATAATGGTTGTATTGCGACTTAAAAAAAAGGGATTTGAAGTTTTAAGAATTAGGATTATAATTTTCAAAATTGTTGGCTAAAACTTCTAAGGAGCTTCTCATGCAGTCCTATCAATAATATTCTAAAAATGAATGTTGCTTTTTCTTTAGTTCGCGGGCTTGAAAAATATTTGTTCAGTTAGGCTGGCATATGGATCAGATAGCCTGTTTATTTAGTATTAATTCCCTTTTTTTAAAACCTCCCTTATTTTTTTTGTGAATTATATTTTAAGAAGATCAGTGACCGTTACTTGTAAAAACATGCATATCATCGGCTTTCTGTTAAAACCTCATAAATCTTAAAATATCATTTCAATATATTTCAGATCAAAACAAATCACTGAATTCAATTATCAATATCTCGTAACTATTGGTGTTTTTCTTTTTTGGCTCTGAGCAGAGGATCAGAGTAGAGCTCCGAGCAGATTATGAACAGATCGTCGGTTCAAAGGTAAAACTCACTGACTAACATATTACACTTTTGGAGGAAATTTGATTGAAACTTACTTTTTAAAGCTGAAAAGTCACGTTCCGAAAATTTTTAAATAAAGTTCCTGGGCATACCTTTAAATGTCCCTACAATAACCGTGCAAAATGAGACCTTTTTGATTAAAAAAAAGCATTTCATTCTCATTTTCTTGAACATTTTTTTCTGCACTTAGTGAGTTTTACCTTTGAACCGACGAGATTCCTCAGATTTAATTAAGATACACACTTGAGCACTGAACTATGTCATTTCATAGGTGATTTTGGTAACGTGAAATTTCTTGCAATTTTTTTTTACAATTTGCTGTCAAAACACATAAGACAAAAATAAAAATAAATACATTTGTTCCTAAATAAACACAAAAACTAAAACTAAACATTATTTGTTTACCTGAAGTGGACGGGCGACTGTCCAGGGAATCAATTTTTAACTATATATCACTAAAAAATTAGTGAAGTTGGCTTCGCACAGCGTTTCGCTCGATTCGCTCGGTCTTTTAATCCTGAGCTAATTGAGCTAGCTCCGATGGAAACACACTTTTTATATGTCTGAGATAAAAAAGAAACAAATAATTTTTGTTTGACAGCTCCGTGATCTGCTCTGATTTAAAAAAGAAAAACGCCATATGTTATGGTACCTTTTGGGACTGTCAACCAGTTTTAAAAACCTTTAACGATCTAAGAATTCCATTTTATTACCTTTTAAATTTGTCTTCTAAGCATTTTTTTAAAACAGACTTATACGAGGCTTTGACAAAAAACCGACGGTATTCAATATTCAGTGTAACGCGTGACGAGATTTGCAAAGTGGCGCCCGAATTTAGGGTTGGAACTCAGCTGCGACGCAGATTTCCATCTTTAGATCTTATCTCCGCATTTTTTGACGAGTGTTGGAAATATGGTAAAAATGTCGCAGCAGGGGTCTAGCGAAACCATGTTAATTTTGAACGTGGTCTACGGGGAAAAAAAAGTTTGGGAACCTCTGGCTTAAAAGCTAAAAATTACGGTTCTTAAACCACATAATTTGTAACAAAAAATTAATTTTGTAATGCAAAACCTTGAAATTTGAAGAACGTGTTTCATGTAAATGTTTCTACAATTATTTAAGCTTTAAACAAAGCTTTCAATCAGGTTTACAAAAAAAAGAAACCATTCCTCAGTGTTCTAAAGCAATGTTAAATGCCTGCGGTACTTTTTTAAAATAAATGTTTGTATAAAATTTTATGTGTTCACTATAATTGTGGATAGTTCACTATTTCGAGACTCGCTAGATCGAGCGTCTACTGTATATTATCAATGATTCTTTAAAATTGGCGAGTTAACACAAATACAAATAGGTATCTGCTTTGAATAAGTTGCAACAGAAGAGTGCAGTTTTTTTTTGTTCTTTGGCGAGGCTTACTCCTATCAATTTTGAATTTTTATTGGAATATTAAGGGTTAAGAATTTGAACCATTGTTTCACTTCTCCTTTATATGTGCTAAATTTTCATCAGCTCCTCTGAAAACTGCTATTAAGTAGGTATGCTTTCAACCGCTGTTGACATGTTGCTATCGTCAAGTGTAAATACCTGTTAGTTATAAATTTGGCAGTTAAATTAAAATAACTACATCTAATCATCACTAGTTTTAAGTTTTGTCAGGTGTAACGGGAAACCTTGAGTTTTGTTGGGTGTCCTCGAAAAGTTTTCCGGTATAGATATATGTAATTGTGTTTGTAAACCTAGTGCACTCCACGATATCGAATTTGAACTTCAAATCCTTTCCAAAAATGCCCTATTGCCTATTCTAATAGCAGTATGTTATGTGTGTGTAGGTATTGTCTGGTGGAAAATAAAATTTATTTTTACTCAAACAGAAGTGGAAATTGGTGAAGAGCTGCTGAGCTGCTTTGCTTTTTCTTAGATCTTTCTAAATATTTTACAATCCACTAGGCACCATTTACGTTAGTATTAATTGAAACCCATTATTGAATATTTTACAGTCTTATTTACCTACCTATAAGGAATGTTAAATTTGTCATATATAGTACCAAAAAATTGATTTTAGCGTGTAGTTACAGTAGGTACATGAATCTGAAATGATAAACCTGTATATGGGCGATTCTCAGCAAACTGATACTTTTGTGAGTGCAAAATTTACGAAAAAATATGTTAGATTTCTCAAACTTGTTTGATGCCATAATGATTGTTATGATAACTTAAGTTAATATTGAAAGTGGTCGCACTACAAGTGTAAATTTTTTTGATTGTACATGTAAAAATGATGAAATTTTCATACTTGAATCCAATTTTCCAAAAAACTGTTATAGTCAATATATTTTCCGAACAGATTTAAGATAAGTTTAGCAATCGCTATTCCAAAATTTTTCGATACATGAATAAAAGTATATGGTATTCGAAATAACGCATACCTACCACGATAGTGGCCATTTTTTCGCGCCAAATTGATGTCAAACTGTTGATGCTCGATACCATACAAACCATTCTGGAGAGAGTCTTTTGTTTATCATGTATATACGGTGACGTATGCTGATCAGAATCGATCCATGTATATTACAATCCATCTCATAACAGCTGTACGAACTCGAAAATAAAAGCATACTATTTGATTTTATTTTCGTCAAAACTCTGAGACAGAATTTGAACTCAAACTGCTAATTCTTTAAATGAGTTATAACCCATAAAATATGGAATTTTAAAGCTGCAGTTATATATTTGACGTATATATAAGTCAAATCAATTTTTCTTTCTTAATTAAAGTCGAGTTCTAACGAAATAGTTGGTAGCCTCAGGGTTGGGGCATGTCGCGGTAGTAACATGTGGGGTATAAAACAGTTTATTTTTTTAATATATACACTTGTTATTTTTTTCAGAATTAAACTTGCCATATATCGAACACATGATCTACTAGCTAATACAGTTGTAAAATGTTGAAAAAAGTACTTAGTACATACCTTAAATCGCCGAGGGACATAAAAGTATCAGTATCACCCATATAACGTAAAAAGTTTCTTGCACTGTAAAATAATTGTTTTATGTTTAATTCTAGCAGGTACTCTGCTCTGCTGAAGGAAAAATGATCTTACGAAATCATAAACGAACAATTTTGTTTTACTTTTCGTTCTGCAGTACGCAGTTCGATGAGTTAAATCAATAACTTTAGCAGAAAAGCCTTCAGTCAGTTTTCTTCAGTCTTCAGAACAGTCACTCCTTTTCGCACATATAATTAATAACCCGAACGCCAAACCTCGAACCATTAAATGGTACTTTAGTTCTTTTCGTGTCTATTTTTTATGGGAGTGGGTCAAAATTCTAGTTTCAAAATTCTGCTTTTCAAAATTCTGTTCTTTGCACGAAAATACCAGTTTTCAAAATTCTGCTTTTTTCAGTTCTGTCTTTCGAAATTCTGTTTTTCAGAGTTCTGTATTATAAAATTTTAAGCAGTAAAATTCTTCTAATTCTTGTTTTTCTCAAAGACAGAAAAGAAAAAGTGATTTTTTAACTTTATTGCTAGACAATTCAGTGCAACACTTTCTTCCAATCTGGAAGAGATTTTGTTTTTGCTCGTCATTTATTTATGTTATTTGATTGCTGAACATATTTTTCTGCAACGAACTATCCTCGCACAACTTAATATTTCACTTTACATATTTTGTACTTTAACGGGTTAATGAAGAAGTGCAAAGTTGAGTAAAGCCTAGTTTACAGTTTGATTCAGGTGAAACACAAAATTATATTCGTTGTTGGTTAACAGTTTCATGAAAAATAAAACCATTGCTGCTGAATTTGCAGACCGTGAAGGATGGAAACGATTTGTTGGCGCCCTATGCCCCAACCGGGGTTACAGGACTTGATGATGCTGTCATTGAATTTCATGTAAAACGATTGGCAATTGCCGGCCAATTTTGCGTGCGAAAAATAGTGTGGTGAATAATAAGTATTTTTTATGGTTGGTTCACATATTTAAAAAAAATATATATATATATATTCACCTTTAAGCATTTTTTGCATCCAAACATAATTGTTTTCCATTTTTAGGATATAGTTTATTAATTAAGTGTAAGTTTGTCTCAATGCGTGGCTAAGGCCAAGGCAAACATTTTTCGTCTAGAATATTATAAAAGTTTTGCACAGAATAGGTGCATAATTGTTTACAAAGTTTTGTTTTTACGCACGGAACTGTAAACTATGCTCATACCTATAGTTTATTGTCTTAGACAAAAGAGCAGTCTTAAAACCAAATACAAGAAATATTCCCTATTTTATGATCGAGACAAGTATGAGAAAATTGCTTTACAACATTCTGCCAATAATAAAACAAAATTTTGAAAATCAGAATTTTGAAAAGCAGAGTTTTGAAAGCAGAATTTTGAAAAGCAGAATTCTGAAAGCAGAATTTTGACCCCAACCCGTATTATATTTGTTTTAGTTTTAATTCTGTATTTATTTGTCTGTGATTTTGTTGCGTTTGTTTTTCTTTTTAATTTCGCATATTGAAAATTATTGTAATTGATTGGTCCGATTTGTCAATTGTCATATCGAAAATTTTGACATAGTATCTTCATGTTTCGACCACCGTAGAAATGGAATCCATAATTTTTAGATAGATGTCTGTGTTTGTACGTACGTTCGTACGTTTGAGGAGGAAAATTTTGCAGTTAAATCTTGAATATTTTTTAATGCCGTTTTAAGTTGCTTCTTTTTAACGTTAGCTACTGTCTTGCATACATATGAGGTAAACTGTCAACGGGGATCCATTGCAGCAGATTCAGGAAACAAAATTGTTTAACTTAGAATTTTTTTTATATCCGAGGCGGTCGTGAAGAACCAGGTCACTCAAACACAAAAAAATTGGAAGTTCGGGGTCAATGTTTAATAGCATTTACAAAATCTGACTTACATAAGTCAAAACAAGTGTTCATCATTTATTTTCAAATATATAAGGAAAGTATTAGATGAAGTCAAAATTTTGTTAAATATTGTTAATAGTCCAGTAACCTTGTAGTTTCATAGGACTGAGACCTTGCGTCAGGTCCGGTTGTTCTGATTTTTTGCTGAGTTGTTTATGATGTTGGCCTAGTAATAAATCCGATTTTTCGACCTCGAGCGCCGAACGCAACATTGGTAAAAATCCAAAAAACCGCGAATTTTTCGCGGTTTTTTCACTTATTGGCCATTTTAACTATTACGCCTTAATTTCCGAATAAAACATTGCTCTACGGTTTCAACCTTACTAAATTTGCTTCAATTTGAGTCCAAGGCCGGTTCTGTAGACATAATAGTTTCCAAGGGACGGCTTTTCAAAATATAGCAATAAAAATTACAGTAACAAGTAGTATATAAAACAGTATAATAAAAAAAACATGGTCTTTGACATATGCTGCATCAAAGCAATAGAGCGTGTAGATTGGGCCAAAAGAAGAAAACAATAGTATTGGATTGGATGGGGGGTATATACCCCCCCGTTTAGGCGGGAAGGGCAGTTTTAAGAAAAGTTGACTTCAAATAGAAAAATAATTTTAAAAAAACAATGGTAATAGAAATCCATTTTTTTATTTTATTTTTAAATAAAGTTTTTTTAGTTGATAGTTTTTGAAAAATTTACTTTCAAACTCAAAATTTGGAGAAAAAGACGATTTTTTTTGTTAATCTATTTTTTTTTTTATTTTATGGTATAAAGCACTATTTTTGTTTTTTTTCTTCAAAAAATCAAAGTCTTGCAGTCCACAACTGAGGCCCTTGCGAGAAATAGTGCAACGAAAAAAAAAATATGAATGCAACTTCGAGGATAATCGTGTTAGCCGAAATTGATTTTCATCCCTCCCTAGATTAGCTCCGCGGATCCCATATCAAGGAAACTGAGATCAATAGAGTGTTTAATTCGCCCTACCGGATTGTTTAAAAAAACCGTTTTTCACTTAGAATTTTGAATTTTTTAAACGGTCCGGTAGAGCGAAATATGCACTCAAATGGTCTCAGATTCCGTGATATGTGATCCGAGGAGCTTATCTAGGGAGGAGTGAAAACCAATTTCGGCAAAAACGATTGTCTTCGAAGTTGCATTCATATTTTTTTTCGATGCACTGTTTCTCGCAAAGGCCCCAGTTGTGGACTGCAAGACCTTTTTTTGATTCGCCTTTAATGAAGCTTTTGACGCCTATACTTCTTTTTTGCTATCACTCACACCCAAAATCTGCTGTGGGCTCTCGGTCTAATACTGAAATTTTCAAGCAAATCGTGAGAGCCGTTTCTGAAAAACCAACTAATAATAAAATTGGGTAATGGAGGGCCTTGCAGTAGGTGGATTCTGTTGAAACAATTTTTTTTTAATTTTTTTTTAGTTTAATAAATTGTGAAAATGGGTTTCATAAAATCTAATGAGAATTTCATCGAAGTCTAAGAAAAAGGAAACTTCCGAGAGTTGGTAAGGAGGTGGCTGATCCGGTGGTCAAAGACTTACGCAAATCGTAGTATTCTTAGGCCGCAAAAGCAATAAAAGGTGCTTCATTGTTTTACTATCAATGCACCGTAGACCGTACATCAATTAAAGTTTTTCAAGCTGAAAGCAAATTGAATATGGATGATTCCGTGCCAACTGTGATTCTTTGTGTCCATTGCTTTTCTTGTTACTTAATGTAAAATATTCGTATATATTTCTAGTATGAATTGGGTGAACGGCTATTTACTACAATCTACATTCGATGTCATGACTAAATTTTCTACCTATTCCACATGGCTTGCAAAAGTGTAGTCAAAATGTCAGTACCATGGCATGTCCGTTCCTTGTTTTTCCAATTAAATCTACTATTTCCTACTTGAATACTTCATTGAATAAAAATGCTTTCCTTAGAAAAGTTTTAGTGCAATACTTACTTGACAAAATGTTGTTTTTGTCTACCAATTTTCTTTATAAGAAAGGTAGCAATACCTCAGACGAGCCAAGCAAAAATTATTCCGTGTAATAAAAACTAAGTAATAACCCAGCACAAAGAAAAGGGCTGCCATTTAAAAGAACAGACTTCAAAAACGAAAAAGAGATAATTTTTTAAAGAAATAAATGGAAGTAGAAATGTTAAGAGGTCAAAACATATTGGACAATCAAGAATCTCAACAAAAATATGGTCAAAAAGAGAGAGAACAAACTAAAAATAAAAAAAGAAAAAGATTGTCACTATCATCTATTCCAGTTTTAGTACATTTCACCATATTTTATTTTTTTTTTATATTTGCAGTAAAATGCTTTAACTGATTTGATACTCTAACTAAATGAAGCCACAAAAACAAAAAAAATTATTTCCAAGAAGTTTTAATGTTTAAAATTTTTCTAAAAAAAGAATCACAGTTGGGCGGAGAATCACCCACATACTGATTTGGCCTCAGCAGCGCCACTTCCAAGCTGAATAAGGTATT
This sequence comes from Dasysyrphus tricinctus, assembly GCA_963921185.1. Lineage (NCBI taxonomy): Eukaryota > Metazoa > Arthropoda > Insecta > Diptera > Syrphidae > Dasysyrphus > Dasysyrphus tricinctus. The sequence goes on along the minus strand of OY992532.1, from coordinate 167,302,284 downwards.
TTGTATGATTGTGAATGAAGACACTTCTTGTTGCTATAATTCCTGTTCCTAATAGTGATATTTGCATGATTTTTCAAGAAAAAAGGACGCAAGCAGAAGGATTTTCATCTTCGCAACACTAAAGTCTCCAGCGGCGTATGCAGCTTAACTCCTTGGGGGCTTGGGGGCCGTCATACCAACAAAATCCCAAATCTGTATTAATTAAAAGAGTTTTTTCTGTTTCGATTTTGAGCTTTTGTTGCAATTAAGTTCTGCTGGTCCCACAAATGTTAGGTACCAATGTTTCTAAAGTGTTGGGGTCAAAATTTTGGCAACGTCAAAATTCGTTTTGCAAAATTTTATTTTTGAAATTCCGCTCCTCAAAATTTTGATTTTCCAAATTATGTTTACAAAATTCTGACAATAATAAAAAGAAGGTTTGGAAAATGTAAAAAAGGCGTTCTTGTTTCTTCCTTATGAATTATATGAATTATTTAAAAAAAAACTGAATAAATAGGATTTTATTGTTTATAATTTTGAACTACGGAATAAAAAAAAAAAAAGAATTTTGAAAGCTGAATTTTAAGAGAATGAACTGAAAAAGTAGATTTCTTAAAAACAAATATTCCTTAAAAAAAAATCGAAGAGCTGAATTTTGAAACCAGAATTTTATTCACTCCCGATTTTAAATACGAAATTGAGGTCGTGCCTCGTGTGTGCCAATAATATTTCTTATGGATTTGTTTGTGCACACTTAAAAAAATATGTGTAGGTTTTGGAAAAGGTATGTAATTTGAAAATTGTACAAATCTCTCACATTTTTCGACGTTCGAAGACAGTTTTTAGCGACAATTTGCATTACTTTTTTCTTATCTGATGTTTCAAAATAATCAATAAGAAATAAGTGGAAATAATTTTCTTTTTTATTGATCAAAAATTGTGGTAGTTGAAATTAGCTTTGCTCTAATGATAGACAAAAATTCATAGCTTCCACAATTTATATATTTTTTTTTTTTTTTTATTATTAAAGCACGAAACGTAAACAGCATTGACAACATGTCATCAAAAGTTAATGCAGACCAAAGAAGGTCTTCGATCGTTCAAAAATGTGTTAAATAGGTACTTATGTGTTAATTTAAGATTACCTTCTCCATGGATTTTTAGTGTGTACAAAATAAATATTTTTGAAAAGGGGCAACGTTCTTCCGTAAAATTTTTAAAGTTGGTCAAAAAATAAATGAATAATTGAATTGAATTATTAATGTTTTTTATTTCTTAAAATACATCATGAATTATTGGTATCAAATAAACATATTATTCGATCCATGGCTTGTAAATGTTAGTTGGAGTAAGTAGATACTCTATAAAAATAATGAATAGTCTATTCCCAATCTATAAACAGAAAATTTTTTAAATTATATATCAAAATTGCAAATTTTCGTGGCCCCGTGACCCCCCCTCCCCCTGTATACGCCGTTGAAAGTCTCTGGCTTTTGAAAGAGGCTAGAGAGGTCGCTAGTTGTGACACTACGTCCTTTTCCTATTGGAAAGGGAACATCAGATCCTTGAAGCTTCAAGGAAATGGGGAATTACAAGAAAGATATGGTATTTTCAACAAGCCAGGACTAGCTCATGAAGAAAACCTTTTTTCTTTCATTATAAAATACTCTATTAGTAGTAAATATGACTCAAAAAGAGATTGATTGTGATTACACATGTGAATTATTGCCAAGGAGCCAATAGAACTAGAGTTTGATTTGAATAGTATTCCACCAGCAGAACAACAATCTTTCAGAGTCTATCACCAGGTAGAATTGAATGTCCCTGATTTCGAGTGACTTTTCTAATCAAATAATTATTGTAAAACCAATTTTTTTTTAAATTGAACTTTTGAATTTAATTCCAAAAACAACATAAGTCACACTTCAAGCCTGGAAAAAACATATTTTGGAACTGGTGTTTAAGAAATAGAAGCTTATTCCTATTCAGTTGTGATTGTAAATTGGACTTAGTTGCAACTTGCAAGGCAATGGGCCATATGCATAAACGGTAGTAAGTGCTTCATTTTTATGCATATGCCCCAATGTGTCGTTATTGTGCCGGTCACAGATTTGTTTATTGAATTGATAACATCAATGAAGACGACCACACAGTTAGTGTTTCATGTGAAGGAAATTGATTGTTAAATATGCAAGTGGCAAGTACCTACACACCCTGCTGGGAAAATTTTTCTTTTCTAATTCTGTATCAGCTATAACTTTGTGTCAATTTCGTTGATTTTTTTTCAAAATTTAAAATAGTTGCCAAAATCACACACTTGCTCTTACAAAGCCGGGTTTTGAGCACATGTTAGCGTATACCTTCTCCAACATGAGCAAAAATAATGTCAGACCAGTTTTACGGTTGAAAGTCCTTGCCAGACGAGCGCAACATTTTCTAAGTAGGTATTAAAGAAATAACGTTTTCTCATTGAAGATGAGAAAACTGCGGATGATTATTTTTACAATATAGTCCCATGAACGTCTTAGTATCTTTTAATGTGACATAATCAATAGCCTATATTGCGTAGGTGGTTAATAGTCTTATGCCTCTAGCTTTAATTGCTTATTTCATAGTTTAACGTTTCCTAATTTACCAGAACGGTTTTGTCTCTACCGAAAAACTAAGATTTTTTAGTTTTGTGCGATATTGAATTACATATTTCTTTTTCGATTTATCAGTTTTTTTTTAAAGAAAATCGATTTTATATGTAGGTATATTTGAATATATTGTATCTTTGCAAAGGTATATCAGAGGAAAATTTAGCCCAAACCATTCTTTCAACGGAACTGAATATCAAACCAAAGAGAAAGTTAATATACACAAATTCTTTGCATTTGAACAATGATTATTGTGTCTTGAGGAACGGAACACTGTAATGAACGGGTAAAGGAAGAATCTGAGGAAAAAAACTAAGGCCCAATTTATTCAGTCGAAGTTGAATACAACCTGGGGTTTTTTATTCTCAACTTGAGAAATCGCTTTTATTCACTCGAAGTTGATTGGTTCAACTTGTGATATTCCAAAGTTGAGAAAATTCAAAGTTGGTTAAAAATAATCTTAAAAATAAAACCTTTTAAATTTCAAAACCTTGTATTCTTTAGTAAAGTTCAATTCACCAAAGTGCACTCTTTAAACTTTTATTACGCGGCTAATCCGAAAAATAACTATATATTATGTCTATTAACAACCGCGAAAGCCTAAAAAGTTATACATAAAAATATCCTTAAGCTTGCCATACACGACAGAGCCAAAGAGCCAAATGGCCCCACGCCGATCCAAAATCGGTCGTGTGAGGGGTGGATCGGCCGCGCGCCAATCCATTTGTATTTTCAGCCAATCTGAAGTCCAACCGAGCCAAATGAATCGGATTGCTCGGTCGTATGTTTGGCCAGCTTTAGGGTACTAAATTTGATTTGCTTGAAGTTTTATTTTAATTTTTTAATTTAATTTTTAATTTAGGTGGGGGCAAAATACCCCATTTATTCGGCTTAATACAAGCTAATTCTTAATCTAACTTAAAAACTAAGAACTTAAGCTAAGTTTCGTGAGGCGTTGTTGAGCGGTTCAGAAGTTGTTTTTTTAAGGAAAGAGTACTTAGGTTAAAGTCGAAGGAGGACATGTTTGAATTAACAGCCCGCAGCATACGAGAGATTGGTTCGTTGGAGCCATAAGAGGTTCGGTGGGTGGGTATATAAAAGAGACGAGGATTAAGTGTATTACGAGGGTTAGTATTAAAAGAGACAGAGTTGTAGAGCGATATGCAGTCAACGGAACCAGAGAGAAGTCGATGAATGAAGAGAATGTCTGATATTTCTCTTCGTTCTTCCAACGAATTCAAGTTTATTAGTTAAAGGTGATCTAGATAGGGAGCCAGGATCAGAGGATTGTTCCACGATAGACCTCGAAGAGCAATTCGTAAGAAACGACGCAGGATGCTCTCAATTCTTGAAATGTGAGTAAGTTGGTAAGGGGATCAAACTTGAGAGGCGTATTCTAGGAGAGGACAACCAAATGATATATATAAAGACCGGGTAACATAGGGGTTGGAGAATTCTTTGGACCATCTTTTGACGAAGCCGAGCGCTGAGTTTGCTTTGAGAATAATATCGTCTATGTGAGTGAGAAAATTAAGCTCTGGGTCACATAAAATGCCAAGGTCGCGAATATTATCAACTATGGGTATGGGTTGATTATGGAGCAAGTAAAGACGGGGAGGAGATTTGATACGTTTGCGTGAAAAAGTGATTGATTGGCATTTGGCGACGTTTAGCTCCAAGCAATTTTGTATACACCAAACTGAAAAACTGTCAAGATCCTGTTGAATAAGGGAAGAGTCATGTGTTGAGGAAATGGTCTTGAAGAACTTGGTATTATCGGCGTACAGAGAGATAGAAGAATGTTTGATGACCCTTTCAATATCGTTAATAGCGAGGATAAATAAAAGTGGGCCTAGGTGGCTGCCTTGGGGGACACCGGAGGTAGCTAAGAAAGGGCAAGATATGGCAGATCTCACTCGAACGCTGTATAATAACGGTTTTCAAGGTAAGAACAAATCCATTTAAACAAAGATGGTTCAAACCCTAGAGTGGATAGTTTGAAAAGAATAAGCTTATGGGCAATGTTGTCGAAGGCTTTGCTGAAATATGTTGAGATAGAATCCATTTCATAGCCTTTCTCTAAGGCTGAGAGGGTGTTGGACACAATTTTAACAAGGTTAGTGGTTGTAGACCAGCACTTGAGAAAGTCATGTTGTGAGGAGGAGATGAGAGATTTGCAGTGGAAACTTAAGGTTTCATACAAAATACTTTCGAAGAGTTTGGGTATGTGTGAAAGTTTGGCAATGGGACGACAGTTGTTGACATCGCTCTTCGGAACCTTTTTGTGTACAGGAGTTATGAAAGATGATTTCCATATCTGAGGAAACTGTCCTTGATTTAGGGAAAGGCTACAAATTTTTGAGAGACGGAGAGAGAGGGTGGGGACCTACAGTTTTTTGCCGTGTCCGAATGGCTAAATGAGAAGCACTTTTTCATGACAAGTATACTCTTGGAGGATTTGTCAGTTCCTCGCAAGCGGCAGTACCTCGAATAAAACATTTCTGTTTTCAGCCGTGCCACCTAAAAACAGAAATGTTTTATTCGAGGTACTGCCTCTTGCGAGGAACTGACAAATCCTCCAAGAGTATACTTGTCATCAAAAAGTGCTTCTCATTTAGCCGTTCGGACTCGGCAAAAAACTGTAGGTCCCCTCCATTCCTGCAAACAAACACGCACACAGGAATGGTTGTGAGTTGTAAGTCACTAGGCCCTGGTACTGGTTCTCCACGAATTGTTGCGCCACCCAATGTATTTATTTTATTTGAGAGAGAGGGTGGAAGAGCATTTTTTTAGAAGTATGGCAGGGAGACCATCTAGACCCGGATTAAATTCATCGTTTAATTGATTCAATTTATATTCGATGAGAAAGGGATTGACAGTTCGAGGGAGAAGCGGTCCAAGTGAAAAACTTTGTAGATAATTGAAATAGGCAGAATCAGGAACAAAGGAGTCATCAGCAAAAGATCGTTCGAAGAATGTGGCAAATAGGTTGGCAATAGTGCTAGGATCACTCGAAGTTACGTTGTTGAAAGAGAAAGTGGTTGGGTAGCCATCGGATTTTCTTTTGTAGTTAACAAAATGAAAGAATGACTTAGGATCTTTGATAAGGTTGGATTGCATTTCCGTTAGATAACGCTGGTAAAGGGAATTGTATAGCTCGGTAAAATGGAGATAAGAACCAAGATAGTTAGAATAGTCTATAGGAGAACGAGAGCGGAGGTAACTTTCCCACAACTTATTTCTTTTATTCCGCAGAGAGCGAAGGTTGCGATTATATACCAAGGTGGAGAAGTAGACGAGGTTTTGTGGCGGGAAAAAGGAACATAAAGAGAAATAGAGTAAAATATTTCTCTGTAGAATAGAGTTAAGGCATCATATACGGTTAATTTGTCAAAATTGAATGAGACTTTGCTAAGGTATTCATTGATTATACGAAAGTTAGCATTGTGAAAGTCGTAAGAAGACATATCCGTACGAACGAGAGAAGAAGGGGAGGATGGAAGTTGTCGATGGTTGATAGAGAAAGGGGACTAGGTGATACAGAAGAGTTGATGGGGTCTGTTGTGAAAATAAGTTGCCTAACTTGGCAGAGGCTTGAATCAGCAAGTCTATCTAAGAAGAGGCATTCTTTGGCAGATTTGGGATAGGAAGCAAGATAAAACGAAAGATCGTCTGATGGAGTCCATTTTAAATAAGGAAGGTTGGAGTCACCAAAAAGAAGGATCTCATCATGGGGGTCACATAAATCAGTGATACGATCAATCGTTTTAATTGCAAGTTCATAGGATTCGATGGGTTGTGAAGGTAAGATGTAACAACAGACAACGAAAAGTGACTTTCGGGGTAGTGAGATCCTAATTGACACATAATCAAGAATAGGGGAACAGGATATGGCAATAAGGGAAGAGTCTATAGAATTTTTTACAGCAAGAAGGACACCACGGCTAGGGCAATCATTGGTGGGTCGGCTAAGAAGGGAACAATTCTTGATTTTTGATGCTGGGGATAAGATTCGTTTCAGTCAGTGCATATACCTCGAAGGGTAAAGCATGAGTTTGTTGCAAAACTGACTGATGGGTTTTGGAACGATGGCCTCTTACATTTTGATAATAGAAAAAAAAGGGAGGTTTTTGGAAAGAGAAGTGGAGGTTGGGAGTACATTAGGAACGAAAAAATCTATCATGGTCAGCTCTGCTACGTTGAAGGTGTGAGATCCGCTTTGAGTGAATATACTGTCCCAAAAGGCAATGTATATAGAAAACAATTTTTTTTTTATTGATTATCTTTATTTGGGATGAAAATTACAATTTTACAAAGATGAATCCAACTTGGGATTTTTAATGATTTAGAAGAATGTAAGCAAAATTGGTTTTGGTTATTTTATAAGAAAGTTTTCCTTCAAAGCGTACGTTAGGTATATTTTGAATTCATTGTGATTTTAAGTACTTTTAACTTGAAGATACTGGGAGATATTTTCAAAATTAATATATGTTTCTATGAAACAATCATTTTACATATCATACAAAGTCTCTTAAATAAGTACTACCTACTCGTTAGATGTAATGTGGAGATTCATATGGTTCTTGCTTTGAAATATGAAAATGGAATAATTTTTAACAATGTAAAATCTTGTATAATTAAGGATTTAATGAATATTTACACAGTTCTTATCTTTGAATAAATATGTTTTAATGCTATGTATATTTTTGCATTAAACAAACCTTTGAAGCACATAAAATAGACATGCATTTAGGTGCTATGCCATTCAGCCTTTCTCAATGAATATGATGATATTTTATGTTTCTTAGAGGCTTAATACGACAAATATTAACTTAAAATGCTAAGTATTCATGTTTTATCTTTCAAATGATTCCAGCTTTTGAATTAAAACAAGAGAATATAGAATCATTCAAGTGATCCTCATCAAGCCATCAGATGAGGGTTAGACAAGAAATGCCTTAGGTCCTATACACAAATTAAATCATAGAACTTACATTTTATTTTTATTTACGTTACACAACCTTCTGTTTTAAAAAGTGATATTTACGTCAAAAATAATCAATTCTATAAACAAAATATAAAAATATTTTAAGAGTAGTTGTATAAATTTATATAACTACGACTGATATGCCTATATAATCATCGTCGAGATTTAATACGGGATAAGTTGCTCTGCACTTAGTTTCCAAAGCTAAAAATCTACAAAGCAACCTGGCACTTTTCAGGCAGTTAAACCACCAAAGCATGTATTCAACAAGGAAGACGTGCGCTGATTTTTCGGGGAAATAATTGACTCCGACTATTTCTCGGTTGCCACAAAACTTAGAGCTAGAATGTCAAACGAAACAAAATTGCGAGGTTCTCAGATGAAAAAAGTCGACTTTATTTGCTTATCTATGCATATATTGCATACCTGTGTCCATATTCTGTAACTATCACATCCGTAAAGTTACTCGAAAAACGATGAAACCTCGAGTTTCATTCCATTTTTCAATGATTCTAGACGAATTTTAGCAGTGCGCATGCTAACGAATAGTTTCTAGAATACAGAGAGCAAGGGCAAGAAAATGACATACCACCGCCAGTCAGATCCATCAGTTCCACCACCCAGGATAAAAGAGGTAAGAATAGTATCTAAAAAGCTTAAGAACGGCAAAATCGCCGGTTGGTAATGATGGATTACCAAATGTTTTCAAACTGCATATGTGTCGAATCATCAACCAAAACAGTATAGTAGATGGAAAAATGACCGATAACTGCGACGCCCAATTTAAAAAAAAGGTCCTGCAAAATTGAGGCATATCCCAAGACTTTAACTGCAAGTTTCAGTGTGGCTTCCATAGATGGGCCAAATATTCATCTTGAGTGGCAAATACTGGAAAAGGCCAACGAATGTGGAGTCGAGAGTCACCAGTCATCACTATGGAAAGCTGATTCAGCTCTGTGGCGTGAAATTCAAAAATACGCCGTGAAATGCAACTAGAGAATAGCTCTTGCAACGCCCAACTATTCCAAACATGATTGAAAAATTAAAAAAGCTTTCAATGGACTTTTATCACCTGGTGGCTCACCCCAGTGCGACGCGACGATGTGATTTGGACTCTTTACGTAGTTTTTAATTCAATTCAGTTCATATTACATGTTTTGACTATTTTTATGATGAGCTAAATTTTATAAAAACTGCTTATGCATGCCTAATCACTGATGAGTCCAAAGCAATATGTCAGATACTTAAGTGACATACCCCATCCTTTTTCTGATGAGATTCCCCCATAAAAAATCTTTATAAATGATTACCTACATATTTTTGTAGTCTTTACTCACTGTTTTAGTGTCAATTCAATTCAATTTCACCTAAGTTTAAACTGGCATAATTCTCCCACAATCTGGCAACAATGGTCCAATGGCCGAGATGAAAAGCAAAATGAACTGGACTAAAGGCCATTAGAAGCAATTTTGAATCAATAATATTGACTCAAAATTATTGCTTAAAACTTCAAAATATTGAAATTCTACAGTTCCGGAGCAGATATTGCGCAGGGCAAGAGTAAGTGCGAAGGACATTTTTTGATCTAGAAGTAAATTAGTTTAAGATCAAGTACCTGCTATCAACAAGGAAAACTTTATTTCGCTTAGTAGATAAAGAGAAATAACGACGAATTTTTGAATGGTTTTACTATTCATTCATAAATAATGAATAAACCAACTGTAAGGTCCGGTTTTTCAAAACAAAATTAGGGTAAAACTCTTTTGAACTCACCAAGTTAGAAGGTCCTCGGCTTTCACCACGCAACTCGAATGTTCTTGCAATGAAAAACTGTAGGTACCTAAGAAAACCAAGTGGAGTTTCCCACTAAGAAATTTAGCTGATAACGATGCAAGTAGAGCTCTTCATTAGCTTGTGAACTTTACGAATTTTAAGTTCCTTCTTCTTAAATTTTCAAAAACCAAACTAGTTTTAAAAGAAGATACATAATTAATTTTTGTTTAAATGTTATGAACGAATTTTCGCGTGAAGCTTAAGCATTAAGCTATACTCTACTTCATTACATTAAAAAAAATGTATTTTTTTTTTATTTTTTATTTTTATCTAGTTACATTTTTTTGAAAATTTAGAGAAGTTACTCAAATTTGCGGTAGTTTGGTTTTTGAAAGCTGTAGTTTGGTCATTGAAAATTTTAATAAACCAAACTACCGTTTTCAAAACCCAAAATAATGAAAAATTAAAGTTACTTCTTCTTGAAATTTTCCAATACCTTGTTTAAAACTTTAAGAAGAAGAAGCTTTAATTTTGCGGTAGTTTGGTTTTTGAAAATTTTGAGAAGAATTAACTTAAATTTTATGTCAAATTTAATTTACTTTTCAAAAAAACAACAGATTTCGACAGCTAAAGTACCTACCGCAAAATTTGAGTGACTTCTTTTCAAAATTTTCAAAAACCTAGTTTAAAATTTTAAGAAGGTTTTGTTTTTGAAAAAGAAAAATTCCAAAAACCAAAGCAGGTACCTACCGCAAAGTTTTTTCGGTATGCATTTTTCTGGTTGCATTATTTAAATCTAGTAGTTAAATGCAGTTCAGAATTACCATTATTTTTTTTAAATATACGAATATTTTAATTGCTTCATGAATAATGGCAGGTAGTTTAACGGTTTTCCAACTGTCAAATATCAGAATTCTTAGCTTAATGTCAGATTTAATTGATGCATTCAGAACAAATATTAACATAACTAAAATTTTATTTGGACTATTTTTGATTTTTTCGAGTTTTTGAGAAGTTTATCTAAAATTTGACTGGAAACTTCCAGGAGTCAAAATTATCAAACTTCTCTCAGATTGGGTCAGATTTGGTCTACAAATAATTTCCAATACAAAAGATTTAAAAAATAGCACTAAAATTAGTTCTAACCCCATGGGAAAATTTCTCAACATTTTGGACTATCTTCTTTCGTTAAATTTGGTACAAATTAGTATAGCTGTCTTTTTATAAGAAAGTAAGTATTTATAGGTAATATATAAGGATATTTCAAATATAAGCTTGACTCAGTTTCTGACTTCGACAAAACTTTTTTTTTTAATTTTGAAGTTTGGGACCATGTTCTGACCTTAATCGTGAAGCCCCAGTTTAACGTATAGAAACAAATAGGCAGTACCACTGCATTCAGCATCCCTGAATCATTGAGTTCCTGACTTCAAAAATACTTTTTTTTAATTTTGAAATTTGGGACCATGTACCGACCTAAATTGTGAAGCCCTTGTTTTAAATAGATAAGATTAGGCAGTACCACTATTCAGCACCTCCAAAATCATTTAGGCCCAATTTATTCAGTCGAAGTTGAGAAATCGCTTTTATTCACTCGAAGTTGATTGGCTCAACTTGTGATATTCCAAAGTTGAGAAAATCCAAAGATGGTTAACTTTCGATTTTCTCAACTCCCCGAAAAAGTAGAATCTAGCAAGCAAACTTGGGATTTTTCTTCATTTCTGTTTATTCACTCAATCAATGCAGTTCTGTTGAATTTTCGCACTTGACTTCCAAAGTAAAAAAAAATTAAATAAAAATATACTACATTCATACCTAGTAAAGATATACAGCGCTATTAATAAAAAACGCTTATTCTACCTTTATTCCACGATTTTACTAAACCACGGAATAAGAGTTAAGCCACGGGTCTCATTAAAAAAAATTAATATTCGTGGAATAGTAACGTGACGTTTACCGTGCGAGGCCTGTTAAGTTTCTTGAAATTTGTACCCAGTTTCGGAAGCTTGGGTTTTTTTCCGTATGGGCTTAGACATCTTAAAATTTCAAGTAACCAAACACACCTAAGAATTTTCTTGTTTATGTCTATCTAAATTATTAGTAGGTATTATGGTAAAATTAATTAAAAAAGAAAGAGAAGCGAGAGTTGGAGCACCAAAGACAAAGTAAGCTCATAAAAATAAACTAAACCATTTATAAATAACCTTTTGCTTTATATTCTTCAGAACATAGCGAAATCATTGTGCATAGAAAAAAAATGTTATTGAAAAGGTAAGTCTTCTGATACCAACACCAATAAAAACAAATAGTCTGGTTTCTTATTCCTTCGCTATACCATCTACTTCGGTGGTTTAGCATAGTAAACGTCACATAGCAGAAATTTTGTTTTATTTGTAACATTTTGCACTTAATCCATGGAATAAGGCTAACCCTTGCCTATCCCGCGTTTTTTAATTTGGCTGAAAGTGTTTTAGTAACAATTAAATAAATAAATTGAATTACAAAAATCTAAATATGTTTTGTGTAAATTATTTGTGGGAAAATTGGCCAACATCTTCTTCGAGCAGCGAAGATTCACCTATATTGATGAATCATCAAATAGAAACTTTTTGCTGCCGCATAAAAAGTGAAACAAAAACGAGTGCACAATTAATTCGAGTGTAGTCAGAAAAATAAGTTGCACTGCAGTTTGATTTGACATATGAGTTTGAATATATGTAAGTGCGTCTCCGATATATTCTCATATGAAATTGAGAAGCGAAATTCTCTTCTCAGAATCGTCAGAAGAGGATTTTTGTGCCAATGAAATGGTTTCTGGAAGCTTCCAAATGGCTAATAGGAAATGCGGTTACTGTTGTAACTGCCTCACCCTTTCGTCTATAGAAAAGATATTCCTCACACAAGACGTGATCCCTCTTAATTGCGATTGATCTCGGCATAGGTTTTTGTTGATTGGTTGCAGTTCTTAGGTATTAATTGTCAGGTGGTACCAAGCTTTTAATTAACGAATCAAAATAAAACTTTTTTATTTAATATACCTAATACAAAATGTAGGTACCTAATCCACATCCCGCTTTTCGGGCATTTTGCTTTCCACTTTGTTTTTTTTTTTGTCATGTGTATACCTACTCTAAAAGTTGAAACTGACATAAGCAAGTGTCATCTGTCACAAATATCCCAAGGATATTTTAGAAACTGCAAGTTAGTCAACTTTAGAATTTTAACTGGGGAGTTTAGATTTAAAGTAGTAAATAAAAGCAATTTTCAACTTTCCGCTCAACATTGGATTTGAAATCAACTTCAAAGTTAGCCAACGTTGGATTTATCAGCCAGTTGAGCAATAGTGAATAAAATGGCTTTTAAAGTACCAAACTTCATTAATTTTATCAAGAATTGGCATAGGAAATGATTTTTGTCGCAGAAATTCCACAAACGGACCGATGTACGGCGGTGCGGTGTGGGAGCGCCGAGGACTTGTGGATAAGCAGAAAGAGAGCTTATACTGGGCTTTCTTTGACGGATATTTTAGGTGTGACGATTTTGCTTTACCTACCTTTTCCTTATATTTTTTTAAACTTTAACGTTTCTGACGAAATTTTGTTTGTTTGTTTTAATTCTTTTTTTTTTTTATTAAATTTAGCATCTTTCATTATTTTAAATTAAATTCCAAAAAATTATTTTAAATGAAAATTCTCCTCTCTACTTCGCAATTTCATCTTTCCATCACAATTTATGAATAAGAAACCTAAAACATTAAATAAAATAAATTAAAACAGAGACACCGATCGACTTTACATTAACTTATTTTTAGGAAAATGTGTATGACGCCCAAGCAATTTTCGATTGCCGTTACGTGAATAACAGATTAGAATATTAAAAACAAAACTAAAAATTCGATAAAACTTCAAGGTTCGATTAAGAAGTTTGTCGATATTTTAAATAAAATTCTTTATACATGGAACTCTACTGCTCGGATATCTTCCAAAATTCATTTGACAATACCTGACCAAAATACAAAAATACATGATATTTATTTAAAAAAAAAAAGTCCGACATTTTAGAAAATAGCCGAGCACATTTGTATTTTAAAAATATTTATACAAGAATTGCTCGATTAAAGTAATTAAATTCGAACGTGCGATGAACATTATGTCAAACATGTTTGTTGAGTACCTATCAAAAAAGTTACATGTTTTTATAATCTAATGGTTAATTTTAAATAGTAGATTATTTAAAGAAAGAAAAAGAACAACCAAACTTTCTCGGATCTACTGTTTATTCAATTTCTATACGACCATTTCTGCAACTGAAAGAAAATAAAATTAAGTAAAAGAAAACCTGATTTGGAAGATCATTTCACGAGTCGCCGCCGCCATCACCTATTTGATCAAAGTATCTCCCATAGCTTCCTATCTATACCAACCTACCAATCCAATTATATTAACAATTCACATTTATGATTATGACATATGTATATGTACCTACAATGTACATATACATATGTGTAGGAAGTTCAAAATTGATTAGGTTCAACAATCCAAAGAGCCAACCAACAGCAGCGGTCCGGTGCGGTGGTGGCGTCAAGTGGCAGAGTATTTATACAGAAAACAATCTTCAATGCATCATCTGGGATGACGACAGTGATAACGACACGATGACAGTCAGTCGATCTTCGAAAGCAGACAATGCGGCTGGTGGTGCTGAGGAAATTAGGGTCAACTATGACTCAAAAACAACGACGACGACGACGCGATTTTTAAAGACAGTCCAAGATGGGATTACCGGGAGTAAGAAAAACATTTTCAAGTGTTTTGTTTAAGTAATTGGATTTTTTACGTCTTGAAACTCGAATATTATTTAGATTGTAGGTATTCGATTTCGATTAATCCCATGATAAAGTGAAGCGTTGACAGATGCATCTGTTTGAATCGATGATGGGAGTGGAACACCCTTGAGTAATTAGCGTTCGTGAAGTTCAGGTTATGAGGATTAATATGACTTGCTATAGTGGACAGAAAATATACGTCCAAAAAGTTAGCTCGCCAACATAGGCATAAATAATTACAAATTTTATTAGAATTTTATGCTCTTTTTGTGCTATTATTGTGTTGTTTTCGCGATTTTTGTGCTGCAATATATTTTTTTGTATGCAATGTTGTGTTACCTTAAATTTAAGCTAGCACAACTTTGTCAATTATTAACCGATTTTAATAAGAGCGATGTCATAATTTTGTGCTCTTTGTGTGTTATTTATTTGCATTTAAAAAAATTGATTCTAAGGTTTATTTTTCTTTTTATGCTATACTGTGTCACCTTGAATTTAAGGTAGCACAACTTTGTCAATTACTTACTAATTTCAATGAAACTGGTTTTATAATCTTGTGCTCTTTGTGTGTTATATATCTGCATTTAAAAAAAATTGATTCAAATATTTAAATTTTTTTGTATGCAATGTTGTTGAAACTAGCACTACTTAAGCCGTTTTCCTTTGGAGCTGGCAAGGTACTTATGAGTAGATGAAAACCCTAATCTAGTACTACCAACTGCACATGCTCTCATGTGCGAGTAGATACATTTTACATGGGAAAGCAGTTTGATGTGTTCCATTGAAAAAAGCTAGCAAAGTACTTGCAAGTACTTCGCCACCTCCAAAGGAAAACGCCTTTTGTCAATTATTAGCCGATTGCAATGAGACTGGTTTCATAATTCTGTGCTCTTTTCGTGTAATTTATCTTTGTCCAAGAAAATTAATTTTAATGTTAAGTTGTGTTTTACATGCAATATTGTGCCACCTTAAATTTAACTGGTCGAGAAACGATGAAAACTGAAACAAAATGCATGAGTTTTGTTCCATTTTTCAACGTTTCTCGACTGATTTTATCGATGGGAGAGTTACAGAACGTAGGTGGCCTGGGTAATTAATTGTGTGCGAAAAAAGAGTGTAGACTTCTCCAAAAAATATGCAACAATTTTCAATTTCAATCGAACAGCGTACTGCAGAACGAAAAGTAAAGCCTAGTACGCAGCTGATGCGAAACGAAATATTTAGTTGGTCTCCAACAAGACAACGAAATGCTCACGAAAGCGCAGCGAAAAAATATTCATTGACAGTTACATCAATTCAAAAATTCAAAACAAATGCAACTGAAAAAAAAGAACACACACAGCCATGCTGGAAGCAAAGAAACAACAAAAATACACACGAAAAAACACTAATGTCATTTTTCCGCACACAATAAATGGCCTGGGTAATTAATTGTGTGCGAAAAAAGAGTGTAGACTTCTCCAAAAAATATGCAACAATTTTCAATTTCGTTCATCGAACACCGTACTGCAGAACGAAAAGTAAAACTAAATTTTTCGTTTATGATTTCGCTGTGCTATTTTTGTATGGGATTTTTCGTTTCGCATCAGCAGCGTACTAGGCTTAAAACTAAATTTTTCGTTTATGATTTCGTTGTGTCATTTTTGTATGGGATTTTTCGTTTCGCATCAGCTACTAGGCTTTACGAGTAAACTATTCATTTCAGTAATGGCAGTTTATTTACTAAACCTCTTATTATCTTCGAATTCACTTTATGTTACTTGGTTCGGGACAGCTGAGAGCCTTCTATATGTAGGTACGTCCTTACTTCTTCACGCAGAAATAAGTTTGCTTTACCGCGGAAAAACACTAGCGTAGCTTTTCGGAATGGGGGCTGAAGTCAGAACCTTTGTTAGTACAGGTTGCGTTGGCCACTCAAATTGATGTATCTAGCCGAAGGACTTTCACGACGATATATTAAACGAGTTACATATTCACCTGCTAGGTTTTCTCGACAGCTGCCACTGATATTTTCCGGAAGAATACTACTCAAATATTAAGATATTAAGGAAGACTGGGTTTCAAACTAATATTCTGCTGCATTGGAAAAGCCACCTTCTCTAACATCGTTGGAGTTTCAGTGTTTTTTTTTATTTGATCAGAATCAGAATCTTCAGAATCTTTAATAAAAGAAAATTTTGGGACGAAGAAGTCTTTCTTAGAATTCTGGTGTAGGTATGTTGAAGGATGAATCCAATTTTTTTCAAATAAAGCTAAAATAATTCTTTTGCCATTTGCAACCAACACAACATGTGCGAGTCAGAATTCCCTGCCTAAGGCGCCAGTTATAGCGATCAGGAAAATCCATCAGGAAAAGTTGAAACAGTATAAAATTGAATACTTTTTCCTGATGGTCGTTTATAGCGAACAGGAAAAATATGTCAGTTGGCAAGCTGAAAACATGTGAATATATGCATACACACAACCTATCGAAATATTTTCCTGATTGAAAAGCATACGACAAATTTTTTCGTCCACAATTCTGTCAGTGGAACAGGAAAAAATTGGAACTCAAATCATTGGAACAATTTGTTCCATTTTGTTTGATATGTCAATTAGCTGGCACGAAAAATGAATTTACATCAGGAAAATAGATAAATACATTTTAAACAAAATATAATTAATCAATTGAAAATGTTTTTAGCAACAAAAATTCTTTGAGTTAATTGTCATTGATAAGTGAAGCATTTGTGTTTCAAATCGAATGAAAACATCGTAAATAATCCATTCGAAAATTTTTCCTGTTTCGTTTTCCTGATCGCTATAACTGGCCCCTAAGTTGGAACTTGGAAGCAACATAAATCATAATGCAGATGTATGTAGATCCCTTCTCGTTGCAGAGCCATATATTCGGCTGCAGTATAGGTAGTTGTCAAAAATTCTACAAGATACCTATGTATATCAGAAACTTTGTTTATTGCAATTACTTCATATCTGTGGTGTTTGGTAGAAACATGATAACTCCAGTTTAAAATTTGAGTCTTTACGTCCACTTTAAATCGAGCTAGAGCATAAACGAGTTTACCGATTCTCTTCAAATTTGACATATATACATATGTATGTATGCATGAAGATAATCTTTGAAGAATTATGTCTCAAATTTTAAAAAACTCGGTTCACCCGTTTAGGCTCCAGCTTGATGTAAGGCGGACGATTAGACGTAATTTTTGAATTGGAGTTACATATCATGTTTCTACCAAACACCACACAGATATAGTTTGGAAAAATTATGCATACACGCAACGAAGTACTCCGCGAGAAATTTTTCGCCTGAAAAGTGCTCCGCGACTTAAAAAGATTAAGAACCGCTGCTCTATAGCATATCCAAAGTCCTTGAAAATCCCCGCCATGGCTTTATGTGTAGATGCATTTGAAGAGGTGGAGAGGGGAAATCAAACTGAAATATTTGTTTTAGTACAACCTAATCATATGATAAATGTTTTAAGGGCGTAGCGTTCACGTATTTGAGGAAAGTAGTACTTGTTAACAACTTTTGGAAAAAACATCATAACAAAGTATAACCACTGGGAAAATATTTGTTTTATATTTTGTTCTGGAAAGTTCATAAGGCCTCCTTTAACCAGTTGCAAGGTTATCCATTATTTACAGGACACCCTGTATATACCTATGTTAGTATATGTACATGTATAATAGTTAACATATAAATAAATAGGTATTTATCGAAGCAAAAAAAAGAACCTTGAACTAGAAAAAATAGGGAAATGATGTTTTTGTGACAAGTATAGAAAAATCAAAAACTTTAACTGTAAATAACTCGGCTACCGTTACTTTTATCAAAAAAAAGTTCTAAGTAATTCTTTATTGGAAATTTGTATATACATATATATATATACTTTGATTTTGGATTTAAGAACCCCGTTTTTTTAAGATAAACCTTTATTTTGTTTTAAAACCGTTATAGAAAAAGTCAGCACCCAACCAATCGATGGGGACTTTTCAGGATTTATAAGGTAGGGTATAAGGAAGGTGTATGTATACCAAAATTCAGCTTTATAGGATTTTTTCCGAAACAAGTCTAATTTTCATGGGCTAATGCTTAAAATCAGCTGCTCAAAGGAACTGTGAAGAGGACGAAGGGGGTTAAAACAAACTATTCTTTCACTTATGAACTTATTGATGACGAAGACGCCGGTGGTGTTTCTGGTTCTGTAACGAAGGTCACACACGCAGGAAGCCGTGACCAAATATGAATACCGCCGCTTCTAACGTCAATATTGCTGGCCCATCAAATATAGGAAATATTTTAAATGAGAATTGTGTAAATTCAAATAAATCAAATTCAATTCAACACTAATCAACGATCACCTTCAGTTGAACCAACAAAAAGAATGAAAACAAGGTTTCTACGAAATGGCGGCATATCTCCAAGTTTAACATGGATACTAAACCAGAAGATCTTATCAACCATATCTCAGCTCAGAATAGTTAAAGCCTATTGATTAGTTCACATATTTCCAAAATTAATTTAAATAATGCAAATGAGGCATTTGATTTGTTCCATCTTCCATGCAAAAAATCTAATTAAAGCAACCTCAAGTCCAGCTTGGTTTAATAAGAGATTCATTAATTTAAAAAAAATCTTTCAAATTATTTTTAAAAAATCGGGAAAATATTGAACTACTTTCGAGTTATTCTAGGAAATAAGGCCAAATTGCCTTTTTTACTATTTCAAAATGAAATTTAGGTCAATTTTATTTTGAAAATAAAGCCAAAAGTTTCCCTATCAAAATTTTCAAGGCGTTTTTGCATCCAAACTGAATTTTTTAATGAAAACACACTAGAAATAGTACACTACGAAATTCAGTTTGCAAGACTCTGAAAATAATCAAACACAATTCGCGCGATTTGCTAGACGATTTGTAAGGAAAATACACTAAAAGAAATCAACTAAGAAATTCAGTTTGCAAAACTATAAGAAATGTAAATTATTTTATTTGAATAGCGAAAATAATAACTTCCGCATTTAAGACTTTTTCAAGAATAAATAATGCTTGATGCGTCATCGAATTAAAACTAGTTTCTTAAAATTTCCCATAGATGGAATATTCTTAGTCATTCTCAATAATAGTTCTTCCAGCAAGGGTCCACATCAGAAAAGGTGTAAAGTTTCACAACAGCATTCCTTTTATTTCATCACCGAAAGGGGTTTTTATCAATTTTTATAAATAAGGTCTAAATTTAATTAACTTGTCACTTACGTTTTCGAAATTCAATTGAAAACAAAAAATTAAAAAAGAAGGTATTTCTATAGTATTGAGAAAACAAAATACCAGCGCCTTCTCAAATTACATTTCTGCATTGAAAAAACATCAACAACCAGTATAAAACTTCAGCGTCACCGCCAACATCATCATTGATTAGCCCTCTGGTCTCTTGGTACTCATTACAATATATTGGATGAATTTAATTTCTCGTACACTCCGAGTCACTTGATAGTTTGCAGTTCTCTAAAAGTTGTTCTCTTTAAAATTATGTTAAAGTAAAATGCAAGCGTAAAATCTAGGCTCCATTATATTAAACGACTAATATGTAGCCAAATATATCCCCCTGTGCATGCGGGTGTAGTGTTCAAAAATAATTTACAAAAACAAATTTATTTTATATTACAAAATGGATTTTTGGCTATATAGAAATAGACATTGTTAATTTTTCCGTTCTTTTTAATTATTATTTTTCTATCCGTCTATACGGAGGGAGATAGACTCCCCTTCCATATTCGAAGCACTTTCTCTATGTTTTTTAGCTCACTTATCAAGCATGTTTTTGATTATACCTTTCTAAACTATAATAGAAGGGACGCGCGTTCTAAGTGCCACACAAGCCGTATCTCTTGCCCATTTGCTCAGTTTTTAAGGGATGACACCTACAAAAATAAAAGAGCATTTTCATAAACTTTTTTCCTTTTTTTACTAATTAACATATTTTATCAAAATTCTAATTGAATGACGCGAAGTGTGTATGTTATACCCAACACTTCATGCATCTAAACTTATTGAATTTTTAAATCTCTGTCAGGGCTATATAATAATTGTTCTTTGTTGGTCTGGTTGCAGAGTGTTTGAGTGAGGAGAGGAAAGCGTTAATGAACAAAAGAGGCAAAACAAAAGAAATTAGCGCGCTTGTCTGTCAAACTCAATTTCAGTTGATGAATTTCGACCGACGACGACGAGGTCGCCATATGCTGAAAAAAGTACGCGAAAGGCTAATAAATAAAAATACGGGAATATATGGAACATGATAAGCAAAAATGCAGTCGCAAATATTATCGACTAAACGAACCTACATATAATTTTATATTGCTGATGGCGTATAAAGTTGAAGTGGCCAGTTCAGGATGTTGTTTTTGCAACCCTTTCAGGCAAAAGGAAATTTAGAGAAGTAGTGATCGGAAATTTAGTTACGAGACCCACTTGCAAAAACCTCATTAAGTAAGGTTTTGATGTGGGTTTCTCGTATTGGCATACCTACTTAAGAGGATTGACATGCCACAAAATCCATAAATTAATTTTTATTAGCAACTATTTAAAGTATAAGTATACCTACATGGTAAAGTGTAAGTACATAATGTAGGTCTAGGTACCTAAACCGTACACGATCTTGTATCTTCATTTCGTTTAGTACGCAGCTGTCACTTTGATCAAACACCGGACAGTTTTAAGTCTTATTAAAATTAATATGATTAAGAAAAGAAAGTCAATCTCATGACAAATTTGAGCACAGTGAATTTGTATCTTTACCTACTTTAATGCTTTTTTACAGTCAAAAGCAAAAGTAAGGAAACAGAATTAACATTTCGTGGCTCTAGTATTGTTTGACGTAAGTATACTGGTATACGCGATTTTTCCGTTCTTGGGAAATCGCATATTTTAAGATTTGTGAGTTTATTGCAAAAAAATTAACCGCTGACATTTATTTCATTTGTTTACTCGATATCTATTTAGTTATCTTCTTGTTTTAACTTTTATCAGATATCCCAAAAGGATCCTTTGTTATGAAAAACATTGAAGTTTTTACCCAGATGGAGTTTGGTGTAGGGTGTAGGTACCTATACGCCAACAAAATCATAAAACTATATCCTTTTCCATACATGTATTGTATGTACGTAAAAAATATAGCACATGAAAAAGAATGAGAGTGGAAAAGTGTTGTAGCCCGTTTGGAGCAAAATTTTTACTTTACTTTATATTTTTACATTTATAATTGAATGTATACCTAAGACACCATTATTATGTTTTTAAAATAAATAAGCTTTCTAAAAATGTACTTTAACCACCTTGAATTTCAAATTAAATAATATTGAAGATTGATTTAAAGTCAAAAATATGCTCAAAAAAGTTTGCTCTAGTAGCCTTAAAGTTTTCTGACTAAGTTTTTCACCACAAAAGAGTTAAATCGTTGAAATTAAAACTTTTTTTCCATATACACTTCAAGTCATAAGACACCTTTTCAGAAGTTAAGGCCCCGACCCATAGAATCCGTTGCGTCCGTTGTGGCGACGAAACGGACTGAAATTTCTCTGTTTTTAGAGAACAAAAGTATTTGAGCTTTAAGAGGGATTGATCAACGTCCCATAGAAAAACGTAAGTTAAAACTTTATGAAAACAAAAGTCTACCGTACCTAAGAGAATAAATGTTGACTGAGTTATTTTTTTGAGGAGTTTTATCGGGTCGTAAGGGTAGAAGCACTTACAAAAAATTAATAAAAAAGGTTGTTTTTATTTTTTGTTGTTTTTGACTAGTTTGTTTTTGTTTATAGTATTCCTAGCGATCTACTACTAGTACCTCGTGGCATGATGGTTAGTGCGTAGGACTGTCATGCCGAAGGTGTATGGGTTCGATTCCCAGCCGTGCCACCTTAAAACAGAAATGTTTTATCCGAGGTACTGCCACTTGCGAGGAACTGACAAATCCTCCAAGAGTATACTTGTCATGAAAAAGTGCTTCTCATTTAGCCGTTCGGACTCGGCAAAAAACTATAGGTCCCCTCCATTCCTGCCAACAACACGCACACAGGAATGGTTGAGATTTGTAAGTCACTAGGCCCTGGTTCTCCACGAGCTGTTGCGCCACCCAATTTAATTTAATTTAACTACCTTGCAAAATAACTTAGAACCATTCGATCATTTAGAAAATTCTATAGTGCTTCCTAGTGAATCAGTGAAATCCCTCTCAATTTAAATGTAATGCCATGAATCAATGCTTCTTTGTCTTCGTATTGCTTTTCTGTTTCGTCAACGATCCGTTTGAGCCAGCCAGCCCCATAGATAAAATATCGTGTTATGATGTTGTGAATGTTTTGATTAAGGCAGGAAATGAACGTTTTAACTTGCAATTAATGATTTAACGACTTGAGTCGTATGGATAGGGTCTTCGCCTTGTTTTAAAATCTATGAGATTTGATCAAAACGATAGTTGACCTTCGGACACACTGTTACTGTCACTAGCAAAGATTTTTAGCTATTTCCTGTGTTGCTATAGTACTTAAACCTACCAAGTCTATCGTGAATCGTGCCATGATATGATACTGCTCCCCAAACTATATAGCACCTTTTCTGCTGTGATGACGGTTCATTAATCGCGCCTCTTTCCCTAGATTATTAAAAATAAAGTTATTACCTATCTGGCCCACAAAGTTAAATTTTTTATTCGTCGAAAAAAATTATATTTCTGCAATCATCTGAGCCTACTCTCATTTGTAAATTCCAGTACAAGTAGTCTTTCTCAAAACAAAAGGTTTGGCACTTCCTTACATAACTTATTGTGGTGTTTTTTATCTTCAATCGCTTCAAGTAGTCGTTATGCAGAGAACAGTGGACAAAAGCTTAATCCATGATTTTAGATACAAAGGCAGCTGAAGTGGATTGTATTTTAAGGATTTTTTGCGTTTCGAGGGGATTTGGGGTATACAAATGTTTTACTTTATTTTGTGTCCTAATAAGGTGTTGAGCTCTTTAACTAATTGCCAAAAGCATAATGATAACTTCGCTTGATTTTTCAAGCAACAGCACGATCTTAAAGAAGGCACTTCAAACAGATAAACATCTATTTTTTTTAATTTCCTCCAAAGTACGAAATTTTTTTCTATTTTCGCCAACACACACAATTTTTAATTGTTAATTTATGAATTTAACTTTCTATAACTGAAAATGAACTAACCACATCAAAAAACATTAATAATTTGACTGATTTTATGCTTAGGACTCAATTTAATTGTATATCTGTACCTTGGTTTTAAAAGGGACGATGTCATTTTCTTAAGGTTTTCTTGGGAAAGCGAAAATTTTGCTTTTTAATTTCTGAAAATGTTTATTACTTATGAAAATCAATTTTTCGATAAACATCGTTATTTTTTGGCAAAATAATTAGAGCATATTGGCCCTTTTTGCAGTCCTTTGAACATCTTCCGCTGAATCAACAAATGTGCATATATACATATTATGTAAGTCAATATTGAAAATTATATCAAAACAATTTTTGAATAAACGTCAAAATCATTCTTAAATCTCAGCGCCACCCAAAACAAAAAACTGCATACCGAGTTCAAAATGTACATTTTGGCGTTACGGTAAATCAATACTAGGGCGACGACTTGTTTTTACACAGTTTAAGGTGCCAGTTATAGCTATCATTGAAACTCATCATTGAAAATTTTAATGATTGATTTTGAGACGCTTAGGAAGTAAAATCGTTTATTATTTTGATGGACAAATGAACCTTAATTAATATTTCTAGCCGAAAAATTAGTTCAAATAGGCCCAACTTTCCACATAAAAAGACTTTTCTTATTTCAATGACTGAACTACCATACCAATGATCATTGAAAAATTAAAAGTCAATTTTTGTGGAAGGTTTGGCCGATTTGAAATTTTTTTTGGCTAGAAATATTAATTAAGTCTTGAGCTTTAATCGTCCATCTCAAAATCAATCATTAAAGTTTTCAATGATGAGTTTCAATGATAGCTATAACTGGCGCCTAATATCTTATAAGAAATTTGGTAGCACTCAGTCTCTGTTAGTGCGTAGACTGTATGGGTCTCTTATGTACCAACCAATAACACAGTGGAAGTTCTTGAGCTTTATTCAACACTGAAGTAGTATATACATATGAAACATCTAAGCTTATTTGGAAAATTGGTTTGCAGTATTCTATTCGCAACTTAAACCGATTTTGACAAAAACTAGCTTTGAACTCTATAACTTAAGTTTCGGATATTATGCCTTTTATATTTAAAACGATTTACCTTTCGGTTTAGTTATATAGTGACCGTGAA
The DNA here is from genome assembly GCA_963921185.1 of Dasysyrphus tricinctus. NCBI lineage: Eukaryota > Metazoa > Arthropoda > Insecta > Diptera > Syrphidae > Dasysyrphus > Dasysyrphus tricinctus. The sequence goes on along the minus strand of OY992532.1, from coordinate 167,277,750 downwards.
GTCACTATACTCGATTTCGTGAAATTCAAGAAGATCAGAAATTATTTCCATTTTAAATAATATTTTCTTGGGAGTTCTATATAAAAGAAGATAGTACCTACCCAATCTAAATAATATTATCTGCGCTAAAACAAAGGATACAATATTCGTATCTTTTTTGGATGGGGAAATTTGATTAGGAATATTAAAACTTTTTGCATTCACTGTAGCTCATATACACTCCGTTCATCTATGAACTCCAATCTGCAATGAGCTCACTCGAGATAGTCTCAAGTGCAAAACATTTTGGTTCTTTTGTTGGATTGTTAAAATTTCGAATTAATGAAGCTTTCAATAGATGTTAGAGTTGTGTGAGCGAGTGTACGCGTATAATCCCACACAATATGCAAATTTTTATCTTGCTAATCGTTGCTATGAAAAATGAAAAAAAAAAAAAAAACAATCAAATTGGTGATTAGTACGATTGTTTTTATTGTTAAACACGCCAGCAATGGCACTTGAGTGCTTTCTTTTGATGAAAATCTTGGGGAGGAGAATTATACTCGAACAATAAATTCAAAATTCGTTTTAATCGATAAAACGAACCAATTAAATTAAGTGCTAAGCAAAGCATACAGAATCAATTAATCGCGTTAAATATTCATTTGAGTTATTTAAATAAATCAAATTTTGAAATTTATATAAGGACAAAAGTTCAAATATGTACACATTTTTATTTTATTTATTCCTTTCATTAAACAGAGCATACAAATCTCTTATAGACTACAAATACATCATATATGCATAACAATCATCAGATAGGTATATAATATCGTCTCCTGATTGCAAGAACTAACTCAATTTTCAATTTTTAAAATATCGTGGCATAAACGGTATTATTTAGTACAGTTTTCAAGATTTTTCGTCCATTTTAGTATGCACTAAAATGCTGGATGAACTAATTCTTCAGTAAGTTTGGCATCACTTCGTTGTTAATGACATTTTTAAGCATGTTTTGTTAAAAAAAAACTGTTTTTTAGTAACCTATTGTCCAATCTTGCTCCAATTATGCTTAATAACCGTTTTTTACTGATTTTATTGTTAAAATTCCTATAATCGTGCCAAATGAAATAACACATATGTATACTCACGTACGGTCTCTGGGACCGAAAATGTAAAAGCTCTCTTTTATTTTTCATTTCGAAAAAAAATGTATGCTTCTAGATGGCGCTCCGTATAACTTTGTACCTGCCCAAAATTGTTACACGTATACTCGCGTCGGTCTCACAAACCGATTGATGTCTAAAAACGCGGAAAAGTGAATTCTCGGTCCCACAGACCAATGCCCGAGTATAGCAAGGTTAAAAGCGTGTTTTCTTATTCGTTTTCCAGCACGTCCCACAGATATTTAATAGGATTCATGTCTGGCAATTGTTGTGGTGTCTCCAAAGTATGTGGAGTGTTTTATAAGATCCATTCCTATACTACAATAGCTGCGTTTTATTATCTCTGGTTCTGGGTCGAGGTTATCTTTTATGTATTACAAAAACAACATGGAATCTAGGTTTCTATCGAGGTTAATTTCAATAACCCAGATAGCGGTTTTTACTCTGATCGCCAGAGGGCTATTTACCATTGTGATTGAAGTCAGAGATTTGTCAGCAGTGTTAGGAATAAAGAGGAAAAGAGACAAGTGTTTACATGAAAAACAAATAAACATAAGAAAAAAAGAGACTGATATACAGCACTGTTTTTGCTTTAACCCACATCGTTTTATTTTCAAGAGGTGAACCATATGGGTTATGAGCAATAATAAAACGCGGCTAATGGCAGCATGTTTGGGATCATTATCTTGCTGGAACTAAAAATTTCCAGCAAACTCCAATTTGACTTTCCTTGAGAATATTATACTCGCTAAAAAAGAATTAGTCTTAACAACGTTCTCACGTTGAATTTAACAGGCAGAGGCCTACTTTAAGAGGAAGCCAGGTTGATTAGGAATATTAAAACTTTTTGCATTCACTGTAGCTCATATACACTCCGTTCATCTATGAACTCCAATCTGCAATGAGCTCACTCGAGATAGTCTCAAGTGCAAAACATTTTGGTTCTTTTGTTGGATTGTTAAAATTTCGAATTAATGAAGCTTTCAATAGATGTTAGAGTTGTGTGAGCGAGTGTACGCGTATAATCCCACACAATATGCAAATTTTTATCTTGCTAATCGTTGCTATGAAAAATGAAAAAAAAAAAAAAAACAATCAAATTGGTGATTAGTACGATTGTTTTTATTGTTAAACACGCCAGCAATGGCACTTGAGTGCTTTCTTTTGATGAAAATCTTGGGGAGGAGAATTATACTCGAACAATAAATTCAAAATTCGTTTTAATCGATAAAACGAACCAATTAAATTAAGTGCTAAGCAAAGCATACAGAATCAATTAATCGCGTTAAATATTCATTTGAGTTATTTAAATAAATCAAATTTTGAAATTTATATAAGGACAAAAGTTCAAATATGTACACATTTTTATTTTATTTATTCCTTTCATTAAACAGAGCATACAAATCTCTTATAGACTACAAATACATCATATATGCATAACAATCATCAGATAGGTATATAATATCGTCTCCTGATTGCAAGAACTAACTCAATTTTCAATTTTTAAAATATCGTGGCATAAACGGTATTATTTAGTACAGTTTTCAAGATTTTTCGTCCATTTTAGTATGCACTAAAATGCTGGATGAACTAATTCTTCAGTAAGTTTGGCATCACTTCGTTGTTAATGACATTTTTAAGCATGTTTTGTTAAAAAAAAACTGTTTTTTAGTAACCTATTGTCCAATCTTGCTCCAATTATGCTTAATAACCGTTTTTTACTGATTTTATTGTTAAAATTCCTATAATCGTGCCAAATGAAATAACACATATGTATACTCACGTACGGTCTCTGGGACCGAAAATGTAAAAGCTCTCTTTTATTTTTCATTTCGAAAAAAAATGTATGCTTCTAGATGGCGCTCCGTATAACTTTGTACCTGCCCAAAATTGTTACACGTATACTCGCGTCGGTCTCACAAACCGATTGATGTCTAAAAACGCGGAAAAGTGAATTCTCGGTCCCACAGACCAATGCCCGAGTATAGCAAGGTTAAAAGCGTGTTTTCTTATTCGTTTTCCAGCACGTCCCACAGATATTTAATAGGATTCATGTCTGGCAATTGTTGTGGTGTCTCCAAAGTATGTGGAGTGTTTTATAAGATCCATTCCTATACTACAATAGCTGCGTTTTATTATCTCTGGTTCTGGGTCGAGGTTATCTTTTATGTATTACAAAAACAACATGGAATCTAGGTTTCTATCGAGGTTAATTTCAATAACCCAGATAGCGGTTTTTACTCTGATCGCCAGAGGGCTATTTACCATTGTGATTGAAGTCAGAGATTTGTCAGCAGTGTTAGGAATAAAGAGGAAAAGAGACAAGTGTTTACATGAAAAACAAATAAACATAAGAAAAAAAGAGACTGATATACAGCACTGTTTTTGCTTTAACCCACATCGTTTTATTTTCAAGAGGTGAACCATATGGGTTATGAGCAATAATAAAACGCGGCTAATGGCAGCATGTTTGGGATCATTATCTTGCTGGAACTAAAAATTTCCAGCAAACTCCAATTTGACTTTCCTTGAGAATATTATACTCGCTAAAAAAGAATTAGTCTTAACAACGTTCTCACGTTGAATTTAACAGGCAGAGGCCTACTTTAAGAGGAAGCCAGGTTGAATTCAACAGGTAGAAATTGTAAATGGTAAAGAAGGTCACCAGGTTGATTTAACACTTAGGCCGTGCGCCAATTGCGTTAAAATTCTGGTTAAATTTGATCCCAGTTAAATGTTATCCCTTTTTATAGGGGTGAGTAAAATTTAAGGTTTTTGCTGTGTCAATTGGATTAAATGGGATTTTTTTTACATTCACTTCCCATTAGTTTTGTTTTTGCACTTTTCTCAGTAATGATAGTTCGCAAACATATCAGTTTGCAAAATGAATGAATCATCTGAAAAAGTATTTTCAATAAATTTTATTGATTCTTTTACATTATCAAGGATTTATCTCAAGTTATTCAAGCTTCTTCTTGAGTGCAAACTTAAATTTAATATAAAGTCTTTGTCTATATTTCTTAATCCTTTCATTTAATTTTAGTTGTTTTTTTCCATTTTTCATCTTTCCCGATAGGATTCCTGACTTCTTGATAGCAAAATAAAATATTTATCTACATTCATCTCCCTCAGCAGTTTTTTATAAGGGTTTACAACAACACAAACAAATCGGGATCGCTTAAGATACGCAGCCGAACGCGCCCATAGACATGTCAAAAATTAACCACCGACTAAAATTTTAACGAGCTCCTGAGCAGGTTAAATTTTGAAGTCTATATTCACCTCGGTAATGTCAAAATTTAGCCATGGGATCAAATTTAACCAGGATTTTAACGTAATTGGCACACGGCCTAACTCACGTACTACATAATTTTTAAAGAATATTGTAAAGGTACCTACCTACCTTGATGATTTCTTAAGTCAGCCTAAAATGAGATTCGTGTATTCTGATTCCCTTAAGTCTTGGCAAAAACGAACAAAAATTTAAAGAAGAAAACTTCAATTTTTAAAAAATTTTGGATCGTGACAATTTAAAGTTTAAAGACTGAATTAATGATATGGTAGACAAAATGCCACACATAACATGATTCACATACACAAGCTTATTAAAATTTGCGCGACTCTAACGGTTTTAACATGCACAACGGAAAGAACTTTTTCGATAGTGAAAAGTCTAAAAATTGACCTAAGAGATTCTACCGATGAAGATAAACTTTTAGGGTTGGAGTAAATGTCAGTTCATCGACAAATTGAGACTAACACTGAGCAAAGAATATAAAGTTACCAAGAAGTATTATCTGGATCTTAAAATAAAATCCGATTCCGAAAGTTTTTTTCGAAATAATGATAAAAAGAACGAAACAAAAAATAATTAAGAGAAAAGCTCTTTCTCATACAATCTTGGCAAACACTACGGCATACCATAATATTCAATATTCGTATTAACGGGTGATTTTTTAAGAGGTTTAGAACTTAAAAAAAAAAAAAAAACACAAAAAATTCGAAAAAATGAATGAAATATTTATTTGAATCGATAGTTTGAACCTTGCAATTTAATGTTAAAAGATAATTTCATGCAAATGTTGACCGCGGCTGCGTCTCAGGTAGCCCATCCGCTGAGTCCAATTTTGGCATACTCTTTCACACATATCGGCCGGTATCTCACGAATGAATGCATGGATGTTGGCTTCCAGTGCGTCAATCGAAGCGGGCTTGTCCCTATAGACATTAGCCTTGACATACCCCCACAAAAAATAATCTAATGGTGTCAAATCGCACGATCTAGGCGGCCAATTGACCGGCCCGAAACGTGAAATTAACTGTTCACCAAACTCGCCTCGCAATTGCGCCATTGTTTCGCGTGCTGTGTGGCATGTGGCACCGTCTTGTTGAAACCACATATCATGCAAGTGGTGATTTAATGTCCAACAAAGTAAATTTGGTGCGAAATTTGGTCACAATCTTCCGAATAGACTGCTCAGAAGGTCGAGAATGCCGACCATAAAATGGAAGCAGCGCGCGATGAACATTTCGAACCGAGCACGAATTTTGATAGTAAAATTCAATAATTTGCAAGCGTTGTTCATTTGTAAGACGATCCATGGTTAAATTGCAAACCAAACTGAAGCTGTTTGACAGTGACACAAGGTACTAAACACACGTCAGCTGTCAAAACCAGTGTTGCCAAAACCAAACCAGCTAAAAAATCACCCTTTATAAAGATAGTAAAAAGGAGGATACTTTTGACGGGTTCCAACATTGGAACCCGTCAAAATTTGTATGAGATGCGACTTCTTGGTAACTTTATATTCTTTGCACTGAGGCAGTTATCATATGGGAAGAATCTATTTGTCATAGGAGTGAGCGCAAACAATTAAATGTTTGACGATAAAGCATAGTTTACAGTCCCCATGCAAAAGAAAATTAGTTTTATATAATATTTTAGGCACAAAATGTTTGCCTTTGCCTAAGCTACCCATTGAGTAATTAATTAACCTCTATTAATAAATTATAGGCTTAAAAATGGAAAAAATAAGTTTTGGATGCAAAAACAAATTGCATGCAAATAATGCTGTGAGATGAATATATTTCTTTTCGGGAGCGTAAATATTTGATACTCACCACTTTATCTCACGCGAAACAATTTCCCAATTGTTTTGCAGTTCTATGACGCCAATGGTTCCTTTTAGCATGAAACTGTTAACCAATCAAACAAAAGAGTAATTTTGTACTTCACCTCAATCATTTTTGGCATGCGAAAATATTTGCATAGATTTTCGCACAGGAACTGTAAGCTAGGCTTTGTATTTTGCTTTACTATTAAAAAAAAAACGTTTACAGCACTGACGTTTTTTTTTGAGTATATTTTTTTTTCACCACCAAGCGTTTTGTTTTCTTTACTCAAAAGAACCGTTTACTTAGCTTAAATGGTGAAATATTTTTTCGAAAAAGTATATCCCCCCGACATAATTGTCTGGCTACGGCCTTGGTAAAAGCTCTCTTTTATTTCTCATTTCGAAAAAAAAAATGATGCCTCCAGATGGGGCTCCGTATAACTTTGTACCTGCCCAAAATTGTTACTCGTATACTCGCGTCAGTCTCACAAACCGATTGATGTCTAAAAACGCGGAAAAGTGAATTCTCGGTCCCACAGACCAATGCGCGTTTATAGGAAGGTTAAAAGCGTGTTTTCTAATTCGTTTTCCAGCACGTCCCACAGATATTTAATAGGATTCATGCCTGGCAATTGTTGTCGTGTCTCCAAAGTATGTGGAGTGTTTTATAAGATCCATTCTTATACTACAATGGCAGCATGTTTGGGGTCATTATCTTGCTGGAACTAAAAATTGCCAGCAAACTCCAATTTGACTTTCCTTGAGAGTATTATACTCGCTAAAAAAGAATTAGTCTTAACAATGGTCTCACGTTGAATTTAACAGGCAGAGGCCTACTTTAAGAGGAAGCCAGGTTGAATTCAACAGGTAGAAAGAAGGTCACTAGGTTGATTTAACATTTAATATAATGTTATTAAAATCAGGTAAATTTCCGAAATATCTGTAAATTGGTATGGGATCTTCCACTTGTTAGTTTTTTACCTGACGTTTTTCTCTGAGTGTTTCAAAATACAACACCTCCCCCCTCCCTGCACAAGACCCAGTAGGTATTCTATGAAATATTGCTGATGGAAGCATTATGCTAAGATTTTACTCCAACCTTTGAACTAAGACTTGAATTAAACAAATCGAGGAGAGTTTTTCAGTTTTTGTTTCACAATTCCATTAAATGCCCTTAAATTGAAGGTACAAGGCAAGCCAAAATGTAACCTTAGCATTTGAATTCTCTTTGTCGCGAAGATCAAAGGAACAATCTTTCAACAGGACACAAAAGAACATGGAATTTAAAAAAATAAAAATACGAGATAACAAAAACAATGAAACGTCCTACTGCAGGAACAAAAAAAAAATAGCTAATTAATATTCACATTATTTTTGTTTGAGTCTGTCTTGGGTTTCTTTACACCGCAGGCTATTACTTTTTTCCATTTTTTTTTTTTCACTTATCTATCCTTTTCAAGGACATTTTTTCTTTGACACGAGAAGTGTAAAGGACAAAAATTGAAGTATGAAAAACGAATAAGAAAATTCCCAAGTGAATACAGTGATGGCTTTGACATTGTGGGTACTCAGAACAAGTGTGCTTGAGAGCTTAACTTGTTTTATAAAAGAAAAGAACCTAACCATTATCTTGAAGACAAAGTAAAAGAGTTTTATTTGGGACTAAATTTAATTAGCAAAATGGAAAGCTTGGAAATCTATGCATTTGATTAAATTTATATTCTGAAAGGTTGATAATTTACTATGTGTAAGACAATTTAATAATTATTATGATTTATAGTAAATAATCTTTTTGTAAATAGACATCTTTTCAAAATGTTGCCACCATCAATATGCATATAGGTACATTGGTGAAAAGTTTAAATTAAAATGAATGATGTAATTTTTACGGGAGTGGGAGAAAATGCAATAAATATAAAGATACTCAGAAAAAAACTGCTAACAACAAGAAAAACAGTGTTAAAACAAGCTTATTGGTTGACGAAAGTCTGTTAAACTATGAAATTCTTAAAACAAAAAAAAGTATAAGAATTCTTGTTTCAAAAAAGCTTCGTGATAGTTTTCAGAATGTGCGAGCTTAAATTAAGCCAAAAACAAACTCAGTTTAAATAAACAAGAAAGTTAATGACTTACAATTTAAGTTGGGTCTTCTGTGTAAATGGAAATTCACACACAAGTGCAGTGCATGCTGCGCATTATACATCAATTTATATTGAATAATTTTGAATGAACAACAACAACTTGTGTGTGCTACCACCAAGTTTTATAGGCTGGAGTTATAGCTATTTCACGAGAGCCACCGTCATCAGACTCCTTTAGTGGTGCTTAGTCTGGTTATGCTCGTATTAATTGAAAAACTCTTTGCCGTCATATGGGAGCGAACCATGAACCTTGCGATTCAGAGGCCGATGCACTACACACCGCGCCACTGAAGTCACATGGTTAGCTCTATCCCAATGCAGGTTTCGTTGTTTATCAATTGCAACAGCGACAAGCATTTTTATTAACACACACAAGCTTGTTATTGTTCAGTCATTGCATTGGGATAGAGCCATGTGGCTTCAGTGGCGCGGTGTGTAGTGCATCGGCCTCTGAATCATTCAAAGTTAATGACTTACACTTGTAGGATTTTATTTCAATGTTATTATTTGATTAGATTTGCATTTCTTTTTTTGGGGTTTGTACGTGTTTCTCTTTGTCATTCTGATTTCTGAAGTGTAGGTACCTACATAATTTTATTTTATTTGAAAGAAAAAATTAATTTACTTACTTGGGGTTTTCCAAAATTTAACCTGGGACCTTCCGCTTACCAGCCGAATATCCTTCAACTATGGACCAAAATACAATGTTAAAATTGATATCTTTCAACTTAACGTTTTTTTGTATATTTGCATATTTAAGATTATTTCGGCTTGTTTCCATATTGAATAACTAAATCAAGATTGCCTCAAAGTCCAGTAGTCCAAGTTTTTTGCTTTGGAAAAATGCTGGGAAGCTGGATTTTGGTAGAAAGCATCCTCATGGCATTCTAAGGAAACTGTTACGGAGGGTCAAAGCCCCCCCCCTCAAATGTTTTTTAAAGAATATCTCCCGACCGATAACTCATACAGAAGAAAATGTCAAAGACTGGGTTTGTAAGGGGTATTTTTTTTAGACGTGGGGTTTTCAATCTGGCAACACTTTTTTCGGAATTGGTCTTTTTGACAGCTGTCACTTGATTTATGCTCAGTTTTGTTTGCCATTTCATAATAAATAGACTAACTGCTGAGCAACGTTTGCAAATCGTGCAAATTTATTACCAAAATAATGGTTCGGTTCGCGCGCTGCAATGAAAAATGAAGCCGGCCATATAGTGGATGAGCATTAGCATTTTACTTCGGAACCCGGGGAACCTGATCCAATTTCGATGATATTTTTTTTTTTGAAATGTAGGAAATTGAAATTGGAAAAAAGTTAACAGTTCAAAAATCGACGCTCTGAACAGGAATTTTTTTTAAAAATTGAAAAACTAAATTTTTTTAAACAATAAAATATTTTCTTCTGTATTTGCTTTGAACAATCAATTTTACTTATAAAACACACTCCAAAAGTTTATAAAAACGTTGAACATAATTTTACTAAATATAAAAGTCTGAAACCCAGAACAGTCAAACCCGCTTATAGCCACAAGGAGATGACAAACCATGCGCTTTCACGCGGCAACTGCCATGCTACTAAACGACCTGCTCTTAGGCGATTGTGACTATAAATAGGTCTTACTATGTATTTGTTGTTGTTTATACTTATTCAAAAAATATACCATATAAACGCTTCAACCGAAAAGACACACAATTTGTCAAAGGTGCTTTGTCTTTTTTTTCCAAAAATTGTGCATTATGATTTGATGATGCTTTTTGTTTATTTGTGACGTTGGAAAAATAAATCAGAAGGAATTAAAAGCAAAGCTTTTTTTCTCCAACTCTCTTGCAGTATTCTCACATCGAAAAATTCAGTTATTGCTGGCGTCAACTGAGTAGACACAAATAAAATATTGAAATTGGTAATAAAAATTAATGGAAGGAAGTAAACGAAGTTTTTCTTGGGTAATTTTACTAGTGAGTACCTACCAGGGCCAGACAGACCAACTATATGTGCCGGCGGTGTAAATGCGCAGAAAGCTGAGCCCAATGGGCCAAAGCCACAACCACTACTTACCTGCTTTTTAATCTTCAATTCCTTTCAAAAGCTCACAGCTCACACCAATTTTGATAGCTATTCTTATTCTGAGTTTAAAGAAAGATATACATATGTATATGTATATGAATTCAAATATATCTTCTATTCCAAAAACAAGTCAATGCCTACCTTTCTATTCACATCCACAGTAAAAGAACTTGATCACAAAATCCTTGCAAAGTGCACGATTTTGTTAGCCTCGTGGGGATACTTCGATAAAAAGCGCATTGTCAAAGTCTACCCCTTGGGTAATGAGAAAATGGCTTCTTACGCCAATAACCGCAAATGACGGGCACTAATGATGAAGCTTGCGCAGGGCGCCAATCCAGCTCGGGCTTGCCCTGGTACCTCCTGTAGCTTTTTCCTTTATAGCTTCATAAATTCGATCCGGCATGGAATCGTAAAGTCTCTTTATGAAATTCAGCTAAATTTCGAGCCAGGCCAATTGTATGACTGCTATTGGGAATTTTCATTCCTTATCCATACAGCCAGATATTAACTTTTACTACTAATATACGAACATTTAGGAAAAATTCTTTCCAAGACTTTTTATAAGTTGTTGCTGTCAGTTTTGAGGTTTGAGTAGCTAAACTGCTCCCCATATCATAACATCACCTTCTCCAATATTATTTGATTGGGGTTTATGAATACAACAGCTAACGGAAGTTAAGACAAATTTTTGTTGAATGAGCATTTCCAAAGGTACAAAATATTGTTGGACTTGTAGAGTAAGTGCGGCAAATATCAGGCCGTGAGCGCAATAGTGGCCTAACTGCAATTTTACCGAAATTGAGTTTATTACAAAAATTGAATTTGTATGTATTAAACAACAGTTCTGCATTAAAATTTTTCAAATTATCGTCTTCCTTCCATAGTTACAGGACTTTTATACAAACACAAACAAATTAAAAGCTTAAGTGCAAGAGTGGCCTATCTTTCTTAAAGGCCGCTATTGTGCTCGCATATTTGATTTTATTGTTTGACACTTTAAGTTAGGCCAATCATTTAACTCACAGGTGACATCAATGCCATGAACTAAACACCAGCCAGTACCCTGATAATCACCCTCGACTAGCCATAAAGTTAGAGTTTCATACGCTCAGCGAGAAAAAAAAACATTCAATGGCATACAAATTTCAAAATGTTCGTTTTTCCTATAGACTAGAGCCCACAGCAGATTTTGGGTGTCAAGAAAAGAAATGTTGGAGTTGACAGCTTGAGTAAAACTTATTTAAGAAATCGAAGTCTTGCGGTCCATAACAAGGGATTTAATGATTAAACACTGCATCGAAAACAAACTATGAACTACTGTGCTAAGCAAAGTTGGTTTTCACCCCTTCCTGGGTAATGCTGCTCTGATCACGGAAGCAGAGATCATTTGTGTGTATAGTTCGCCCTGCCAGTGCGTTTTAAAAACCCTTATTTCGCTTTGAACTTTGAATTTTTTAAGCGATCTGGCAGGGGTAGAGATGCATTCATATTTTTATTTCGATGCACTGTTTAATCACTAAAGCCCCGGTTCTGGGCTGCCAAGACCTTGATTTAAGTTTTACTCAAGCTGTCAACTCCTATACTTCATTTTTTGTATCAATCACACTCAAAATCTGCTGTGGGCTCTCGTTCTACTAGCAAGCTTTAACCTTGATACTTTACCTATATCCTAATAACCGCTAATACGAGTACATTACAGTTTTTAAACCGATCACATGAAAAACAATTTACAAATACTATTAACAAAAGCTTTTATGGATTCTAACACATCTGAAAGTAAATAAAAATGTTAAATTCCAACGTATTTAAAGAAATAAATTAAGAAAAAACTCATAGAAATCAGTTTTATTTACAAATGATCGGCCTATCTTTACAGGATTTTAATTTTTATATTTTTTCCTCTGTGCCATAGTGGCCTATCTGACTTTAAAATCAGTTATAACGGTATTTTGTAGGATTACGGATACACAGTCAAAGTCCTTTAATTTGTTGATCATATTGCAAAAAGAAAATCAAGCCTATGTTTCTTTGTTTTAAAACAAAAAGTGTTTGCAAATAGCCTGTTTCTTATTTTTGCTCTACTGAAAATAATGAAAAATGCAGTTAGGCCACTATTGCACTCATGGCCTCATATGGCCCACCCTTAACATTTTTTTAAATAAAACAATACATTTAAGTCTAATTCATTTATTAAAAAAAAAGTCTTACAAATTATTTTTCTTTCAGTGTTCAGAAATTTTAATAAAAAAAACATAACAAAATGTTAAAAACAAAAATTTACAGATTTCACTCCTTGAGTAACGATGGGGACATTGAAAATGACTTGCTAATGCTAGATAAATCCTTAATCTTTATAATTTATACAATCTTTTTTCTCTTTTAAATTTTATCTTTACCAATTTATACATACATATCAATTTAGTTCATCTTTTTTATGAAGACCAATCCAAACATTATATTGAACTAAGAAAACTAAAAATTTGTTAAACAAACTTTATTCGCACTTCCATCTTTACTTGCGCTTAGTTACACCAAATTGTTTTTTTTTCTTCAGCTTTAAAAATAATTAAGGAAGGATAATTTTTAAGCCGTTAATCCAACAAAAATCGGAGCTCTTAATTGCTTAATACATACATTTAATTTTCCCTCCGTTTTATCTTCAACCAAATTTTGATTCTTCCCTAAGCGCAAAATGATGTTAGCATATGTATAACTACTTTTTTTTCCTATTTCGTCCTGTATTCGTTTTTCGTATTCCAAAATCACGTTTTTTGTAACACTAAATAAAATTATATTTTCCAAAAAACAAATATTTAATGTTGGTAGTTGTTACCTCTCCCCAAAATTTGTCTTCTCTTATTCCCACTGTAGTTTTTTTTATTTTGTTCCATTTTCAAATATGCAAAAGAGGTGTTTTCTTTTTGTTATTTTATTGACCCACATAAATTATTTTCCCGCTTGTCTTCTAATCTTATATTTTTCATTTACTTCGTGCGGTACCTTACTTTTTTCTTTTTGATTTAGCTTTGTGGTAGCACCAAACAAAAATTAAAAATGTCTACACCTATTGCTTGTTTATTTCGGTCTGTATTTGAATAGATTTTTCCTAACTCGTGTAACTGTTTAATTGTGGTAGGCAACGCTAACTTATATTTGATTTTCCCTCAAATATATGCCTACAAACGAATTTTCAACGCTGCTGTTTGGTACGTGTCAGAAAAATTCTATTTTTCTTATGCCCTTTGTAGTTTTTTTTTTTAATTTTGGGGTTTATTACGAGTCTTTTCGAAAAAATTCGGCAAGACAAAAGTCAACCAAAAATTCTTGATGGACTTAAAATTTCTATCAAATAGGAAAATATTTACTAATACAAATTAGCAATAACGATAAATCGACTTTTAGTCTAATCAACCAGTCTGTTTTGAAGAGACTCTTGCAATACGGTCCTTTATTGCATTTTCAAAAAGTAACTTCCAATTTGTGGTGCCCCGGAAGCTAGAGGTCCAATGTTATTTTTTTGTATTCAACAATTTTTGGTATAGTTTTTGTATTTTTTTTTTTTTGCATTAAAAAAAAAACAGTTTGTTGAATTATTATACAAAACCTACCGATTGTCAATTATAATCTAGTACATACATATATAGAAGCCCGAAACCAATATGATTATTTGTTCCTTACATATTCGAGACTAAAAACAATTCAACATTTTTTGGTAAGGTTTTTTGTAGTTTTTTTGCTTAAAAAACTGTTTATGGGATATTTTTACAAATCCTTATTTATAGAAAAAAAAATACCCAAAAGCTAATATCATTGTTTGTTCTCAAGATATTTGGGACGAACAAAAATTTTCTACAATTTTGTTAAGTTTCTTGTAGTTTTTTTCGATAAAAATAATTATTTGTTGAATATTTTTACAAATTTTATCAATCATTTATTATAAACTCATTTAAAGAATAAAATTAGCCTGAAGTCAATATCATTGTTTGTTCTCAAAATATTTGAGATGAAAAAATATTTTCCACAATTTTTGGTGAAGTACCTATCTTGTAGTTCTTTTTCACTTAAAAAAAAACTTTTTGTTGAATTTTTTTATAAATCCTATCAATTATGAATTCTAAGCTAGTGTGTGGACTTAAATTAACCCGATGTCATGTCATTATCTGTTCTCAAGATTTTTGAGGCAAAAACCAATTTTTTAATAATTAGTGTGTAGAATTGCTTGCAGTTTTTCGCTTAAAAAAAACTATTAATTCAATATTTTTTAAAATTTTATCAATTTGTGTCTATAAACTAGCGTATAAAATAAAATAACATCGAAGCCAATATCATTGTTTGTTGTCAAGATATTCGAGCCAAACAACTTTTTTCAACAATTTTCATCTACATTTTTTTATTAAAAAAAAAAACTATAAGTTGATATACTTCTATATTTTAATCAATTCCTTATTACGTCAATTTCGTTGAATAAAATTAACCTGAAGTCGATTTGTTCTCGAGATATCTGAGGCTAAGGAAATTTGAACTGCTCCTTGAATTTATTGAAAGATCCTTTCTGCTTGTTATGAAACTCTACTGTGTATACAATAAAATCCATCCGAAGTCGATATCTTAATTCGTCCTTGAGATACGGTGAACAAAAAAAGGGAAGGAACGTACGAAGACACACAGACATCTCTCTACAAAAATGGATTCCGATTCTAGGGAGCGAAACGTGAAGATATGTTAAAATTTTTATTTTGACAAATCGGACCATTTACAATAACTTCCAATGGGAAGTTAAAAAATTATAACTTTTTTATTATTATGTTTTAGTTTTGTGATTTTATTGACCTATATTTGTATTCCCACTTGTAGGTATTCTTATTTCATATTTTTCATTTTCTTCGTTAATACATCTAATCATAGCTAAACAAAACACAAAAGTAAAATAATAAACAAACAAAAAACCCCCAACAAATATCCTTACGAACCTAAACCTACCTGAAAACTAAAATCCCACATGCATTCTATCCTACTTACCTTTCACGCACATCGCATTCTATACTATTAATGCAAAAATATTTACGGCAAACAGCGCAAACGAACCTTCCCACTCCAAGGCATCTTTGCAACTGAAGACTAGAGCTGTGTCAATCGTGATTGATTCGGTCTTTGTGACCCGTTCTTCACAAAGAATGATTGATTGCAATCACAGCAGACCGAATCAATCGATCCCAATATCAATCATTTAAGTTTTCAAAGAGCGAGATATGTTTCGTTCATTCCACTCATTCTCAATCAATCCATTTCCACACCAGAATACTGAACGAAACAAAAACACATACAATCTCAATCTCTATCTACGTGAATGAAAAAAATAACACACCACAGGAGACAGGAACATAAATTGATATACATATATCTCCATCTACCAGCTTAGCTACACTTCATTTTCTCTTCTCTCTCTCGTATTTGTGTTCATTTTCTCTTCATTCATTTTTGTCTATATCTCTACAGCGTTGCCGATGTGGCACGATCGTGCCATTTTGACACGGAAATTTTCTCGTGGCACGGTGGCACGAAAAGTTTCAATATGGCACGTTTTTTGTTTATTTTCATTATCTTACATAAATTTAAACTCATAGTATAAACACATTGTCAATATTCATCAAAAGATGATGGACGTGTCTACTTTATCACCTCAACAGAACTGGATGCATCCATTCTAACTCATATGAACACACTTATTTCATTACAATGTAGTAGAGCGTAGATCTTTCAATATTCAGTTGTCATACAAAGCTTTATTACGTCTTTATATTTTTAAATAATAATAATACTCATAATGTGATGTGAAATAGGTAGTTATGAACTTGCCAAAAACTCCTGTTTCTACACGAATAGAGGAAGTGATTTTTGTTTTTGTAATAGTAATAGTATTGAATTAAAATTTATTTTTAAAGAACAAATTGAGTTTTTTTTTCATATGGCACGAAAATTTCATAAATGGCACGTTTTTTCAAAAAATGTGGCACGAAAAATTTTTTTTTTGCGGCAACGCTGTATCTCTATCGAATCATATGATTGAGATAGAGATTGAGATTGAGTTGAACGATATCGTTCATATCGTTCATTTCGTTCATATCGTTCATACGTTCATTTGAGATTTGACCGATTGGAATTGGGATCCATTGTGGACAAAGACCAAATCAATCTCATTGGCATTGTGAACGAATGGATCTTTGTTAATAATTAATAGATGATTGAATACAACAATGCAGTTCTTTTTTTTTCAATGCATTTGCATTTAACGTAAAGTATTAAAGTAAATAATTATTTTAAGTACTCGTAAACACTTTTTAGCTTGAAAAAAAAAATAATTCAGGTGAAAGTTTTTGTGTTTTTGGAGTTAAGGTCTATTAAAAAAAATTATGCATATATGAACATTTTTATTTATTTTTTCTAAGAAATAAATTCCTCTTTAAATAAGGATTGAAACAGACTGAAGTTAGTATGTACTATTGAAAATATGTTTTTTTTTTAAACATGCCATAATCAAAGGAATGATTGATGAAATGAACGATTGAAAAGATCGAATCTTTGGTCTAATCAATCATTGATTGATTCGGTCTTTTAAAATGAACGATTGACACAGCTCTACAGTGAAGACTGAACCACTGAACACTGAAATGAACAGTCTTTCATAATAAACTACTAGACAGATATCAGGGATGAAATCGTGTTTTAGCAATGTATCAAAATATAAAAGGAAAGTGTATCGAATTGTACTTTTTGATTTGATTTGATAATATTTTGTCCACATTTGTTGTTGTATGAACGAATGTTATGTTTCTATATCCAATTAATTAAACAACTTAGCTGTTTATGTTAATTAACATATAAGGTACATACTTACATATGCGAAACTTTTATAACAAAACTGTAGGAATTTGTTGCAATACCCTTCAACTTTGCGAGATTTAAATTTGATAAATTTAATGTTTTCGATTTTTAATTGCGAGATTGTCGAAACCGGTATTTTGTAGATGCCATTTTCTCGAACAAACTGTATTAATCATTTTTATTTCTTCTGTTATATCGTTGTCAGCCTCGGTTCACAGTATACATTTTGTGAGGCAGATGATTTTCTTTTTAATTTACTTTATCTTTTTCGTTGAATGCAAAAGTGTATCGAATTTTTTAGAAGTGTATTTGTGTACTTTAGCAAAGTGGAGTGTATCGAAAAAAGTACAATCTTATCGACTTTTGCAACCCTGGCAGAGATAGAAAGAAATCTTGAATGAACTATGGCACTATATTTTTGTGCTCTGTTTATTTGGGCTGTTTGTCCGCACAAAAACTTGCAAATCGACGACGATGAATTTTAGGAATATTGATTAAAGATTTAGTACCACTTTTTAATTAATTGTATTTTCGATTTGTGAAGCTTATATAGAACGTACAGCAACGTATGATATATCAAAATAATTGTCAATTATTCAAGCTGCTTATAAAACAAAAACTAATTGTCTAGGTGCACAGATTAAAGAGTTAGTAGGTGATATGTAAATGAACAGAAATATGTTATTATCTCGGCTTAGGTACGATTAAAAAAATCAAATTTTACATGTTATATGTGAATCTATATAATCTATCTCCGGTATGAATTTGAGATTTTTAAATGCAACCATTTAAAAGATAAAAAATAATAACTGCGAAAAATCGATCAACAAAAATTATATTAAATATAAAAAAATACTAGGTATCAAAATTTCCTGAAACGAAACAATTTGTTATTTATTATCTTTCTTAAACTATACAATTTAGTACAATCAGCCTTAACTCTGATGTGTAGCATTTGTGAGCCATCTTTTTTAGAACTTTGAACTTACAACCAATAATATCTCACTTTGTAGATTTTTTGGAGTTGCAAAATATATGTACAAAATTGTTATATTAAACTTAACCATCGATAAACAAAAAAAAATATTACTCTGGCACTTCTCATTTGTTTTCTTTTTTTGTTCGACCATTTCACATAAAACCATATTTTAAAAATCGTCATATTGCACCTCTACATTATTTTCCTATCATAAACATTTTCAAAAAATTTCCAAAGCTTAGATTTAGTTTTAGAAGCACAATGCACTGCTGAGTGCTGACTGCACTAGCTCTTGCATTTTATAATTATAGTAATATGTATAGTTAAAACTTATATTGTTCATTTTAGAAACACCAACCAAAAATTCAACCGTACCCTCCCTATCCGCCTGCAATCATCTTCTATACATATTTGTTCATTCCAAAATGAATGGTAACACCACCAAAAATTCGATCTTATCCCCCATATACGCCAGCGTTCATCTCATATTACCATTGTTCAATTTATTCATTTTAGTAACACCACCAAAAATTCGATCTTATCCCCCTTATACGCCAGCGTTCATCTCATATACACACTTGTTCACTTTATTCATTTTAGTAACACCATAATTTACTCAAAACGACCCTATAAACATTTTCAATGTTAAAACTTAAAGGAACTTCAGAATTAAATTTTGAAAAAATTGCGGCTAATATGGCCCACCTGGTGTTAAACAATATAGTCCAGGGTGGGCCATATTTAACGCAATATTTTTTTGAGGAACTTTAACTTTAACAAGAGCAAAGTTTACATATAAAATAGTGTTGTTCATTCATTCATGTGCCCACATTTTACACACAATACATTGTATCCACGCTTCGCTTTAAAATACAAAATAGAAACAAATAAATTTTAATTGAGAAAACGTGTCAAATATGGCCTACTGGGCCATATTACCAACACATGGGGTAGGCCATATTAAACGCACTGTATTTTTTCCACTCATTTAAATTTTCAACACACTTCTTAAACGCTTTTTAAATTACAATATCACACAAATTAAGAAAACATTTACCACTATTTGATTTTAGAAAAAAGTTACCAATTTAAAAAAAAAAATAATGTAAAAACACTTAAAAAATTGTAACGAAACTAAAGAAAACAAAATGCCCTGTAAATCATCCACAACCGTCGCACCACACTCACCACGAAAGACTATGGGTAAACAGGTTTGAACGTGTTCACAATGAAGCTTTTTTTACTACGCTACGAGTTTAAGTTTGGGAAACACTGTGGTGGGCCATATTACCCACGTGGGCCATATTTGCCGCACTTACTCTACCTTGGATTTTTCCCAGACATGACCCTTATCCACATATCCAGGGTCACTAGAAGCTAGATTGAGTCGCAAAACATGAAACTCTTGCCATGGCAACCATATTCAATGACCTTAGACATAATCGAAAACGTTTGGGCATGGGTATTTTTTTTTTTTTTTTTTTTTTGCATCTCCAAAAAACTCAATAGCATCTCCAAAAAACTCAATAAGATTACCCTCTTCTACCAAAATGTAAGAGGGCTTCGCACTAAAACTGCTGATATATTTATGAACTCCCAAGCTTTTTCGCATGACATCTTTGTTTTGACAGAAACCTGGCTCAATTCAAGTTTTTTGGACACCGAACTTTTTCATCAAGAGTTCTTAGTTTATAGAAAAGATCGTCATGTTGACAAACTAAAAGAATTGGGAGTAGGTGTTTTGATCGCAGTTCGAAATAAATTTATATCTTCACCTATTTTGTTTCCTTTCAACTTATCAATCGAATTAATCTGTATAAAGTTAACTGTACAGTCGAAATGTATTTATATATTAAATGCATACATTCCTCCAAAAAGCTCGAACTCAGTTTATGTCGAACTGTCTAAAGCTCTAGATTTTATTATTGACTTGTCTTGCTCCAACAGCAACATTCTACTTCTTGGAGATTTTAATCTACCATCTAGAGTGGGTGCTTTCTGAAGATGAATGTTTTCAGGAAGCATCTTTAACTTCTTCACAGGCTGAGCTTCAGCTTTTGGATAGAATTATTGCAACTGACTTACAGCAAGTAAGCTGTATTAAAAATTCAAAAAATCGAATTCTCGATTTAGTTTTTTCATCCGACGCTATTAGTACTCTTGTTCTAGAATCTAGTTCTGGAATCACTAATATAGATAGTTATCACCCTTCTTTGGATATAATTCTTGACTTGAGCAGTCATATTATGGAAAATAGCAATGCTTTTGACCGCTCTTATACTTTTGACTTCAAAAAGGCAAACTTTCAGTTGCTCTCAGAAGAGTTGGCTAGATCTGGTATTGATAGTATATCAGTATCTAGTAATATTGACGAAGCAGTTACTAGTTTTAACACCATACTTAATAATTGCATAAATAAAACTATCCCTTTAAAAATATTAAAAAATGCGAGCTCTTGCCCCTCATGGTATACGAGAGAGTTAAGGTCACTCCGGAATAGAAGAAATAGAGCATGGAAAATATATTTAAAAACTCATTCTTCCGTTGACCACAACTTTTACATTGCCCTTTTCGAAGAATTTAAGTCTCTTTCCAAGTCTCTATACACTAATCATGTAAACGAAATGGGAAGATCTCTTAAAGAAGACCCAAAGGCATTTTGGAAGTTTGTAAATTCGAAGAAAAACTCAGATGGTTACCCCGCAAATTTCATTTATGAAAATTGTGTGTTAAAAGAAACTATTGATATTTGCAACGCCTTTGCGAAAAATTTTCGTAACTCTTTTGTAAACACGCCTCTCGATATTGATGAAGATTATTTCCGAAATTTACATTCCTATGCACAAACGAATTGCACCAATTTCGCTGTGCAACAGAGTACTGTTTTAGAACTTCTGTCATCGTTAAATGATG
This sequence comes from Dasysyrphus tricinctus, assembly GCA_963921185.1. Lineage (NCBI taxonomy): Eukaryota > Metazoa > Arthropoda > Insecta > Diptera > Syrphidae > Dasysyrphus > Dasysyrphus tricinctus. The sequence continues at coordinate 167,256,511 of OY992532.1, read as the reverse complement.
ATTACTCATCTGGACCAGATGGAATTCCTCCAATATTATTGAAAAAGTGTAGACATATTCTGGTTGAGCCTCTACAATTCTTGTTTGAATTTTCTATTAAATCAGGGAAATTTCCTTGTTTATGGAAAACCTCAATCCCAACTCCAATTTTTAAAAAGGGTGATAAGACTGATATTTCGAATTATAGGCCTATATCCAAACTGTCATGTATACCAAAGCTCTTTGAACAAGTTATATGTGAGACTTTAGCATTCCATACCAAGAATTTAATATGCAATCAACAGTATGGGTTTGTGAGAAGAAAATCAACAGTAACAAACCTACTTACATTCTTGCATAAATGTTCTAATGCGTTGGAATATGGCAGTGAAGTGGATTGCATATACACTGATTTCTCTAAAGCGTTCGACCAACTAAGCCACAACATTATTGTTTTATAATGATCGAAATCGAAGAAAGTCTTTCACAAAATGCACCGGCAATTAATTTCGATCAATACAAAAAAATAAAAAGATTCGATAACAGGTGGGCGATGGTAATTAAATGATCTAGGATTGAGCGAAGAAACCACTAGTAAAAAACCCGCAATAAGCGCCTTGAAACAAAACCTCAACAAAAGCACAAGAATAAAAATTTCCAATGACGTCAATAAATTTGTTTGGTACAGTATACTTATTCAGGGCTCGGCTGAGCGATGATTCTTCTCGAGTGTCCAAAATCCAAGTGGACGAGAAATAATTTTAATTGTACATCATAGGCAAAATTACTCAAAACTCTGACTCAACATAGCTGCAGATTTCCAATATAGCATAACTTTTAACAAACAACTAGGTAAAGTACCGTAGCCAAAAGAGATAACAGATAAGAGATAAGAGATTAGAGTTAAGCAATTTAAATAATACATATGTATGTGATGAAAATAACTCAATTCATAGTTTGAAGTACAGTGAGTCAAAAATACAAATGATAGTTTATGATTTCAATAAATTGATCGATTAAATGAAAGTTAATAAATTTCAATTGATTTTAAAAAGAAAATATGACTTTAGTTTCAAAACATTCCGGCCCCGCTGAAACACGTTTCAGGCAGTAGGTAGAGCTACTAGCTTTGTAATCGGTCGAACGAATATTCCTCTGCTTGTTTGAATTGTTGCTACTCTCACAAGGCCATCTCGACCAGGATGAATGGCTGTTACTCTGCCAAGGAACCACTTAGTAGGTGGAAGATTTGGCTCTTTGACCACAACCAAGTCATCAGGTTTCACATTGTTGGTTGATTTTTGCCACTTATGTCGTTCTTGTAGAGTGGTAAGATACTCGTTCTGCCAACGCTTCCAGAATCCTTGAACCATATTCTGTAGATGATTCCATCTTGACAATCGGTTGGTTGGGATGTCTAATAAATTTGGCTCTGGTACGGCTGAGTACGGCTCACCTATAAGAAAATGTGAGGGGGTTAGTGGGTTAAGGTCTTCATCTGATATAGAGCATAAAGGTCGTGAATTTAAAATAGCTTCAATTTGGGTCAAAACTGTATAAAGTTCTTCAAACGTCAATACAGAAGATCCTACAACGCGCCTCAAATGAAGTTTTATAGATCGAACTCCCGCTTCCCACAACCCACCAAAATGCGGGGTAGAGGGAGGAATGAAATGCCACGATATTCCATCCATGGCAAGAGCTGTTGCGACGAAATCGTTGTGAGCTTGGGATAGGACAAGCTTATGCATGTCATCAAGGCAGCGCCGAGCTCCTTGAAAATTTGTCCCATTATCCGAATATATATTTGAACATTTACCTCGACGGGACACAAAACGCCGAAATGCTGCTAAGAAGGCATCTGTTGTGAGGTCACTCACCAACTCCAAATGGATCGCTTTTGTGCTCATGCACACAAATAGAGCAAAATAAGCTTTGGACATCTTCGGGTTTCTCCCTTTTGATAGCTTGATGGTGAAAGGTCCAGCATAGTCACATCCAGTATTAGAAAATGGCCTGCTGGGGGTGATCCGCTGGAGCGGCAAGTCACCCATGAGTTGATGGCTGGTCTGCTTTTTTTGCATAAAACATCTTTTACACATATGCACGATTTTTCTTATCATATTTCGACTCCCCAAGATCCAGTACTCTTGACGAACCAGAACAAAGGTCTCTGTTACTCCAGTATGCAGGTTGCTTAAATGAATGTGAGTAGCTATGAGAGAAGAAAGATGATTATTTTCAAGAATTATAGGGTGTTTTAAGGAAAATGAAATGTTTGCGTGTTTGATACGACCGCCAACTCTCAAAATTCCATCTTTGTCAAGAAAAGCTGCGTATTTCAAGAGTTTTGATTTTGGAGGGAGTGCTTTATATTTTGTAAGGTGCCCGATTTCCTCATCAAAAGAAATTAGCTGATTATGTTTAAAAATAGTGTTCCGCGCAAGCTGAATTTCACTAAACTTGAGTTCACCAATTGTTCTATCAGCTTTGCTAGCTTTTTTAACACGGCTATTCGACGCGAACCGAATGCAATATGCCACAATACGTTGCAAAGAGTTCCAAGAAGATGATTTGTCGATGATATATTGGAGACGATTTGAGTCGACGTTAACCACGAGAGTGATTTTTGATGTCGATCGTTCTTCGGCAATTACGTTTGAACTATTTGATTTATCGGCTAGTAATTTTGATGATGGCCAATGGATTTGGTCCAATGACAGCCAGGACGGTCCAGTCCACCAAAGATGATGATCTGCTAGTTTCGATGGAAGAACTCCACGCGATGCACAGTCCGCTGGGTTTGACTCGGACGGCACGTGATGCCAAGAGTGCCGTGGAATTTCATCCAGAATAGCCGCAGTTCGATTTGCGACAAAGGTATTCCAACGACGCGGTGGAGACGATAACCAGTGAAGGACGACTTCTGAGTCACACCAAGCATAGACATGCGATATTTTAGTCTTTAGGCTTGTGATGATGCTGTGAACCAAACGACTGAGAAGAAGGGCTCCACACAGCTCAAGACGCGGTATCGAAACTGGTTTTAGAGGTGCTACTTTGGTTTTTGCAGCAATGATTCTACAGGTGTAATCGCCAATTATGGTTTGAGTTCGTATATAGACTACAGCAGAGTATGCAAGTGAAGAGGCGTCAGAAAATCCGTGGAGTTCAATATTTTCTAATGATGCGAATAGGTTTCTGGGAATCTGAATCTGTTCGAAAAAGTGTAGCTCCTGCCGATAGCAACTCCACTTGTTAGCTAATTGCGAAGGTAGTGGATCATCCCAGGTTAATTTATGTTCTGATGACCATAGCTCTTGGAATAGCATTTTAAATAACACAACAGAGGGAGCTAATAAGCCCAAAGGATCGAAGATTCTAGAAATTTCGGATAATAGGGTGCGCCTAGTTGGTGTTAGGGTTGGAAGCCTCTCCGACATTTTGAATGAAAACTTATCACTGGGGGGGTTCCAATACATTCCTAGCACTTTGATCAAGGATTTTGATCTTTCAGTATCAAACCACGAAAATTCACAATGTTCCTTTGGAAGAGTACTAAGTAAAGACCAGCTGTTCGAGTTCCATTTTCGCAGTTCCAGTTTAGCTTCTGACAAAAGAGAAACAAGTTCCGATTTTAGTTTTATGAGGGTTTCCTGAGAATCTGCTCCCGTCATAACATCGTCGACGTAGACGTCTCGAAGTAAGATCCTTGATGCATTAGGATAAGTGGTTTTATAATCTTGCGCCAACTGCTGCAAGACACGAACTGATAGGAAAGGTGCGGAAGCTGTACCATAGGTCACGGTACGCAAGCGAAAATGTTGGATTTCATCAGACGAGTTCTCACGCCAAAGAATGCGCTGAAAATCTGTATGTTCGTCAGCCACCCAAATCTGACGGAACATTTTAACGATATCAGCAGTAAAGACAAAACGGTGTTCACGAAATCTCAAGCAAACACCAAACAAGTCACGTTGAATGGGAGGACCGATTAACAGGCTATTGTTCAGGGAGTTTCCATTCGTATCTTTGGCGGAGCCATCGAAGACGACGCGAAGTTTGGTGGTCTTACTATCGGGCTTCAACACTGCGTGATGAGGCAAATAAAAATGAGATTTAGTAGTGGCTTTTAGATCAGACGGTGAAATTGCTTCCATATGACCGAGCCCAAGGTACTCCTTCATAAACGTTGAGTACATCTGTTTGAAGGCAGAATCGATAGAAAATCTACGTTCCATTGCGTACAAGCGAGAAACAGCTGACTTGTACGTATTCTCAAATACAGGTGTAGAATTCTTAAATGGCAATTGAACCACGTACCTTCCATCAGGAGCACGAGAAAAAGTTTCAACAAAATGCGACTCAGCTTCATCATCAAAAACTGATTGGGCGGTAGGAATGGGCACTTCCTCAATTTCCCAAAACCTTTGTAAAAGGTTATCAACGTCTAAAGAAGCATGTAATGACGAAACCGGAGGTGAAGACTCTAAAAGCTCACCAGTAACTATCCAACCAAAAGAAGTACATTGCGCTAGAGGAATCCCTTGCGAACCTTGAATTTTACCAGCTTCCATAATATTCCACAGCCTATCTGCACCTAACAACACATCGATCGAACCAGGAACATTAAAAAATGGATCAGCCAACTCTAAATTTTGTATGTGAGTCCAACTTGACATATCGAATGGTAGAGAAGGCAAGTTAGAAGTGAGTTTACCGAGTATAAATGCATCCACAAGTAATTGATTGTCATTATTGAACCGAGAACATAATTTAAGTGAAACGCGACCCTTTGTATGACCAGCTTCAGATGCAGAGAGACCTGTGATAGGAATCCTTGCATGCTTTCGACTGAGTCCGAGTTTTTGCACAAATGATTCGACGACAAATGACACCTGAGATCCAGTATCTATAAGAATCCGACAGTAAACTGGAACACCCTGACTGTTTTTAACTGTGGCCAAGATAGTTGGCAGTATGGTCTGCTTCGAACAACAATTTTTGAGAGAATGGTTACTTATGATTTGTGGAACCGAAGAATGTGTTGACGGACCTGCTGCTGAATCAGGGCAATTGAAGGACAACGACGTTTTGGTAGAAGAAGGTGGTGAAGACGAAGATGACGAATTCTGATCCTGAGGATGGACCAGAGAGTGGTGACGCGACTTGCAAACACGGCAACGAGACGCAGAGTGGCATCTATACGACGAATGTCCACTTCTCAAACAGTTAAAGCACAGGGAGTTTGCTTTGACAAATGCACGACGCGATTCAATATCAAGAGCAATAAATTTAACGCACTGAGATAGGTTATGGGGTTCTTTACACTTCGGACAAGAAGCCTTTGCCTGAGGAGATTCTGCAAAATGCGCTTTGATATTGCTGCCATGAGGTTTACTACGCGAAGGAAGTAATCGTGCCACCGGTTGGCATGACTCTAATGCATTGCACCGAGATTTTAAAAAGTCTAATAGTTCATCTATTGTATTTTCCTTTTCAGAAGAAGTTTTCCCTGCCCAAGCGCGTTTTGTATCGCTGTCTAGTTTATCAACTAAAATAAAAATCAACCACGGATCGCGACCGGTAGATTCAAGGGCATTGAGACCACGAATAACCTCATCTGCGCCATCGGTTACCTTCCGTAAGGCATTAACGTTGCTGCCAGTCACAGAAGGCAATGACAAGAACATATTTATGAATGATTGAGAAATGAGATTCTTGCGATTGTAGCGTTCTTCAAGCCGCTCCCATGCATCGATATAGTTTGCTTCTGTGACGCGAATGTGTTTAATTAAATCAGCAGCGTCGCCCCGAAGCAATGATTTCAGATAACGAAATTTCTGAACAGCGGTCAAACTAATATTACAATCGATTGAACCGGTAAATTGGTCCTTGAAACTTGGCCAATCTTTAAAATCCCCGGAAAACTCTTCAATATTCATCGCAGGCAAATTAATAGTTTTAGGCTGATGACTTGAATTAAGTTTTTCTAGAAACGAAGCCTGTTGATCGGCAAGTTTTTCTACCACGAGGTGATCGGAAGCTTCGCATGCACGTTTTTGTTCGCGAAGCGCTTTCGAAATTGTTGACTGAGCATAAAAATACTTAGACTCGTATTCTATGAAATCGGGCTCAGGATTAACGTAGTCTTTAGTTCCCGAAAGCATTAAAAGTCCACAATGAATTTCATTAAAATCTGACCATGCTTCTTCCAATTTTTGCAGCTGGATTTCAAGCATTTCTATGGTCACTTTATCGTCTATACCCCTAGCGAATGTTTCCGACCGCGTAATACATCCCTTTAGGTGACCACGTTTTACTTTTTGCTCATTCATTTTTTACGCACCAATAAAAAAAAACCCACAAATGATCTATAATCCAAGCAAGGATTCTTTCAATCCGACGACGAAGGACCAAAAATATGTTTTATAATGATCGAAATCGAAGAAAGTCTTTCACAAAATGCACCGGCAATTAATTTCGATCAATACAAAAAAATAAAAAGATTCGATAACAGGTGGGCGATGGTAATTAAATGATCTAGGATTGAGCGAAGAAACCACTAGTAAAAAACCCGCAATAAGCGCCTTGAAACAAAACCTCAACAAAAGCACAAGAATAAAAATTTCCAATGACGTCAATAAATTTATTTGGTACAGTATACTTATTCAGGGCTCGGCTGAGCGATGATTCTTCTCGAGTGTCCAAAATCCAAGTGGACGAGAAATAATTTTAATTGTACATCATAGGCAAAATTACTCAAAACTCTGACTCAACATAGCTGCAGATTTCCAATATAGCATAACTTTTAACAAACAACTAGGTAAAGTACCGTAGCCAAAAGAGATAACAGATAAGAGATAAGAGATTAGAGTTAAGCAATTTAAATAATACATATGTATGTGATGAAAATAACTCAATTCATAGTTTGAAGTACAGTGAGTCAAAAATACAAATGATAGTTTATGATTTCAATAAATTGATCGATTAAATGAAAGTTAATAAATTTCAATTGATTTTAAAAAGAAAATATGACTTTAGTTTCAAAACAATTATTATCTTCAAACTAAAAGCTTTTGCTTTTCCAACTTTTTTTATCACATGGATAAAATCATATCTTGAAAATAGATCGTATCTAGTTAAATTTAGAAACTGCCTTTCAAATTCATTCATTGCTCACTCCGGTGTGCCCCAGGGAAGTAATCTTGGTCCATTTCTATTTATCCTGGCTATAAATGATGTTGTTTCATGTATACGCTCTAGTGACATTCTTATATTTGCCGATGATATGAAGATATTTAAGTCAATAAAAGCTGACACTGACCACGTTCTCCTGCAAGCCGATATTGAGTCTTAAGTTTCAAGGACTTGGGTGTTAACTTTAGCTCAAATTTAGAATTCACTGAACACATTAATTACATTGTTAATAAAGCAAGCTCTATGCTTGGATTTATAAAACGTTGGGCTAAGGAATTTAGTGATCCTTATGTTACCCTTTCTTTATACAATTGTTATGTACGACCTCATCTAGAGTATGCCTCGCAAATATGGTCTCCCTTTTATGAAATTCATAAAAATCGTATTGAATCAATACAGCATAAATTCATTCGCTTTGCTCTAAAGGGTCTTCCTTGGGATGATCCGTACAACCTTCCACCATATGAACATCGGATCCAGCTACTGCAGGTTCAAACCTTATATCAAAGGCGGGTTAATAATGATCTAATATTTCTTCACCAACTTATAAATGGTCAAATTGATGCTCCTGATTTGTTAGCCTGTATTGGCATAAATTACCGCGGAGGATTGCACCATCTGCGAAGATTTGAACTTTAACACGTTAATTTCCATAGAACTTAATTAATGAGCCTCTTAACCGCATGTGCAAGATTTTTAATTTAAACGGCTCCTCTGTTGATTTTAACATAAGTAAGATGGGATTAAAGAAAGTATTTCGAACCAGTGCTCCACGGTCGTGATTGTTTTAACTTCTTGTAAGTTGTAACTATGACTTAAATATCTTGTGTATTGTTTAATTATGTATGTATGTAGATTTTTTGTCTAATTTTGTGTATTTATTAGTATATTATTATGCATGTGTTAGATTGTAGGTGGCAGCTTGCTCCAAGCTCACTACAACTAAGAAAAAGAATCTGAAGTGTAAAAAAAAAAAAAAAAATACGATAGCAAAATACGCACGAAAGAACGACTGAAAAATGTTAATGGAGTGTTCTATTAACAGCAAAAAGCAAAAGAAAAAGAAACGCCATGCCCAGCCCATTCCCCAAGCTATATCAAAAGAAATAAACATTTGTTCGCTGTCAATTTATTCTGTGCAAAAAAAAATGTGCAGACTTTTCTAAATCTGATTAAGTTATCAGTTTCACTCATCGAACTGCCTATATAGTGCAGAACAAAAGCAGAACGAATTTTTTCATTTAAGATATCGTTTGTCATATTTGTATGGGATCTTTCGTTTCGCATCAGTAGCGTACTACCTTACCTTGGTTTAAGAAAAGAATTAAATACAATTTAAAATGAAGAAAATTATTTGAACAAGCTATGGGAGGTATACAATATCACATAAATTGGCAGCACTTCAATCTCAAAAAGGATTTTTGCAACCATCTAACAAATTTAGCAAAAAATACAAATTCAACTTCATATCCACTTCTAGGGTTATGACTGAGTTGCAACACTTTGATGTCTCAAGACCATGTGCGTATTTACAAGTGTTACTCTTGAAAACTTTAATTTGTCAATTAGCCAATTATACATGAGGTGATAAGACAAACCACACGCTGTCGCCTTCTTGGCTCTACTCAATTGTAATACAATTAGGATTTCACACTTTTTTGTATGCAAGAGTGGGAGTTCGACTCAAGTACTTTGCACAGCCGTGCAACACATCCTTGAACTGTATAAAGCTGCAGGAGCATTCAGTGATGTTTTTCTATTTAATTTTCCTCGAATTCAGTGAAAGACGAAACCGACACCACAACGTATTACACTTGATGGACGCATTCTTGGATATTTGTTTTTAACCGCGATGGCAGCTTTTGTCCAATGCAATATGTAGGCATGGTGCATGCAGAACAATTCGAGCACTCGAGGATTCGATGAAGACGATAATTTTCACACCTTGCACAATAAGAGTGCATCCTTTAATTCTATTGTGCGATGCATGATGAACCTAGCGGACGACGACCGACACGACACGACGCGACGGCTAATGAAAGAGGTGCTGGCTGAAGTGGGTTGTGGGTGTGAGCAGTAAGGATAATCAATTGCTTGATGTTAATTTAAAAGGGTGTAGTGGTTCGTGGATATTATGCGTTATATTGTGGTAGTATGGTTGTAGTACAATATTAGTACATACAATATTCTATAGGAGTTTTTAAGTAGGTATATGTACGAGTATGTATGGTTCTTTCTATTGATTTAGGAAAATAATTGTTTACAAACAAATATTTCGTTTAAATTTCAACGTCATTCCAAATTCAAGAATTGACTACGTTTTTAGTTTACAGTGGGAGTGAGAGTGGTGTCGAAATTCTACTTTTTTAAATTTGCTTTGCCAAGAAAATAATTAGGTTTTTCTATTCGGTTTAACAAAATTTTGTGTAAATAACTACTATGTTGTACATATATAGGTGTTAGTAGGGGCGTTAGTGCACGATATGAGGGCATACCTTTCATTTCGACCTGACGGGTTGAGCTTTAGTACACAAATAGTCCATGTCTTAACTTTACTTCTAAGAAGTGTTGCCAAGCTGGCAACACTGTCAGAAAGACAAGAGAAGGGTTGCCACAATCCCGAAATGTTGCTTATAAATCGAAAACCAAGGGTCGGACGATGACCCGAGAGCTCCCGTTGGATTCAACACCCTTGAAACCATAGGACCACATTATTGTTTTTCTCCCACCCCTCCCCTTTCACGAAGGGGGTGGAAAAAAGTGGTTTTGGAAACAAAATTGAAAAGCCAATAGAAGTTAGAAAAACATTTTTATTAATAAAATTTAAAGATGGTGTCTACGCAGAATTTCACAATCTACTATATTACATTCAGAGTTTATTGAAATCCTACTTTGGTTTTTATAAAAAGCCACTTTCAAAGTGCTGGGGTAGGGGGGATAAGAAAGATTAACGAACTTAAATATTTATCTTGGAATGATATAAGCATATGACACATGTTTCAAGGGTATTTTTTAATGCCCAATCTTATGCTAAATCAGAATGAACTCGATACAACCACCTTCAAAAAAGTTATAGCCTTTTTTATAAATGATGACTGAATTTTTAGTGAAACAAGTAAAATATTACCTACCAAATTCCAACAGCACTGTCCACATATTTCATTTGTCATAAGCAACAAGAATCAAAAGAGTCTACGAAAATATTTATAGTTAAAGGGTGTTTTTTTCAGTGAAATGGAAAATTTCGAACTACAACCATGAATCCCCTCCCGAAACTCGAACGTTAAGGAAAATTGGTTAAAACTTTTGACTTTTCATCAAGACCAAGAAACAAAAGAGACCAAACAAATATAAACTATCTGAGGGTGTTTTTCAATGGGGAATGAGAAGCAGAGTTTTTGGCCGAACATTTTTATCATGTTTTTGAAACCAAGATACATATGTAAATGTAATATGGTACATGATTTTAAGGTTCTTTTTAATGCTGAATCCAATAATATTAAAATAAAGTAGATACAAGCTCACCTAAAAAAGTTATCTTACTTTTAAAGAGTTAATGTCTGTAAATGATTGTATTTTTTGACTAGAATAGTTACGATTTCCCTCTCAAAAGAGACCCTCAGACCATGAATATTTGAATGGTCTTTTTTGATTCTTGGTTCCGATGATTAAGCAAACATTTTCACCAACTTTCATCAACGTACCAGTTTTGGGAGGGGTTTCATGGAAGTAGTTCGAAATTTTTCTAATTCATCGAAAGAAACACCCTTTCGCAACAAATATTTTTGTAGACTTTTTTATTCTTGTTGCTTATGACAAATGAAATATGGGGACCACTAAGAATTCCGTCATCATTTATAAAAAAGGCTATTACTTTTTTGAAGGTAGTTGTATCGAGTTCATTCTGATTTAGTAAGATTGGGCATTTAAAAATACCCTTAAACATGTGCCATATGCTTATATTATTCCAAGATAAATATTTAAGTTAGTTAATCTTTCATATCCCCCTCCCCAGCACTTTGAAAGTTGCTTAAAAAAAAAAAAACAAAGTAGGTTTTCAATCAACTTTTGATGTAATGTAGTAGATTGTGAAATTCTGCATCGACACCATCTTTAAATTTTATTAATAAAAATATTTTTCTTTATTTTCTTGGCTTTCAAATTTTCTTTCCCAAAACGACTTTTTTCCACCCCCTTCTTGCAATGGAAGGGGTGGGAGAAAATCAATAATGTAGTCCTATGGTTTCAAGGGTGCTGAAGCCAACGGGAGTTCTCAAGTCATCATCCGACCCTTGGTTTTCGATTTATAAGCATTATTTCGGGAGTTAAACTGGTAAGTAGCAACCTTTCTACTGTCCTTCTAACAGTGTTGCCCACCTTGGCAACACTTTCTAAAAGTAAAGTTAGGACATGAACTATTTGTATACTTAAGCTCAACCCGTCAGGTCGAAATGAAAGGTTTGCCCTCATATCGTGCACTAACTCCCCTTCCGTCTTTGAACAAAAAATACTAGGAATCTAGTTTCTAAAGATAATAAATATATTATTAGGGAGCAAGCGCCCACCCCTTGCTTCCCCCTTCCATACGCTCTATGGTATTTTCATACCAATAATGTTATAAAACTTCCCTGCAGCCTTATTCATAAACACATCATTGCGAGTACATAGCACTACGCACCTCTGAACGCTAAGCTAGATGGGGCTAAACGCGTTTGGAGGTTGAATAGTAGATACATAAGGATATTTTGGTATAGAAATGTAACTTACACACAAAAGTGAATATTTAGATAAACATATTTACATTACATGCATTCTTCGCAATTAAAACTGTGCAGGCCAAGAGCCGTGTACTTTTATCCTGCCGTTAATTACTGAACTGATTTTCATTTTTCATTTTTTTAAAAGTGAATATAAGTGTTTATGACCCTACCATATAAAAAGGAAGCTAAGCTGGTTTTAACTCCCCACCCGCACCCCCACCAAAGGCTGAGAAAAAAAACCAGCCAATTTTTGTATTCGATATCACGATAAGTGTACCTATAATCCCTCATGCTCCGATTTTGGCTATCCATCCACTCCCAAAATAGGATGTCGGCTCTTGGTCTATTAGTTTTTCAAATGGTCACAACTCTAAGAGATGTGCCCATTTCGAATTTACTGATGCAATAAACATACATATAACATATACAAATATTTATAAACTTTTTTGTGGATATAATAGGCTATTGAACATACCGGATTTACGTACCTACACAATTATACGTTCAAGAGTTTCTAATTTTTGAATAGCTGTTTGTTTGGAACATTGCACTTGAAACTATAAAAGCTACTTAAGTCACCCTAGCGTTACTGAGGGAATGGTCACACTGGCCACTTTGTAATATGTTTAGTATACCTAAGTCGAATTTGACAATTTTACCCTTAAGCCTTTTTGTTCAAAATTAAATTTTCAATCGTAATGGCTTGAAAAATTTTCGCAGGAAAACTTAACAAAAACCTACTAAGAAAATCGAAAAATCAAACATTTTTAAATTGTGCACTAAAAAGCGGATAACCTTTTTTAGAGCAAACATATGCTCAAGACATGCTTGAACAAAATAAAGTAGTGGCTGACAGGAATAAAGCCATGCAAAATTTGCCGTTTTTGTCCGAAAGCCTATTTTTCCCCCTTTTCTGACTTTCATTATTGTTTAATTATTGTTTTTTAATGAAAATACGTTTTTCTCTCGTGTAATGCTCCACTTTAACTTACCCTTAACTGTCAGGTGTCAAATTGTGTTTTTATTTTTATGTTATTGGTATAACTGTTCCTATTCCTTCTAAAAAAACTACAATTTCATTGTTCTCACTATTATTTAATATGCAAATATTGTAACTTTATACCTTAATAAATTACTTTCGCATAAGGTAAGAACGTTAACATATGTAACAATTAACAAAACAAAAAAGTTACTCACATTCATACCCTCTGCACTGCAGTGAGTATATTGACAACCTATTAGGTTGAGTTTCAACTTAAAAAGAAATTCAAAAATCCCATTGACTCTTTTACCTATTGGTTTCTCCAGCGGGTACCAAATCACTTGTCACCGCCACTAAAGTGTACAATACAGTTTTACTATACCAAAATCTTTGAAAGCAGAACTTGTGAGAGTAGAAATGCAAACACTTTGCCGTCAAGGATTTGTTATTGCTCCTTTTTTTGGTATTTAACTACCGAAAAGAGGAATCGTCAACGCTTCCTTGAGCTGCCAAGGAGCTACAAATCGAAAATGGTTGCGATAGTGATTCTTTTGTTGCGCCTTTAACGTCCTTCCCGAGGCATGTTTGCAGCACGATATTTATTGCCTGTGAAGTATGTTTATGGATTTCGGTTTTTATAGCTTTCGACTGAAGACATTTTCCACCAAACACCTTTACCGAGCTATCAAAATGTTATATTTTGACCTTTTTTCTATTTCACATATCGACCGTTTTTATTTGTGGCTGTGCATTGTGATGTGGTTAAACAAGGATTTTACATATGTTCTTGGTAAGACGTGATGGCATTAAAAAGTTCCATAGATTCGTTGGTTGACAGGAGAGCAATAAATTTGCAAAGCTTTCGATTGAGGACAAGAATGAACGATTTTCGCGGATCACACGTTACATAAATTGATTTCCATATTTCTGCAGTTTAAAATACTGAAAATACATGAAGACATATACTTATATTACATTTGTAAAAGTTTTTTGTGGGATTATTTTAGACTGTCGTGTTTGCAAGAATTTTCATTAAATAGTGGGTGCCTTATAGCAAATTTGTATTTCTATGATTTTAAGCATGGATTTTGTTCTTTTATTTGCTTAAACTTAGTACAGACGTTCGGTAGAAATGATTAGTGCAATGGGAAGGGGTCATCTGGCACAATGCGGGATGTTGATATTGTTCATTTCGAAATAATAAAATTGCAATTTTTTATATAATTTAATCATTTTACATCTAGTTGTTTGGGAATTTTTGTTTGGGCAGTTTAACTTCTTTATTTCATTGTTATTGCTGCGAAAAGTCCACATAACTTTATCCCACGTTCCACCATTTCGCATGACAAAACATAATATCCATAACTATTACTTCGCATTGTAGGAATTACTTCGTTAATTATTATTTGCCTTTTTTATTACTGCTCCCAAAAATATTCTTTCGACGTTAAACAATGCGAGAAACAAAGCGGTCTACATTTCAGATTTTCTAGGTGTAGACTTTGGTCAAATATATGTATGTACCTAAATATAAGCCTGAATCAACAAAAAAATAGAAAAATTTCATCTTGAAGTTTCAGTAGCAGTTACAAAATTATGAAGCCTCCTTAACTTTTGATTTTTATATTGCTATTTAGAAGTTACGCATAGCGTTGTTTTACATATACATTTATAACATATATGTAGATATGGTACAAAAATTTGACATTGCGTTCTGATTCTCATATGTCAAAAACTAGTTAGACCAATTTAAATTTAGTATAGGTTAGGTTAGGTTAAATGGGGTGGTGATACGAGAAGGTCGCATCACCTCACTCGGATCTCTATGGATCCATTGTGCTCCCCTGGGTGTAGGCAAGGTTGGTATAAGGAGGGGGAAGGAGATTGATTATTGGAAGTTTAGGTGTGAGGGGCCTCCTTGAACCATCCTGAGTTCTGAGTGAATTTAAGGATGTTTCTTAGTGGCAAACACGAGACGTCGCCCAATTCGTCGAAAAAGTATTCTCCGAGGGCTGCCTTTCTAGTTCTGGCTAGGCTGGGGCATTCACAGAGGAAGTGAACTGAGCCCTCCTCCGCCTCTTCATCCTGACACCCTCTACATAAGTCAGATGAGCCGATGCCCATTCTACTTTAGTGGGTTCCCATTGTGTTGTGACCCGTTAGGATTCCAACCAATAGGGAGAGTTGAGGCCTGCTTAGCTTGAGTAAATACTCAGTTTTTTTCTTTGAAATATCCGGCCATAAGTTCCTCAAAATACGACAGGTATCAATTGTTGACCATTTGTCGTTGGCAACTTTGAGAAAACTCTGGCAAATTCTTCTTTTTTCTTGCTCTAGTGGCATAAGAACAGAGCAGTCGGTTTGGCTCGGACCAAGAGATGATCCGTTTTTGGCCAATTCATCTGCCATTACGTTCCCGTATATGTCACGATGTCCTGGGACCCATCGAAGGGTAACTGTATTTGATGCGCTGAGTACTTTCAACTCATCACGACAGCGATCAACCAGTTTTGACTTTGTAACAAATGAGGTAATGGCTTTGATTGCCGCCTGGCTATCAATAAAAATGTCAATATTTTTGTTAACTAACTCACATGTGTAAAGGCTCTTTGCAGCCTCACCAACTGCGAGCACTTCCGCTTGAAAGACACTGCAGAAATCTGGAAGCTTAATTGATCTGTCTAAGGGTGGGCTAACTAAATAAATGCCTGACCCTACCCCTTCGTTAGTTTTTGAGCCGTCCGTGAAGACCGAAACATGATTATCGTTTATGACCCGGTTTTCCGTCCAGAGTGTTCTTGTGGGAATATCTGTTAGGGCTACCGGATTAAAATCAATGTGCGGTAAATTTAGTATATTATCTAATTTGATGGAATTTCTCGCTCTATACAATAAAGTTCATGAGTAAAATTTTTCGTACCGTTTTGAGTGTTGATGATACTTCGCCCCGCGCTTCTAAAACCATATTTTTCTCAAACAAAATTTTCTATGGGATTTTAATTTTTTTTCAGCCCTATCGATGAAAAGTGCTCAGATATTTTCTAATTCACAAATTTACTAGAACGTTGGTCAGAAGATAGTTCATGAATTTAAATTTCATAATGATAAAAATATAAACTATATACTAATCAACGTTAAGTTCCAAATCTTAACGAAAATCTACTTCAATCAACAAGAGCTTTGCTGTTACCAAAGACTATTATTTATTGTCATGTACCTATACTCTCTCACTAAATTTGAACTTTTTCACACTCACTCTATAGCGTTTGTTTCCTTTTATCTCTAGTTATTGGCAAAAATGACAGCAGTATTTTTTATTTTAAATGTTTCAAAGGGGGTAGGGGGAGCTATGCAGAAATCAAATAACGATGGATTTCTTTCCTTGGTACCTTAAAGAAGAATCTCAGAAAGTTTTAGCAAAATCTCAGTTGGACTGGCTTTTTCCAAAGACGTTTCATTATGGAATGACTCATCACTTGCAATATATTTCATGAACAATTTTTGTTGCACTTTTTATTGATTTTCTTACAAATAGACCGACGTTTTGTAAAAACAGGACAGAAAAATGATAGGGGAGGGGATACCGCAACGGTTGCGGTTTTAAATGTGCAATTGACCTTTATTTTTGCATCTTTAAACCACCTTTACACGCAAAATTAATAAAGATAATAACACCAAACTTTCAGGATTTGAAGTTCAAACTTTGAACTATATATCCTGAAAGTTGCACGTTTTTATCTTCAGTCAAACACATTGATATGTGGCCTAAAAAGTGCAATTTCTCAAGAACTCACAACTTCAACTTCTATGATATTTGCACCATATATCTGAGAAATATCAATTAGTTCTATTCGGCAGTCGAAGAACTAGAGTCAGTTGAAAACCACAAAAGTCGAGAACGTACACGTGTTTCCAGCACCGAGTTTGGTATTGTTTGGCATTGTTTGTGTGAGTTTAATCACAACAAAAACATAAATGTTAAAAAAAAGTTTTTATGTGTACAAAAAAAGTGTGCGTGAAAAGTCAGCCAAAAAAAGTAATAAGATCTAAAATATATGCCAAGTTTTAAGTTCATGAAGCTTAATATCAAATATCTGAATTAGAGTTATATCTACTCCAAATTATGACAGACATTAGTATGACTGATTAAAATTTGGTGGGTTTACCGGTCAAGTTTTCATCATCATTCATATAAATAAAATCGTAACTCGATATACTCGTTGTCCTCGCATCACGCAGAAACTATATTGGGTATATTGAGATACGTTTTTTAGTAATTGGTTTTTATTAGGTCAGTGGTCATTAAAGGATATATTTTAGAAAAATTCAAGCTCAAGAAGGTACTCAAATGCATCATAATGATTTAAAATTCACTCAAATATAAATATAAAAATAAATAATTTCTGCTTATTTGGCAAATATTTATGAACAATTTATTATTTGAGTTGTCAGAATTTTTAAATTTATGTAAATATAAAACGGTCATAGTTCATATACATATGTATGTATAAACATACATACATATGTACATAAGGTACATGGTTTGAATTGAAACTGCATTTTGGTGAGTATAGAAGTTGTAAAAAGTTGAGTTGAGTTTTAACCATGTTCTATTTGTTCTGTTTAAAATCCTGACAGTTTCTACATACATATATGTACATATGTATGTATGTATTTGTATTTTGGAAAAAAAAGCATGGGGTTCAAGAAATATTCGGTTTTAAACACTTACCCCCAGTTTCACAGTCTCGTTTAAACCTTAAACTGAGTTCAATTGTTCTACTGAACTGAAGTTTAAACCAAAAGTGGAGTTTAAACTCTCACTGTGAAACTGGGGGTGAAAAAAACAAAAATGCAACCCAGCATTTGAATACTACCTTACTATAGGTACTCAACATCAATGTGTCGTACATCGCTGAGAAGGTTATTGCATGTAAGTATGTACAGTACATATACATATACATAGTTTTGTTATCTAAATAGCTATTGAGCTATAGACCATGGGGTTCGAGAGATATTTGGCACTGAAAATGGCCAAGTTTTAACAAGAGTTAAGAGCTTAACAACCATGCAATGAAATAAAGTATACGCAATGATATTTGACACATTGGTTTTGACCAGGTTGATCATCAGCGCTCAATGCAGAATCTCATTACTGTTCTATTTGCCGTTTTTGATGCTGAATATTTTTCGAGTTTCACTTATTATCTATGATGAAGTATGCAGGTATTAACCTTTTCAAATATATATTTACATATGGTCACGGCCGCGGTCTGATCAGGTGACATTTCTATACCAGGTTTTCGCTCATAACTCGACAGCTATGCAAAGCTTGACATTTTTCATATGCGTTTGGCAAGGCTTGCCGTATGCTCACATTCTGTACACACAATATTTGTTGATATCTTTTATAGTTTTTGAATAACGGCCATTCAAAATGACTGATAAAGTTATATTTCACTTGCGAAATTGTGTAACGTTATCAGGCACTTTAAAATGCCATATTTCATGCAGGGCCCTACCATAGGCATATGAAAAAAGTTTGGCTTTGCAAAGTTATGTTTCGAATTATGGGCAAACATCATGTAGAAATGTAACGATATCAGTCCGTGGCCTTGACCATATGTATGACCAAGGGCTTACACAAGGAAGGGCAGCTAGGGGCACTTGCTCCCTCTAATCTGAATATATTTCGTGCATTAGGCAATTCGTCTTCTTTTGAAAGCATTTTAAAGCATAATTTCAGTACCAAAACTATTTTTTGAATGAGTTTGCTCCCCGATCCTGCATACGCTCTTGTGTATGACCCATTCGTGTTGCGTAAAAGGACAATTTTGCCGATTCTCCTTTAAAATTGTTAATTGATTGTCAGCAAGAAGGTGGAAACTTAATGTTTCAAAATTTATCGCGAACAAAGTCGCGGGCATCAGCTAGTACATTATAAATTTGTGGTTAAGGAAAGTTATTAAGAGAAAACTCGCCAAGTAAATCCACCAAATTTTAAACAGTCATCATTAAATACCAATTTCTGCCATAATTTGGAATTGTTTCGATATTACTCTAATTCAGATATTTCATATTAAGCTTCATGAACTTAAATCTTGGCAGGTGCAGGGAATTAACTTCACGGGAACTACCTTCACATGGGAACTTACTTCACCACTAGTGGGAATTGATTTCACCTTTTTTTTTTGTGGAGTAATTTCCCACTGAAGGTGGGAAATAATTTCATCCCGAAATCGTGTGAAGTTATTTCCCACCTATGATGTGATATAAATTACAGAAATGTAAAATTGTGTTTCCTTAAATCCAGATTGTTTAAATGCAAAAGAAACTTGCATACACCCAGCCTCGCACCTACCCCAAATCCTATAATGAGCCCAAGCAGGGGTGTTGCAGGGGGGCAGCATGCCCCCCATACATACCTCACTGTTTATTCGCCGTAATGCTTGCTGCTAGCACTGTTTTTATGTAAGGCAAAGTATTACGGCGAATAAACAGTGAGGTATGTATGGGGGGGCATGCTGCCCCCCTGCAACCCCCCTGCTTGGGCACATTATAGGATTTGGGGTAGGTGCGAGGCTGGGTGTATGCACAGTTTCTTTTGCATTTAAAGAATCTGGATTTAAAGAAACGCACATTAAAGTGAAATTAATTCCCACAAAAAAGTAAAATTATTTCTCACCTTCAGTGGGAAATAATTTCACTTCAAAAAAGTGCAATTAATTCCCACTAGTGGTGAAGTTAATTCCCATGTGAAGTGAAGGTAGTTCCCGTGAAGTTAATTCCCTGCACCTCTTGGCATATAGTTTAGATCTCATTACTTTTTTTGGCTGACTTTTTACGCACAGTTTTCTTGTACATATAAGAACTTGGCTCTTTTTTTAAAATGTATGCTTTTGTTGTGATTTCATTCCTTTTTGCAAAGATTTTATTTTGCCAGGTGAAAATCAAGCCCTTTACCGCTCTACAAATTTTAATAACTCTACGACAACTGAAAGTACTTCATATAAATAATAGAAACTCTGAGAAAGTGGGTGGAAGCCACGCCCCCTGAACTGAAACTTCCAATTTTTCGTTTTTTGTCTTTCAAAGTACTTCAAGCCCTACTGACCCACCAATTTTCATCGCTCTAGAACAATCGGAAGTGCTCCATATAATTTCTAAGAATTTTTAACAATGTGGGTGGATGCCACGCCCCCTGAATGGAAAATTCCAATTTTCAACTTTTGTCTTTCTAAGTACTTCACGCCATACCGACCTACTTATTTTCATCGCTCTACAACAATCGGAAGTGCTCCATATAATTTATAAGAATTTTTAAGAAAGTGGGTTGATGCCACGCTCCCTGAATAGAAAATTGCAGATTTTCGGTTTTTTCCTATGTAAACACCACAAGGCCTATCGTTGTGCGAAATTTCAAGTTTCTACGATGTCGCGAAGTGCTCAATAAGGCTCCGGCCACACAATGAGCGACGATTGACTGAGCGACGCAAAAAAATTAAAACACATGAAATCGTATGGAGATGGCCACATAAACTCTTAGCGACTGAGCGATTTTTTAAGCGACAGAGCGACGTCGCTCAGCAATCAAATCTGTTTTAATTTTTCAGTCGATCGCTGAGCGACGAAGTAATAAGATGGACAAAATAAACACAGAAAGTTTAATTTCAGCTGTCCAAAGCCGTCGAGTGCCAAATTTAAGAATAAAATTAAAGATTAAAAAAAATAAAAAAAAAATAACCTTAAACATAAAACCAGCCGTTGTTCTGGACTAACTAATTTCTTTTGTTTTGTTAATTTTGGTCGAACTTTTTCCAGTAGCAAATCAAAAGATGGTACCAACATACTACAATATTCCCAAAATCGATCTGGAGATCTGCGAAGATTTTGATATAAATGGTGAAATACACCATAATTTGCCCTTTCACGATTTATGGGGTGTACACCAAATCTACGTTTTCGATCTTATTATAGATCAATAGATATGAACGTGACTTTCAACTAATAAGCTACGACGAACCGCACTTGACGATGGCATTTTTCCAACTAATCGCTCAGCGACGTCGTTCAGTAAATGGCCACCCATCGCTCAGATTCGTCAATCAGCGACTCGTTGCTCAGTCGCCCAGTCGCTCGTCGCTCATTGCGTGGCCGAAGTCTAAGTTTGATGCTCTGTCAGTGAGTCAGTGGGTAAGTGAGTCATTCAGTCGGTCAGTTACGGTTTTTCCGATTTTTGAAGTCCTATATGCGAGTTTGAAGTTTCTGACTTTATAGGTACTGAAATTAGAGGGGGGGTTGAAATTCGCCTGAGTTTGTTCCTGTAAAAAGGATGTAGTGCCACGAACTTGGCTGGGCACTACCGTACCCTTTGATTACTTTTCTCAAAACTACAATACTTAAGCTTAAAAATATCATCTTTGAAGTTTTGATATCATTAATAGATACATTTTTAGAGCTTAAAAAAGCCTTAAACAAACGAATTTTAAATGTTTCAAAGGGGGTAGGGAGGAGCTGACACATGCGCAAATAAAATAACGGTGAAATTCCGTCCTTGGTAAAATCTAAGATGGCTTTTCCAATGACGTTTTCATATGGACTGACTCAACAACACTCTTCTCAATTTTGTATAAAGTAAATGTTTAGTAGCTTCTAGGTCGTCACTAGGCAGGCTTTTGTGAATCGCTGTCTTTGCCACATCCTAAAGATTCACTGGCCACATTATAATATCAAATGAGGAATTGTGGCACAGAACAAGTCAAGAGCGGCTGGACGTCGACATAAGAAAGCGTAAATGCGTTGGATTGGTCACACACTGAGGAAACCAAACGATGAAATTGCAAAGCAATCCTTTGAATGGAATCCTCAGGGTGCACGGCGGGTTGGAAGACCAAGAACAACATGGAAATCAACTGTCTTAGCGGAAGCAGAATCCCAGAGAAAGACGTGGCCAGAGCTAAAGTACCTTGCAGCAGACCGTGAAGGATGGAGACGTTTTGTTGACGCCCTATGCCCCAGCCGGGGTTACAGGACACGATGATGATGATGAGCTTCTAGGTTGCTACTTTTTCCAAAAGGCCATCGGTTTTAACGCGTACGCCCGTGGACCAAGTCTGGATCTGAAAGACGACGCACGCAGTGTGGCACAAACGCACCGTGCATTGTCGCGCCACACCGCCCCACCCACGATCCAAACGCGGTTCACATGCGAACGCTTTACCGCCGGGAGTTGTTACATTCAAACCTTCAATATTCATATGATGGTGCGAAAACATTGTTACCTTACTGCGAGTATTGTATCATACAAAAGCCCCTTTTATATCATTTATACGTATGTATGAAGGTACAATGTATATGATGACTTTGGAATATTCATGCCAATAAAGAAACTAATTAATGAAGAATCATCCAGCCATACAATTGTAACTATAAGGAGTTACAACAATAAGAGATATCGTCGGCTTTCTGTCAAAACCTCGGCAGTCCTTAAATAACATTTTAATGTTTTTCAGGTAAACAAAAATTACTGAATTCAAATGTCAATGTCTCGTTATTGTGTAATGGTTTCTTTTGGCGCTATCAACCAGTTTTAAAACCTCTCATGATCTAAGAATTCCATTTTAACCTTTTCAATCGGTTTTTTGAGTCTTTTTAGCAATTTTTCAAGTTCAAATTAAGAGGTTTTGACAGAAAGCCAGCGATATGTACCCGTCACTTCATTTAACACAAATTTCAGTTGCCCTTTTCTTTTTTCCATATGTCGTTTACGTATTTCAGCTCATATCCGTAAAATAACGAGACAAACTGTTTGTTTTGTTCTGTATTTGTTACTGAGCGGACGCACAATAACTTCTACCTATTCCGATTTATAAACCTACGAACTTGCCTAATCTGTTGGCAGTTAATTAATTAAATTTATTAATCAAGTTACTCGAGTAATCAAAAGCTTAATTAAAAAAAAGAGAAATCTCAATAAAAATGACTAAATTGTTTCTTCCGTATTCCTACATTTATTCGCATCGAGGTCTTATAAGATACCGTTCTTTCTAAAGATCAATTTAATATACATATAAAATACATACATAGATATTTTAATTTAATTCATGTTCGTCATTTTCTTTTACAGGGTTTTCACAATTAAAATCAACATTTGGAGCAGCAGGATCATGCCTAACGGGTAAGTTCCTCACCTTTAACTGCTAAGGAAACAATTTTAAAGAAATTAATTAAACAATTAACGGTCAGGGGAATAAATAGGAAACAAATTTGTACCCTTTCCAAAGCATACATAAATAAGAGCTATTTCGTCGGCTTAGAGTGAAAAACAGCTAACTCCTTTTTGGTACTTTTATTTTTTTTTTTCAAAAAAATTTCTCAAGAAAAAATAAATGCAAAAGTAAACCCGGTTTAGATTGGGAAGATTGAGTCCGGGCTTGTGAGCTTCATCGAGATTACATTATTAGCTGGCGCCTCAAAACACATTAAAACAACAACAACTTTAATATTTCGCACATTGGAACAAAAAAAAATTAGACCCATGAGTATGCATCACGAAAGCACTGAACCCTGCACCTCTTCTATCTACCTTCCCGCAAACTGACTTCACATCGGACTGGACTCAATATTCTCAATCTACATATAACAAAGAGCTTCTTAGATATTTGTTTGCACTCGCTATTACTAAATTCAGGGAAACGTGAGTAGATTTAATATTTTTTTTATTTTTTTACAATTTTTAAAGTGATATGATGATAAAAAAAAAAAAAAGTGGAGTTATCCGCTTTCCACTCTAAGTCAACGATTTGATGTTAAACTGACTATTAGTCTTAAGTGAAGAACATAATATATTCATTCATAAATCTAAACTGCAGCATATAATCCCATAGTTTAATTATTTGGTGTACGCCTCTGATTCAACTCTTAACTTTGGCATACTCTCTTAAAAAACTCAAACTAATTGAATTTTTCTTATTGGACTAGCAATTTATGTAGTAAGAATAAAAAGAGCATACTATAGTCGTTTTATCTGCAAATTTCATATTGGTTGAGAAAGAGACAACTGCTATGATTAAAAAAAATGGGGCACCAACACTTATGTGCTGATGTCAGTGAGTTCATATTCATAATTTTTTCTGTTTTGCTTAAAGTCCAATTAGCATTGCACAAGGAGAAAATGGCAACGGAGGAGAAATTTGAGACTCGATTAAATGAATGTAAGGGAACTATTAGGTTCATTTCATTGCCTTTTTATTCATTTTCATTTTATTTCATTTAAAGCTTGAACCTGTCTGCAAATATGCAAAGAAGTAAAGTGCCTTGCAAATTCTGTATTCTCTGTATACCTACATATGTACATATATACAATACGTCGATATTGTGGATTACGTATATAAAAAGTTAGCTCACCAAAATAATAAAAAGTAAAAAATTTTGTATTCGAATTTTAAGTTCTTTGTGCGTTATTTTTGGGTGCTGTTAAATACCTCTCACTTCTCACACCAAATCGGGAAGACTGAAAAATAGCCAAAACTATCGGTTCAGGCAAAGGGATTGAATAGGCGATAAGAACCTTTCAACCTTACAAGTCACCGGGTATAGATGCAATTTTTCCAGCCCTGTTACAAAAAAGAAAATAGAAACTAATGACTTATTTTATAAAAATACTTCGAAGTAGTATTGCACTGCACTAACAAGTCCTTGGAGAAGGGCGAAGGTACAATCATCATCCCCAAAATTGGGAAAAGAGATACAACACATCCAATTAGTTTAACATCCTTCTCACTGAAGACTTTGGAAAGGCAAAAACACCTTACGAATAGCCTTACACTCCAAAGAAACAGCCGTATGTTCGTTCCTAGATATTGAGGGCACTCTCGTCAACACCTTACATGAATAGCCCAGAGAAATCTGACTTTTGTTACGGAAAAATCCTATAAAGCTGAATTTTGGTATAGACCTTCTTTGTACCCTGTTTTATAAATCCTGAAATGGGCCTATCGATTGGTTGTCCAAAACACTTACATCCTATATTAAAATAAATAAAATTTTCAATAAAACATGAAACATTTTTTTGATAGATAGAAGTAACGGTACATATTGTATATAGATTCGCGATCGAATAAAAAAAAAATTGAATTTTTCACGAGTGAACGAATCATATTTTATCGTTCTATGAACCTTGGCTGTGTATAGTTTTTGCTTAGGCAAAGTTGCTGTTTAGGTATGAACTGCACAACTAGTAAAAAAATCCAACCAAGTAGATATGTGTTTTTTTTTTCATTTTAATCGAAAACGGCAGGGGCGCCAAAATCGAGTTTTTGCCTGAGTGGAAGTATCTTAGGGCGTTTTTTTTTGGGTTATTCTAAGAAAAAAAAATTTATGGGGGGAAAGTTGTATCTCCCCTCCTTGAGAAAGGGGGGGGGGCATTTTCTGAAACATTGACCTTAAATGCCAAAAAAAAACTTTAAAAATCAACGAAAACACATCTCATAATGTGCTATAATTTTTTGAAAGCTAATACTATTCTTGCATTTGGTTTTCAAATCAAGTTGTTTAAGCGAACAGTTTTTGAGAAATTAATCTTCAAAGTCAAAATTAAAAAAAACACATGTGATCTTTTTTAAGTCAAAATTTTTCAAAATTTTACGTAATTAAGTGATTTTTTTATGTTCAATATTCAATGCCCTCTAAATAATGTCCATTACCGAAATCCAAATACAAAAATCTTTCTTAGTTTTCGAGAAATTAAGAAAAAACAAAAGGTACTTGTACCAGAAAAGCACGAAAAAAGGGTTAAATTATGGATAATTCATGAATAAATTAATTTTGTCGGGCTTATTTGGGAAAAGTACCTTTCGTTTTTTCTTAATTTCTCAAAAACTAAGAAAAATTTTTGTATTTGGTTTTCGGTAATGGACTAAAAATAATGAATTTGAGAATTAAACATAAAAAAAACACTTAATTACGTAAAATTTTGAAAAATATCGACTTAAGATTTTTTTTATTTTGATTTTGAAATTTAATTTCTCAAAAACTATTTGCTCAAACAACCTTTTTTTTCCGTGGGTAGGTGCAAAACCTGCATCAGGCTCTATGACGACCGAAAAACGCGTGCTCATAGAAGTGTGAGATTCTTACTACACTAAAATCACCTCCACATCCCGATTGCAACTAAGTTGAAACTTATCTAGCAATTTATTTTAAAAAAGTTAAGCGACGTGTTGCAGGTAACTTTCCGGTGAAAGTTCCTGCTTATTCCGCGATTTTAAAGCGGTTTTGTGTTCCCCGCACCAAGTCGGAAGATTTTGTTCTTTGCAGACGGCCGGCGTACTAAATTCGACTCGTCAAGTATGTCAATAATCGTTTCGTTAATCGGATTAGCGTTATCTAATAGCCGATTTCTATGTTTTCGCGCGAAAATCTTTATTTCGTCTCGAACCGTTGGAATCCCGAGATCCTCGTTTCTTATACACCATGGTGCATTTACAATTGACCTAAGCAATTTATTTTCAAACGTTTGTAAGTTATTTAAACTTGTATCGCAGGTACAACCCCAGAGTTGTACACTGACCGTAAGTCCAAACAGGTTTAAGTATACCTGCCTGTATAAAATATTAAGATCAACTTATTATCAATACTAAGCTTAGAATATTTACCGAGTAGCCAGTTCATATCTCTTAATTTACTTTTTAATAATTCTTCGCATTTCTTTTTTACGTGGGCTTCCATTTTAATTTCACGTCTAGAATCATTCCCAGATATTTTGCCTCATTCGAAAATGGAACATGACCGGTATTTAGAAAGACGGGCAGTCTATTTATTTTTTTTATACGTAAAGTCCCCGCGGACTGACTTTTGTTCATTGAGCGCTATTCGCCATGTTTCTGTCCACTCATTGACATTATTAAGAGCATTTTGTAATTTCCTTGTAGCTTCGTTAACCGTTTAAACAACTTGATTTATATGCAGAATGGAGTATTAGCTTTCAAAAAAACTATAGCACATTATTAGATGTGTTTTCGTTGATTTTTTATGTTTTTTGGCATTTTAAGTCAATGTTTCAGGAACTGACCCCCCCCCCCCCCTGCCTCATGGAGGGGAGATACAACTTTCCCGCATACAATTTTTTTCTTAGAATAACCCCAAGCACCACTCCCTAAAATACTTCCTCTCAGGTCCGGGACACCCTGTATAGTGAATCCCTAAGAAAATGGAGAGCCGCGAAGTTTCCAAACATCACTTGTTTATCTAGTGTTTTTTGGAAATTTTGCCGCTTTCTATCTTTTAAGGCACAAAAAACATAGAGTTTGACCTACATATGACAACAATTGTTCAAAATTGCAAGCTAAATATTTCTTGTGTGCAAACTTTTTCCTTCTGTATAATAGGCATTGAAATAAATCACGTGTTTAGGTAGGCAGACAAACGGTTATTGGTTCAACACCCAAAAGGCTGATTGATATGACTTACAACTTTACGCAGATGACTTGACTTTTTATGTCATTGGCTCTCAGTCTAATAGTGCTGAGTTTAGGGAGCCATCATGAGATTTGCAAAGGCAGGAACTGAGACGGGTAGAGCCATTAGTCTCAGGCGCCTCAATTTGCAGGTCCACAGAGTCCAACCTTCTTGACATTGAATGACATGAAAACGTCATCTGCGTCAAAAATGCATTTGCAGAATGTTCTTTAACGCAAACTGCTTAAGTCACATGTTCGTAAACATCATCTGCGGTGCAGCTGCGCAGTAAAAAAATCGAGTTGACGACACAAAAAATTGAGAAACCAGAGAGCGTGTTCTTAAATATAGGATGCATTTGCGTGTAAATTGAAAAACGTTCATAAAATCGATTTTGTGCAAGATCCATTCTTGATTAAATTTAAGGACAAAGTCAGAGAGCTCGACTTGACTCCTATTCAAATCTATAACGCCAATTGTAGGTTTTAAGAAATCCTGAGCTCCTGGCCGAAAAACAAGAATATATTTCTTATTTATTTAGCTTAATACAAGCGTGCCTTAAAACTAAACTTAGATCTAAACTTAAATTTTAACTTAATTCTATGGTGGGTTTTTCATTGTTTTTTTTTTTTTTTTATTTATTTTATTTTTGAAATGGGCCCGTAGGCCCACCCACCAGTTTTTACATACAAAAACTTAAAGATTAATCAATACAATAAAGACAACGTGGGGCTTTGGATTTGGGGCTTTGAGTTATTGGTTATTGGTGTGGTTGAGGTTGGTTTAGAGAGAGATTTTGAGAGAGTGTTTGGAGGAGTGGAAGTCGAAAGAATTTTGCATAATGTTAGAAGTACGTAGCATGCGGGTTATTGGTTCGTTACTACCATAATTAGTACGATGAAAGTTGACATCAAAGAGTGACACTAATCTAAGACTTCTAGGGTTAGTGTGCAATGCAATTTTTTGGAGAAGCGCAGGGCAGTCAATATTACCAGCTAAGAGCTGATGGATAAATACAATGTCGGCTACTTTGCGACGATTATAAAGGGGTTGCAAATTAATAAGCTGAAGGCGACATTCGTAGGGTGGGAGATGGAGCGTATCAAGCCAGGGTAGCCCACGAAGTGCGAAACGAAGGAATCTTCGTTGAACAGCTTCGATACGGAGAGAGTGAGTAACATAAAAGGGTGACCATACCTGGCTGGCATATTCAAGAAGTGGTCTGACAAATGTGAGGTAAAGAGATTTAGTGACGTAAGGGTCTGAAAATTCTTTTGACCAGCGCTTAACGAACCCAAGTGCAGAGTTAGCTCTATTAATAGATGTGGTAATGTGAGATCTAAAATTAAGTTCTTTATCACAAAGAACTCCTAAGTCACATAATGAGTCCACTACGGTCACTGCATCATTGTTAATAAAGTATGTACGAGGAGGGAGAGTAGAACGTTTACGGGAGTAGGTTATAGCTTGACACTTACTAACATTAAGTTCCAGAAAGTTCTTCTGGCACCAGGTAGAAAATCTATTAAAATCTTGTTGAAGAAGATAGGAATCAGAAGGAGAGGAAATGTATGTATCTATAAATTTTTGTATCATCAGCATAAACAGAGATCATAGAATCATTGATGACGCAGTCAGCATCATTAATAGTCAAAACGAAAATCAGAGGGCCGAGATGACTTCCCTGCGGAACACCGGAGGTTGCAAGGATAGGGTTAGATTCGATACCTCTAAAGAGGATATTGTACTGACGATCGCTCAGATATGATTGGATCCATGCAATGAGAAGGGGCGGAAAGCCAAGTGCTTTAAGTTTAAAGAGAATAAGGGTGTGTGAGATTTTGTCAAAAGCTTTGCTAAGGTCGGTTGCGATGACATCAACTTCTTTCCCAGCTTCCATGGCGCATATGGTACCAGAAACAAAATCAACTAGGTTTGTGGTAGTCGATCTACCACTAAGAAAACCATGTTGATTGGGGGAGAAAATTTGTTTACAATGGAAAAGCATGTTGTCATAGACTATGCTTTCAAAAAGTTTAGGAATACACGACAGCTTAGCTATGGGGCGGTAATTAGATATTTCTTTTTTAGGGCCTTTTTTATGGATCGGGATAATATAGGAATATTTCCAACGAGAAGGAAATATCCCTTGAGAGATTGAGAGCTGGAAAAGAGCGGTCAATGGCTGTAATAAAGTTGACGAGCAATTTTTTAGAATTATTGAAGGTAAGCCATCAGGACCACCAGTATATTTAACCTTGAGTTTATTAATCTTATCTTCAACTATAGAAGGGGGAATTAAAATTGAAGAAAGTGAGGTTTGAGTGCAAGTGTCTAAGAAGGA
Source organism: Dasysyrphus tricinctus (assembly GCA_963921185.1). NCBI lineage: Eukaryota > Metazoa > Arthropoda > Insecta > Diptera > Syrphidae > Dasysyrphus > Dasysyrphus tricinctus. Next base: position 167,226,789 of record OY992532.1, on the reverse strand, counting down.
AAAGTAATCTGAGTCTGGTAGTGAGGTGTTATCAGAAAAAGATTGACTAAAAAATTGAGCATATAAGTTAGCGATTATTAAGGGATCGTCTGAACTAGTATTCAAATATGTAAGGGTAGAAGGGTAATTATCAGACTTTCTTTTAGCATTTATGAAATTAAAGAAGCTTTTGGGATCGGATATAATATTAGATTGAACTTGACTAAGATAGTTGTGGTAAAGAGACTTACAGAGTTCAGAGAAATTGTAGTTTGCACTCTGAAAGGTTGAGAAATCGTAGCCAGTGCGAGATTGCAAGTACTTACGCCATAGTTTGTTTCTATTATTTCGGAGGGATTTTAATTCTTTATTATACCATGGAGGGCTAGAGGAAGTGTTTTTTTGGGGAGAAATAGGGACTGATTGACTAAGGCAACTGAACACTAAAGAATAGAAATGGAAGAGGGCAGAGTTGATGTCGTTACTTTCAAAGATAATGCCAAAGTCGACGGCGCGCAGAAGATTATTAAGCATAGGGAAATTTGTCTTACGAAAATTAAAAGCCATTACATTTTCTGGAGCGGCGGAGATATGGGAAGATTCATAAGAAAAAGTAAGGAAAAGAGGAGGATGGTATGGGTCAAGAGTGGAAAGAAGATGATTACTTGCTGATACTACACAGTTGTCAACATCAGAAGAGAAGATAAGATCGAGTTGACGGCCTAAATTATTTTTGACACCACTCAATTGGTAAAGGTCTGAATCAGAGAGGCAATCAGTGAAAAGCATTTCCTTATCGGTCATTGCATTAGAACTCGTACAGTGTGATTCATCATCAGAGAGAGTCCACTGGAGATTCGGGAAATTAAAATCACCTAAAATTAAAACCACGTCCGATGGATCAGCTGCTTCGAAGATAGTATCTATAGCATCAACTGCAAGCTGATAAGATTGGATGGGCTGGCAAGGTTTTATATAGCAGCAAGCTATATAAAAGGTAAATTTGGCGATTGTCAATTTGACGCAGACATACTCAAAGGAGGAGGAATCGGAAATTTTGAAAAGGGTCGAGTCAAAGCTATTGTGAATTGCTAATAAAACACCTCGACCTAAACATGCATCGCCGTGCAGAGAGCCATCTGCTCGAAAAACGTTGAAGTCAAGATTAAAGAGCTCACTATCGTTAATACTGGGTAGAAGGTTAGTCTCAGTTAGTGCAAAAATGTCATAGGGTAAAGTAAGTGAATTAAGATAGACTGCGGAGGTTTTGGTACGAAGCCCTCTGACATTCTGGTAATAAAGGGACAAGCATTTTGGAGGATAATTAGAGGAGACAGGAGGATTAGGAACGAAAAAAACTATTAAAGTTGGAACGACTCCTCTGCAAATGAGAAATACGCTTAGAGTTAACATACGAGGCGAAAGACGCTAAATCATTTGCAACATCAGCGGGAGTAAGTCTGAAAGATTCATGGAAACGAACGAAAATTTGCCTAAGCTCATCAGGGTTAGTTGGGAGGCCTTCCTGCTGAATAGATACCATAAGATTGGTTCTAGTAACACCATCTACACAAACAGAGTCATGTTTGTCGTGAAGGTAAGCAAGATAAAGGCGAATGTTAGAATAGATTCTATGATCTCTGAGGCGTGAGAGAACATAACGACCATCATCATTAAGGTCAGCGAATTGTTTAGTTAATTTAGCAATTGGAGGGGTGAGAGGGTCTAGAAGTGGAAGTGCAGATCCATGAGTATGGGTAGGGAGTGGGGCATTAGAAATGGTGGGTGAAGGGATGGAGGTTGGGTGAGGAGATGTCAATGTGGTGGAGTAGAGGTTAGATGTGGATGAAGTGATCGTTGAAGGATGAGAAGAGGAGGGTGCTGGATTAAGAATGTGGGAGCGAATAAAATTAGGGTACCTTTCCAATGGAGAGCCTTGAGAAGAGTGGAGATTTTTGGGGGTGGAACAAGGACCCGCAGTTGAAAGATCAAAAGAAACACGTCTTTTAGGATGTTTAAAAGAAGTTTGAGGTGGTTGCGAGGATTGAGGGTAAGAAGTAGGATTATTAAAGGGTGAATTATTAGGTAAAGGAGCTGGTAAGGGGGTAGGAATAAGGGAATCTGGACCCGCAGCTGAAAGATCAAAAGAAACCCGTCTATTAGAAGGTCTAGGAGAAGTTTGGGGTAGTTGCGAGGATTGGGGATAAGAAGTGGGATTATTATTAGGTAGAGGATCTGATGAGGGATTGAGAATATGGGAATTGCGGAAGTTAGGATACTTGGCTCCAGAATTGGGATCGAAGTTAGGAGATGAAATTGTTGGGGTAAGTTCGTTTGGCGTAGAGAAAAGCAAGGAGGTAGGGTGAGGATGATTTGTATTGAAGGGAACACGTTCACCACTGGGCTTAGAGGGAATAGGGACGTATGGAAGATTTTTTGAGATGCAGGGGGGTGTAAAACTAGGGAACAGGTTAGTTTTGAAGCTCCAGTTAGGGTCAGATCTAGGAAAGTGAACGGGTTTGTTTTTCGGTCTAGAATTGGTTTGCTTAGGGTTGGAGGATAAAGGGACGGGATTTGTAAGACTAGATTTATTAGTTTTTTTTAAATACAAGGTAATCTTGTTTATCTACCCATTTGGTCATGTTCATCTTTCCCAGTCGAAATACATCAGTATGTGAGCAAAAAAGCCATTGGTATTTGGATGAGAAACTGATTTTAAAGTTGCTATGGTGTCTGGGGCGAGGTGGCGAAATCTTCTGGCATTCGTTGAGGGTTATAGAAAATCCACGGCTGAATAGTCTGTTTATCCAAAGGACATCAGCATCTACAGGAGCATTTGTGATAAAGAAAGTCACACTATCAGCATTGGTATTTAGCTTCCTTAGTCTGTTGTTCCATTCGGTAAGAGTCCACGTGGTGCCAAAACGGTTTATGGTTGGTAATTCAAGTACAGTTGAGTTGGGTGAAAGTGTTGGTTGGTGAGGTGTTGGAGGAAGTCGAGGTCGAGGTGGTGAAGCATCTGCGATAGCTGGATAGGCGTTTAACTTCCTTAATCTGTTGTTGGGGTGTTGATTGATGGTGAATAGATTCAGCGGGAGATGATGGCACTGCAGTGGTGATGGATGGAAGCGAAGGTTGTAGGCGAACAGGTCGAGGTGGTCTGGCATCTGCGATAGCTGGTAAGGGAGCTGGTTGGCAAATAGGTGAACAGGAAGAGGTATCCATTATTTCAGCCAGTAATGACGTGTTGTAAGCAGAGGTATTGGGTTGAAGGTGGATTCCATCGATTTTGCATGTGGCTGTCTGGATGTCATCTGCTAGTAGCCCAATACATAAACGGGTTTCGCTGAGTTCATTACTTATTGAGTTAATTGTACCAACGGCGTTTTCTAGTAGTGCGAGGGGTTGGCGAAGTCCGGGGATGACAATATTGGATGTACTTTGGAGGTGGCGGTCAAGATCAGAACGGATAAAGCTTAGGATTTCATTAATAGATTCAAGAGAGTTGGCATCACAATAGGATTTAAGCATAGACGAAATTTCGAGTTTTAGGGAATCACAGCGATTATCAAAATGGTTAACACGAGGGTCGTTCATAATCAAGTCGGTTATAACAGAGAGTTGCTTTTCAATTGAAGATAATTTAGAAACACAACGTTTATTGGAGCTGTCAATAGTGTTATTGAAATCATCAAAGGCCTTGACCAAAAAATCATCCATTTTCTGAAGTTGACTAATAGTACTTTTATGGTAAGAATTATTGTCAGCTAGAATTGGATTGAAGGCTCGTTTCAATTCAACACTTAGGCTTTCGGAGTTTGAATTGACCTGAGAACTGTCGTTAATATTTTTTATTAAGTTCATTACCGCGGTCAACTGAAAATCGATGGAGTTGGACATAGCTACGACAGAGTTAATATTGTCACTATTGCACTTAATCGCGAGAAGAATGTCCGAAAGAGAGATTTTTTTACATTGATCGCACAGGTAAACGAAATGAATTATTGAATTCCTTAATGTACGTTGTAAATCTCTTGCTGAGACCAATGCAAAGAGGGTGGAATGATTTTCCACAGATTCCTTTACAAACGAGCTTCTCAGCAATTTTACTATCTAGGTCACAGTTGGCAAAATCACAACGATTACTTTCCATAGTGAGGTTTATAGATTAATTAATGTAGGTCACGAACAAAACAAAGGGAACAAGAAAAACAAATAACTTATGTGGAACGGCGAATTAGAGTTATTTTGATGACACAGGGTTGGTCGATTTATTGAATGATTATTTGTATATATTTATTTTTTTATTTTATTTTTGATGACACAGGGCAGTGTGCACACGTTGGTGAATGATTATGATTTTTGTAGTTATTACTTATTTAGAATAACTTAAACGGGGTCAGAAAAAAAAGCAAACAGGGGACATCAATTAAATAGTTGAAAAACAGAAAATAATACTGCGGAGCGAAAAGAAAATGCGACTAGGCTTGATGAGGTTTTATACAAAAAAAAAAAAACGATCATTTGAGGATCAAATTGACTTTGATTTGACGTTCTCGAAAACGGCCGAAAACTGATGGATCAAGAACGTCTGAAGGGACTGGCGCTGGAATCCTTGAGCCTAGAACCAAACTGTACATACCGATTAGACATAGGAAAATGTGCAGAAAGAAATCTCGAAAGAAAATATAAACCAAAATATTACAATCTTGTCAGATAGCCAGGCTGCAAGCTATGAGCATTAGCTCTAAACTGGTGTGATAGTGTGTGGACAAACTAAATGATCTGGATCAAAAATCTGAAATGAACTCCCTCAGCTAGGCCAGGCAAAATGGTTGGGAAGCATCCCTTTGATGATAAAAATGGCGGGAAAATATTCATAGTTGGATTTATGGTGGGAAAATATTTCAATAGTCTTTTTTTGGGGCGAATAATTAATATTACCATAACCGCAATTTACTATACCTGCCTATCTTCGACCTTTCGGATCAGTTTACATTTTTTGCGAATGACCCACAAATGAGGTGGCAAAAATCGCGCGTGGCCTTGAAGAACTTTAAGTTTTGATTACAAGTTTTCTAGGGCTGACCAATTTCTAGGCCAGTGCCGAGATTCAGCTATTTCAGCGAGTGAGATGAGATGAGTCGCCTTACTCGCCGACTCATCTCACTTCACTCGCAAAAGCGATTCAGCTATTTAAGTGAAATGAGTAAGTTCGAATCTAGTTTCGAACATGAGACAAAGAATAAATATAAAAGAGCTTATTTCTACCTCCTTGTCACACTCGTTACGCAAAATGAAATGAAACAAAAAATACAACAATGTAAACATTGGAATCTTTAATAATGGAGTTTGGAGTATCTTTTGTTTCAATTATTTTTTTTTGTCATAATTAAAGTTTAATGTGAGTTTCACCCTTGAGAAATAAAAAGTTTAAAAGTGTTGAAAGTGAATAGAATATAAATTTATTTAATGTATACATGTGCATATGATAATAAAATAAAATTAAAGAAGGGTAGTTGTTTTTATCTACGTTGTTGTTTTTTATTTCGTTTCCTATCCATGAATAGGAATTCTTGTGAAAAGCACACATACCTATCCAAAACTGGAAATTTACCAACACATACACCAAGTCACTGCGGAAATATCTGGCGAGTAATCTGACATTTCATTTCACTCGCTCACTCACTCCCTTTTGCTAACTGAATCGATTTTCGACGAAAAGTGACTCATCTCACTCACTCCATGCGGCTTCGAATTAGCTGAATCTCGGCACAGGTTTACCTTTTTTGACCAAGATGACATACTTTTTTGCGAATATGAAATGCCAAGCGTGCAGGGCAGGAGCGAACGCAAGGGGGTTTCGGTAGTTAACCCCCCCCCCCCCCCCGAAATTTTGGAATATAAACAAAATTCATAAAAAAACAAGTTCTTTTATTGCTTCTCAAAAATGGTTACCATATTTCGATAAGTTTCAAATATTTTACAATTTTTTAAGAAAATCACTCTCAATACGTTTGTACTTCCAGAAACTCCTTATTTATTTATTTATTAAGAAGTCAGAGTCCCAAACCTATAAAAACAAGCGAATAAAATCACGTTATTTGCTCCGTACGTGCTTTCCCCAAAAATAAAGACAACACAATGTCAGCATACGGTTTTAAGTGTTTGATTGAAAATTAATAAAAGTATTAAAACCTAAAAATTGTAATCAGTAAAGTTTTTGTAAAGTTAAAATGCTATTTATTGGATATAAAAGCATAATATAAGATGGTGTTTTTAGAATAAGATTTATATTATTTTTAAATATTTAATATTTTGTTCGAAATAAGCAATATTTTCTCTCTTAACCAAGTACCAACTCTTACAATAATATCATGTTCCTTCGCATAATTATGATTTAAAAAAATAGAATTCTTGTTACAGCATTTTCCATTCGATACCTCAATTGTGAAGATCAAAAATTAATTACCAATGTTATAAATAAGCAATTTTACAAGATTTATGACATCTCGAATTTTGCTTTGAAGAATGTTTAAAAATCAATATAAAATCATATGATTAATTCATAAATATGATAGATACACCAAAATAACCGGTTTTTAGTCAAAATTATTCTAACATAAAAAATTGATAATCGTATGAAAAATGAGAACATAATTGAATATAGAATAAAAAAACATGCTTGTTAATTTTTCGAAGCCTCTCAGCTACTCAAATTTTATGCAAATATAATTCTATTCAACTACAAAAAATTGTGGAAAATCAATCTTTCTAAAGACACTTTATTTTTGAAAACCAAAGTAGTATTTAATGCAGCTGAATCGAGAGTTTTCGATTCTATTTAGCTTCTACCTTGGAAATTAACAGGATATGAATTTAATTATAATTAATTAATAAATTGAAAATTAATTGTGAAGCTTGTGAATAAAAAAAACAGCAATGTTTGATAGGATTTGTAGTAAAATTTTTTTAATAATTTCAACAAATTAATGGGCGTGGTCAAAAAAATATAAGCCATACAATTTGCAAAGTGGGGCAGTTTTTTTATGTAAGAGTCTTTTAAAACCACATTTTTTAAATTTTATTTTAAATTAATAATTTATATTTTATATCTTGATTTGATATTGAAGATTTTCAACGCGTTTTTTCATGAAATAAATAAAAGATATTATTTTGAATAACGGAAACAATGCTTTCCTTTCCTATTTTCAATATTTATTTTTTTTTAACTATTAAAGCCATTGCAAAGTAAGCATCAATTCATATTGTTTTTACATTTTTTTTTTTCAAAGTTTCCATGTAAAATTTAATAATTTTTGTCATAAATCTAACGGTTGTTTTAATGACAGTATTTTAAGATCTTAATATTAAAGATCCATACAGTATTTCTTGAGTTATTGACTTATTAATGAAGCCATAACGCTCAATTTTTTTCAATTAATTTTATAAGCAACAAATCTATTAGAAAACTTTTAGCACCTCTGTTATATGATTGATGATAAGACATGGTACGGCATGATTTTAGAAGACGGGTGGGGCAGTTAATGTGCATTTTAGGTTTTTTTTTCAAAATTATAAAATTTTGCATTAACTTTTGAATTAAGAATGAAATAAATCGAATCAAAGGGGCACTTTTCACCTTTTTAGTATTTAATTTTTGGCCCCTCTCAATGGTTCTAAACACAATATAGCCTGTCATGTCAGCTTTCTTTAACCTCTACAAGGCAAGGATACTGGCACATATGTGTACGTTTGGTTTTTCTCTGTACAATTTTTCTAAATAAAAAAACCTTAAATTTCTGTTACGGTTCTTTTCCTTAGAAACTCCATGGTAAAATAACAACAAAATATTACTTGGCAGCACTTGTAGCGTTTTTATTAACTAGGTAATTAAGTTAGCCATACAATTTGCATGTGGCCTCCCGACAGAAAAGCTCATTCGTGTAATTTGAAGAAAAAAAAATTATTTAAAAAAAACTCAAGGGAATGAGTATATATGTATATTATTCATTAAACGTATTATACTAATTTCAAGTCACTATTTAAATTTTTAGTTCTATTTTAATAGAAAAAATAAATGTCCACATGTGTGTACGGTTATCGCTGAGTTGTACTTTTTTGACTTAATAATAAATAATATTTTGTTCTTTGTATTTGTCCCAAACCCTTTTATGCGTGTAAGCAAATTCCACTTCCTGATTGCAACTAAATTGAAACTTATCTAGCTATTTATTTTTAACGAAGTTAATTAACGTGTTGCAGGTAACTTTTCGGTGAAAATTCCTGCTTATTCCGCGATTCTAAAGTGACTTTCCGTTCACCACTGCTAGTCTGCACGGAGTGTACTAAGTTCAATTCATGAAGAATGTCAATAATCGTTGAGTTAGCGTGTTCTACTAGTAACCGATTTATGTTTTCGGGTGAAACTACGTAGGAATTTCTTTAATGAAATTCACTTTAATAATGCACATTTTTAAATTAAGTAAATGCAAATTTAGATAGGTATCAAAATTATTTGACTTTGCAAAATAAAGGACTTGCTTAGCTGTTCAAATGTGCTTCGCTTATCCGGGAGCGTTATAATTAGTCTGTTTTTGAATACGGGAAAATTACTGTTCTTCACTGCAATTTGTTACTCTAATCTTCAGAAACATACGCAGGGTAAGACCTGTGAACATTTCAGAATGCTTTTAAGCAATCTATAATAGTATTTTACTATTTTACTGTGTGGGATGGAAACCATTTATCTTACTGGTTTGATACAAAAATGCGTGTCAAGCAAGGATGCTTACTAAGCCCTTTACTTTTTTCAATATTCCTCGATGACATTACATCCTTTCTACCAGGAGGAATTGTTTTCAATGGAATAAACATCAAATGCTTAATGTATGCAGACGACATCGTCCTACTGGCTGAGACGCCAAATATGATGCAACTTATGACCAACAAACTACATCAATATTGCAGCAAATGGAATCTCAAAGTTAACACGAACAAATCGAAAATTATGGTCTTTAGAAATGGCGCCGGTAGATACGCGAGGGAAGAGAATTGGACCTGGGAAGGCGAGGAATTGGAAAAGGTCAAAGAGTATAAGTATCTAGGAGTAATACTGACTCCCAATCTCTCTCTCGAAAAGCACTTCAAATCCAAGCTGCATGACGCTAAAATGGCCATCAATTGTAATTGGAAAGGAGTTCTTTGCAAAAATAACGTTGCAACAAGTGTGAAGTACAAACTTTTCGAAGCGGTAGTAAGAACCATAATGTGCTATGCTGCTCAGGTCTGGGGTTTTGTTCAGCATGATGAAGTAGAAAAACTCTTAAGGTATTTCCTAAAGAAAATTTTCCGTCTACCAGAAAACACTCCAACGTATATGCTTCATTTGGAGACTGGACTTCCTCCCCTCTACTTGTATACGCTCAAACTACACTTCACTTACATCAGAAAGATCATGGAATACCACCCGCAAAGACTTCCCAAAATAGTGGCATCTCATATCATTCAACGAAAATCGCAATTCTTTGGTGAATGGTCAAGACTGCTCATGGAACACAACTTGCAACTAGACAGCAGCAACTCGATAACATGGGAAAAACCGTTGGAAACCCTTCGGAACTCTATCAAGGAGACAAAATTTGAATTTTTCCGTCAGCGTGCAAGACAAAGTGAATCCAGGATCCTGTATCGAACACTGGAGCACAATCTAATAAACAACTATTTCTACGACAGCAACAGTATTGAAACAATTTCCACAATCTTCAAAGTGAGAGGGGAGCTCCTGTACCTTAACTACATGCCGCATCGAAGCGATCGAAACAGTGAATGCACTCTCTGCAACTTGCATACGGAAGAAAACGTGATACATTATCTCGGAACCTGTCCGATTCTTAACTCCATTAGACGCGCCCACTGGGGCAAAAATAGTCTAACCGTGGATGAAATCAAAATTATTTTAAACGGTGACAACTGGTCAACTCTAGTGAGCTACGTTAAAACTGCCTGGAAATATCGAACCCAAATAATAAACGAAAGTTTCTGATGAATTTAACTCAATTAATTGTGAGAGACTCTTATTTTTCATGTTTAAAAACAACTATTTCATTTCTATTAAATGTTTTATAAAATTTCATATTTTCTCTTTTTTTTCGGCTGACGGCTTATGCCACGCTCTAATTGTGAACTATATATCTATGTATATGTATGAAAATGAAATTAACATTGAATAAAGATCACAACTAACTAACTAACTAATAGTATTTTAAGACATACATTTATTGGACTGTGCCGAAAAATCGAACGGTATTTTATTTTATGTTTGGTCTCAACATTTTTATTTTTTTTTTTTTTTTTCTAAAAAAATATATTTGATTAAAACAGGCACGGAAACAGGGGGAGGGCAATGGGTGCAATTCCCCCCCCCCCCCCCTGGGCAAGAACGAACGAAGCATAAAATATGAATTTAAAAAAATGTTATCGAAAAAAGGTTATTTTGTAATACGTTTTTAATTTTTTTTCTTGGTAGCGCAGCGTTGCAGCAATGAGTGGTTGTGCGTTGCCGGCTGACTGATGACTAGGTTCAGTTCCGCTATGCGATAGCCTTCAAATCGAGTAAGACCCAGGGTTACCTCTGAAAATTTTCGGAAGGAGTCAAAAAAAGGAATCCTGGCTGAAAAAAGGAATCCCATCATCAACTTCAAGAAAAAAATCAAAATTTATCACCGTTTGAATTCAACATAATAACCAAAAACTTCTCTGATTCAAAATAGCTTTTTTATGGCCTTTAGTCCTACAAATTGGCGTTTCGTTCGGCTTACTCACTTGAACTCATCAGTGACATAGTGAGGGCTTCCAGCTTAATGATTAGGAATTCTAATCTTGTTGGATATAGTTTACAGTGGATTTTCGTTGAAAAATTCATGTAAGTTGAACTGAACTTAAAACAAATTGCGTATGACAAAGCCCTCACTATGTCACTGATGAGTTCAAGTAAGTAAGCCGAACGAAACGCCAATTTGTAGGACTAAAGGCCATAAAAAAGCTATTTTGAATCAATAATTTAACAAGTCCGATCCTTAATTCTAAGTCTTCTACTTGGCTGATTTATTTCAGTAGTATATAGAATTTGTATTATAAAACCTTCTTATACAAAAACTTCTCTTTTAAACAAAACAATAAATAAATATTTGTATTTCGGAGAAAAACAACTCTAACTTGAAAAAACTTCCATCGTTCAACTTTTTTAGTATATATTAGTTAATTTCAAGACAAAAAACAACAATTTAAAAGTTTTTTTTTTAAATAAATAAACAGTTGCTCTTTTTAACAAAAGAAAACAAAACCAAACTCTTAATATTAATATAACATTATATATCGAATATCACAAATATTATCTATTTATAATATAGACCGGGAGGCGGCAATACAAAATTCCCACCCATCGAGGTAAAGAAAAATTTGGTTATATTGCATAAGGTTGCCACTAGGTGATATAGAAAAACTTGGTCGTCCACCCTGTATCCTGGTCAGACCGGCTGGCCGACCAAAAGAAGTGGTCATATTTTAGGGGTGCTACCACCCATCGAGGTAAAGAAAATTTTACTTACATAGCGTTTTGTCTTTGTTAGGTGATATAAAAAAGCTTGGTCGTCCAGCCCATACCCTGGTCAGATCGGCTGGCCGACCAAAAGAAGTGGTCACTTTTTAGGGGTGCTACCACCCATCGATTAAAGGATGAAACCTACATCAAATTAAAGGGGCAACTTTCACCTATCAGAATTTCAAGGTCGTCCGGGGCATAGCTTGGTCACTTTCTCTGGCCGACCAGATTTATGCATTTATCTAAGATTATGCGATACTCACTTGTACACATTAATTATATACTGAATGTCCAAACCTAATGCTTCAAACTTTAATTGGTGAAAGACCCAGGCCATGACCTCTCAGAATTCCATAACTTGTCCATACTAAATCCTAACCAGTTGGTAGAAATACCTAAATAAACTGCAATTATGATCAAAGCTAATTTTTAACTTTTATTTTTGGAGTTGAATGATAAACAAAAATTTCATTACGTAATATTTGCTAGGTCTTTTAAAAACTTGCCCTATTTTTTCAGTTTCTTAAAAGATATAAAACTTACCTCAAGCAGTCTTAAGTCGAAAGTTATAGCCATTTTAATTCAATAAGAAAGAGTTTTGAAACACCAAATTTTCACATAGCATCATGAAAGGAGAATGAGCAAATTGGCCCATATGCTCAACACAATTGTCATTACATTTTTGAAAAGGTTATTGTTAGGACATCATTTCATTATATGGCCGTTAAGCTCTAAACCATGGGGTTCGCGAGATATTCGACTTCAAAGCACGACAAAGAAAAATAATGCAACGTCGCATTTGAACATTGTCTTCCTGCTCAGCATCAATGTGTTGTGCATCGTTGAAAAGGTTAAAGCATGTACTTTATTTTTGTAGGTAACCGTTAAACTGTAGACCATGGGGTTCAAGAGATATTTGGCATCCAAAAAAAAGAATAAAATAATAATGCAATTCTATATTGGCACTGGACTGCCAACTCAACAGGAATTTGTCATACTTCATTGAAAAGGTTATTGCAAGTACTTAATTATCTTTCAAGAATGTTAAGGTGAAAGTGGTGTCGTTCGAGAGATATTTGACAAAAACGCAATATTTAAAAAAAAAATGCAATTCTGCATTGGAAGCCGGTCTCCCAAGTCAACAGTAATGTGTACTATTTTTTTGAAGAGGTTATTGCATGTACTACATTTTGTTATATAGCCGTTAAATTGTAAATTGTGGGGGGCTACTGTCATTAAGCTGTATAGATCATGGGGCTCAAAAGATATTAGGCAAACACGATTTATAGAACAATAATGCAATTCCGCATTTGGAGCTGGTCTACCAAGTCCACAGTAATGTGTCGTTCATCGTTGAAAAGCTTTTTGCATGTACTTCATTTTGTTATATTGTCGTTAAGCTTTGGCATACAAAAAAAGGCAAATAGAAAAATAATGCAATTCTGCATTGGGTGCTGCACTACCTACTCAACACGAATGTGTCATACATGGTTGCAAAGGTTATTAATATCTTCATTTTATTATGTGGCCATTAAGCTCTTAACCATGGGTTTCGAAACTTATTTAGCTTAGTGTGGATGGAATAAGTTTTAAAAGGGAGGCCGCTTCGGATCATTACACACTGCGTCAATTTTTAATTAATTAAAACCAATACCATCCATACCAAGCTAAATACCTTTCGAAACCCATGGTTAAGATCTTAATGGCCATATAATAAAATGAAGATATCATAATAACCTTTTCAACTACATATGTATGACACATTCGTGTTGAGTAGGTAGTGCAGCACCCAATGCAGAATTGCATTATTTTTCTATTTGCCTTTTTTTGTATGCCAAAGCTTAACGACAATATAACAAAATGAAGTACATGCAAAAAGCTTTTCAACGATGAACGACACATTACTGTGGACTTGGTAGACCAGCTCCAAATGCGGAATTGCATTATTGTTCTATAAATCGTGTTTGCCTAATATCTTTTGAGCCCCATGATCTATACAGCTTAATGACAGTAGCCCACAATAGTGTTCCTTAAACATCGATAGTCGGCACTTGCGATAGTTCACGATTATTTTTAAAAAACACCCGATAGTATCGATAGTCTATCGATAGTTTTCATATAAAAATAAAAACAACATTTGTTCGACAATTTTTATGTCTGTTCGTGTACTTCCCAAAACTCCGAACTTAATTTTTCTTATATGAGCTTTGACAGAACTTTGGGCTTAATTCGTGGAAATTCGTAATTTTGGAAGGTACGCGAAAAGACATTTTATTAGAAAAATCTATGACTAGACAATGCTTACTAGGAGACAGAAATATTTACAAAAAATTAATTTTTCTCAAAGATAGCATAGTTTTGCTTTAGAAAAAACAATTCGCTTAATCCTCTTCGCAGTTAAGACAAGGGCACTAACATTATCAATTACCACCTAGTACGAAACTTGTTATTTGGGGGTTCCCCAAACTTATTCCCTTATTTCATAGACAGTACATTCAGTGTTCACCGTTTTTCATTAAGCCTAAGCGAATGGAAATGTTAAGTAATAAATGAAGGGGGAAATTAAGAACTTTTATTACATTTGTTCAGTTTAAATTTCTGAGGGCTCAGAGAATTTCCCCAGTTTTGCTATTAAATACTTGGTAAAACAAAATTGGATTCGTCTGCTCATGTGAGCGTTCTGATATAAACTGAGCAATTATAACACATGCGATAGTTATAAAAACCATCGATATTTTCGATAGTCATTTACTATCGATAACTATCGATAGACTATCGATGTTTAAGGAACACTAGCCCACAATTTACAATTTAACGGCTATATAACAAAATGTAGTACATGCAATAACCTCTTCAAAAAAATAGCACACATTACTGTTGACTTGGGAGACCGGCTTCCAATGCAGAATTGCATTTTTTTTTAAATATTGCGTTTTTGTCAAATATCTCTCGAACGACACCACTTTCACCTTAACATTCTTGAAAGATAATTAAGTACTTGCAATAACCTTTTCAATGAAGTATGACAAATTCCTGTTGAGTTGGCAGTCCAGTGCCAATGTAGAATTGCATTATTATTTTATTCGACTTTTTGGATGCCAAATATCTCTTGAACCCCATGGTCTACAGTTTAACGGTTACCTACAAAAATAAAGTACATGCTTTAACCTTTTCAACGATGCACAACACATTGATGCTGAGCAGGAAGACAATGTTCAAATGCGACGTTGCATTATTTTTCTTTGTCGTGCTTTGAAGTCGAATATCTCGCGAACCCCATGGTTTAGAGCTTAACGGCCATATAATGAAATGATGTCCTAACAATAACCTTTTCAAAAATGTAATGACAATTGTGTTGAGCATATGGGCCAATTTGCTCATTCTCCTTTCATGATGCTATGTGAAAATTTGGTGTTTCAAAACTCTTTCTTATTGAATTAAAATGGCTATAACTTTCGACTTAAGACTGCTTGAGGTAAGTTTTATATCTTTTAAGAAACTGAAAAAATAGGGCAAGTTTTTAAAAGACCTAGCAAATATTACGTAATGAAATTTTTGTTTATCATTCAACTCCAAAAATAAAAGTTAAAAATTAGCTTTGATCATAATTGCAGTTTATTTAGGTATTTCTACCAACTGGTTAGGATTTAGTATGGACAAGTTATGGAATTCTGAGAGGTCATGGCCTGGGTCTTTCACCAATTAAAGTTTGAAGCATAAGGTTTGGACATTCAGTATATAATTAATGTGTACAAGTGAGTATCGCATAATCTTAGATAAATGCATAAATCTGGTCGGCCAGAGAAAGTGACCAAGCTATGCCCCGGACGACCTTGAAATTCTGATAGGTGAAAGTTGCCCCTTTAATTTGATGTAGGTTTCATCCTTTAATCGATGGGTGGTAGCACCCCTAAAAAGTGACCACTTCTTTTGGTCGGCCAGCCGATCTGACCAGGGTATGGGCTGGACGACCAAGCTTTTTTATATCACCTAACAAAGACAAAACGCTATGTAAGTAAAATTTTCTTTACCTCGATGGGTGGTAGCACCCCTAAAATATGACCACTTCTTTTGGTCGGCCAGCCGGTCTGACCAGGATACAGGGTGGACGACCAAGTTTTTCTATATCACCTAGTGGCAACCTAATGCAATATAACCAAATTTTTCTTTACCTCGATGGGTGGGAATTTTGTATTGCCGCCTCCCGCTCTAATACTATTTATAAGGAACATCATTTCTATATTTTCGAATCAAAATTGAATCAGGGATCCAGGCTTCTAGTTAGTTATAATCTAGAGTAAGTGCAGAAAGCATTGAAATGCACACTTCAACTATTAGGCGGTTTGTTATTTTTTTTTAATTAGAGTCAATTTATAAAAAAATTCTTTCTGCACATGGGCTGCTGTGGCCAATTTTAAAATCTTAATAATAATATAAATTTTTTTAAGTATATATTTTTTTAATTTTTCCACAATTGGTTATTTAAATTGCCCACTTCAAACCCAAACTTTCAATGTCATTCAATTTAAAATATATTTTAAAACGACGATCTTGGGCTTTTATTCATATGGTAATTTGTATTCTTCAATAACTTTTTACTGGATGAAGGGTAAAGTTGGGATATTCAAATATCAAGGAAAAATAGTTAAAATCTTTTTGCATCTTATTTACTTGCTTTTGAATCTAATATTTCAGAATTGAAAGTTTGTTATCATTGAAATTAAAACGCGAGATTATTTGATTACAAATAATTTGGTAATATAAACTAAGAGTATTTTTTTCAATAGTATCATTGAAACAAGAGTTACATAGATATCGCATCCAGTACAAATAAAAATGATTATTTTTTCAATATTTTGCATTTTCAAGCTCTTTTTCTTCTTCCTCAAAAATTGAGTCCGTTGACCAAACTGCTGATGACTTTTAGCTAACATTTTGTCATCATGAATAGTCTGAGGCTCACACAAAATTGATAGTACTGGGACGTAGCTCTACGTCCCATGATAAAAATGCAGTCATTTTTGTTTGCTCTGCGTGCGTTATCTTTGTAACTATAGTATCTGTGATAGTATGTTATCCTTCATTCGTTTTGAATAGCGCTGAGAGACGAATGCCGTATGTAATGAGAGAATATCTTTTATTGACGAAGGAAGATGTATAATTTGAGATCAATCGCTCTGAAAATTTTTATTTTATTTATTCAAAACATTTAAGACATATGAAGGAAGTTTAGGTAAACGAAATTAATGCTTTTAATGAATCTTTTTTTAATTTTGGCAGAACTACCTTCGAATTGAGCCCTTAATTGCCGGAAAGGAGCCCATTGCTGAATTATTCTTTTTGTAAACAGCAGACATTTTTCACAAACTGAATAAACTTCCGAACCATTCTTACAATTTTTCGCTGGTAATTTACAACTACAAATTTTATATTGAAGAACCTTGAATTTTAACAATTTTGTGAAAACAAATTTTTATTACAATTTTGTAAGATAGTGCAATAGGCCACAGGTGTTTTTTCCAATAAAAATCGTATGGATACCCTAAACCTGCGATGAGGCATGTCAAAACATGAATATTAAGAGCTCAAATTTCACAGACGGCGTTTTTCACTCAACTGAAACTTTTGAACCTGTTTGAATGTCCCTGATTACACGTGAAGAAACTCAAGCATTTTCTGCTATTTGTGATGGTGAGCGGGGTAACTTGCAGAAGAGGGAGGGGGATGAAATATTTTAAAATATTTGAAAATATTCGGTGTAGAAAATTGACGTTCTCTTTTGTGTTGCTTTTCCTATCCAATCCAACCAATCAAATCGTGTCTTTCATTATTAAAATACGAAAAACACAAAGAGGAGAACAAAATCTGCAGATTAATTTTCTTCCCATCTGAACTCTTTCGTTCTTCACGTGTAAGCAAGCACAATGGTACTATTTTTTTTTTTTTTTTTTGAAAATGTCTAGTGCCTCGGTTCCTAAACTGTGTTCCGCGGAACCCTAGGGTTCCGTTGAACACTCTCCAGGGTTCCGCTTTCCGCAAAATTCTTATACAAAAATAACTTTGGTAATATCAAAAATTAAAATTTTCAAAAGACGTTTGGTTAATCTTCAAAGCTTTTGATTTTAATATTGCAAGAACATGGCGCCAGGAAAGAACAGTACTCACTGAATACTGATCTTTGTACTTGTTGTAAAAAGAATGTCAGCTGATTTGAAAAAAAATTTCTTGATGAATCTGTGCAGATAATAAATTTCGTGAAAAGTCATCCTCTGCAGTCAACATTATTCAAGAAAGTGTGAAAATATATGGAAATTCAATATTAACCACTTTTGCTTCACATTGAAATCCTTTTCCAGGAAAGCACCTGAGGAAAACTCTTATGAAAGCGGTGTAAATCCCGCAATCCAACTTCGAATTTTTTAAATCTCAAAAAATTTAGTCCCGCAAATCCTGCTTCACAAAAAGAAAATCTCGCTTTCAAAATCTCTCATGTACAAATCGCAAACACAAAAATAAACCAAATCTCGCAAATTATAATTTTGCCAATTCAAATCTCACAGTAAAATATCGTTCCCAGTTCCCAGAAACTAGAAAACGAAAAACTTTTTCTCTAAATTTTTCAGCTTTCCGAAACGAATATTTAACAATTCAAAAATCTGCTGCAAAACTCTAATTTTCGGGTTTTTAGTGTCTGGTATTTCGTCATTATGGGGTTGTTAAAAGCAAGATTTTCGTTTCTGCAGGATTTCCTTATGCGAAATTGTAAATGCAAGATCTTAAGAGATTTTTGAGAGATTTTGTACTCAATCCAATTTTTATCCAGATTATTCAAACTTCGTCATGAGCTTAAAGTTTTTCATCTACAAACGTTTTCAAGTTAAGCATTATGTGACAAGCATCTTGTAAACATTTTGAGGAAATGCAACAAAACTGCTGAAGCTTTGCAATAAAAATCATAAATCAGAAACAAAACCTATTATTCCCGAAAGACAAACTGGCAGCTTAAAAAATAAAAATTAATGCCTGGCTTTCTTGTGTACAGAACGACAATGGTGAATGTTTTCCAATTTTATATGAATTTTTGCAAAGAAGCATACTGGGGCTCAGAGCTGATATTCTTAATCTGATGGCTCGACATTTGTACACCAAGAAAGATCTTTGTTAAACTAATTACCAGACAAAAATACTGACATAAAATCAAGTAATTGAATCGAACACCTTAAATGATTTCACAAATTTTTTACTTTTAACACTAATCACAAATTGTACAACACAAAATATAAAAAACGAGTTAAAAGGAGTACCTTGAATGCATTTCGGAATGTTGTCATTCCATCTTCAGCATCACGACTAAGTTGAAAAGGGGCAAAGTGCGTGCTCTGTTGTGACTTGTTGTAGGTGGTTTTAAACAAAACGATTCAATTACTTGATTTTATAACATTAGATTTCACGTCGCTCAAGAAAACAATCTTATTTAAAAATACTGACATCGAGTTGGTACAAAATTAATATTTTTTAATGTTTTGCCTTTCAATTTTGGTATCGTTAAGTGTTCGGGCTCCGGAATATTTTTGGACCCTGTTTGGGGTTCCACAGCCAAAAAAGTTTGGGAACCGCTGGTCTAGTGTAAACAAAGGGTAGAAATGAGCTTCAAGCGCATAGACATACTAGTATGTCTATGTTCATGCGAAATTGAACTCGTTCATATCATAGAATTTAATAAATATTTGTGCGTTTATGAAAGGAGTCCTAAATTTATAAAAGAAGTCAAATTTCAATCATTTTTAAAAAGAGGAGTCCTGGAGTCCCAGCGTTTAAAAGGAGTCAAAAAGGACTCTAAAGAGTCCCGAAGGTAACGCTGGTAAGACCGATTTTCATAGTTAAGGCCTTTAATTAAAAGATAGATGGCCGGCTATATTTCTGTACCTTTAACATTTTATGAGAAAAGTCAATTTATTTCATACTAAGGAGCAGATTGAATCCCAAATCGATTTGATTTTCACTTTTCAAAATGCTGCGAATGAAAAATTTTACAATTTGATATATAATGATTCAAAAAGTTATTGTCCCACCTCCAACTCTCCTCTATAAATTTGTTAGTGGTTTTTATAGTTAAATGTAACGGGAGAGGCGGCAGGGGCACTTATCTAAATTATCAAACTTAAAGTTGATTTTAATTTACAAAAGAAATTAAATCTTTAAATTACGTCGAATAAATTAGCTTCAATAATTTCTAACTTTGCTTCAAATGCTCGGATCTATAGGATTAAGATATTTTATTTAAGTTAAAATAATTATTGTGTACAAAAGTTATTGATAAATACCAAAAAATTTCATCAAAAAGGTGATAGAGTTCTTATTATGATAAATAATTAAATGTGCGTTTCCATTGAGGGAGTACTTTCACTGCAGAAAGTTCTTGAGAGCAACTCTCAGATATCAGTCTTCGCCAGTAGCGTACGCAGGATTTTTCCTAGGGGGGGGGGCTCAATCTCAATTTTTGTGTAAAAAAATGTTTAGTTATCACTAAAATTATAAAACAAAAATGATTTTTTTAATTATTATTATCCACCTAAGAGTTATAAGAAGAAAGAAGTAATATTTCTTTAAGAGAACTACAAAGGGATGTTAACAAAGTTAGTAGGGGTGCATTTGAGGCTGTGAGTGCAAAAATGGTGTAACCCACTTTTTTAATCATATTTTTCATTTTTAATCGATCTTAAATAATATTTAGTTTGAAAACACATATTTGGAAATCTTAGATATTTAAGAAATAATTACTGTGCTTTGCGTAGATGTCCCTTCGAAGCATAAATGTAAAAATAGGAGACAAAAGTATCAATTTTGCCAAAAAAATGGGTTATACCAATTTCGAACTCATGGCATGTATATTTAAATTAATTTTTGGAATTTTCTTTTTAATAAAGTTAGATTTTTCAAAGAAAATTCTTTTTATATGATTTATTTTTGGGGCGTTTTCATACTTTTCGGCTCTGAGCTCAAATCCGTCATCCATTAACCGCCATCTGCTTAGGTTTTCGAGATAAAAATTTAAAATAACAGCTTCTCACCACTTTTGAGTTTTTTATTAAATTAGTAACGATTCCTCTAACCTTTTTCTTCAAAATTTGGTCAAAATCTTTTCAATATCTTTGTTAGTCTCTGAGATATCCTTAGTTGCATCTTAGTCGTTGCCGTCTTTTCACTATCTTTGACGTAACGTAACAACACCATAAAATATTTTCAAAAATTACTGTAACTATTCCTGATCGTATGTATAGGTTTTATCCTCCTTATTTTAAATCTGTCCGATATATTTGTTCCTTTCTGAAAAAGCCATTGTTGAAATTGTTTAGTATATTATACCGCGTTTTATTAAATAATTTAGGGACAGGTGAGTATTTACATACAACTAATTTCTGATTTCTCAGAGACAAAACCAAATATTGGAGATTCCTTTTGAAGAAAAAGATAAGTACTTTCAGGAATCGTTGCAGACTTTGTTGAAAATTGTATTTTGAATGAAAAATAATGCACAATATTTTACGAAATTAAATTATTAGAAATCTAAGTATAGTATGTCACTTGATTGGGGGGCTCAAGCCCCCTTAGCACCCCCCCCCCCCATCTGCGTACGCCACACTGTTGAGCTTATTTCAAGACTGTGTTTGTGTCCACTTTCGTGTTTTACTCTTGATAACTTCTTCAGAGCTGCTCACCATCTTTTTACTCTAAAATGAATATGCACCTTAAGAGCATGCAAATGCACCTGTGTTTCGAGCTTGGCGTTTTAGGAACTTCCGTTTTCCATATTTTAAGAAGAGTACGTATCCAACGAAGAAGATTGGAGAGAAACCAGGAACGACTACAACAGTCACTGGTGTTTTTGGCCGTTTTTGCAAACGTCAACGTCAAATGATCGTCATTTTTCGACTCGAATATTGTTACTGTATTGAACTGCATGAGTCTTGCAACTCTATAAACGATCGATGGTTTGAGATTATTTGAAACATTAACCCTGTTTCTTGGCAGCCCCGGATCTATGGGGGGGGGCAAACCGGGGCCTGTGCCCCGGGCGGCAGCTTACAAGGGCGCCAAATCTATGTGACTGATAAAACTGAGAATTGCGACGCTTAATGAAATAAAATGAATTGAGATGCGGTAATGGAGTATCAAATTGTATTTCTCCGTCAACCTTTAGCAGTTTTCTATTATTATTTCTCCATTTAAAATAATTTAAAATTAAAAAAGAAACGAGCTTTAATTTATTGTTAAAAGTTTTTCTGATGTTTCTTAACAATAGTTTTTTGCATTGTATGTAAGTTTATTTTTACAAGACTTTCTTTTTTAATTCACAAAAAATCTAAATACCCACAAATGTAGGAAATCAGGACGTGCTCTAAAAAAACTGTTTAGTAAAAATTTTTTCGTTTCGATGAACAAAAAGTGAGATAAACGCTGAAAACCATTTTTACAATTTTCGACAACAATTTTCCATGATGTCGATAATTTTTGGAAACAAAAAATTGAATAGATATTTTAACTTACAAAATCAAATAAATATGTTACTCTCCGAGAAAATTGGATTTACCTTTTTCAACACCCTTTTTCAAAATAGCAGATAACACAAAATATCCCACCAGCCAGAGACTACTCTCACGCGTATCGAAGAACCAGCCAATCTAAAATTGCTTGTGTTTTGTCGTTGCTTAGCTCTCATAATATTAAGGTTTGAAATTGTGTGTGTCAATTTCATTGAAATCGTTCAAGGAACAACGAAGTTATAATATGTTTACATTTTTTGAAAGATCCTATTGCGAAATATTTTTTTCCGTTACAATTCTGTATCAGCTATCACCTGAGTAAATTTCATTGCAATCTCTCAAGAAAGAACGAAGTTGCAAAATGTTGACATATCTTAAAAACATCCTATTTTGAAAATATTTTTTTTCTGCTACAACTCTGTCTCAGCTATCACCTCTGTCAATTTCATTGAAATCGCTCGAGGAGCAATGGGGTCCCGAGGATTTAAAAACTTTTTTCGGAACTTTGTACTTCGATACTTACATCGAAGTTTTCGGAACTTTGTTACTTGCGTAACTTAGCTTTTCGAAATTGTGTCCTGTCGTAAATTTACATTTTTCTTTCTTCGGTTCAGGGAATGGATCTTCAATAGTTCTCCCATGATAAATTCGGGAACGAACCATATTTTACATATCCTTGCAGATTTGATTCGAATGAAAAAAAATTTTATAAGGAACCAAAAAAATAAGGTTCGTGATCGAATCAAAAACAAAATTCTTTTGAATTGTTCACAAGAGAACAAATCATATTTTATCGATCTACGAATCTTTTAGGCATTGTTTAGGCGTTTTTAATTTTCTTATCTATAGTGATAAGTTGCTGAATAGGTATGGGCTGCACATCCATTAAAAAGTTTTGTTCTCCCAGTGACAAAAAATCCAACCAAGCAGATATGTGTTTTTTTTTTTCATTTTTATCAAAAACGGCAAAGGGCGCCAAAATCAAGTTTTGCCCCGGTTCGGAAAAATCGTAGATCCGGGGCTGTTCCTTGGTTTAGTCCCAAACAGTTTCAAACAGTTTCAGACCGCCAGATTTGGTGCGGACCAGTACAATTTTTCAGGTGTGGAACGACTTCGGACTAAATCTGGCGGTTTCAAACTGTTTGAAAGTCGGCAAGGAACAAACATATTTTTATTAAAACTTAACGAAATGAAATGTATAACGAAAGTTGGTCACAATCGAAGGATGAATCGAGAAGGTCTGACAGAAAGGTTTAATTTAGAGTTGTTTTTTCTTTGTATTTTCCACTAAAATCATTGTGTCTTAATTCAATGTCGGAAAGTTTGGTTTTGTATCGATATACGAAGACATCTGAGCACACAATACAGTTCATCGCGGTTTTGATCCTTCAATTTTCTTGCAAACGCATTTGACACGTCCTCCGGCTCTTTGTTGCCAACTCGATTTTTTATACTGCAGAATTGCACCACGCATGATGTTTTCGAACATTTGACTTTAGCAAACTGCATTATCGACAGGCGCGGATACAGGGGGGGGGGCAATGGGTGCAATTGCCCCCCCCTGGGCAAGAACGAACGAAGCATAAAATATGACTTTAATAAAATTTTATCAAAAAGAAAGGTTATTTGGTTATACGTTTATAAAAATTTTTCTTGGCAGCGCAGCGTTGCAGCAATGAGTGGTTGTTCGTTGGCCGCTGGCTGACCGGGTTAAGTTAAGAAAAGTTCCGCTATGCACAAAAAGCGCCTTCATATCGACTGAGTGGAAAGCTTATTACTTCGGCTTTTGATCTCGATCTTAAAAGTTAAGGTCTTTAATTAAAAGATCAATGTCAGGCTACATTACTATATAACATTTTGTGAGAAAAGTCAATTTATTTCATACTAGGGAGCAGGTTGAATCCAAATCGATTTCACTTTCACTTTTCAATATGATTTGAACGAAAAATTTCACAATTTGGAAAATAGTGTTTTAAAAAGGTATTGCTCAACCTCCAACATTACTCTACAAATTAGTAAGCGGTTTTTTATACTTAAATGTAACGGGAGAGGCGACAGGGGCACTCATCTAAATTTTCAACCTTGAAGTTGATTTTAATTAAAAAAAAATTAAATCTTTAAAATACGTCGATTTACGAGTAATTACCTTCAAAAATTTCTAATTTTGCTTCAAATACTCGGATCTACAGGATAAAGATATCTCATTAAAGTTAAAATAATACATAAACTACATTTATGTATAAAAGTTATTGAGAAATACCAAAATATTTCATTCTTAATGGGTGATAGAGTTCTTTTTGTGGTAAATATTAAAATGTTCGTTTCCATTGAGGGAGTACTTTTACTAGAAAACTCTCGAGAGCGACTCTCGGATATCTGTCTTCCCCTCTGGTGAGCTTATTTCATGACTGTGTCTGTATCCACTTACGAGTTTTACTCTCGAGAACTTCTTCAGAGCTGCTCACCGCCTTTTTACTCTGAAAAGGATACGCACCTTAAGAGTATGCACATGTGTTTCGAGAGCGGCGCTGCACGCAGCGAAGCGTGCAGACGTGCTGTAGTGCGAATCCAACGAAGAAGATTGGAGAGAAACCAGGAAACGACTACAGCAGTCACTGCCGAAGAGAAGTTGGATGGAACTTTTATACCTAAGGAAAGGATAGTTGTTTCGTCAATTCGATTGTCAAATGATTGCCATTTTTCGACGCAAATATTGCTATTGTATATCGAACTACATGAGTCTGGCATACTCTGTAGTCGATGCTTTGAGCTTATATGAAACATTTATATTAAAACTTAACGAATGCTTAGTATATTGTTAATGAAATGTATAACGAAAGTTAGTCACAATCGAGAAGGTCGGACAGAAAGTTTTAATAAAGAGTGGTATTTTCTTTGTATTTTCCACTATAATCATTGTGTTTTATTTCAATGACGGAAAGTTTGGTTTTGTATTGATGGACGAAGGCTTCTGAGCAAACGATACGGTTCATCTCGGTTTCGATCTATAATTTTAGTTCAACTAAAATACAGATATTGTCAAATTAATGCAATGGTTTTTTTTGCACAAAATCTTTTTTATCAAAGTTCTTCAATTTTCTTGCAAACGCATTTGACTTTTATGAACATGTTCTCTGGCTTCTCAATATTTTTGATTCCAACTCGATTTTTGACTGCAGAATTGCACCACACATGATGTTTTCGAGCATGTGACTTTAGCAAACTGCATTATCGAATGCTTATGCAGTAAAACTTGAATTTGCCTTTTCTAACAGCAGCAAAACGCATTTTTGACGCTGATGACGTTCTCGAAAATAGCCTTTTACAAGCAAGGTTAGGTTAGGTTGCCAGCTAAAGAAGAGGCTGGAAATTTCGCTCGAACTCGAACGTCATGTGTCTGAATAGGAACATACCACTGTACCATTATGTTTTCCGAGCATAATTGTAGAGTTACGCAGATCCAGAGGGAACTCAAAACCGCTGTAAGGACACCATGTTTTAGCTACAAACCGCAAAAAATCATTTCACAAAGTTCAGAGTACCCTCTGTTCGAGAACTGTAGCAGTTATGAAAGAGCTTATTTGTTTTCTTCAAATTTCGATCTCATCAACTCACATTGCTTTGTGTGACCAGGCGTGTAGAGCGGTATGAAGTGTACTCAAATTTTCAGTACACCTCATCAAGATTTTGGAAACTCACGAAAATTGCCCCCCCCTGAATGAAATCCTGGATCCGCGCCTGATTATCGAACATAATCCTTATGCAGTAAAACTTGTATTTGACTTTTACAGTTAGAGCTTGAGAACATTCCGCAAAATCGCATTGTTGATGCTGCTGACGTTCTCGAAAATGGCCTTTTACTGGCAAGGTTAGGTTAGGTTGTCCCAGCTAAAGAAGAGGCTGGAAATTTCACTCAAACTCGAACGTCATGTGTCTGAATAGGAACATACCACTGTGCCATTATGTTTTCCGAGCATAATTGTGGAGTTACGCAGATCCAGAGGGAACTCAAAAACGCTTTAAAGGCACCATGCTATAGCTACAAACTGCAAAACTTCATTTCACAAAGTTCAAAGTACCCGCTGTTCGAGGTACTGTGGTAGTTATAAAATGTTAATTGCTTTCTTCAAATAACAAACTCATCAACTCGCATTGCTTTGTGAAATCAGGCTTGTAGAGCGGTACGAAATGTACTCAAATTTGCTGTAGGTCTCATCAAGAAATCCTGGATCCGCGCCTGGATTAAAATTCACGTAGTTACCTATTCTACTTATATCACACCATTTTGATGATATTCCGCCTGGAGCCTCTAGGCTTTAGGCCCTGGCCACGTAGAGAGTGGCAAGCGGCTAAGTGGCAGAGCAGCAAGTTCTAGTTCTGAATATGCCGTTGCCACGTAACGTAATATACAAACATAATCAAACAATCATTTTATTTTATTATTTCGTTCAAAAAACTCAAAACACTCAGGATTGAATACAAAAATAAAACAGGATTTAAATCAGAGCGATGCCGTTCTGCCACTCAGAATTGCCGCTTGCGGCTCACTGCGTGGCCACAACTATAAATCCCATATGTTTTAGTTTTTTGTTGCCGCTCAGGATTATGTAGTTTTGCCGCTCTGTCGCTTTGCCGTGGCCAAGCCCTTACTCCCATAGAAATTTGTAAGGGAATTTTAAATTTATCATCCAAAGTTGAATGCCGCCCTTCACATTTTGCCGCCCCGGGCCATGGCCCTTATGGCCACTGCACGCAAGTGGATGGTCGTGGACAATATATTATATAAAATATATAATATAAAATATATAATATAATAATATATAATATATAATAGATATATTTATGCCAAAATTTCAGCTTTCGGGTTCCACCCTTAAAAATCAAATACTACACAAATTCAAATAACTATTGCATAATTTTCAAATTTTAACGATTTTTTTCTTTTAACCGGATGGTGTGTCTTACACGGAAGTTAGTTTTATTTTATTTACCCCTAAAGTGCGTGAATAGATGTTATACATACACAAAATTACGTTTAAACATATAAAAAATAACTAATGACAGGTTTAAGCTTTTAATTTTCTTCTCCAATAGCATAATCCAAAAATTTCAATTAAGCACTTTATATTTTTTTAGTTAATATTGTGTAATCAATGAACAATGTAGGTACCAATCTTATTTCGCAGTCTTCTGCCAACTTGATATCAAGTTAAAAAAAAGTTACCGCACGTTTTAATTTTACTTAAAATAGAAGAGCTATATGCATCTAAATTTTAACAAAAAGCTACAACTATTGTTAAAATCCAATAATCTAGAAATTACAAAACTTCAAGCTAACTTAACATAGGTTAAATTATTAAGTCGATACATCGATCCGGTTTAGTAAAACGGCTTTATTATTTGCAAAACCTCCTCCCATTGTACCTGCTTGCATCAGTGAGACAATTCCATTTTATCTTTGTTTCATACAATCCAATGTTCATTTCTACCCCTAGCCAATACTTGTTGAAATAAAAAGAAAACAAACATATCGCTAGCGACAAATTCAGTGTAACGAATTTGTTTATTTGTTCGCTGTGACTTATTCGCAATCGGAATGTTTTAATTGAATTTCTAATGCAGCACTCCTGGCGGCGAGAAGAGCCCCACCACATGTGTGTGCCAAATCGTGTATGAGACTGGAACCACTTTTATTCCAACAGCATCACCGGAAACGATGATCTCTCTACTCTAACTGTACCCTAACATATGTGAGCAGGAAAAGTGAAAATTTGTTATCATTCTGCACCCCATTCAGTCCACCCCCACCCGTGGGCTCATCACACTATGTTTCTGCTCTGAACTTTTTACTGCGGTATGTTCGGATGTTCAATGTGTACAATGTGAACCATGTGTTAGTGTAAAAGGTGTGAAAAATCACTTCGGGGTGAGGTTGCCTAATAAAAGTGCCGAAATGCACCGAAGGGGTTGTGTTGAATACACAAGGACAACAAAAGGGTTATAAGTTTTATTACCGTTTAAAATTAAATTCTTTTAACCTGTTTGGGTTTATTGGCATGTCTGCACTCATTGAACGACAAAAATGCAAAACTGGTGTGAGTGTGTGTGAATTAATTTTGTTAGCAACCAATTTAATAGAATTGGCTTCAAATTAAATGTTACGTGCTTAATTTAAGTTTTACAGAAGATATATTTTTATCTTTCTCTGCCGAATTCGAGTAGAAATGCGAAGCATTGTTTGAAATCTTCTATATGAACCTGCGTATATGTACATACTTATGTATGTACATATGTATGAATTAATCTGCAATAGATCTTCTTTGTGCTCTTCATTTTGAGGTACTTTTGAGTGAGTTTACGTTTAGTAAAAAGCTAAATTGCTTAGCGATCTGATCTTTATACTGATCCCAAAAGCGAATAGATTCTGAAGTACCTAAACTAAGACCGCAGACAAAAAATACACGAGTGAGCCGCCCGGAAATGCTCTTACCTTGAGACCACACGAGCAAGTTATCGCTATCTATAGCTACACGTACAGTTACTATAATACACAGAAATTTTAGCAACCCTCGTCAATGGGCTACCTTTTTCGAAGTGTACCTAACTCAATTATTCGCTCGTGACAAAAAACGCATGTCAAAGTAGCTTTTACACTTTAAAAGATATTTCAACTTTGCAAATTATAGGAAGCAGGATATCCATATTTGGGCCTTAACACTAATAAAAGGGTGTCCCACAAAGGCACAAAGGTATTCTCAAAAATACGGAAGCAGAAGAATTTTTCACTGAGAGAAAAGATTATAGTTTAATATAAAGATAGAATAGGATTCCAGTTGCAATTAGTCACTGAAAACCCTACGTGAGTTTCCCTGACCTACTATGTGGATTTTGAGTACCCATTATGAGCCAACATCACTTCCCGTAGTGAGTTTCTGACATAGGAATATCGAACATCGGGGGTTGTGTAGTTGAACATGAAAAGCCCCGGATAAAAATAACCCTCAATTGGCAACAAGACCCGTAGCGTCAACGAATAACAAAGTTGAGAGTATATGCATGCACCTGGAACATGAAAACAATTTATATTCCATGTGCAACTGAAATACTTGATAGGCTGTCTTCACGCAGTATAAGCCAGATATACATACCTATGTAACTGCTATCCATACTAGACGCCATGGACAGGATCAAGGAATGATGAAAAACGAGTCCACATTTCTTACAGCTGCGATAAAAGATTTACAAAATATATTACGTGCAACGATTCAGATACATTTGAAAGAATCGGCGAAGGAGTAAAGTTATTGACTTAAAGCCCATAGGTGATCGCTTGGTTCTGGTTGTTATCCGCATTCAAAGCCAGTTGGAAAGTAAGACATCTTTGGCGGATTAGTTAATAGCTTCTGCAACAGCTCGTAAAACGGCGATTAGAAGCACTATGTATTCTATAGGCTATGGATCTACAAAACAACCTGATAGCGCTCCTCTTACGATAAAACCGTAAACCAAACGGAACGAATGTGCTAATCGACGCAAGGCAAGTATCTTACATGTAAGACGTACATTGTACAATAATTTCGGGAAAATTCAGAGCTTGACTGTTTAATCGTTTGAGAAGAAACTCGTCGTTGGGAGCCGTGGCGTCTGGAGTTGCCAGATGCAGCAGAGAGCACCAAGCTCTGCACTGCGTATTCACCTAAAAAATACGTCAACAATCAGTGGTTCAATACCGCGTATTCATTCGAAACGTGAATCGGAAAAAGGTAGCAGAAGATGCCCACCCCAAAATGTTGTAGCGTTATTAAACCGAGAAGAGAAATACGAACATTTTGTGAGGAAAAAAGAGGATACGCAGCCTAGCTGAAGGACATAAAAGATTTTCAAAATCAAAACGATATCCGAAGGCTTTAAAAAAGTCAAGCAACTGGGCTGCTGATTTTAAACCGGGATGCAGACCTTTCCAGATAGGAAACGTAATATATTCACCGAGGCACAGGGAAAATGAAATATGTTTTATAAGCATTTTCAGCAGCTTTAAGCTAGAACTATAATGCTCGGAGGGGCACTTAAGTGATCGGAAGAAAACAAGCGAATACACGGAAAGCATTTGACGCGACTATAATTGGGGAGTGGAGCGTTTCGTTAAGTTTCGTTCAACTTTGGTTACGGAAGTGAGGTGCTCCCGAGCGCACCTCACTTAAGTAAAACTGACATTTTGTGAAATAGGAACGCCAAAAAGAGATAGATGATAATTACATTATGGGTATGTTCCCCTTTTTTCGGTTCGGAAAGCTACTTTTCGTTGGTTTTTGACATTAGCTTCAGTGCCCTTCCGATTATTATAGTTCTACCTTTAAATGGGAATCAAGCAGAGCGACTGACAGGTCAAGAAAAGAACCCGCTTCCAAGCCATGACAACTTAGCATCGATAAAATCATACCTTTAGAATAGATGTTAGCCAGTGTTACCGCTTGGCTTCTTTAGTGGCCAAATGGTCCCTAGCTTGCGTTATGGACCCGTGGCCTCCATTTTTTTTTTAAATCACCCAATTGAACCCCTTTTTAAAAATCTATTTGAATGTCATTATAAATTGAATTTTTTATATAAAAAGGTTAAATTTTATCAAGCTTCGTACTTAATTCTGCTAAAAGACAGAAGAAAGAGATATAGTAGGGGCGTTAGTGCACGATATGAGAGTATACCTTTCATTTCGACCTGACGGGTTGAGCTTTAGTATAAAAATAGTCCATGTCCCAACTTCACTTTTAAGAAGTGTTGCCAAGGTGGCTTTCAGAAGGATAAGAGAAGGGTTGCCACAATTCCGAAATGTTGCTTATAGATCGAAAACCAAGGGTCGGACGATGGCCCGGGACTTCCGTTGGATTCAGCACCCTCGAAACCATAGAACCACATTATTGTTTTTTTCCCACCCCTCCCCTTGCACGAAGGGGGTGGAAAAAAGTCGTTTTGGAAACAAAATTTGAAAAGCCACGAAAAGTTAGAAAAATATTTTTATTAATAAAATTAAAAGATGCTGTCAACGCAGAATTTCGCAATTTACTACATTACATCCAGAGATGATTAAAAACCTACTTTGTTTTCTTTTTAATCCACTTTTAAAGTGCTAGGGAGGGGGGATATGAAAGATTAACAAACTTAATTATAAATCTTGGTATAATATATGTAAGCATATGACACACGTTTAAAGGGTATTTTTTAATGCCCAATCTTACTAAATCAAAATGAACTCGATACAACTACCTTCAAAAAAGTTATAGCCTTCTTCATAAATGATGACCAAATTATTAGTGAAACACGTACAATATTACCAAATTTCAACAATTTCATTTGTCATATGCAACAAGAATCAAAAGAGTCTACAAAAATATTAATAGTGAATGGGCGTTTTTTTCATTGAAATGGAAAAATTTTGAACTACTACCATAAATCCCCTCCCGATACTGGAAGGTGAATGAAATTTGGTTAAAACACTTGACTTTTCATCAAAATCAAGAAACAAAAGAGACCAAACAAATATAAACTATCTGAGGGTGTTTTTCAATGGGGAATGAGAAGCAGAGTTTTGGCCGCATATTTTTGTTTTTGAAACCAAGATACATAAATGTGGGTTACACCACTTTTGCAGTCACAGCCTCATAAGCACTCTAGGAATCTTCATATTTATGCTCAGCCCAGGATTTACCCTTAGGCCAACCAGGCCAAGGCCTGGGGCATCACGACAAAAGGGGCCACAAAATTAAGTAAACACAATGAAGCAACTGAATCTTTATTGCTCATACGAGCAAAATGGATAATAGATCTTCACAAATCTTCGAATTCGGCAAACGGCAACGCTCAAGTATTTTTATATAAGATGGCCAGCCTATTGAACGCTTCTTAACGTTTTTGGAGATGCATTTCTCATCTGAGTGAACATAACATATCAATTTTAAAGTGCAGAGGGCAAACATACGACAATGCTCCAAATATGTCCGGTCAGTATAAAGGGATGCAACAGCAAATTCTTCTGGCAAATCCATATGCAGTCTATGTACCTTGTTCATACACTCTTTAAATCTCGTTGGTCGCTGTGCTGTGGATTGCTGTCTTATCGCAGTTGTTTTTTTTTCTGTTGTACAATCGCCATACAATTTTTTTTCTGCATCAACTAAATAAATAAATAAATAAATTGGGTGGCGCAACAGCTCGTGGGGAACCAGGGCCTAGTGACTTACATCTCTCAACCATTCTTGTGTGCGTGTTGTTGGCAGGAATGGAGGGGACCTACAGTTTTTTGCCAAGTCCGAACGGCGAAATGAGAAGCACTTTTTCATGACAAGTATTACTCTTGAAGGATTTGTCAGTTCCTCGCAAGAGGCAGTACCTCGAATAAAACATTTCTGTTTTTAAGGTGGCACGGCTGAGAATCGAACCCAGACCTTCGGCATGACAGTCCTACGCACTAACCATCAAGCCATGAAGTATTACCTTTCTGCATCAACTAGTAGATGGCAAACGTTAAAATCTGCTCTTCAAAATGATAATGTGATAAAATCACTCTCAGATACACGATGGGAAGCTCATGCTGCAGCTACTTTTGCCATCATTAAATCATATAATAAATTATTAGATACTTTAAACGACATTTCTGAAGATAATACACTAAAAGGAGGGAAGCTGGTGATCTACTAAACAAAATGAATAAACTAGAATTTGCTTTAATGCTTTTGATTTGGAACGATATTTTACAATGTTTTCAAAAAGTCAGTAAAGTTTTGCAAAGTGAAGACGTAACACTACTGACGTACGCGAATTTGTATAGATCATTGTCCGATCAACTGGAGAAAATACGTGATAGTTTCGACACTATTGAAATGCGCTCTAAAGAACTTCTACCTGATGGCAGCTACATGATTACACGAAAACGAATTCGCAAAAAAGTGGCTAACGATGGTGATGCTCCCGATGTAGAGATTTAAGCCCGAAGGATAAGTTTCGAATAAACGCTTTTTATATTATTATCGATAAGTTAAGAATACAAATGGATTCCAGAGGTAAAATATATAAGGAAACTTCTGAACGATTTGATTTTCTTTGCACAAGCAATGAAAAAGCCAACGTCATAGCCTGTGCCCAGCGTTTGGTGTCAAATTATCCGGAAGATTTAAATTCAGAACTTGCTGACGAGTTAATACAATTCCATCATTATATGATGTATAAAAATGGCAATAATTTTAAATTTTTCAATCAAGCTTATTTATACAAGATTATGTGGGAAGATAAAATTATATCAGCGTTTCCGAACGTAGACACGGAATTACGTTTATTTTTAAGTCTGATGGTGACAAATTGTTCTGCGGAAAGATCATTCATTGAATTAAAACGCTTAAAAAGTCCTTGTCGAACAGTGATAACGCAGGAAAGACTTGATGCACTATCTCTGCTCTGTATTGAGAGTGATTTGCTTCATGAAATAGATTTCGATGAACTTATAAAAGACTTCGCTGCTAGAAAAAAATGTTTCCAAAATTAAGTAAAAAATCTGTAAAAAAAAGTCGTATACATACATATGTATATATTCTTGTAACTACCATTATAAATAAAATTAGTTTTTGTTTCATGGAATTCGTTGTAATTTGTTTTCTTAAGTATTTTATTTTGTATGTATCAAATCATACAATATAAGATAATATATGCAATAGGGGCACCATTTACTCTTCAGGCCTAGGGCCCAAAAAAGCTAAATCCGGCGCTGTTTATGCTGATGATATGAAGATTTTTAAAACAATAAATCTAGTCATGACAACATTTTCCTTGAGGCTGATATTGACAATTTTAATGTGTGGTGTTGGAAAAACGGTCTTTCTCTTAACCCTGTAAAGGTTAAACTA
Organism: Dasysyrphus tricinctus; assembly: GCA_963921185.1. Lineage (NCBI taxonomy): Eukaryota > Metazoa > Arthropoda > Insecta > Diptera > Syrphidae > Dasysyrphus > Dasysyrphus tricinctus. The sequence goes on along the minus strand of OY992532.1, from coordinate 167,192,773 downwards.
ACTAAATTTCTCTAAAAAAGAGGAGTAGTGAGTGCTTTTGATTATTCCCATTTCACAGCACTAACTTTGTCGTGTTTTTAGTTTCAGAGATCTAGGTGTTAACTTTAGTTCAGATCTAGGTTTTATACAACATTTTAATTACATTGTAAAATCCAAGCATGAAAGGATTTATAAAACACTGGGCAAAGAATTTTTTTTTGGAAAATGTTGAAGGGCGTCCCCGAATATAAATCCAAGTTTGTGAGACGGGGGGCGCGAGCTTTAGCCACCATCTTTGAAAACACGTTTTATCAAATATTTCGTGAACCATTATTGTACGACAAAAACAAATATATTTTTGAAAAAAGTGGTGAATTTGTTTTCAACTTGATTTTTTCTAAAATTTTGGGTAATTTAGCACCACCATCATATTCAATCAATTTTAGTCATCTTTTAGTCAGATACTGAAAAAATACTCAGCTCTTGGCCTACGGTTGGTAGTTTTTCTCTCACTACTCAATTTAAATTTTTATTCACAAAGTAAATAAAAGTTGAATTTCAAATTAACAATATATAGCTAAACGTTGTTCAAACACATGCCTTCATTATGTACCTACTTGATTAAAACATTTTTTTAGGAACATTTTCGGTATGCAAATCTTAAGTATTTATGTACATGCATATAATAATTGAATTTAAAAAAAAAAAACTGTCAACCTTTTTTTTCAGATATTGAATTTACAAAAAAAATACCTACGTAAGTCCGTTCAGCTGATTATAAAAAATTTCAAAATAAAAAAGACATTCTATGGCAGGAACTACATATGGTAGCTAAGTCTATACCTAATTGTATTATTTGTTGGTAGTAGATCCTACTAATTTTAGCATACGAAAAAAGATCATTCATTGAATTAAAACGCTTAAAAAGTCCTTGTCGAACAGTGATAACGCAGGAAAGACTTGATGCACTATCTCTGCTCTGTATTGAGAGTGATTTGCTTCATGAAATAGATTTCGATGAACTTATAAAAGACTTCGCTGCTAGAAAAAAATGTTTCCAAAATTAAGTAAAAAATCTGTAAAAAAAAGTCGTATACATACATATGTATATATTCTTGTAACTACCATTATAAATAAAATTAGTTTTTGTTTCATGGAATTCGTTGTAATTTGTTTTCTTAAGTATTTTATTTTGTATGTATCAAATCATACAATATAAGATAATATATGCAATAGGGGCACCATTTACTCTTCAGGCCTAGGGCCCAAAAAAGCTAAATCCGGCGCTGTTTATGCTGATGATATGAAGATTTTTAAAACAATAAATCTAGTCATGACAACATTTTCCTTGAGGCTGATATTGACAATTTTAATGTGTGGTGTTGGAAAAACGGTCTTTCTCTTAACCCTGTAAAGGTTAAACTAACTAAATTTCTCTAAAAAAGAGGAGTAGTGAGTGCTTTTGATTATTCCCATTTCACAGCACTAACTTTGTCGTGTTTTTAGTTTCAGAGATCTAGGTGTTAACTTTAGTTCAGATCTAGGTTTTATACAACATTTTAATTACATTGTAAAATCCAAGCATGAAAGGATTTATAAAACACTGGGCAAAGAATTTTTTTTTGGAAAATGTTGAAGGGCGTCCCCGAATATAAATCCAAGTTTGTGAGACGGGGGGCGCGAGCTTTAGCCACCATCTTTGAAAACACGTTTTATCAAATATTTCGTGAACCATTATTGTACGACAAAAACAAATATATTTTTGAAAAAAGTGGTGAATTTGTTTTCAACTTGATTTTTTCTAAAATTTTGGGTAATTTAGCACCACCATCATATTCAATCAATTTTAGTCATCTTTTAGTCAGATACTGAAAAAATACTCAGCTCTTGGCCTACGGTTGGTAGTTTTTCTCTCACTACTCAATTTAAATTTTTATTCACAAAGTAAATAAAAGTTGAATTTCAAATTAACAATATATAGCTAAACGTTGTTCAAACACATGCCTTCATTATGTACCTACTTGATTAAAACGTGCCCCTATTGCATATATTATCTTATATTGTATGATTTGATACATACAAAATAAAATACTTAAGAAAACAAATTACAACGAATTCCATGAAACAAAAACTAATTTTATTTATAATGGTAGTTACAAGAATATATACATATGTATGTATACGACTTTTTTTTACAGATTTTTTACTTAATTTTGGAAACATTTTTTTCTAGCAGCGAAGTCTTTTATAAGTTCATCGAAATCTATTTCATGAAGCAAATCACTCTCAATACAGAGCAGAGATAGTGCATCAAGTCTTTCCTGCGTTATCACTGTTCGACAAGGACTTTTTAAGCGTTTTAATTCAATGAATGATCTTTCCGCAGAACAATTTGTCACCATCAGACTTAAAAATAAACGTAATTCCGTGTCTACGTTCGGAAACGCTGATATAATTTTATCTTCCCACATAATCTTGTATAAATAAGCTTGATTGAAAAATTTAAAATTATTGCCATTTTTATACATCATATAATGATGGAATTGTATTAACTCGTCAGCAAGTTCTGAATTTAAATCTTCCGGATAATTTGACACCAAACGCTGGGCACAGGCTATGACGTTGGCTTTTTCATTGCTTGTGCAAAGAAAATCAAATCGTTCAGAAGTTTCCTTATATATTTTACCTCTGGAATCCATTTGTATTCTTAACTTATCGATAATAATATAAAAAGCGTTTATTCGAAACTTATCCTTCGGGCTTAAATCTCTACATCGGGAGCATCACCATCGTTAGCCACTTTTTTGCGAATTCGTTTTCGTGTAATCATGTAGCTGCCATCAGGTAGAAGTTCTTTAGAGCGCATTTCAATAGTGTCGAAACTATCACGTATTTTCTCCAGTTGATCGGACAATGATCTATACAAATTCGCGTACGTCAGTAGTGTTACGTCTTCACTTTGCAAAACTTTACTGACTTTTTGAAAACATTGTAAAATATCGTTCCAAATCAAAAGCATTAAAGCAAATTCTAGTTTATTCATTTTGTTTAGTAGATCACCAGCTTCCCTCCTTTTAGTGTATTATCTTCAGAAATGTCGTTTAAAGTATCTAATAATTTATTATATGATTTAATGATGGCAAAAGTAGCTGCAGCATGAGCTTCCCATCGTGTATCTGAGAGTGATTTTATCACATTATCATTTTGAAGAGCAGATTTTAACGTTTGCCATCTACTAGTTGATGCAGAAAGGTAATACTTCATGGCTTGATGGTTAGTGCGTAGGACTGTCATGCCGAAGGTCTGGGTTCGATTCTCAGCCGTGCCACCTTAAAAACAGAAATGTTTTATTCGAGGTACTGCCTCTTGCGAGGAACTGACAAATCCTTCAAGAGTAATACTTGTCATGAAAAAGTGCTTCTCATTTCGCCGTTCGGACTTGGCAAAAAACTGTAGGTCCCCTCCATTCCTGCCAACAACACGCACACAAGAATGGTTGAGAGATGTAAGTCACTAGGCCCTGGTTCCCCACGAGCTGTTGCGCCACCCAATTTATTTATTTATTTATTTAGTTGATGCAGAAAAAAAATTGTATGGCGATTGTACAACAGAAAAAAAAACAACTGCGATAAGACAGCAATCCACAGCACAGCGTATGTATTAAAATAATCTTAAATATTGAGTTTCAAGAAAATCAACCATGTCGTTTTTGAAATATTTGATTTTCAACAAAAAAAATTGAAACATTTTTTAAAAATCCAACAAATATTTTTTTTAATTTAAGCACACAATACACTTTATATTTTTTGGAAGCTTCTGTGTACAAAATTTTACTGAAATCAGATATACAGTTTTGAAGAAAATAAAAATAACCATTTTTTTTGACAAATTTATTCAGCCGACAGACAGTTAGACAGACAGACAGAATTTTAAGACCCACTTTTTTCGTCTTCCCTATCATCGTAATGACATAGTTCAATTTTTTTACGAAAGTATGTAGCTTTCTTTCTGAAAATATTTTGGAAAGTATGTATTAAAATAATCTTAAATATTGAGTTTCAAGAAAATCAACCATGTCGTTTTTGAAATATTTGATTTTCAACAAAAAAAATTGAAACATTTTTTAAAAATCCAACAAATATTTTTTTAATTTAAGCACACAATACACTTTATATTTTTTGGAAGCTTCTGTGTACAAAATTTTACTGAAATCAGATATACAGTTTTGAAGAAAATAAAAATAACCATTTTTTTTGACAAATTTATTCAGCCGACAGACAGTTAGACAGACAGACAGAATTTTAAGACCCACTTTTTTCGTCTTCCCAATCATCGTAATGACATAGTTCAATTTTTTTACGAATGCATAACTTGCCATATTAAAAAAGTTATATTAACCACGCAAAACAAATAAATTATGGAGGAAGGCCACCTTTATCATCGAACACATCGAAAAGTGTTCATAAGGATTTATTTCTAATGTGCTATCTTGCTAATGACATCCTTTTCTATTTAATTACATTATCATTTCAATATTCGTCCTTTATACAATAACAAAGTAAATGGCAATAAAACAATATGCTAGCACACAGTTAAATTAATTAAAGACTTGTAAATAAATTTTCAAAAATCTTTTTACTACCATCATAGGAAAGGGGTCCTTCAACATGTATATGTATAAGTACATTTCTATGCATGTATGGAATGTAGACATGTATAACGCACCTAAGGCAATGTCTCTAATTTTCTACTAAAAGCTTGGAAAATTGGTAGAAAATTCACTTTGACAATAAAGTGTGTGTATATATATAGGGATATATTGTTTCTCTTTCTTTCCTGCACCAGCTTTCCATATCAATGGAAAATTGTTAATTAGATTCCGCTGTGAAAAAAGAGTATTCTGCCAAAGCAGCAGAAGCAGCAATATAGTAGCAAGTTCCTTCCCGATGGCAAGATAAGCTGCATTCAGTAGTAGGATGATAGCGTTCTGTTGACTTATACATACCTACATATACACCTAGGAAGAGGGGGGTTGGTGAGTTGAAGAGAGTGACTTTATGTCAATTAGCAAAAGCAACGTTGATGGTGGTGCTTGGCTTGAAGACGTCCTTTCTATGTTATAAAACCCTCCTAACTCCTAAAGCCTCGTCCTTACCTGCCCTGTGAACTTTTTGTCTGTAGTTCATCCTTCTTTGGGAATTAAACGAAATTGCAGCTAGTCAGCGAGGACAAGGATGGCAATTTCATCTTCTTCATTAGGGGTTTACTCTTTTCTTATTCTATTCCTTTAAACCTTTTATCTCAATTTCATTCTTAAATTCAAATTGCACTCATGATTGAGCACAATTCTGGCAAGTAAAATGGAACTGTAGAAAGTTGAATCAAGCAATTTCTTATGGCAAGGTATTTCAAAGACATATAATTATTTGCCCGCTATATAGGTACCTACTTCTGGTTAAAGTGCGCTTTACTATATGTATCTCAAACTCAGAACCAATTTGTGATATCCCATTACCTACCTTCAGCAAATTCTAAGTGAGTGCCGCCGCCGCCGTCAACACCACAGGCAACCACGGATTCCATGTAACTCCTCACAGCATCCAAATATAATACACAATTCCGACGAAATTGTCACTTAGCGGCGACAACAGCGACGTATGTGAAGCATCATCATCTCGTATAGGTGCTCGTCCCGGAAAATGTGAACAAAAATGTTCAAAAAAAAAATAACATAGACAGGAATACATAATATTATCCCACTGCAGTGTTTGGGAAATTCAATACTCGATTTGATAGTAGCAAAATGTGCGTCATATCACTGTATAGACTATATACAAATTATAACAAGCCTCGGAAAAGTCCGGGAACTGGGGAGTTTCGTTGGGAAGTGCTCATCTAGAATTACGTATTTAGTTAGAGAATTCAGAGAGCTCCACATTAGTTCAGTGGTTGCCCTATATTAGTTGGGAAAAACATTTCATTATTATGCGTGATTGATAACATACATATAAAGCTAGATATCTCCATAGAAGAGTATAATTGTCAACAAAAAAATGTCACAAATTAGATAAAAAAAAAAAAATACATCCGATGATACGTAAAATATTTAAAAGCTTGGATAAAATGTAGGCCAGCTAATTGTAAAAAAATTATTATTGAATGTTCTAACTATAAAGCTATGTTAATTTTTGCTTAAAAAATACAAAAATAAATATACACTACACGTCAATTGTTTGAGGCCACTACTTTTGCAATGTTTTTTTCTCGATAAATACTTGTGAGAAATGTTTTTCCTGTAAATGTTTGATATCTGTGAGTAGGTATACATATTGTCCAAATTAGAAATTTCAGAAATTATATGAATTGACCAATTTTTTTCGGATGATTTTGTTTTGCTTCTGGCGTCTTTTTCAATTTGTACCCTACCTTCCTTCAATTCTCCATGCTATTTCACGGTCTGAAAGTCCTAGTTCCTTGAAATCATCTATTGTCCCTATTTTTGATACCGTCAAAGTGTTTCCTGAGCCCATTTTTGCTTTAAATTTAAGATAACATATAGTTTTCTCAAATATTTGAAGCTTTTATTAAGAAAAAATGAACGATATTAACTTTTGCAAATCAATATTTGCAATGGCCTTAATCAAGTGACGCCACCTTTATACCCATTTTTACCAGTTCATTCATAAAACTTGTGAAACTCCTACGGATTTTCCAAGTAACACCTTCAATGGTATCCATTTTTATTGGACAATACGTTTACCTACTCACAGGTATCAAATGTAATGTTTCCAGGAAAAAAATATTTCTCACAGGTATTTATCGACAAAAAAAACGATTGCGAGAATAGTGCCCTCAAAAAAGTGATGTGCGGTGTACATTGGAAATAGTTTATTTTTCATTAATTTAAATTAAAAAAAAACTTGATGTGAAATATGTATATTTATTTTTGTATTTATATAGTCAGCTGCAGATGAATATGAGACATGGGCGCCCGCAGGGGGGGTAGAGGGGGCATTTGCCCCCCCCCCCCCTAGAATATCAAGCTTTTACTTTTGTTCTGTACATTAATTTTATTTTAATGTCCAGGACTACGGTGTGGCTCAATTTTTAGAATCGGAAAAAGATATAAAAACATGTAGGTATCCTACCAACCTACCACTAATGCAATTCAATTTTTGTCACTCAATAATCGAATATCCAACAAAAAAATGTTTTTTTGCCTCTCATGAAATTATTAGCAAAAGTTGACCTAGGTAATGTTTACCTACCTTAGCACATACACATGTTTCAGGAAATATTTTTTTTCATTATGGGAAGGAATTTGTTTGAATCCTGTCCATGCAATGAGCGAGCAATGATCGACTCAGCGGCCTTTGTATACTTTCTTCACATAGAGATCGGATATCTACTCAAGTCGAAAGAGCATTCTTTGAAAAAAGTGTGCTAGACAGACAGATATTTATTCTTTTTCTCTTGCGAGAAAAAGAATAAATACAATATTTCATGCAAGGTCTTAATTTGTAGGTCTATTTGATAAGTTTTTGTCTTATTGATAAACCCTTAACTGCAGTCCTGAAAATTATGTACACTTCTATAGTCGAGGGTCCACTGAACCCAGCTATTTTTAAATGTTAATAAAAATTAAAGTATGAATTATTAAATTTTTTTCCGCCGAACTTTAAGAATGAACACGAATATTGCTTTAAGAAAAAATCAGCAATAAAAACTTGCATTAAATTTTTAATTTTCAATGAAAACAATAGGTTGCAATTCACCTGGCCTGGAAACATATTATCTAATCAATATATGCAAAATAGTACAACAAGAATTAAAATCTTAAGAAATAATTTTCCTAGACTTTAAAACATCCTCTTTAGAATTCCTGAAACAAAAACTTAAAATGTTTCTGTAAAAAATTCTGACATTGGTCAAATAAAATAAAATATATAAAATACAAAACACTCTGCGCCAGTGCAAATCATACTTTTGCACTTGCCATTTGATTAAAATTTGAATTTTGGCTATTTTCGTCATCGTCGCTTCACTTTTTAGCAATTAGCTATTGTTCGATTCCCTGAATGATTTATTAAATTTTTCCCTACACAAATTTGAATTAGAACTCGAAAACTAAATTAGTAACACCAGGAACAAATGAATCGGCCAATTCAAAAACCACTTAAGTCACACAATTAGAATTTTTCAGGAATCAATAAAAACAGTTTAACTAAAAAATAAACTAGCTTTAAAGGACTTTTTAAGGCTCAATATAGCATTAGAGTCTAAAAGGATTGAAATATAAAAAAATATTCACAGTTAATCAATATTAATAATGAAAAAATTCTGAAAACCAGTTCTTGACTTACGTTGTTTTAGCGAGAAACGGGTGACTTACGTTGTTTTAGCAAGAAACGGGGTCAGCAGTATACAATAATTTAAACAAAATCAAAGTTTTTTTTTAATTATACTTAAGTATTAACATAATTACATTTTAACATGTCACATGTTTAAATTAATCACTAGATATAACTACTTCCACAATCTAGTAGTGCTTGCAAAAACCTTACGTTGTTTTTGCATGGAACGTTTATTGTGAGGTATCATTCGGAGAGGAAGGAATGTTTGGACCGACGTAATTTATTCTCAGAATATGCATTACGTTTAAGGAAGCATTTACAGCAAAAACAAACATTTTTGAAAAAATGTGACTTAAGTGGTTTTTGAAATGACCGATTCAAATATATCACAGACCCAAGCGTATGCTGATACTGACCTATGAGAGCAGCGAGCGGAACGCGTCCGTTACACTGCACTTAAGTCGAAGGTACTAAGAAGTGGGAGGGAGCTGAGGTAACCGCGGCGTTTTTTACACGCGTTTAAAGGTTGAGTATGGGTCCATTGAACCAACGACTGCAGTTAAGGGTTAGAAAACATTATTAAGATAAATAAATAATATTTTTTATACCTATATCTAACGGGTGCCTGTATATTATATGCCATTATATTTTTTGCAACAATGCCTTATTTAGAATTTCAATTTTTCATGATATGAGAAGAGTCACTGAAGATGATGAGTCCAAGTGAGTTCGACGTCACAAAACTAAATGTGTCAAAGTTGTTTTCAATGATAACACAGAGAATATCCTGCGCTTATTTTTATTATTTTTCCTGAATTACCAGCCATAGCAACAACCTATATGGACAACACTCGGCCAGTTAGGTAATTCGACAAAAAAAAAGTGCGAACCCAGGAGTATACCTATTCTCAAGCAGAGGCGGTGGAAAGCGTGCCGTGTGTGCCACCGTACACGGCCCCGCGCTTCGTGGGGCCCCGCAAAGCCTTGGAAGGTCTTCACGCTTCGAAGTTAATTATTTTAACAAGAAAAGTTTAATTAAACTCAGAAGTTTTCATCACATTCGACAACCAAAACTCGTTTTAAATTGTGTTTTCATTTCAAAAGATTTACACACTGTCATCCGAGTGGATGACAGCAGCGATTTGCAATCCTAGTATATGAAAAATTGCAAACTATATTGCTGCAATTAAACCTGATTTAACTAGAGGCGTTAAGTTCTGGCTGCAAAGCATAACAGATAACGACCTTAATTTAATCAAATAAGCCTTAAACCAAAGATATAAAAACTCAAGTCATTTGTGTAATGTTGATTTACAACCAAAACCACAAAAGCAGATTCTTTCGTTTCAAAGTCATTTGCGTAGCACACTATCACTGGTGTTGATTCAAAAAGGCAGACACATATTCCTAGACGAGCCCCCAGTTGACAAACTTTTAATGTTGAAGAAAACACCAACAAAATTCATGGTTCAACTCTTTCTTCGAAAGTAAAAAAAATGCCATTTGTCTTCTCTTTGATATGGGAGCTGGGAGCGATACGATATCCCGCAAACCGAAATTTCGCATTTTTTTTTTAAATCTCGAATAACGATCTCGCAAATTGAAAATCATGTTTTTCGTTTTCATGCAGTAACAAAAAATAAATAAAATCTATCAAACTGAAAGAGAACTCATGGTTTGATTTGAGCTGTAAAGAGGCTATCAGAGAAAGAGAAGTAAGTTTCCGTTGATATAAAGCCAACCCTTCTGAGGAAAACCGGAATAAGTTCAAACAAGCTAGAAAGACTTGTAACGTTCATATTCGTCGAACCAAATTTTTGCATGACCAAAAATTACGGCAAAAAATACTACAATGTCCCAGAGGTAGTAAAAATTTTTGGTCATTTGTAAAAAATATTCGAAACTCCACTTCGTCTTCGGTTCCAACGCTCGTCTCCAATAACACTCCCTTTGTCAGCTCACTAGAGAAAGCCAATTTGCTTGCAGCACAGTTTGCTGTTAATTCGACGTTGCCAGAGAGTGTTATGACTCCTCCTGTACTTGAGAGCGGTAATGATTTAATGGGACAAATCTTCTTTCGCACTCGTGCAGTTGCAAGAGTCTTAAAAGATCTTGATATACACAAATCCGCTGGCCCGGATAGTATCCCACCTATTGTTCTGAAGAGGTGTTCTTCAACGCTGGCAAAGCCACTGCGTAAGCTTTTCCATCTGTCCTACTCTACTGGTCTCTTTCCGAGTGGATGGAAAACAGCATTTGTCCAGCCTGTCCCTAAAAAAGGCGCATCTTCTTCTCCCTCTAATTATCATCCAATTGCACTTACGTCCCTTCTTTCCAAGGTCATGGAAACGCTGATAAATTATCAGCTCAAGAAATATCTTGAAGAACGAAAGCTTCTTAATGACCGGCAGTATGGCTTTCGTAGCAATAGGTCCACTGGTGATCTGATGGTATATCTCACCGAACAGTGGAACAAATCTTTACATCGTTTTGGAGAAAGTAAGATTGTTGCCCTTGATATTTCAAAAGCATTTGATAGAGTTTGGCACCAAGCTCTCTTATCGAAAATGCGTGCATTTGGTTTCGATCAGTCTTTTCTTCGTTGGATTAGAAATTACCTCTCTGGCCGTTCAATACAAGTTGTATTGGACGGTTTCAAGTCTGATATTCACAAAATAAATGCTGGTGTGCCCCAGGGCTCCGTTTTGTCTCCGACTCTCTTCCTCATTTTCATTAATGATCTTTTGTCTGAAACTTCTAATCCATTAAATTGTTTTGCAGATGACAGCACCCTCAGCTTTTCATATTCGTTTCAAGATTCACTTCCCAATTCTTCGGATGTGGAACTTGAACGGCAGCGTATGATAAGCTCATTAAATTCTGATCTAGACAGCATTGTCCAGTGGGGAAATAAAAATCGTGTAGAATTTAATGCTTCAAAAACCCAATGCTGTCTGCTGTCCCTAAAGCAAAACCCACCCCCAATGCCGCTATCCATGAGCGGAACTTGCATCGAAGAAAATGAACAACTTTCAGTTCTGGGTATGTGCATCACAGACCACCTTTTATGGAATGATCACATATTCGAAGTTGCCAAAGACGCTGCAAAGTGTTTAGGCTTTCTTCGACGATGTAAGAAATTTTTCTCCCCCTCTGAACTGGCTGTAATTTATAAAGCCTTCATACGACCAAAGCTTGAGTATAACTCTCACATCTGGGCAGGTGCCCCTACAACTCACTTGAATTTGTTAGATATAATACAAAATAGAGCCTTAAAAATGATAGGTGACAGAACTGTTACGCTATCAATTACATCTTTGAAACACCGCCGCAGTGTTTCTTGTCTCACATTATTTTATCGCTATTTTTATAAACAGTGTTCTAGTGAAATAGCCAGTTGCATTCCTCCCCTTAAAAACTTCAACCGCAATACTCGTGCTTTTAGGAATGCTCATCAGTTTACCCTTGAGCCCAACTTCGGACGTACTGTCAAGTATAGAGATTCTTTCTTTAGCCGCACAACACGAATGTGGAATGCTTTACCAAGCTCTATTTTCCCCTCCCATTTTGATATTCAAAACTTCAAAACCAATGTGCATCGGTATCTCCTTTCTAACCCTTTCCTATTTTCCTAATCGCTCGCACTGTGTTCATCATCTTAAGGGTAGTCAAAACCCCTTTAGTGCGCGCTCATTATAAAAAAAAAAAAAAAAATCTCGCTTTTAACAATCTCGCATTTACATCTCGCACAGAAAAATCTCACAAATTCAAATCTCACAGCAACGTATCACTCTGGATTTCCCAATGAAAAATAAAAATCCTGCGGATGTAAAATAAAAATCAGAAAACAAATTTTTATAGCTAACAATTATTTTTCAAAATTAAAAAATATATATAAAAAAAGAATAATTTCTTTATTAATAAAAAAAAACGTAATATGAAATATGTTTTTAGAAAAAAAAAGATGTATTTTTAATTTTTGGGTCATAAATTAATTTTTATTTTAAAGCAAGCGAAATGTGCTTAGCAGCAATGCTTCACAAAAAAATTAATTTTTGTCATGCGAAGTCTTCATACATTTATTTATGGAAATAAAAAATATTTTCCGTTCAACGCCTATTGCATACGATTAATGCAATTTACACAAACATGACACAATCATTACAACTGGATATACTTACAATCTCTATATTCTCTTGATAAATGAAAAATAAACAGTAAAAATTGATAAACAACGGTGTGATCTAAAAGACTTATGCACATAGCTATTTTGCAAAAGGTAGAATATCTCGAAAAATTTAACTGCATTGCAACAAACACATTTTTAATAAAAATCTCGCAAATTAAAATCTCATGCGAGATTTTGATTTAAAAAATGTTTATGTTGCAATGCAAATAAATTTTGCGAGATTTTAGTTTGCGGGATTTTGTTATTGCGAGATTTCGAAAAGCAGGATCTTATTATTGCGAGATTATGAGAAGCGGGATCTTGCAATTGTGTGATGTCGTTATACGAGATTTTAAATTGCGAAATTTTGATTTTTCAACCCCTCCAAACAAACTCCGCTATTTCTCAATGTCAATGCTTTTTTATAGCCATTCGTTATGGAATAAAGCAAAGATGATTGTTTCTTAAATTGACATAAAATTTACTTTATTCGAAATATAATGTTTTGGTATTATAATTTAAATATGATTTCTGGCATATGACTGCCACCTCGGACGTAGTCTAATCTGGAGGTCCATGGCCGTATATCGGCAATAACGCGGCGAATATTGTCCTCCAAGTGGTCAATCATTTCGGGCTTATCGGCGTAGACTAGCGATTTGACATATCCTCACAGATCTTGGAGGCCAATTCACTGGTCCGTAACGTGAAACTATGCGGGTACCAAACGTTTTCTTCAATAAATCAATTGTGACACGAGCTGTGTGACATGTTGCGCTGCACCGTCTTGTTAAAACCACAGCTCATCATGGTTGTTCAATTGATGAACGAAAAAGTCAGTAATCATGGCTCTACAGCGGTCAACATTGACTGCAACGTTCTGTCCAGCATCGTTCTTAAAAAAGTACGGACCAATTATTCCAGCAAACCATAAACCACTGCAAACAGTCAGTTTTTGTGCATGTAACGACATACACTTGAGGATTATCATCACTCCAAATACGGAAGTTTTGTTTATTGACGTATCCATTCAACCAAAAGTGAGCTTCATCGCTTAACAAAATTAGCTTATTTCTTTTTTCGAACAGAACCATGATTTTCAAAATAAATTTTCACAATTTGGAAGCGTTGTTCAGGCCAAGCCAAACTAAAAATAAATCACTTGACAGCTGACAAAATGGACGCCAGTTAAAATAGTGCTGCCAACTTAAAGTTTTATATCTCTAATAAAAACACCCTTTACATGACGTAGCACAGTGCGTCGATTGTATGGAGATGGTGGACAAAAATCAATTTTCCAAAACTAAGTTGACTTTGCAAAAAAAAATTATTGGAAATGTAATAAAAAAGATATTTTATAAAATCTAACGAAATTTTCACGCCCCTGCCACGCCCACTTTTGAATATGGTTTATATCTTAAGAATTGTTTGCACGATTTCAATAAAATTTAGAGAATTTGACTTTCTAGGTGAGTTCAAAAACAAAAAATGGTGTGGACCCTATCCTTCCACTGCCACGCCCACTTTTTTATATTGTTTATTTCTAATAAACCGCTTGTAAGATTTGAATAATATTTTGGAAATTTGAATTAGTTAGTGAGTTGAAAAACAAAAAATATTGTAAACGTTATTCGCCCTCTGCCACGCCTTTTTTAAATCGTGAACAATACTTCACAAATACATGATTTTAAAATAATATTTTTTAGATAAACTCTGACAACACAAATAAAAAGACCAAAAAAATATAAATTTGTGCATAAAAATGAACAATTCTTCTTTAAAAAATCAAAAATCGGAGTTCTATTTTCAAAATCTTTAATGATAAAATAGTAAGCGCAGCCAAAGATTTGTCAACCCATTCAGTATTTTGTATATGTATATTGTGCAATTTCTTCTTGATCTTCCTGCGATAATTTTAGATCTTTTTTTTCTTAAATTTGAAATCAAAGGATCAGATCTGAGAAGCAGGACTGTCAAAATATCTTCGTTGGTTGCGAACCTCAGCTCTTCAGTTGTCCAATTCAACTGAAGAGCTAAAAGTTTCACAATTTTTCGTTTTTTCGTGTTTTTTGTCGCTTCTGAAAATGGTGTTTGGGGTCTTCCCTAACTAGTTCCTGGTTCATCAAAAGGCGATACATTTTGCAGATAGGTTGAAATGCTATCAGGAAATGTAAATCTATTTTTAAGCCAAGCCTCATGGCGCTTCTTGAAAAGAGCATGATTGCTTGTTTCCATCGTCGTTCAAGGTTTGAGTCACCAAACTTAATTTTGGACTTTAAATCATTTTTAATTTTAAAAGGACATTTATTTTTCTTCAATTCATTCAAAATAAATGTTTAAATATCTTCAATTCATGATTTGTTATCAAAAGAAATTCATTTTTCACCAACTTGTTGATTTTTAAAGGTTTGACCTTGTTCTACAAAAAGTTGAATATTTTGAAGGTTAGCAAAAAAGTAGCATGAAAACTTTGCATTTTCGCAAAGTAAAATTATAAGACAATGTAATGACACTAAAAATTCTGCTACACTTTGCTAAACTTTTTTTAAAAGCTTAACCAAATAGAAAAAAAATGCCTTAAAAATATGATTTTTTTCAATAATTCACTTAAGTTACAAATTATTTCAAAAACCAAATAAAATTAGTCATAGCAGCTCTAAATGAATCCATTATTAATAATCACTGCCAAAAAAAATTTTTCTTCAATTACTTTTCTTTCACCAGCTACATCACTTCACACAAAATCGCGTTTCACAACAATACTCTGACTATTATTACCTTATATGGTTTAAACAATTCCTCTTATCTATCATCTAAAAAAAGCAAACAACAAAAAAACATTAAATGACAGTTATTCAACATGTGCTTGACCCGAATCAAAGCATAATAGAACAAAATTGCATTTTTTGATTTTTGTCCACTGGTCGACGACGCACTGTGCGTAGGACAGTAAATGAGATATCCAAATAACCGTAATTTTGTATTTATATCCGAAAATAAGAAAAACATAAATAATCCATTCATGCACTCGAGAGATGGTTCATGGCTCAAATTCTGCCGTTATCTCCGTTCAACGGTATTCTAAGATTCTTTTTTTTTTATAAAATCATCTGTCAAAATTTCAGCCTTCTGGTCCACCCCTTAAAAACATAAAAGTCAAATACTACACAAATTCAAATAACCATTGCATAATTTTCAAATTTTAACAAATTTTTTCTTTTAACCGGGTAGTTTTTCTTACTCGGAAGTTAGTTTTATTTTATTTAACCCTAAAGCACGTGAATAGATTAGATAGAATAGAATTTTTTTCTTTTAACCGGGTAGTTTTTCTTACTCGGAAGTTAGTTTTATTTTATTTAACCCTAAAGCACGTGAATAGATTAGATACACATCAAAAATAGATTTTGTTGACTAAAAAATTTGCACAGGATGACTTTTACAGCTAACTCCGCGCGGTTTTCAGCGTTTCGAAGAGTGAAGACATTACTATGGTGATGGAGGATCTAAATGCTAAGTCAAAATTTTTGGCACAAAGAAGGATGCATTCATTTGAAACGCGTTGCAATTTGATTTTTAATTAATGTTTTGTTTATTCTTTTGAATACAAATTTTAAGTTTTATTTTTAAAAATATCTTTATTATTTTTATCACGCCATTGGAGAACGAACGACAATGGATAGCGGTTTTATTGACTTTTGCAACGTCAACTGGGATAGTCACTGGGGGCACTCTCTTCGAACATAAGATCTCCCACATGATGGTTATCTACGGATCAATATACCAGAAAGACTATATTAATCGAGGTTTTAAGCAGTTCACGATCTAACAAGTCAACATTTTTCCGGTACGTCATTCGTACGAAAAATAATTTAATTGTGTTATGGAACTCAGTACTATAATTAATTCTGTATAAAGTGTGATTTTTTAGCTGGTTTGGTTTTGGCAACACTGGTTTTGACAGCTGACGTGTGTTTAGTACCTTGTGTCACTGTCAAACAGCTTCAGTTTGGTTTGCAATTTAACCATGGATCGTCTTACAAATGAATACAACGCCGAATTTTTGGTGAATGGGCTCTTGGAAAGCTGGCCGAGGATCCGCTTTTTAATCGAAAAATTGTGTTCAGCGATGAGGCTCATTTTTGGTTGAATGGGTACGTAAATAAGCATAATTGCCGCATTTGGAGTGAAGATCAGCCAGAAGCATTGCAACAGCTACCATCCCGAAAAAGCCACTATTTGGTGCGGTTTATGGGCCGGCGGCATTATTGGGCCATATTTCTTCAAAGATGATGCGAATCGCAGCGTTACTGTCAATGGTGAACGCTACCGAGCGATGATAACAAACTTTTTTTTGCCCGAAATGGAAGTTCTTGACTTGCATGATATGTGGTTTCAACAAGACGGTGCCACATGCCACACAGCACGCGAAACAATGGCGCAATTGCGAGGCGAGTTTGGTGAACAGTTAATTTCACGTTTCGGGCCGGTCAATTGGCCGCCTAGATCGTGCGATTTGACACCATTAGATTATTTTTTGTGGGGGTATGTCAAGGCTAATGTCTATAGGGACAAGCCCGCTTCGATTGACGCACTGGAAGCCAACATCCATGCATTCATTCGTGAGATACCGGCCGATATGTGTGAAAGAGTATGCCAAAATTGGACTCAGCGGATGGGCTACCTGAGACGCAGCCGCGGTCAACATTTGCATGAAATTATCTTTAAACATTAAATTGCAAGGTTCAAACTATCGATTCAAATAAATAATTCATTCATTTTTTCGAATTTTTTGTGTTTTTTTTTTTTTAAAGTTCTAAACCTCTTAAAAAATCACCCGTTACAATATTTTAACAAAGAGCAACACTCTGCTTGAAATATTTGCATGGAAGGAGCACGAATCATAATATTCTTGTCTCAATTTGAAACAGTTATGTATTTAATGCTTTGCAACACCTTGGCGCATTACAGTGAAAAAGGAATTTCAGAATTTCTCAAAAACAGAACAACATGATGTGAAGCTGTAGTTGACACCCTAAGCCTCACGGAGGGGTCGAGGTTAAGTAAGTCAGTATCTGGATTCTAATACTTACTTTTACCTATCCCGCTCTCAATCCATGAAGGGTCGTTGCCGTTGGCATACCCGGTGGTCGGCGGCACCGGCGGTGGCTATCCAGTCATCTAGACCAAGCCTTCTGGCATTCTCGATGCATTGGTTTTTAAACCAGAAGCTACATCTTCTTTGTTCTCTGGAATCTGGATCCTGGGATCCAAAGTCTCTCTTGGCCGGAGAATTGTTGTCTAATTGCTCGATCAAGCCGAGTCAATTTAGTTCATGTGTTTTGATTTGCTGGACTTTATCCACATCTTGATACAGCTCATAGAGTTCATGGTTTTATCTTCTCCTCCATCCTCCTTCCTCGCACACAAGACCGAATACCCGCCAGGAAATTTTCTTCCGTAAGAGCACAATGTCAGCTCTTCTTTTCTGCTTATCATCTAATAAGTCGCACGATAAGGCAAGGCTGGTAGTCTTAGGGTTTAATAGAGCGGGTACTTCATTTTACTTTACGTGTGGGGATTATTAAACTTATTTAGCCTTGTCCTCATTTACATTTATAGACCAAAAAGTTTTGTCTGTTCGTCAGTTGCCGTGAAAGACTCTAGAGGGGCTTTTTGGGAGCGGCTGATGATGTCGATAACATGGGCATACCATAGAAGTTGGACAGATCAATTAGAAATAGTGCCTTCAGTGTTAACAAGATTGAAGCAGCTTTGAAGTCGATGAGACTCTCAGACAATTCCTTTTCCAGGAATTGTCTGAGAGTGAAGTGGCCTGGTTGGAGGCTACACTGACGATTATAGTGTTGCAGAGAACTGCTCAAGACGCACACACAGTATGTTTGAAAGGATTTTGTATGTGACATTTATCGGGGATATGCCTCGATAGTTCATGCAGAGCATAGTATCGCTTTTTTTGTTTATAGGATATACATGAAGCTGATAGACCAGTCATCGGACATGCTTCCTTCCATCCAAAATATGGTTAATGAGTTGATGCATGCACTCTTTCAACACATCTCCACCGTGCTTGAAGAGCACAGCTGGTAAACTATTCGGCAGCCTTGCTGTTCTTGAGCTTTTTATAGCTAAGGCTACCTCTTCTATACTGGATGGTGGAACTGAGTCTTCATTGACTGAAGATGGATTCTCTTGTTGTCCTATTCCTCGCTGTACCTAATGCTCATTACGTCGCTGCTGGTAATGCTGTTTGAATACATCTTTAATTCTCTGATGTGCTTCCGTGACTAAATAACCTTCGCCGTTTCGAAGAGCCTGCGCTCCGATACTTTGTGGATTCTTAGCCCTTACATCCTATACTACCATATGTAATATCATGTATTAAATAAAAGATGTTTCTCTCTTGATGAGTTATAATTGAATGAGTTTTATTAAATATTAAATTGACAAACAAATAATATAATAATATAAGGTTGCTTATACGACATCTTCCCTTTTTTTTTTAATAGCATACATATGTATGCATACATAATATGAACATTTAAAGTAACTAAACATAAAAATATGAAAATGCAAAACAAAAATATCATTCAAATTGAAGAATTTAAACAAAAATTGTAAAGTATAGGTAATGAATAACAAACAAACAAAAATTGAAAAATTAAAACGTGAATCAAATAAATAAATAATAAATAATGACATTGTTATATAGAAAATAAACTAATAATTAGCTGGATCAAATCTTTGTGGTGGTCTTGATATGCGACCACTTTTTGTTCTCTGATGAAAATCATCTTGATCATTTGAATTACTTTCAGATCTCAATGATGGAGAAGCATTTCTTTCAGTTGTATTTTGAGAATCATTTCTTACGAAATTGTTGTTTTGAGATGTTTCGGTTTCCTTTCCTAAAGATTCTGGAAAATCGGAATCATCATCATCAGTATCAGGATTATTGGCATAACCTTTTGTTTTTATTAGATGGTGATTATTTCTTCTTAGTTTAGTTCTGTAATATCATGTATTAAATAAAAGATGTTTCTCTCTTGATGAGTTATAATTGAATGAGTTTTATTAAATATTAAATTGACAAACAAATAATATAATAATATAAGGTTGCTTAAACGACACCATACCTATCACCATATATTACAAGCTTTTGAAAAATCTATTAGTCGGAGGCCATTATTATTATTTGTATTTCTGTGGAGGCTGTGCCTTCCTTCTAAATTGGGGCAATGAGGTCCCCGCGCAAAAGTTTTAAATTGTGCTCTTTGTAAGCCCCATAATAGTCTAGGAGCCGACCGTAAGATTACCTATCTCATCGCAGCCACGCAAAAGTTGGATGCCAACCGATAACTTTAGTCTAGACATTTACAAAACTGCTGGTCGGACAAGCTTTATCTGGTCGCAATGGTTAGAAAATGCACTTTTCAGGTTGCATTTTCCGCTAAATATACCTAGAATACAGGCAACTTACATAAATGGGGTATCAAATGAAAGCTAAGACTGTCCTCTACACGATAGCATTGGTCGGAGAGACTATTTTTGGCTGTTGCGACGAGTCCGACCATTTAAAAATAAATGGTCCTTTTTTAACACTGCGTTTTACATCAGGGAAAACTGAGTAAAATCATATCAAATGGTCAACAGAGTAGCCTAAACCACTTTTTTTCATTTCCATCCAAGGATGCACAAAATCCCTAATTTTAAAAAAGTCCTCGGACTCGTGGCAACAGCCAAAAAAAGTCTGTCCGACCATTGGTCCTAACTTTCATTTGATACCCCATTTATATAAGTTGTTTGTATTCTAGGTACATTTAGCGGAAAATGCAACCTGAAAAGTGCATTTTCTAACCATTGCGACCAGATAAAGCTTGTCCGACCAGCAGTTTTGGAAATGTCTAGACATAAACTATCGGTCAGCATCCAATTTTTGCGTGGCTGCGATGAGATAGGTAATCTTACGATGGGCTCCCGGACTATAAGTTCTGTCCAGGAGGTTATAAGACTCATAATTTACAAAGCTTTCAGCTCCATGTGACCAGCGAGCTCCTTTAGGCTTCCGAACTTTCGCAGCATCTTCCAAGCTGAGGTCTTGGCAGTGACCAAAGCAACTACGCAAATATTAATGATGGCGATACCACGAGCTGATATCACCCTCTTTATTGATACCCAAGCCGCAATAAAAGCAATTTCTGCCACCGAGATACACTCGAAGCTTGTAAAACTTGCTTTCGCGAAGAGCTTAGGGTTCTTGGCATGCAGCATAACATTAGACTCTGCTATGTTCCTGGTCACAGTGATGTACAGGGAAACAAAAGAGCTGATGAGCTAAGAACGGTATCGTCGTTTGATTCAAGTCAAGCCGAACGACATATTAAAGTACCAACCTGTAGAGCATCAAACAGAATATTGGTAACAAAATATTAGAAAAAACCTATGAGAGATGGAACCTGCTCGGAGCTTGTGACACAACTAGAAAGTTATTGCCAAATATGCAGAAGACGATTATGCAAATGAACAAAAAACACCTTCCTTCCTTTGTCAGCATAATCACCGGGCACAGCCTACTGGGATACCACAAAAAGAAAATAGGGCTCAAACCGATGACCTTTGCAGAGAGTCCAGCGATGAAGAAGCACCCGAGGATACTTCTCACACTATTAGTCATTGTCCAGCACTCTGTCATTTAAGAAAGAAACAGCTAGGGAGACGACTTAGAGGAACTTTCTAGAACTTCTGCTAATAGCCTTCTGAACTTCTTCAATGCCTCTAAATCGCTTGACTACTAACAAAACACATAGTGGGAAACAACTGTAACGTACGCCTCGAGATGTGACCCTGAATTAAAAATACACACAAAACAAAAGACAACGACGACTTCAGTATATACATATAACTTACTCACTTAGGTTGTAGTATCTTTTCTGACCAAAAATATTCTTAAAAGGCGTTGCAGATGAACCGACAAATGTCAGAGCTAATATAGTATATGGACTATGGATTCTTCATATTGAGTCTATACAAAACTTCTTTTTCGCAGCGAACTTGGCTGGCTACCAGCCATGCCATCGGACGAAAAAAAAAGTTTTGTTGACAAAAAAAATTAAGAAAATTAATGAAGTTCTGAAAAAAATAATATACAATCAAGAAACAGAGGTTGTTGGATAGACTCAACAGGCATGTATAGCCGAAAGTTAATTGAAGTATGTATAATTATGGAAAGTAGAAGGCTAAACTGAAGAAAAAAAAAATTAAATGCTCAGAAAAAGAAGGACAGACACAACAGGCTAAACGAGGATCTCACCCATTTACTGGTTATCAGATCGCAACTCAGTCTGAGAAATTTAACAAACAAGAATTTAACTAAAAATAATATTAAAGGATATCAAGGATGCATGCAGCAGACTAATTGAGGATATCACCCAATTACTGGTCATGCTCACGAAATCCAAATGAAATTAAGGAAACTTTATATAAAATTGCAAGAAAGTAACAAAAAAAAAAAATACCAGATCAACTCAAAACAAATTCCTGTTCAACAGCAACTACCCCATGAATGAAAAGGATGTTTAAGTATAGCATAAAAACTATACAAAAAGGACTAAATCTGGCCCCACGTTGGGCGCCACCTGTAACGTACGCCTCGAGATGTAGTTCGAGGTAGAGAAAAATAGGGGACCCATTAATCTCTATAACCACCCACTCTTCATACGACCATTATTGTCCGAGAGCTTACAGGCACTCAGAGACAGTCCTGATAGTAAAAGTGGATGGGTGTCCAGGATTTAACTGCGTGGCATGCTAGCATGGCCAATGGTTAGCTCGTCGGAGGGGGGGTTCTTGCGGTCAAAAACCTGGACGGGCGTTACGTTTATATCATGCCGTATTAAAATCGTACAAAAATCGCGGAGCCTGTTTGTCCCTATTAAAAGAAAACATACTTCTAGCTAAAGAGAGGAGAGCTTAGTTGATATAGCTCTCTGAGGAATATCCCACCCAGTATCACTCAATGTATCCTATGGATACATCATGTGAATAAACCTAGTTATCATGTCCTCAATTTTGATGATAACCCCTAAAGAGAATAAGAAAGCAAGATTACTTCTCTGCTTTCATACTTGCGTCTTCATTGTCTCATGGTCCAGATAATTCTGAGCCACATCCACCTAAAAAAAAATTTCCTAAACAATAGTCATGGTTTCTATTATCAGGGTGTTCCTAAACGCGAATCCAAAAAAAAATCATGAAAACTGAAACACACACACTTTTCCTAAAAGGTGAAATTCATTCCAAGGAGATCCCGTTGAAAGCAAATAAAAGATAATATTTTAAGTTTTCAAAAAAATCAAAATTACAAATACTTTTATTCAAAAAAAAAAATATCAACAAAATAAACCTAGAGAATATAATGAAGATTCAAAATTAGAAACTTCAATTTTTTTAATTTTGCTCTATGTCTCAAAAAAAAACCATTCAAACACACCGAATATATATAACAAATATCGTTTTTACTTGTACTAATAAATTCTCTTTAAATATAATATTCGTTTCGTTCAAATTTAGCCATATGTTGTGTTATTTTTTATCAAAAATCACTTACCCCGTTTGTAATATTATTTTTTTTTGATTTGTTGTTTTTGTTTTATTTAAATTTCGTTGTTATCAATTGTCGATTTTCTCTCTCTCCCAGATGTTGTGCACAGCATCGCAGGTGTTTGGAGATGTTGATTTTTTTTTTTTTGTTGTGCTAAACTTTAATGATGATAAAAAGAAGAGAAACTATATTTGAACGATTTGAACTAACAATGATTATAATATAAAAAAAATTATAAATAAATATATATATATTATTTTTTTTTTTTGTTTTTAAGTTTTTAATTTAGATTTATGGGAAGAGAACAAAAAATATACTTAGCTTTAATTTAAGATAGGTAGATTTATGTTGATGGTGAACTATAATTATTAGTTATTATATTAAAAAGAGCTGGTTGTAGATGATCGAGAATTTGTTTGGTATCCAAAGGAGGTGATGTCTTGGCTGGTGGCAGAGCAACCAGTGTAGTGTGTTGCTCTCTTTGCTGGATCGAATAATAGGCTGCTGGACAGACGGTGGAGCTTGGATGTGATCTCCTCCTTTTTTGACTTTGTCGCGTGGATCGATGACAGCGATATCTATTATTTTGCGTATAGGCTCCCTTGGCCTTGGTTTTTTGATTTGTTTTTGTTTTGAAGGTGCATATATGCTTTTTTCTTCTTTTTTTTATAGGTTTTTGGAGAGTCTGGTTCACTGTCCTGATTAAGTTATGTATTTATTTCTGAAGCATTTGGTAGATCTGGTAGGTGTTTTTTTTTTGTGTCGAGGGATTTTACTTATCGACCTCGACCTGGACTGAGACTCACACTTCGGACCAAGTTGAGGTGATTTCTCGTTGAGTTTGAGACTTACTTAGTTGTACTACTTTATATATGTAGGTATGTATACTTCGAAGCACACTGGCTACGTGCAAGCTAACCAACCGAAATCCTCGTTGTGCAACTCACGAACGTTTCAGCGGACACTCTGACGCCCAATCTAAGCTATGGGCGCTTAGAATCTTAGCTTGGAGCTCTTTGGCTTTGCAGAGAAGGATTTGTATGTGAGTTTGATGCTCCTTGAGGATTGTGCACTAGTAAAATTAACGATGGGAATAAATCACAGATGGACACATGGAAATTTGGTTCTTAATCTCTTACCACATTGATTATTTTCACGATCACTTCGAATTTTATAAAAAATTTCTTCCTTTATGTAGGTATTTCTTTTTTTATGGATTAATCAGTTTTTATTCCGAAAAAAAATAAAACTCACGAACTAATTTATAGTAAAAAATATATTTTTTTGCTTGTTGACTATAAAAGTTAGGTACTTGGTTTTACGTCTTCTCGTCCGAAAAAAAAACACCAAAAAAAGAAAGATGCTGTGTCTGACAGGGGTATTTATAGCCCCAGAAGCTAAATTGATGGCTTCTCTCACGAACACTCTCTCAAACAAATCCTAGAAATTTTATCGGCTTCCGTTTTCTATCATACTTGTGAAAATTTTGATCAAAAAAATCTGAAATTCCAATTTAAAGTAATTTTTGAATATTTCATGAATAAGTGTAATAAATTCCAATTTTTTTGGTCAAAATTCCACAAGATAGACGATTTCGGAAGTCATCCATATTTTACTTCTTCCATGTAATGGTGAGAATTTTCAATGTTTTCAATTAGAGAACTCGAAACGATTCTCGAAAAATTTGGCCTTGAATATTTTACTTGTTTGGCCTGCTCTCAGTTCTTTTGTTTTTGTTTAATCGTCTTTACTTTTCTATTTTATATTTTTATATTTTTTTGACTGTTGATATTCAAGAAGTGTCGTGGTACAATGGTTCGTAACTTGGACTCAACGAGAAGGGTCACCAGTTCGAATACTGCTGCTGCGATCTATATATTTTTTTTTTCTTTTGTTATTACTTTTATTTGTATCAATGTTGTTTTTTTTTTTATTACTTCTTTTTTTTTTTTTAAATCAAACCTGGGTCAATTTCATGGCGTGTATGGTGAACATATCCTTCAGATGTTATATGGCGCATTATAACTCTATTATCCCTAGCTTCCGCTTTTGATTAAGAGTATGCACCATCCAACAATTGCATTTAATTATTTAAATATCATTATATTCTCTGGATTTAACATCACTCCAACTCTTTATTTAATCTGATACTCAATTAACTAAATCTCAAGGGAATTTCACCACAGCTTCTCAAACTACCTAACATAGGTCTAACATTGTGATCATATTATGATTTTATCGTTTGAGACAATGTAAGAAGCTAATTATTATAACTATAAGAGAACGATAATCCATGACAGTCCAGCGATGTTATATACCGATTTGATATTAGGTTAGAATGGTTAAATAATTCGGAGAATTCAGCCACACGACAAGAGAGTTGAACGAAGAGAAAGTAAAACCTGACTAATAGGCAACAAAAAATTTGCGATAATAGTAAAAAAAAAAAAATGTGTATACCTAATCTGACAAAGAGAAAAATCTATTTTAAAACTATTATAATGAGTGAAAGTTTTGTAGGCGAAATGAGTATTATACTAAAAGATGAAAATTAGGGCTTGAAATACTCAAGGTTTCCCACACAACTTCCTAGGGAATCACAACGGATCTACATAGATCTAAGTGTTACGGTAACAAGATCAACCGTCAGCCCTTTTACCTAACCTAACTGACCTTCAGCTTTATTGTGCGTGATGAGTGCACATATAAGGTTTATATTTTGGAAAGTGGCTTTGATGCGGAGCACATCCAGATCTAGGTAATCATGGATTTAAGTACTGCTGATTTTTGGTTTGCATCCCTCCCTGCCTATAGGTAACAATTCAATAAAGTCACCATAAATTATAATGAGCTACATACTTGCAAATTGGCGCAGATGTTTTGGTTCGAATTATTCCAAATGCTGGAAATCCTAACCTTGAAATTTGTTCTTTTTCATGTATTTTAAAGAAAAAATATATGATATTCACAAGGCATTTGTAAATTAGCCATACAATTTTTAATTTTCTGAAAAAAAGATAAAATAGTTCTATGTCAACCATAGTTCTTATATTTAAAAAATCCTCAGTTATAAATCATAGTTCTCATACCTATATTCGGGTGCAAAAAATTAAGGAGGAATAAAACACTTCTGCATGTTGCAAGGATCTTTTCTGATAAACAGCGTTTCTTAGCTCTTGTCGTACGTTAATGCACACTAAGGTCGAATTAGTCTTTTCAGCAGAAATTTTCACGCTTCTCTGACTAATTAGATTTCCTAATTAAATTCATTTTCAAATTCAACGCATGCATATTCATGAAAGAGTACATCCGTTTTATCCGGCAAATATTCGAGCTCTGGCTTTTAAGGGCGAATTTCAAAAAATGGAAGGCAAACAACCAACACAATATCATGAATAAAACGTACCAAGCCAAGCAGGCTTGAAAGAGCTGTACACAAACAAAAATAACTAAAACGAAACGCGACCATAGCTCTAACTTTTTCGTATATGTACCTCTTGCCATGCATATAACACTATACGGCTGGTTGGTACTACTGAAGTAATTAACCAGGAAAATTTTAATTGCTAATATGTTGTGACATCGTCATATATGGGTATCGTCATACACACTCTGATGACATCGACAGTAATCTGCATGATAATTTATTTAATATAAAATTGCCCCGTTTTTATCTTTCAAGCTCTCAGTGCATGAATGCCACGGATGTCAAGCGGAAACTGTGCACTGCACTTAATTGTGGTAAGCAAAAGTAAATGGAAAAAAATTGCAAATATGCATGCATATGTGTATGTTTTGAATAGCTCTAGTAGCTCCTAGTTTTAAAGCTCTGAATCAGTGTTGCCAAATCTTAACGATGCGATACTATAAAAGCAGGAATGTCTACAACAACAGCTGATGAAATTTCTGAACAAACTGCCAAGGATTATATCCTAGCCCACAACTACGCATTTCTTTAAGCTGACACGTGTTGGTATATCTATTATCAATAGCCAATACTCTATAAGATTATGAAGAATGTGGATGAACGAGGTGGAGCAGCAAGCTGTTGTTTTGTTTACAAGAAGCAAACTATTATCAGCATGAAACCAGTGTCCAACAAACTTCGATGGTACTAAGGCTACGAGTGAAACTGTTTCAACTCATTTATATTTCACTACGAGATCACTTACCAGTTACCCAAGGTTGTTGTATACATGGTATGATACCTATTGCGCATGTCGTTATCCTATCTCTCTCACGCATTTTGTCAACTAGTGACGCAATTCTCCTTGCATTTGTTTTTGTTTCTGTTTTTTGTTTTTGATTTGTTGGTGTCTTTTCTACACGTTCTTGTCCACAAGTGACGTAGATACGCAGAACGAAAAAGAAAATCAACTCGGAATAGCATACCATGTATTCTGTATACCTTGCCAGTTACCTATATTTTAAGCACTTACAACTTTGAGAAGAGAGAAGACGTTATCCATTTTATAGGCATATGTTCTATGTTCTCTAAAGGAAACTAGGAGTAGGAAGTAATACCAAGGATGGAACTTTGTAGAAGAAGAATATGTGAAAATAAGTTAAACGAAATCGATGTAAATAATTTCAGTAACTTTTGTAAAATATTGAAAGAATCATAAGTGAAATCTTTTAAAAAAGAGGGAAACAAAGTTTAAGTTGTGTGTAAAAACAAATGTACCTACAGCTGTGAACATGAAAATAGCAGTGGTTCAACACACGTTGTTGAATGCTTTCTACTTTCGTTCTATACTTTTAAGTCAACGTTTTTGAAGTGAACAGTATTTTGTATATATATTTGATTTTCTTCCTTTTTGAAGTGCTTTTAATTAAAATCAAGTAAGTTGTTGTAGAAGAAATATTTTTTAAGGAAATATGAACATAACCAAGCATTGATATTTTTTTTGCAAAAGTGGGCCGTAGTAAACACTTCACTGATGAGCAGCGCAAATTAGTTCTGTCGCTGCTCAGAGAAGGCAAGTCATACCAGGAGATGGAACAAATTTGTTATTGCTCAGCTTAAATGATCTCCCATTCTATAAAATATACACCCCATGACGATTGTTTAACGAGAATCCTCTAAGATTTGCAATCGAGATTCGTTAAGAGCTCAATCTGTCTATGAGTGATATGACCTGGAGAAGAAGACTCCTTGAGGCACATTTGCGAGCAAGCATGACGAGAAAAAGCCACCTCCCACCAAAAAGCATACAAAAAACTGATGCAGTTTGCAAGAAACTATGTGGGATTTCCTGTGTGCGTATAATATAATACGGGCAGATGAGCCCATGGTTGTTTTTTGTCGCGGTATTTGATCCTGCCAGTGGTGCGAAGTCCCCCCAACACTGAACCTTAACCCCAGTGGTCAAAAAATTAACAAAACGGTCAAAAATACATAATTTTTTCGTGAGGGTGAAGCCCACTTCTCATAACTGTAAGAGAGATGATTGTTTAGAAAAATGTACAAAACACGAAAATTGATAACAGGTAATAAGGTACACATACTTTTACTTATTTTTGTGGCAAAACGCCTTGAAGAAGCCTGCAAACGTTGAAGACTAAAATATTTAATTTCCATGAAATATGGAAAATAAAAGTTAATAAAATACAAGTGAAGGTACGTTTTTCAAACAGCATACCTTTTATGTATAGATTAGGGAAGATATGCACCTATCTGGCAACACTGGAATTTGTTTGCTTTCGTAAATACCGGATTTTTATATACTTCACTTCCCTTCATTATATGGATTGGTTGAAGAGTCCACTTGTTCCGACATCACCGAAATCCTCATAACTCTTCCCATTGCCGTTGCCGTCATAATGTGACGCAAGCAAGAGCAAATAAAAATACATATATAAATCCGCCTACTATTAAGCAAGCACTACCCAAGTGGAATATCCTGCAGAATTGAGAATAAATCCTATTCCTACAGCATCCATACCGACACATATTTTTCTCATATTGCATAAATGTAAGAGTGTATTAAACCTCCACATTTTCTTCATCTTTTTTCATCCAGCAGAAGTAGCAGCAGCAGCCACTTATTACGTCTGATAAACATGAATATTAGCATACCCGAGCCAAGTAATTACAGCCCGCTTTTCCCCCTGCTGCGGTTGTGATAAAACAAAAGGACTTGAATCACATACCCTCCAAAACCAACCACCACACCATACCACGTCACACTCACAACCACCCTTTGAGGGCATGTGTGCACATTTTGCGCATACTCTCGCCTAATAGAACACATTTCGACTTGAAATGGCTTTGCCTTCGCTGCATACATGAATATCTTTACAGGAAGATGAAAAAGGGTATTCCGGTATGTGTCCTCGAAGACTTTTCTTCCGAAAAACAGAATTTCTCGCATGAGAAATTTCTAACGATCAATGATTTCAGCATACACAAAACAGAGCAACGAAGAGTCCTAGACACAACACACACATACACATGCACAAAATTACATACTTCCTTAAATTTTGAACGTAATCAAATTTATGCCATTTTGTGCCAACATGGTGCCGTCTTCTGAATCAAAAAGAAAAAAGAACTATTATGGCAGCAGTGGAGCCATATACCTTCTACTAGTGCTCAGTATGTACAGAACGAAAGGGACAAGCCCAGGAAGGAGGAGAATCTACAATATCAACGAGAGGGTTTCCAGTTGGTTGTGGAACCCATTCAATATTCTTTTATTTAAGTGGTTATGTTGAGAAAAGTTGGCTGTTGATACGACCCAAAGGACTCGCAAAGCGGTTAGTCATGCAAAATAGAAAATTGCTCTAATGCTCCAGGTTTGCGTTTCTTGGAAACCCAAATAAAGACTGAGTTGAACTTTCTTTCGTTCGGTAAATATGACTCACTCGAAGAAAGATAAATGCATAAATGACTTTTATAAATTTTAGACTAAAGGTTAATAAAGTGAAAAAAAACGTATCATGCTCAGTTTAGGAAATTTGGTAATTTAGATGTCAAAAGCCTTACATTTATTTTATGTTATTTTATTGTATTTTACATATATGATTATCCAACCACTAATAGTTTCTTTTTCATAATGAAATCGATCTTCCTAAATGCTAGGGATATTACAAAATACTTTTCTACTGCTTGATAATGAAAAGGGGTTTTGCATGGATCAACATTGTTGAAAACTTTGATGGAATCATATATAACCATTAAATTTGGAACAAAAAAATAGTTTATCATCAATCGGTCGATGTCTTTGTTAAATGAACTGACGGAATTGATTGCCTTGGGAACTCCTGGACACTCTGGGCAGTTGCGTTGCGATGTTTTAGGCAGATCTTCCATTTCGTTCACGTACATAGCTATGTATATGCAGGTACGGCTATTGGCTGGTTGCTGAGTGAACTGGCTGACTTGAATTTAACAAAACGTTGCATAGTCGACTGGGAAGGATTACCATGTAAGCCGTCAAATGAAATGGGTGCGTGTCGTTGCCGAAAGAACACACCTATTTTGATAATGAAATTTCATCATTTGCACGCGTTAGTCAATCGTATAACTTCCCAGGGTGATTTTGGTTCAGTAAATAAATGATAAACAACAGATTCGACAGGCATCGCTGGAACAACATGGCCGCCACAAACTGTCCTCATCGACTTGTCCCTATTGGAAAATTCAGCTTTAAAAAGTTAACATTTTTTACTCAATACACCCCCGTTTCTGAATTTATGGTTTTCAATTTCTAGATCAAATGATAAAATATACTTACATACATATCATTAGGGCAACCAAAACTCTGCCCTAAAAAAATCTCTCTTATAATATGCTCTGAGTTATAAGAAATAGATATAATATTCTCTACAAAATCAGTTATATGCACTCAAAATACATTATGGATGCTCAGTATTTTATTTGCGATTATAGGTACTATAAGGCAAGTTTTGGATTCGTGGAGAAAAAAATTTTGAGATAACAATCAAACATGATATTACGATGATAGAGAACACCAAAAAAGTGTGTGGCACAATTCTGTCTGTCTGTCTGTTCGTCTACAGCCTAAACGGCTCGATCGATTTTCTTCAAACTTGGTACATAGTGGTTTTTGGTGATTCTGCCGACACGTTTTTTTCATTTTTTTTTTAGAACCAAAAATAACGGTACCTGCCATAATTTTTTTTGGCAAATTTACATAATAGTATTTTTCTCAAAAACGGCTCGACAACTTTTCTTAAAAAAAATTCAATAAATTTATTTTAGTGAAGGCTTTCTTTGGGTGGAAAACCATTTTTCAAAAATGGTTATTAATGGTACCTCCCAAGGAACCATTTTTTTAATTTTTTATTTTCTTCACAAACGGTACAACCAAATCAATTATTTTTTTATACAGAAGCTTCCAAAAAATGTTAATAGTTTTGTGTACCAAAATTTTTGAAAAAATATTTTTTGGATTTTTAAAAAATATTTCAACATTTTTTTTGGAAAATCAATATTTAAGATTTTTTTGAAACTCGATATTTAAGACTTTTTTAGTACTCTCTAAAATATTTTTAGAAAAAATTTTACATTTATGAAAAAATAACGGTACCTTCCATACAAAAGTGAAAAAACCACAAAGGAAAATATTTTTTTACTTGAAAACGACTCCTACGATTTTGATTAAACTTTTTTCATATACTAAAATTAGTACGATCTACCATCAAAAATTATAAAATTTTACACATAGCAACTATTAGTAGTACCTGTCATAGAACGTATTTTGTTATTTTGAGTTTTTTCGTTATCAGCTTAACGGATTTAAATGAATTTTTTTATATACAAATTTCAGACAAGATGAAATAATATTGCATATCAAAATTTAAAAAAAAAAAGTTTTTGGATTTTTAAAAAAGTTTCAATTTTTTTTTTTGAAAACTCGATATCTCAAAAACGGGTTGATAATTTTTTTTCAAATTTTGTTTTTATATACACATAAATATATAGTTTAAATCTGCATACCAAAATTTGTTCTTAAAAATGTTTTAAGAATTTTATAGGTATATAAAAAAATTATTAAAAAAAAACCGCTCAAACGATTTTAAATTTTTTTTCCCATACAATCATATTCCATCATGAATTAAGATGGCATACTTTTTTTTCACCTCAAGCTGTCAAAAGAGCTGTTTTAGCTAATTTAAATGTCGTATTTCATGCTTCTCTACATTTTTCTCTCATAATTTCCATGTTTGTATATACAATTTTCTTAAACTCGCAGTGTCTTGAACATAAGAGTAAGTACGTGCGACCCAGTCGTGCATTTTATTTTATTTGTTTACAGTCCAGGGTGGACCACGGCCTGAAGCAACAAGCATCTTTCAGCAGCTCGGTTTCAAGCTAGCTTTCTTCAGTTTCGAACTCCAAGTTGGTTGAGGTCCTCTTCTACTTGCGTGCATTGATGTCAGTTCGCTCTAAGTGACCCAGCCATTTCAGTCGATTGCTTTTCACTTTTGTGGCTAGGTCAGTGTCACTGTACAGCCCATACAGTTCGTGTTTGTATCTTCTTCTCTATTCCCCATCTATGCAGACGGGACTAAAAATCACCCCGAAAATTTTTCTCTCAACACAACCTAAAGCGTTTTCATTGATAAGCGTCTTATACAAGGACACTTTAGTTGACAGCATATATTTCGTCTTGCCTTCATTCACCGTTACACCCATCTTCTTGACTGCCTTTCAAATACTCACGAAAGAACCACTGTGATCCGTTCCTTTTCTCTAAAATGTTAACAATTGTTAACAATTGTTAACACTGATCGTTCCTAAATTCTCAAATTGTAACATCGTGTAACATTATGACGTCATAAATCGTTCCTAAACTCAATGTTGAAGTGTCAGAATGTTACACTTTGTAACAATTTCCAACTCATCTCCTCGACATGAATTGAAAGTGTTGATTTGTCAAAAACAGCTGAAACTGCAATTTTTTATTTTGTGATTATCTTTCGTTTACTTTTCGTTGTTTGGATTTGGAATTGTTTGCATCTTTGCAAATATGTATTTTCAATTCAATTGATTTTAGTGTTGTTTTTGAGTTTTGAATTGTTTTATGATAAATTTACTTTTTTTCGACAATGCATTTTATCAATTCCGTGTTTTTTGTTAAAGAAATTTGTGCTCATAGTTAGTTTAAGTTAATAGAAATTTAATTTAGAAATTATATGTATTTATTTTCAATTAATTTTATGCAATAAATTGTTTTTTCTTGATTATTCATTCTAAAAGCATTTCGATTTTTTTTTTTTTTCAACCTTGCCGTTTGACAGATCAACAATATTTTCAACATTGATCGTTCCTAAATGAAATGTTACAAAGTGTAACATTCTTAACAATGACATTCCAACATTTTTTTTTGACACATCAACAATTGTTAACATTTTTAGAGAAAAGGAACGGACCACTGATATTATACTTTGTTCGTTCGATGGTACCTTTAGTGTAGACTTTCAAGAACGATGTTGAAAAAGTCGTATGGCAGCGCGTCACCTTGCCTATATTATTTTTTAACGTACTGTTACGTATTTCCAAACGCTGCCGCTGCATTTGTTAAAAGCTAGCAGCTCAAATGCTGCGAACGTGACGGATCTTTAACCTGGGATCCCACGTGGTTATCTTTCCTCTTTCTATTTAGACTTCCGACCCATCTGGTCACAAACTTGTAAGTTCTCTTATAAATAACAAATAAAATTGAATTTGTAGTTATTTGGATGTAAGCTTTTTATTTCGCTGGAAAACATAATCGACAGTACGATACACAACAGTGGCGACGAGGAGGAGCAAGAACCAAATCTGACGAAACGAAAATGAATGCGGAACAATTAAAGACGCTTTTATCTGCTATCCAAACTGCGATTCAGGGTAACCCTACCGGTAAATCACAGCAGGAAATCATCCAACTTGAGAACTTTAATGAAGATAACGAAAGTTGGGAAATCTTCATTAAGAGGCTGGAAAATTTTTTTAGTTTGAAGAAACTAACTGGGTCTACTGAAGAAGTTCTAAAAAGCAAAAAGGATTGGCTAATTCATGCAATCGGTGCAAAAACATTACAACTTCTTTGTAATTTGACAAGTCCGGATGATCCTCAATCAAAAACCTACGACGAGTTGGTCAAATTGGTTAAAGATCATCTACATCCAGCACCTAGTGTAATCGCTGAACAAAATCGGTTCACAAAACGAATCCAACACGAGGGAGAAAGCATCTCAAATTTTGTTGCAGATTTGAAGAAAATGTGCAAAAATTGTAATTTCAAATGCGCATCTTGCCAAGCATCAACAGCCGATGCACATCTTAGGCAACAATTTATTAGTGGCCTAAGAAATGCGCACTGGTTAGAGAAACTAATTCAACTCAAGGAACCTAATAATAAATTCATTGATTGCGTCACTGCTACTCTTGCAATGGAGTCAGCACAAAAGGATTCAAAAGAAATCCAAAATCTGCAAGCCACAACTTCGATAAATAAACAAAACCAAATAGCAAAATTTAATCCACTTCGAAAAAAAAAATTTGTCAAACAACGGCAACAATTATCAGGTAAACAAGTGCACATGAGCCAAACAAGTTGTTTTCGTTGTGGAGACAAAGAACATCTAAGTAATGAATGTCGTCACATTCACTCAATTTGTTCCAAATGTAAGAAAATTGGACATCTGGCTCGTGTGTGCATGAGTGGGTCGCTGCCCCCGCAGCCCCATCAAAAACAAAAAAGAGGCAAAACGACTTGCCAAAATCAGCTGGAGTCTTTTCAGTTGCAGCAAGATGATAATGATTTATTTTATATCAATCATCTGAGTGAAGTTTTTCTGCCAGAAGAAAGGAAAAAACCGAACAAAATTATGTTGGAGGTTAAATTAGATGGTGTTTTGACAAATTTGGAGCTAGACACGGGAGCAGCGGTTTCATCAATCTCTCACGATGATTTCGTAAGAACTTGGCCTGAAAAACATATAAATGAATCCTCTATTCCTTTTCAGACGTATACAGGTGAGGTGATAAATCCACTGGGATACGCCACCATGCAGGTCGAATATGGGGGAGAAGTATCCAATGCGAATATTTACGTAATGCCCGGGAGGGTTGACGCAATTTTTGGCAGAGAGTGGCTCAAAATTTTTCAAGTTATGCTGCCAGAAATACACCAAGTGGAGAAAAAATCAAACCTAAGCTGAAGGAAGAGGTGATGCGTGAGTTGAAGACCAAGTTCGCTGACGTTTTTCGACCTGGAGTTGGAAAAATAAACGATTACGAAGCCAAGCTGTATCTTCAAGAAAACACCCAGCCTGTGTACATTGCCGCTCGAAAGGTACCATATGCCATGCTAGGTAAAATGGAGCAAGAGATTGACCGTCTGGAGAAGGCAGGAATCATAACAAAAATGCAGTTCAGTGAATGGGGTACACCAGTAGTGCCAATTCTGAAAAAAGATGGGTCAATCAGACTATGCGCAGACTACAAGATCACACTAAATAAAGTACTGAAAAGTGATAACTTTCCGATTCCACCAATAGAAGACATCTTTGCAACGTCCATGGAAGGTGGCAAAATTTTCACAACTTTGGACATCAGCGAGGCTTATTTACACATGCCAATGGATCAGCAAAGTGCGCAGATCCAAGCAATTTCAACCATGCAAGGTGATTACCAGGTAAATAGGCTGATGTACGGTACCAAAGTGGCACCAGCAATTTGGCAGAGGTATATTCAGCAGAAGCTGAAAGGCATTAAAGGAGTTTGTGTTTTTCTTGATGACATCAAGATCCAAGGGAGAGATTTTGATCAACATATAGCTCGCTTAGAGGAAGTACTTGGTCGACTTAACAAAGTGGGGTTGCGGGTAAATTTCAATAAATGTAAATTTTTCGAAAATTCCATAACTTACTTAGGTCATGTGATTTCGTCGAGAGGACTGGAGAAGACCAAGGACAAGGTTCAGGCAATCATGGATGCGCCCGCACCGAAGAATATTACCGAGGTCCGAAGCTGGCTAGGGTTGGTAAATTATTATGGGAGGTTTCTGAAAAATCTTTCGGCCAAACTGCACCCACTCTACCATCTTTTACAAAAGGACATTGTGTTTAGCTGGACCAAAGAATGCGAGGAAGCATTTAATCTTATAAAAGACGAGGTGACTTCCGAAGTGGTACTTGTTGCGTACGATCCAGCTCTGCCGTTGTCTTTGGCCACGGATGCAAGTCCATACGGACTAGGAGCGGTGCTATCACACAAATTTCCTGATGGGCAAGAACATCCGATCGCGTATGCTTCTCGGTCTTTGTCAAAGTCTGAGATGAATTATAGTCAAATAGACAAAGAAGCTACCGTGATTTTTTGGGCTCTGAAAAGATTTTTTCAATACTGCTACGGACGTAAGTTTACGTTAATCACTGACCATAAACCTTTGGTTGCTATTTTCAGCCCAGATAAAAATCTGCCAAGCATGGTTGCCACTCGAATGCTGCATTACGCTCAATTCCTTCAAGGGTTCAGCTACAACATTGTGTACCGGTCGACGGATGAGCATTCCAATGCAGACGCGCTTTCAAGGTTGCCGTTAACCTATAAAGATTCCGATGACATAGATGACATCACATACTACCAAATGCAACAATTTGAAACGGTTCCGGTTACGCAAAAGGAAATTGCCAAGGAAACAACAAAAGATGATGTGTTGAAAGTGGTACATTTTTCATTATTGGCAGGAAAGAAGCTCCAGCATCCGGATTTTCGAGGTAAAGATGAACAATTTTCATTGTCAAATGGTATTATTCTTAGAAATAGCCGAGTGGTGATACCTTCAAGTTTGAGGAAGCTCATCTTAGCCGAATTGCACGTGGCCCACGTAGGTATTGTGAAGATGAAGGCACTTGCAAGGAGCTACGTTTGGTGGCCGCGCATTGATTCAGATATAGAAAATTTGGCTCGCGAATGTTTTGCATGTAGAAGTGTTATGAAGCAGTCCACAAGAAAGGTGCAACACCCATGGGAGTACCCAACTAGTGCATGGCAGAGAGTACACATAGACTTCGCGGGACCATTTATGGACAAGTATTTCTTGATCGTAGTGGATGCTCATTCGAAGTGGCCGGAGATTATCCCAATGACGTGTATGACAGCATCGAAAACAATAGTCGTGTTACGTGAAATATTTGCTCGTTTTGGATTACCAGTCACATTAGTCAGCGACAACGGTTCTACATTTACTTCGGGGGAGTTCAAGGAATTCACCAGAGCAAATGGAATCATCCACAAGTTCTCTGCACCATACCACCCTGCCACTAACGGACAGGCAGAAAGATTCGTACAGAGTATGAAAATGACACTTCGCAAG
The DNA here is from genome assembly GCA_963921185.1 of Dasysyrphus tricinctus. NCBI lineage: Eukaryota > Metazoa > Arthropoda > Insecta > Diptera > Syrphidae > Dasysyrphus > Dasysyrphus tricinctus. The sequence continues at coordinate 167,155,318 of OY992532.1, read as the reverse complement.
ATGGTAAAGGACTCTGGAGATTTAAATTTGAAGCTTTCCAACTATCTGATGCAATACAGGAAAACCCCAAATTCTACAACCGGAATAGCACCATGTGTTTTATTCCTGCAGCGAGATATTCGTGTACGACTGGATTTGGTTCGTTCTGGAGATAAAGAAACTGTTCCACAAAAACTGCAGTGTGCGCCGTACCAAAATGGAATAGAGTACTATCCAGGTGACACAGTGCAGATCAGAAATTATACGTCCAAGGATAAGAAGTGGGAGTTTGGTAAGATTGTACGTAGAGATGGATTACTTCACTACTTCATAAATGTGAATGGGAAGCTGTGGCGAAGACATGTGAATCAAATGATGAAGTGCAATATCGACCCGTCAAATATAACGAAGGATTCTGATTTTGAGGTAACATCTCTTACTCCATTTAATAAGACCCCTTCTACTTTTATAGATGAAAACCTTGAAGCATCTGCAAAGGAACCAAAAAGAAGTGAACCGAATATGGAACCGTTGGAAGACACAGTTCAATCTATTGAAAAACCAATTAGTGACCAAAATCCGATTGGGGATAATCAGCCAACAGTTAGACGGAGCACTCGTGACAGGAAGCCTGTAGACCGTCTAGGTTATACTTCGTTTTAGTGGTGAGGACTGTTACGTATTTCCAAACGCTGCCGCTGCATTTGTTAAAAGCTAGCAGCTCAAATGCTGCGAACGTGACGGATCTTTAACCTGGGATCCCACGTGGTTATCTTTCCTCTTTCTATTTAGACTTCCGACCCATCTGGTCACAAACTTGTAAGTTCTCTTATAAATAACAAATAAAATTGAATTTGTAGTTATTTGGATGTAAGCTTTTTATTTCGCTGGAAAACATAATCGACAGTACGATACACAACAGTGGCGACGAGGAGGAGCAAGAACCAAATCTGACGAAACGAAAATGAATGCGGAACAATTAAAGACGCTTTTATCTGCTATCCAAACTGCGATTCAGGGTAACCCTACCGGTAAATCACAGCAGGAAATCATCCAACTTGAGAACTTTAATGAAGATAACGAAAGTTGGGAAATCTTCATTAAGAGGCTGGAAAATTTTTTTAGTTTGAAGAAACTAACTGGGTCTACTGAAGAAGTTCTAAAAAGCAAAAAGGATTGGCTAATTCATGCAATCGGTGCAAAAACATTACAACTTCTTTGTAATTTGACAAGTCCGGATGATCCTCAATCAAAAACCTACGACGAGTTGGTCAAATTGGTTAAAGATCATCTACATCCAGCACCTAGTGTAATCGCTGAACAAAATCGGTTCACAAAACGAATCCAACACGAGGGAGAAAGCATCTCAAATTTTGTTGCAGATTTGAAGAAAATGTGCAAAAATTGTAATTTCAAATGCGCATCTTGCCAAGCATCAACAGCCGATGCACATCTTAGGCAACAATTTATTAGTGGCCTAAGAAATGCGCACTGGTTAGAGAAACTAATTCAACTCAAGGAACCTAATAATAAATTCATTGATTGCGTCACTGCTACTCTTGCAATGGAGTCAGCACAAAAGGATTCAAAAGAAATCCAAAATCTGCAAGCCACAACTTCGATAAATAAACAAAACCAAATAGCAAAATTTAATCCACTTCGAAAAAAAAAATTTGTCAAACAACGGCAACAATTATCAGGTAAACAAGTGCACATGAGCCAAACAAGTTGTTTTCGTTGTGGAGACAAAGAACATCTAAGTAATGAATGTCGTCACATTCACTCAATTTGTTCCAAATGTAAGAAAATTGGACATCTGGCTCGTGTGTGCATGAGTGGGTCGCTGCCCCCGCAGCCCCATCAAAAACAAAAAAGAGGCAAAACGACTTGCCAAAATCAGCTGGAGTCTTTTCAGTTGCAGCAAGATGATAATGATTTATTTTATATCAATCATCTGAGTGAAGTTTTTCTGCCAGAAGAAAGGAAAAACCGAACAAAATTATGTTGGAGGTTAAATTAGATGGTGTTTTGACAAATTTGGAGCTAGACACGGGAGCAGCGGTTTCATCAATCTCTCACGATGATTTCGTAAGAACTTGGCCTGAAAAACATATAAATGAATCCTCTATTCCTTTTCAGACGTATACAGGTGAGGTGATAAATCCACTGGGATACGCCACCATGCAGGTCGAATATGGGGGAGAAGTATCCAATGCGAATATTTACGTAATGCCCGGGAGGGTTGACGCAATTTTTGGCAGAGAGTGGCTCAAAATTTTTCAAGTTATGCTGCCAGAAATACACCAAGTGGAGAAAAAATCAAACCTAAGCTGAAGGAAGAGGTGATGCGTGAGTTGAAGACCAAGTTCGCTGACGTTTTTCGACCTGGAGTTGGAAAAATAAACGATTACGAAGCCAAGCTGTATCTTCAAGAAAACACCCAGCCTGTGTACATTGCCGCTCGAAAGGTACCATATGCCATGCTAGGTAAAATGGAGCAAGAGATTGACCGTCTGGAGAAGGCAGGAATCATAACAAAAATGCAGTTCAGTGAATGGGGTACACCAGTAGTGCCAATTCTGAAAAAAGATGGGTCAATCAGACTATGCGCAGACTACAAGATCACACTAAATAAAGTACTGAAAAGTGATAACTTTCCGATTCCACCAATAGAAGACATCTTTGCAACGTCCATGGAAGGTGGCAAAATTTTCACAACTTTGGACATCAGCGAGGCTTATTTACACATGCCAATGGATCAGCAAAGTGCGCAGATCCAAGCAATTTCAACCATGCAAGGTGATTACCAGGTAAATAGGCTGATGTACGGTACCAAAGTGGCACCAGCAATTTGGCAGAGGTATATTCAGCAGAAGCTGAAAGGCATTAAAGGAGTTTGTGTTTTTCTTGATGACATCAAGATCCAAGGGAGAGATTTTGATCAACATATAGCTCGCTTAGAGGAAGTACTTGGTCGACTTAACAAAGTGGGGTTGCGGGTAAATTTCAATAAATGTAAATTTTTCGAAAATTCCATAACTTACTTAGGTCATGTGATTTCGTCGAGAGGACTGGAGAAGACCAAGGACAAGGTTCAGGCAATCATGGATGCGCCCGCACCGAAGAATATTACCGAGGTCCGAAGCTGGCTAGGGTTGGTAAATTATTATGGGAGGTTTCTGAAAAATCTTTCGGCCAAACTGCACCCACTCTACCATCTTTTACAAAAGGACATTGTGTTTAGCTGGACCAAAGAATGCGAGGAAGCATTTAATCTTATAAAAGACGAGGTGACTTCCGAAGTGGTACTTGTTGCGTACGATCCAGCTCTGCCGTTGTCTTTGGCCACGGATGCAAGTCCATACGGACTAGGAGCGGTGCTATCACACAAATTTCCTGATGGGCAAGAACATCCGATCGCGTATGCTTCTCGGTCTTTGTCAAAGTCTGAGATGAATTATAGTCAAATAGACAAAGAAGCTACCGTGATTTTTTGGGCTCTGAAAAGATTTTTTCAATACTGCTACGGACGTAAGTTTACGTTAATCACTGACCATAAACCTTTGGTTGCTATTTTCAGCCCAGATAAAAATCTGCCAAGCATGGTTGCCACTCGAATGCTGCATTACGCTCAATTCCTTCAAGGGTTCAGCTACAACATTGTGTACCGGTCGACGGATGAGCATTCCAATGCAGACGCGCTTTCAAGGTTGCCGTTAACCTATAAAGATTCCGATGACATAGATGACATCACATACTACCAAATGCAACAATTTGAAACGGTTCCGGTTACGCAAAAGGAAATTGCCAAGGAAACAACAAAAGATGATGTGTTGAAAGTGGTACATTTTTCATTATTGGCAGGAAAGAAGCTCCAGCATCCGGATTTTCGAGGTAAAGATGAACAATTTTCATTGTCAAATGGTATTATTCTTAGAAATAGCCGAGTGGTGATACCTTCAAGTTTGAGGAAGCTCATCTTAGCCGAATTGCACGTGGCCCACGTAGGTATTGTGAAGATGAAGGCACTTGCAAGGAGCTACGTTTGGTGGCCGCGCATTGATTCAGATATAGAAAATTTGGCTCGCGAATGTTTTGCATGTAGAAGTGTTATGAAGCAGTCCACAAGAAAGGTGCAACACCCATGGGAGTACCCAACTAGTGCATGGCAGAGAGTACACATAGACTTCGCGGGACCATTTATGGACAAGTATTTCTTGATCGTAGTGGATGCTCATTCGAAGTGGCCGGAGATTATCCCAATGACGTGTATGACAGCATCGAAAACAATAGTCGTGTTACGTGAAATATTTGCTCGTTTTGGATTACCAGTCACATTAGTCAGCGACAACGGTTCTACATTTACTTCGGGGGAGTTCAAGGAATTCACCAGAGCAAATGGAATCATCCACAAGTTCTCTGCACCATACCACCCTGCCACTAACGGACAGGCAGAAAGATTCGTACAGAGTATGAAAATGACACTTCGCAAGATGGTAAAGGACTCTGGAGATTTAAATTTGAAGCTTTCCAACTATCTGATGCAATACAGGAAAACCCCAAATTCTACAACCGGAATAGCACCATGTGTTTTATTCCTGCAGCGAGATATTCGTGTACGACTGGATTTGGTTCGTTCTGGAGATAAAGAAACTGTTCCACAAAAACTGCAGTGTGCGCCGTACCAAAATGGAATAGAGTACTATCCAGGTGACACAGTGCAGATCAGAAATTATACGTCCAAGGATAAGAAGTGGGAGTTTGGTAAGATTGTACGTAGAGATGGATTACTTCACTACTTCATAAATGTGAATGGGAAGCTGTGGCGAAGACATGTGAATCAAATGATGAAGTGCAATATCGACCCGTCAAATATAACGAAGGATTCTGATTTTGAGGTAACATCTCTTACTCCATTTAATAAGACCCCTTCTACTTTTATAGATGAAAACCTTGAAGCATCTGCAAAGGAACCAAAAAGAAGTGAACCGAATATGGAACCGTTGGAAGACACAGTTCAATCTATTGAAAAACCAATTAGTGACCAAAATCCGATTGGGGATAATCAGCCAACAGTTAGACGGAGCACTCGTGACAGGAAGCCTGTAGACCGTCTAGGTTATACTTCGTTTTAGTGGTGAGGACTGTTACGTATTTCCAAACGCTGCCGCTGCATTTGTTAAAAGCTAGCAGCTCAAATGCTGCGAACGTGACGGATCTTTAACCTGGGATCCCACGTGGTTATCTTTCCTCTTTCTATTTAGACTTCCGACCCATCTGGTCACAAACTTGTAAGTTCTCTTATAAATAACAAATAAAATTGAATTTGTAGTTATTTGGATGTAAGCTTTTTATTTCGCTGGAAAACATAATCGACAGTACGATACACAACACGTACCTATCGATATCCAATGCTTAGCAGCTAAATAATATTTAAATTTTGGCTTCGCAAACCGTTACTCCAGTAGTGTATAGCGGGGAAACTTTAAACCGTTACCGTGCGTTAGAGCTTAATTTATATATCTGCACCTTGGTTTTAAAGGGGCCAATGTCCAATTTGATTATTTTTGGGAAATCGAAAATTTTGCTTTTTAATTTCTAAAAAAGCATATTATTTTTGGAAATTAAGCTTACCTTAACCATCAGTATATGGTTAAGAAACAATAATTGAAGCACATGTGCCACTATTCCATTATTAAAACGTCTTCCACTGACCACTGAGTCAAATAATGAACTTAAGTCAATATTGTACAAAATGGACATTGGCCCTTTTAGAACCAAGGTACAGATTTATTATTTATTTATTTACAGTGCTATTTATTAGGTCTCCTTAGAAAAATATCCAGTTCAACAACACTATCTAATATGAAGATCAAACTATAGTCCTAACATGTTTTATTCAATTTAATTAAATGTCACTTTAGTAAAGGTTTGGACAAATAAAAATGATTTGTTGCTTAGGTACACCTACCTTTTTTTTGGACAGAGTTTAAATATCGCTGATAATTTATTTTATCTGTTATTACAGTCTTTAATATCATTTAATTTTGTGAGCATACAAAATGTAGGTATACCTACAGCCAAAATAAAAAAAACTCTCAAATTGTCAAGGCCCCTTTGCTGAAAAAAGCTTGAAATTTTAAATTCAACTTAAGAGCTTCACAATTTACGATGAGGAAAGACTAAAACATAAGAGTTTAAATTGAACATAAATATAAAAATTTCGTTGCAGTAAACGGCTATTAGTCTTTAAGTCGAATTATTCTTTGGTTTTGCTAAACATTTAAAAATAATATAAAATGAACAAAATAACCAACATTAAATCATTAAGGTTTAACTATGAGTTCGAAAAAACGGGTTTATCGGGAAAAGACGAGATTTTAAAAAGCGGGATTATAATAGATCGGGATCTTGAATAAACGGGATTTTGGGAGACAGGATTTTGAGAAACAGTTTTTTAGTAGACGGGATTTTAAAACTTTTTTTTCGGGATTTTTGAAAAACGGGATTTTAAAAACGGGATTTTAAAAACGGAATTCCGATACGCTCCCCAAAAAACTAGGCTATTTAAACTTGAATAAAGATCTCCACGTTTTTCTGTTTGATTAACATTTTATCTCGCTGCTAAAATCTTTTTTCAGGTAGGTATTTGAGATTATTCTTCGATATTAGTTTCTTATAATAAAACAGCTCTAGCTCTAGTGTTTTCATTAATACCAATTTAATAATGTAATTTCAAAAAATTAATTATATTCGTTTGACCCTTCAATTCAGCTTCGTATCAACCAGGGACCTATTGAAACCGTTTGCCTTTGTACTCGGAACAGTCACCAAATTGAATCAACCCCAAGCTAAATTGCCTTTTAAATCAACAAATCACAAAATTGTAAGATTTGTACTCTATTTTGTGTCCATCCAACCGCATTAAGCGGTTTTAAGCTCCCGCCGCGAAAAGCGGCAAATCACAAAATAAATCAAATCCGTTTGCCAAAATCTTAAGGAATATAGTACCTACACCACATCGCTGAAAAGAATACTTGTACTCTGCTTGGTTTTTATTCATTCCATTTTCCAATCTATATGAGTTCTTTCTTTCTTTATATTTTATTTTAATTTCGACCCCATTATCCATTTATTCACCCTTGCTGGCTTATTACAAATGGCATCATGTTAAAAGAAACCGAACGTAGGGCTACTACCGCTTGCAACCACCGCACCGATAACAAGAAGTTCCAACAACTTGAAAAACCAAAATTTTTAACTTCTTAGAGCTCCAAAAAGGCGTAAATTCGTTTGATTGAATTATTTGTGAGTAAAGTTGGTTGGATTAAAAAAAAAACCAATACCTATAAATAGATACCTATATAAAACCATTCATATACATTTTGTCATTATGTGTACCTAGGTACCTAAGATTAGATCTGCTTCTTTTTGTGTTTACTATTTTCTTTTAGAAAAGTTCAATTTTCAATTAATTAATGTGTTTGATCTAACTTCTATAAAAAATAATCGTTTCAATTTGAATTTTGTATAATTCTTTTATCAAAGATTATTTTTTATTATGTATAAAAGCGATTAGTGGGGGTTTGATTGTGTATTAGATATCATTACAAATACAAAATCGTACTGCGCAATGTCGTGAGCAATACCAATAAAGATAATAATAATAAGCATTGGAAGACATTTAAACCTTGATGGTTTAAGGTTTAAGGTATATGGCTGTGTTACACACACTTAGTAAGTAGGCTTATTTTTTCAATCCAATCCAGTGTTTAGACTTGCTTAAAGCATATACATCTACTGCTTAATCTGTGCAGATTGTAAGCATGCTTTAAGCATTTAAGTGGCGTTCTTCAAAATATTAGGATTTGTATTGATATCATACTCTGGTAGCTCTCCACTTGGCTGACAAAACAGAATCCAGGAAATCCACCCACAGTCTTAAATTGATAACCCTGCTATAATATGTTCAATAAAAACTGTCATTACAGGGCCAATGAGGGTCTTAATGTTCCTTAAAAGAAACCTGTCACTGACAAAAAATTTGTTACAATCCTCTACCAAATTTCGTACATTCTACCGCTTGATCAAAAATAAAGGCAAGAGTACCTACGATAACTCAGCCGACAAGTAAAAATAACGGTCTTTTGTAAAACAATAAGATACAAGCATTTTTTACTATGGGAGGGAAGTCTATCTCGCTCCATATGGGGTATACTTACAATTAAGAATAGCACATTTTTTTAAAGCTTAAAGATTCTATCATCTTGTTTTTAAATCAAGTGATTTCCATGAATAGTTTTTGAGAAAAACTAATTTCAAACTTAACATTTCGGGAAAAAATGAAATAAACGATTTTATATTGTCTTTATTCCAAATTGTGAGACTACATACTAAATTGTATTTTAATTTGTTTGGTCTTATTAATTTTTAATCGAATAGTGAAAAATATGGTTTTAAGTATACTAGTTTTCGAGAAAATGGAAAAATACCAAACCTACTTACTTTTTATTAAGTTCTTACGTATGGACTTTTTCTTCCTTGACGTTAATGAATAATTGATATCCTTCTAATAAGTAAAGTACAATAAGTCATTTGACGTTACCAAGAATGCAAGCATTATGGCGTATAAACAGTGCGGTATGTGTGCCCCCTGCATGGGCACACTATAGGATTTGGTGTAGGTAGAGGGTTGGGTGTATGCAAAGTTTCTTTTGCATTTAAAGAATCTGGATTTAAGGAAATTTTGAATTTGAAACAAAAATAACCAAAAACGCTCCACTGTTCGCGGGAACGTTCTCAGGATTCTAACTCCCCTTTTTGGGTCCTGTGTACTTCTCACGCTACTCCGTTGCTCCGCTAGGGTATGTAGAGTCGTCTGATGGCAGGCGCCAATGTCAATAGTTTTCTTGAGCAACAGACATGACAGATCAATGCTTTGTAAGAAGTTCACATTTGCGAGGTGGTACTGTATGGTATTTTATTCTTTTGCATATACATACAGATAAACCTACAGAATTAAAGTATATTTATACTTTTTAATGTATATGTACATATTATGTGTTTAATATACATACATACTCGTAGATCGAAAAAAAAAGGACCAACATACTAATTTTGTCCCGTTATTTTTTCTTCATGCACATGCCGTGGTATAAATTAATATTTCCAAAGGTCATTCTTTGATCAACTTCCGCGTGAATAAAGGTTTTTTTTTTGTAAATAGAAAATGGCGGCTAAGCATTGTTTCACACGAAGCTAATTAATTTTTGGATGTATTGTTCTTTTGGAGATTTGGTACCATCCAACGACAAAACCATCACATTTTTGGAAGAAGTTGGACTCATTCCATCAAAACTTTCAACCCCACCATTATGTTGCAACGTTCCAATGAAGGTGGAATATAGTACGAACAATAAATTTGGCTAGATTAAGCGGTGCTCTACAAAAAGTTCAAGAAAAAAAGGGGATAAAACATGCAGGATCGCCATCAACCCATCAATTGGAATATTTTTGCATGGACCACAACACAATGTCGGTTAGAGATTCGGGAAGTCCTTGCCTTAGTTATCTCCTTCATAATTAAAATTCCATTTAATAGGTACTGCTTTTCAAGTAAGTTAATAAAACCCTTGCAAGATTTTGTATAAGTTTTCTATGTTATAATTAATTCAATCTGGCATTTACTCGCTTGGCGCCATCGTGACGGTAAAAATGAGCTGAGTAAATCTACAATAGTAGATTACTACAATTATTGCCGGAGATAGCGGGGATAATAGGATCACACGCTGATGTCATCGGTCGGGAAGGCAAAACTGTACAGATTGATGAGAAATTTTTTACGAAACGGAAATATCATCGAGGCCGCGAAACAGACCAGATGACAATCGGGGTGCTGGGATTGTACTTTAAGGAGGATAAGGTTGGACTGTTCCTTAAAGTGAACTCAAAATGAAAGTCAGATTTGTGGCCTTATATACACAAATATGTGTGTAGAAAAAATATTCCCGGGATGCACCCATAACCCGACAAACCATAGCAAAAGTGAATATGTAAATGAATCGAATCCAAACAAACCTAGAAAATCAACAGGTTTTTGAAAAAAATATGTAATGCCGGAGGACAAAAACCCATTTTCACCAATACATGGCGCTATTTTTTTAACGAAAATATTGTCTCGAAGGAGAATAAAAAATGATGTGGGCTCTCAAATAATTGTGTTTTCGATTGATATGAGAAAAGTCTACCCCTGCATTGTCGATGGAATCGAATGTGAGGGCATAAAATTAAAGGATTTTGATACAACCACCATTCAAAGTAAAAGTCTAGACCTAAAGGATCTTATTCCACCGAAACAGCTTAGACTCCTCACCATCAACGACGAACTCAACGAACTCAACGAACTCGACAATAATGAAGCTTCATCAGATGATGACTTCATTAACATAACTAACATACATTTTTGATACACTAACTGACTAACTGACTTACTTACTAACTGACTAACTGAATAACTGACAAACTGACTGACTAGGACACCTCCTTCTGGGTAACGTAAAATTACTTGACTTACTGTACTTTACTTACTAGAAAGATATCATTTATTCTTTAACCTCAAAGAAAAAAGTCCATACATACAAATTTAATAAAAAGTAGGTTTGATAATTTTCCATTTAATCGAAAACTAGACTTATAACCATCTAGTTTTCAGTATTCGATTAAAAACTACTAAGGGCTAAAAATAAAAAAAAATAGTATGTAGTCTCACAATTTGGATAAAAACAAAAACTATTCATGGAAATCACTTGATTTGAAAACAACATGATAGAACAAACTTTTAGCTTTAAAAAATGTGCAATACTTACGGTGACCATCCGTCCTCTTTTTAAGAGGACAGTCTTCTTTTTCGGAGTCCTGGGGCCTATAACACAGAACAACAAGTCAACTAGTCAACAATTACTTGTTCAACTATATTTGTTCAACAAGTGAAAATCATTCCTGTAACTCAATAAAAACTGCAACAATTGTCAACTGAAAATATTTCCCTCGACTTGTTGAACCAGTTCAACAAGTAATTCTTACGCCATGAGTCGAAAAGTTTCCGAAAAAAAGAAAACATTTCATCTAAAATCAGCGCTTTGCTTGTTTGCTCTTAGATAAATAATATTTTATTCACCGTTCAATGACAACACCTGTGGTTCTTTTTAAATGTGTTTGTGTACTTTCAAAAACTACGAATTGCTTCGAATTTTTTTTTTTTATATGACCTTCGACATAACTTTGGGCTAAATTCGTAGTTTTGGGAGGTAAGCGAACAGTAATTTTGATTCTCACTATCATTGCTCGATTAAGAATAAAAATTAAAACATTTTGTTTTTATAAAACAAATTCTTCACCAATAAATACATTCTAAACCAGCCGTCCGTTCATGGATTCAAATATCTGAATTTTTCGAGCTTCTGATTGGTCACCTGTCATAAAAATCTTGAAAATTCAGATGACTTTTAGCACGATTGCTACGTTTTTTTCAGATAAAAATTCAAACAGCTAAAAAACAAGACAAAAAAATCCGCACATAGAAATTTTGCTTTATAGTGGATACAGTTATTTTTGTGGTCTGTTGTCGGCTTGGTACGGTGGCGTGTTGGCTTTTTAATATTTGTTTTTTTTTAAGAACTAAATAAATTAATTGTAAATAATTAGAGTTTTCCTCCACGGTGCACAATGGACCGTTTCATACATGCTAGACGTCAAAGATTATAATTACGTTCCAATTGAATGCTTTTATTAATTGAAGCATAAAATACTCAATGCATATATTTTTTACTGGAAAAATAACTAAATTTTGCAGATTTTTTGAAAATTAAATTTAAATGACAAAAAATTCTTTCAATTTCCCTTTATTTTATCTACAGGATGTTTAATATGAGATGTGACAAAAGGAGAGAGCCTTTTAGGTTGAACGAAGACAAGAAAAAATCGAAACCGAAGACGGCGTTTATTTCCCCCCTTTGAGTGGGAGGGATAGTTTTTCTAAAACATTTGCCTAAAATAGCAAAAAACTATTAAAAACAATGCCATAATTCACAATGTGGGGCAATAGCTTTGTCAAAAGCCAAAAATCCATTCTTCAGTTTCCTTTTTAAATAAAGCTGGTTTTGTAAATAGCTTTTGAAAAATAATTTTCAAACTTAAAATTTAAAAAAAAATCAAAAAATGTTTTTTTATTAACCCACCTACACTTCAGTTTCTCAAAACTATTAATTTTTGGGCATATTACACTAGGAAGATTTGCTGAAATTTCAGATTTTTTGTGCGTTCAACGTTACGATTCAATACTGAGTTTTCAAATTCTGCTGATGAACAATTTATTTCTTACGATTTCATCACTTGATTAACACTACTGCTAGCATTTATTTCTTACTTGTTGACTTCGAACAAGTTCAGAACCGTCGGTTGAAATTTATCAACTTTTCAACAAGTTTATTCTCTATTTTTCGAGCTCTTGTTGTTTCCAGTTACAGAAACGGTGAATTTATGAAATTTCCCACTTGTTGAAAGAAGCCAAAACAATTGTTCAAGTTCTCCTTGACTTGTTGTCTCGTGTTACACAAATTTTAAAAAGTTGTTGAATTTCACTTGTTCAACAAGCACTTTATGTATAATGTTATAGGCCCCTGTCCTCTATATTTTCTTTTATAATAGCCTATTGAATAGACCTTCTAAAAAGGAACAATTACGTGCAAGAGTTTTTATTATTGAATATGTTTGTTTGGCCCAAAAGCATGCTTAAAACCAAAAATGCTACTAAATTCACTTATGCGTTTCTGAGAAAATGGTCACACTGGCCACTTTTCAGTATTATTGGTATAACTCGAAAACTAAGCCGAATTTGACAACTAGCCAGAACAAGAAGAACAAATTAAAAAATGGCCAGTTGGTTACCAGAAAAGAAATTTTTTTTAAAGAATATGTGAAAATCTATTCTAGCCAGTAAAGTTGTCGCTATTATTTCTAGCTTGAAATGCCCTGACAAAGAGTGTTTTCAAATTCAAATGAATTTTTGACAATCGAGAAATTGCAATTAAAAGTTGGCAAATTTGAGGCAATGTCAATAGCAAAGTACAATAAATTACAACTTTGGTTGTGCAGATTTTTAAATTTTCTTGAGAAAAAAATATTGCGAAGAAAAGTACAACAATTAAACAAAATTTCAGCCCTATTTAAAAAACTCGCTCGGATATCTTCTAATTCACGATTTAACTAAAATGTTGATCAAAAGTTAGGTAGTTCACTAATTAAATTTTTATAATAAAAAAATATAAACTGCTAATCTTCGTTAAATTCTATATCTTAACGAAAATCTAGTACAATAAACAAGAGCTCTGATGTTACCAAAGAGTATTTATTAAAGAAATGTTTTATCCGAGGTACTGCCTCTTGCGAGGAACTGACAAATCCTCCAAGAGTATACTTGTCATTAAAAAGTTCTTCTCATTTAGCCGTTCGGACTCGGAAAAAAACTGTAGGTCCCCTACATTCCTGTCAACAACACGCACACAGGAATGGTTGAGAGTTGTAAGTCACTAGGCCTTGGTTCTCCACGAGCTGTTGAGCCACCCAGTTTTTATTTATTAAAGTGCACATATTTGGGGTTGTAAATAGCGTTTTTGTCACCACGGTCTGTTTTCTTTATATTTAGTTTTTGGCAAAAATTACAGAATTTTTTTTTGTTTGCTTAATTACACGTTAATGTACCTTCCTACTGTGGTGAGTAAGGTTATTTTCTTGAATTCCGTTTGATTGATAAGAATTGACATTTAATTCATCCGACTGAAGATAATTAGCGTTTTTGTTGCGTTAATGAATACCGGTGAAAATTCATTTGTATCAAACTTATTAAATTAGCTCTGGTTTTGAAGTTAAAACTTTAAAACAATTATTCATTCTTAAATTTTATTACGTTTTTAAAAATGTGTCCTCTTTTTTGCCCCTGAAAAAATGGTCACCGTAGCAATACTCAATTATAAGTATTACCGTTATTTCTTAATATTTTTCTTTTTATTTTGTGTTTTTTTTTATAAAATCGCCCCTCCTGCCCAAATGGGGTGAGATAGACCTCCCTCCCATAGTAAAAAATGCTTGTTAAAAACTGTTCTACACAAATCTGTCATTAAACTTCGTCGCCTGAGTTATCTTACACTTCCCAAAATAAAACTTTCCCGAAACTAGCTGACCTGTCGTCTGCGAAGTGTTGCACCTAGGTATACAGAATTGCGCATTTTTTTGCATTTCCATTCCCGATTTTTCAGCTCACCAAATAAACATGCAATCGAGTGATCTGCTTAGACACTTCACAGTTAAATCAGCAGGTCACATCATGTATCTCCGGAAACAAGAATGCTATAGAAACTTGTAGTGTGGCTCCAAATTTGCAGTTTTTTTGCATTTCAAGAATGGGTTTGGTCCAAATTTTGAAGTTTAAGGCTCCCAAATTTTGAAGTCCTTGATTGAAAAAATTTCACAAAATTGACTCCACTATGAAGTTAGCCAAGTCACATCCTCTATCTCAAGAGCCAAAATGCTAGAAGTAGGAGCTTGCATTATTGCTCGAAATTTGTAGTTTTTGATGTGTAAAAATCTTAGCGCTCGGTATGGGTAAAATTGAAAATCGGTTGTAGCGGATATGGGCTCACGGTTCCGTTTGGAACCATTTTGTTTGTTGTAGGTAAGTAGAACTCTGTAAACTCGAATAGGTAAGGTAGTTTTCATTTTATACCTAATGGTTTTGGTATTTGCTATGTGGAGTGAATTCCTTACACCCCGACTCCACAGTAGATAATTTCTCTCAGAATGTTCGTCTTGACATTAAATATCTAATGGAGTCACTCCGCTTCATCTGGATTGGATGTCAAGATGCAATCATATCTTGACTGAGATATTTGACATACGTTTTGCCAGGTGAAGATTTTGTTGCTTTTTTTCTAGAAATTTAATTTTGTATTTCATTATTTTGTATACATATGCTGCTTTGACGCTGTTTAGATTGGGAAAGCTGAGACCGGTCTCACGGCGGTTTCTGGACAAGAGAAGTGGGGGGTAAGGGATGTCGTGAGGCAAGAAGAAAACATAAACATCTGACCCATGAGTCTCATTTGTTGTTGTTTCAATGCACAAAACATTGAAGTTGTTGTTGTTTCTATGTGTTTTGAGGCGCCTAAAATTTTCTTATGTAGACACGATGAGACTCACGAGTCCGGACTCAATTTTCCCAATCTATGCAGGCTCTTTTAGCTCAGTTATAGCTATCATTGAAGCTCATCATTGAAAATTTTAATGATTGATTTTGAGACGTTTAGCAACCGAAATAATTTATTTTTTAGATGAAAAAACAATTCTTAAGACTTAATTAACATTTTTAGTCAAAAAAAAGTTTCAAATAGGCCCAACTTTCCACAAAGAATGACTTTTAATTTTTCAATGATCATTGGTAAGGTAGTTCTATCATTGAAATAAGAAAAGTCTTTTTATGTGGAAAGTTTGGGCTATTTGAAATTTTTTTTTGACTAGAAATATTAATTAAGTCTTGAGCTTTGATCGTTCACCAAAATAATAAATGATTTTGCCTCCTAAACATCTGAAAACCAATCATTAAAATTTTCAATGATAAGTTTCAATGATAGCTATAACTGGCACCTAAGTGTTATTTGCAATTTCTTGATTTGAAATTTTATAACATGATTTGCCAAGTGGCGCATTCTTTTATGTTTCTCTAGTTGGCTGTGGTTAATGTGTCAAAAAGAAGTGTTGTAATGTCATATTTAAAAAAGTTACTTTGAGCTACTTTTCAATTAGGAACGACAAAAGCTAAAAATATGGCTGATCTGTCAAACAAATTGGATGAAAAAAAGTCGAAAAAGATTGGGAATTAAAAATCAAGAAGAAATTGTGATTTCATTATTGAAAAGAACTTTTATCAGCACTTCGAAAATGCATACATTTTTCAAATTAAATTTCATTTAACTTCATTCTAGCACAAAATTGAATATTTAAGCAAAAATAATTCCAATTTTTTTTTATCATTCATTACTTGAACAAATTTCTTTACTACAAATCGATCAAATCAGATTAAAAAATCTCGCAAAACCTGAAAAAAATTTCCAAACTCACTATCGACGGTAAAATCAATAAAAATAAAAAATATATTAGTTTTATATTTTCCCCCAGATCTGATCTGGATTATATATGGATACATGTATTACAAAAACAACATAAAATCCAACCTTGCTTTTGGATTTCGATTTGCAAATTAATTCTTACCATACACCCTTTGTACTTTTTTGCAAAAATGAGTTTTTTCTCTCACAGGTAGATGGCTTTTTGTGTTGAAGATAGGGAGAAAATAGAGAATAGAGTAGAGAGAAAATACAGAAACAAAAGGATAAACGGGGATCGGATAGGTATATAACACTCTTGTCGCACTGGGATCCTGTTTGTTTTATTGTGATAAATCTAATCGGGATCAGATCTGGGGGATAATAAAATTGAACTATTACATATAACAAAAATGAGATCAATTCAAAACCGAACGATCGAGAAGAAAACAAAAGATAACTCAAAATGAAAAAATCGTGATTTCAACTGCTTTTGACGGATTAACCATTTCAACTCAGTATCAAAGAGATGAGTCGGAAAAATGTACTCAAAGTTACTTTTTGACACTTTAACTTTGAATCCAGGAACAACTTTGTGACGTCATAAAGTTTTCTCGGAAGGTGTTTTTTAATGGGTAGATTCATTATAATTTGTGTCGTGCAACCATTTTGTTTTAGCGCTTGTATTACAGATTCATAATTTTTGCCATGCGTGGTTATGACCCGATCCCTTACCTTCAGGTGAAAACGAATGTTTACACATCTTCCACGCGAGTCCCGGTACTCACACATTTTTTTTGTATTTTAAGAATAAATTTGTTACAAGTTTTGAACTCCCTTTTTTGAAAAAATTTACATACTTTAATTTCACAGTGAAGTTAGCAGGTCATTATGGAATGTTTTTTCAAATAAAGGATTTCAAAATTTGGATCTACATAATCTATTCTTGAAATGCAAAAAACTTCCAATTTCGACCTTTTTTTAAAATGAGCGCGCTTTAAAGAGGTTTTGACTACCCTTAAAATGATTGAACAGATTGCGAGCTTTAGGAAAATAGGGGAGTATGTTTGGCTCTTGAGATACAATATGTGACTCGTGAGGTCAATTTTGTGATTTGTTTTTAAATTAAGGACTTCAAAAGTTTGGAGCCTTTCAGAAATATGATGTTTTTTTTTTCAATTTTAAAACTTCAAAATTTGGACCAAGCCCATTCTTGAAAAGCAAAAACCAACAAACTTGGAGCCATGTTAGCCTATTTCCTCTGGAGGTGGCAAAGTACTTATGAGAAGATGTGAACCCTAATCTAGGGCTACCAGCTGCACATGCGCTCATACGCGAGTAGATACATTTTTTTTACACTTCAGATTCTAAGTTGTAGAGAGCTTAGATCAAGCTGCAACCTACGAACAGAGGCTCATCATAAGTGCATGTGTTTTACATGGGAAAGCAGTTTGATGTGTTCCATTGAAAAAAGCTAGCAAAGTACTTGCAAGTACTTTGCTACCTCCGAAGGAAAACGCCTTTTATAACAGGTAACTCAATTGCACCCTTTCTTGGTGAACTGCAAAATCTAAAAAAAATCTAATTAAAAAGCGCAGACTCCTGTCAAAGTTCCATTTTCTTAGGTTTGCTTACCTGTTAACTTCACAGTGGTCCTTTTAAGACCATTTATTGACCTTTCAGATGTTGGGTTTGGTACGAAATCTCGCAAATTAAAACTTCGCATTTCAAATCTAGGATTAAGAAATCTGATAGCTACACAGCCCACAAACTAAAAATTCGCTTATAAAAATCTCGCCAAAATTTCATTTCATTGCAACGAATAAATTTTTCTAATGAAAATCTTGCAACGTAAAATAAATCGAGTGCCTTTTCTACTAACTTGTAGACCATATTTTTATTCATAATAATTATTGTTTATATTTCAATGCTTATTAAGAACAAGATATAGAGAACATAAAAATTTCGTTTACGTTTTAGAAAGCAGTAAAAGCCAAAGAAAAAGTTTTTCGTCGGCTTAGAGAGTGAAGCGGCTAACTCCACATTTTTTTGTCATTATAGACCACTTCAAAAATTGCTTAAAAATACAAAAATCTATCAAATCTTTTCAATTTCACTGAATTTAGCAAAATCGAATACTGAAAAATAATAAATGTAGTTTTGGTTGTATTCAAATAATGCGAACACTTTTGTTTAAATAATTTTTTATAAAAAATGCAAAATAAGAGTTAGCTGCTTCTCACTTTAAGCCGACGTTTTAGTTTTCTTGTTTTAGTTCGCAGGACTGATGTATCTGTGAGATTTGAATTTGCAAATTTTAATTTGAGAGACTTTCATGTACAAGATTTTTGCAAGATTTTGGATGATATTTGCGACATTTTTTGTTGGGGATGTGAATGTGAGATACGAGATTGTTAGAACTTACTTAATTACTTTACTTTAGATGGCGCTTACAGTCCAGGGTGGACTACGGCCTCAACCAACAAGCTCCTCCAGCCAGCTCGGTCCCTAGCTAGCTGCCTCCAGTTACGCACTCCAAGTTGGTTGAGGTCGTTTTCCACTTGTGTGCGCCACGTAAGGTGGGGTCTTCCTCTGCTGCGTAGACCATCAGGGGTAGATTCCAACACTCGTCGGGCTGGTTCGTCGCTGTCCATACACTCCACGTGTCCCAGCCATCTGTGCCCCTGTATTTTCAGCTTTTTGACCAGGTCGACTACGCTGAAAAGCCCGTAAAGCTTGTTGTTAAATCTTCTCTTCCATACTCCATCGATACATACTGGACCGAAGATCATCCGAAGAATTTTCCTTTCAAAGCACCCAAGCAGATTATCATCCCTTTTTGACAGGGTCCATGCTTCTGCCTCATCTTCGATCATCAAGAAAGGCGATCCTCTGGACTGCACCAACTACAGAGGCATCAGTCTTCTTAGTATCGCCTACAAAATCTTCTCTGTCGTACTTTGTGAACACCTGAAGCCATTCGTCAACAATCTGATAGGTCCATATCAGTATGGCTTTAGGCCAGAGAAGTCCACCATCGACCAAATATTCGCACTACAGCAGATCTTGGAGAAAACCCAGGAATTTCAAATCGATACCCACCACCGATTCGATTTCAAGGCCGCGTATGACAGCATCTTAGAGACGAGCTATATAGAGCAATGTCTAGTTTTTGCATCCCTGCCAAACTCGTCCGTTTGTGCAGGATGACGATGGAGAATGCACGCTACACCATCAAGGTTGGCAAAGACCTCACCGACACCTTTGATGTCAAAAAAGGTTTTAGGCAAGGCGACGCGCTGTCATGCGACTTCTTCAACATCGTTCTTGAAAGAATAGTGCATAACTCTCACGTCAACACTAGAGGCACAATCTTTCAAAAGTCCGTCCAATTACTCGCTTACGCTGACGACGAAGAATTACTCCTGCCAATCGCTGTTTCTTCGGGCTAAGTAGGCAATTGAGAAGCAAAGCCCTCTCTCGAGCAACTAAACAGTCCCTGTATAAGACGCGTATCATCCTGGTCCTGATGTATGGTGCAGAGGCATGGACACTGTTAACGGTGGATGAGAACGCGTTAGGCTGTTTTGAGAGGAAAATTCTCCGGGTGATTTTTGGTCCCGTCTGCATAGATGGGGAATGGAGAAGAAGATACAACAACGAACTGTACGGGCTGCACAGCGACACCGACCTAGCCACAAAAGTGAAAAGCCAATGACTGAGATGGCTGGGTCACCTAGAGCGAATGGACACTAATGCTCCAGCCCGGAAAGTTTTTGAATCCAACCCCGTGGGACAGCGCAGTAGAGGTGGACAGCGTAAAATGTGGCACACACAAGTGGAAGAGGAGCTCAACCAACTTGGCGTACGAAACTGGAGACAGCTAGCTAGAAACCGAGCCGGCTGGAAGAAGCTTGTTGGTTGAGGCCCTGGTCCGATCCGGACTGTAGCGCCACTTTAAGTAAGTAAGTAAGTAAGTAAGTATGCTCTGCCCCATAAAGCAGGACCGGGATGATTAGGGTCTTATATAAGGTCTCCTTGGTTCTTTGAGCGAAGGCTTTACTACTCAAATGCCTTCTTAGCCCGAAGAAACAGCTGTTGACAAGAGCAATTCTTCGTTCGATCTCTTCACTCATGTCATTTTGCGATGTAATAGTGGAGCCCAGGTAGATAAAGTCCTTGACGACTTCGAAGTTGTACCTACCTATCCATCGTGACGTTTTGCCTGAGTCGTCGGTTGTGATTCCTTTCTCGATGATAACATATACTTCGTCTTGTCCTCATTAACAGCCAGATTTTTAGAGCAGATTTATTTATTTGCAGGATTTCATTTTTCAAGATTTTTCAAAAATTGCGAGATTTCGTTATTCGAGATTTTGGTTTGCAAAATTTCGTAACGCTGCCTCAGATGTTATACACTTTTTGCAAATATCCCATTACCCATTAATTAAAAAATTTCTATGGCAGACCAGTAGAGTGGTCCTTATTTGTAGGGAGGGAAAAATTAATTTTTGTTCTTCTACATTAAAAACGTGTACAGAAAAAATTTGAGGGCAATCGGATTGTATTAACACGTGCGGCAATGAGTTTAAAATTTTGAATTTGGTTTTTCCTGAAAACCGACCAAAACCGGGGGCTATTAAAAGTTTGATTGACAGAACTAATGAAGTGCATTTTCAATTACCTACGATTGCTTAGAATAAAGAAGCATGACAGGGTCGCACGTGCTTGCTCAAAAAGTTAAAGTTTCTTGGAAATTAAGATCTTTTAAAAATATTCAAGTAATTATAAAAACATTATAATTTTTTATCAAAATCGTTCGAGCTGTTTTTGAGAAGAATACGTTTTTCTTAACGGTTGTATAGTAAGAACCGTTATTTTTTTAGCTGATAATGGGTTTCAATAGGCCCTAACTCTCACAGGAGCGTTAATTTCAGGCTCAGTGCGACACGTGTTAAAGTGGTTTCAAAAAAAAATGGCTAATGTTTTAAGATGTCATTGAACAAAAGAAAAGGGTGCTCAAAACTTTTTAAAATAAGTACCACCCTACTGACCAGTTCCTAAAACATTGTTTTACTGACCACCCTGTTACCGAGCCCCTGTTCCTGTTACGGAATTTCTAGACGATATACCACATATTTGTATTGTTTTCTTTTTAAACTTTCAAACATTTTTGTTTTTTTGTTTATTCCGGGGTTTGCAGGTACGCTGGATACGAAAGATTTCACAATCGACGGCATCAATGGTTTTGGCAGTAAGAAAAAGAAAAAGAAGCGACGACACAGCCGCACCATATTCACCAGCTATCAATTGGAGAAACTAGAGGAAGCATTTAAGGAGGCACATTATCCTGATGTGTATGCGCGGGAAATGCTATCGCTTAAAACTGAATTACCTGAAGATCGAATACAGGTAAGTGAATCACAAATATAAATTCCATGCACATAGGTAATTTGATCCGAGTTTTTTTAATCTTTGTGCGTTATCCTTACAATTAAAAAAAAAATACTAATTATTTATGTACTAAAAAATAATGTGTTATCCTTCACACCTGAAGGCAAATCATTGAACAATAAAGATACGATGAATACAGAATTTTTTTCTGAATAAACATTCCTCTTCTATGGCTTCTCAATGAAATAACAACAACAAAAACAATTCGGATATAAAAGGGATAAAATTTAAATGTCCGATTAGGTGTTGTTGTTGGCAAAATAATATTTCATTCCCTAAAGATCGGATTATGGAACAAATGGCAGTTGCGTGAATATCATTGCAGTGAGTAATCTTGAACTGGACGTATAAATGATTTGATCCGACTTTCACACCTCGAATTCAATAAGTACATGCATTTAATTTGTTTTTACAAATGTTTAAAAAAAAATCTGTGGACTGCTTGTGAGTGTAGTGAAAAATGGAGTTTTCAAACATCCGGCGGGTCCTACTTGGTTTGATTTATAAGTGAATCAATTTTAATGATAGTTTGCTCATAAAATAAAAAAAATAAACAAAAAGACTAGGCATTTTGCCTCTTAGCCCTTTAATTTGAATTGAAATAAGTACCTAGCACAATTTTATATAATTAATTAATATAACCTAAGTGCTCGTAGAGTGTTGAAGGCACTATTAATTAATTAAATTATGATCTCATTGCAAATACCCTATGGGAATCAATAAAAAAAAACTAATTTGAAATTTTGGTTGTAGTTAAGTAACTGTAATAAAGATCCTTATAATGTGCAAAGCCTCGGTTGGCATGATTACTAAGCTTCAAAAGTATTGATCCGTTAATTTGTGTATAGCGCAGTATGTTATTGTTAATAAGGAGAGTGATAGCTCAGATACATATAAAGTATACATATAATGCACGCAGAGGGAAAAACGGTGATTTTTTTTATCGTGGGACTGTAGCGCTACGTCCCACTCTGATCAATTTTTTGTGGTGATGTTAAAAAAGATAGAAATGCAAATATACACATAAATACAAAACGTCATCTACTAGCCATCAGTTGCTTCATCAAAAGAAAAAACTGGATGCGATATCGGTATGTAACTAGCGCCCAATACACGATACAATTATTGTACCGATTTATCGTACAAAAGTTGAATCGCATGCGATGATTGTATCGTGTGTGTTAAACAAAGTATCCGCTGTACTGAAATCGCATGGTCGAATGCTATCGAGCGAAAACGAGAGGTTGCATACGGCTGCTTTGATGTGAATCGTACCGTTTGTAACGTATGTGACGACCGTGAAACCGATGCTTTTGTTTTGGCAGCTAGTTAGTAGGAGAAAAATGGTTTCATCATCATCGTGTCCTGTAACCCCGGCTGGGGCGTAGGGCGTCAACAAAACGTCTCCATCCTTCACGGTCTGCTGCAAGGTACTTAAGCTGTGGCCACGTTTAAATAACAGAAAAAGAATTCATTGATAAATACAGGTCGTTCAAGTTTGTTAACCAGATAAATGTCCGAATGTAATGCTCTTTCTAGGAGCCACTCCTTGGCCCACTTTCTTTTTCTTCTTTTTTCAAGTTTCTCGCTTAATAATACACTGGCACATTTTAATATAACTTTTTTTCTTCTATTTAAGTCACTCATGATTTAATTTTTGCCACAATCTCAAAATAAAAACTCTAAACAAAGATTGGAAGATGAAAATGAGGAACTTTTTTGACAGTTGATGAAATCGTGAGCTAGTCGTATGGTGTGTGTGCTCACTTTCGATATCGCTACCGATATCGGTACAACTCAAGTCGGTAAGATAGATTGTACCGTGTATTGGGCGCTTATTATCTATGTGTGAAAGTGGTATACAATTTAGAATATCGTGGCAGGATCGTCTATTTATTTGGGCTTTAAGTGCAGCGATTGACTGACTCAAAAAAATTATTCATACAAATGGGGACCTCAAAAAAAAAATAAAAAAATAATTTTTAGTTTCGTGCCATTTCTTGCCATAACGCAATAAAGAGTCCAATCCTTAATGCTAAGTCTTCTACTTGGTTGATTTATTTCAGTAGTATATAGAATTTGTATTATAAAACCTTCTTATATATAACGCAATAACGGTACCTACTAAAAAAATGTTTGCAAACAAATCTAAAAACAAAACCATAAAGCTGTAGAACGCTTTTTGTTTCAACTCAATATGACTACTCATTACATAAAGCAACAGCATACAGCTATTCAAAAAACACTTACAAAAATTGGAAAACATTTTATTTCTTTAATTTATTTGACTAGTGTATATTCTGAGCCAAAAATCAAAGTATTGAGAAAAGAACTATACACTCCCGTTCAATTGAATAGGTTCAAAATTTTCGAGTGCGATTTACCGTTATAACTCCGAACAATGTGGAATAAATTAATTTTTGAAAATGGCATTAGAGAAAGCATCCAATTGAGGAGAGAATAGGAAAACACACAATATCAAACTTACCATCATTACACGTTTTATTATCATTTCTTTAAATTCATATTGAAATCGTAGCACTTTTTTTGTTTATTTGAATAGGTGCAACGCCTTTATAATCAATTTTGCTTTGAACTAGTTGCAGGTCAGACCTCTTAAAGCAATTTTTGGGCTTTATATCATGGTTTCTTTGATATGACACAAACAAACTGCGAACAAACTTAGAATGGGTGGAGGAAAAGCTCTTTTCGCGGCTGAGTACGCGCAACGGCTAACGGGACATCAAATTTCGGAAAAAAATTATAGGATCTATTCTTTGATCTATAATTATCTGAAAATAAACAAAAAGATGGTGTCGATATGAAAGGATGCAAATAACCTGCTACTTCCGCAAGTGATAGGCGGAAAAGTCTGAGGGTTGCGTCTAATTCGTCGGTTTAAACAGCTTAAACAAGGGAAGAAGCTAGGTTTCAGTGCCAGTATTTCAGCAGTGGAGAGTATTATTAAAAGTTCTGCATACCGGAAAAGAAGAAAATTAAATGAAACCACACCTAAACGAAGTTAGCAAAAATAAATAAAAAAACCAACCCAATGCAGTTTTGTAAGCTTCATAAGATTTGAAAGAATAAGTGGCGAAAAGTCGTTTTTTCTAATGAAAAAGGGATTAAATTCACGGAATTGATGGATTCAAATTGTATTTCTATGACTGAGCGTTTTTGTGTAACTAAACCATAGTCATACTAATAGTTCAAAAATGTGGGGTTAAATTTCTTTTCCTTGAATTCTCAAATTGTAACTTCTTTCAACTAAGCGGTGGTTTATTTTAATTGTTTCTTCTTTTTTGGTATAAAGAACTTTATATTACACTCTCGACTGTAGAAATACTCGCATTAAACCTAGCTTATTCCCTTATTAAAGCCATTTAAACACAAATAAGATCCAACCCTCAGAATTTTTCGTCTATAGCTTGCGGAGGCAGCAGTTTTTTTTACATTCTTTTCATATCGACACCATCTTTTTGCTTACTTATCTGATAAATATAGATCAAAGAATGGATTCTGTGAGTTTTTCCGAAATTTAATGTCCCGTTAACCATTTATCATGAAAACAATAAATTTGCGCGTACTCAGCCGCGAAAAGAGCTTTTCCTCCACCCATTCTACGTTTGTTCGCAGTTTGTTTGTGTCATATCAAAGAAACCATGATATAAAGCCCAAAAATTGCTTTAAAAGGTCAGACCTGCAACTAGTTCAAAGCAAAAGTGATTATAAAGGCGTTGCACCTATTCAAAAAAAAGTGCTACGATTTCAATATGAATTTAAAGAAATGATAATAAAACGTGTAATGATGGTAAGTTTGATATTGTGTGTTTTCCTATTCTCTCCTCAATTGAATGCTTTCTCTAATGTAGGTGTAGGGTTTCCAGAACATCTCTTTTAAAGAGAACATGTTCTCTTTTTTGACTCTGATCTATCTTATTCTTTCTTTTTTCACCAAATTCTTTTTTTGTACTCTTTTTATTTATGTACTCTTTTTCATCTCTTTTTCTTTTTCCTAAATGACCAAAATATTAACTTTTCATTAATGTCATTTGTATTGTCCCCTAAAATATAAAATAAAGCATTAATACACTGAAGTAAATACCTTCCTATTCAAGATCGATAGATGAATTTATAGAAAAGAAATAAGTAATGGAAGACTTAGAAAAAAGTATCGATTACCGAATTTCTAAGGAAGTTTTACTCGATGCAAAGTTGTTTGACCAATTTTACTATTTAAACAAGTTTCTTTCGAAAAAAATGACAATTTTAAAAACAAAATATCTGCTCAAAAGTGGACCAGTTTTTTTAGTTCGTCTACAATTCTTGAGCTTTATTCAGAGCTCATAAAAATGTGGCAGTTCTTTTTTTGTTTTTTGTTACGTGGAACTTATTTTCTCGTTGATGGGTTCGCCATGGATAAGAGAACGAAATCGTTTGAAAGTAGGACTCTCATATTTGCCTATAACCAAAGACCGTATAATACCAAGATACCGCATCTCAACCAACCACCAAAAATCAGCTCTAGATGCGGTCGGTCGGGGGAAGGGAAACATTCCCACGTATTGTATCACATCCTCATTCACATTCGAACTCACATAACACATACAGACATGCAAGCCTTTATTCGCCGCAGACCCACGACTCAGCGACCGCGCCACCGACGATTGTAAAACTTATACATTGACGGGGTTCTCACTCACACATCTATGGGGTCACCACTGGGGTCGTCACAGTACTAGCGCTTTGACTGCGAATTTTTACACTAGATGCAATATCTTGGTATAATACGGTCTTTGCTATAACTTAAAAGATTTTAGCTGTCAAAAGTTTTATGAAATCTTTTTATATGAAAATAAGTATCCTAATCAAACTCAAAGCTCCCTAAAATATGACACTTCAGATCAGGCGCGGATCCAGGATTTCGTTCAGGGGGGGGCAATTTTCGTGAGCTACCAAAATCTTGAGATCTACAGGAAATTTGAGTACACTTCATACTGCTCTACACGCTTGGTCACACAAAGCAATGTGAGTTGATGAGTTTGAAATTTGAAGAAAGCAATTAACTCTTTCATAACTGCCACAGTGTCTCGAACAGCGAGAACTTTGAACTTTGTGAAATAAAGTTTTACAGTTAGTAGCTATAGCATGGTGTCTTTTCAGCGCTTTTGAGTTCCCTTTGGATCTGCGTAACTCCTTAATTATGCTCGGAAAACATAATGGCACTGTGGTATGTTCCTATTCAGACACATGACGTTCGAGTTCGAGTGAAATTTCCAGCCTCTTCCTTAGCTGGGACAACCTAACCCAACCTTCCCAGTAAAAGGTTGTTTTCAAGAACGTCATCAGGATCAAAAATACATTTAGCAGAAGGTTCTCAAAAGCAAACTTCAAAGTATTGTGTTTGATAATGCAGTTTGCTAAAGTCACATGCTCGAAAACATGATGTTTGGTACGATTCTGCAGGAAAAAAAAAAAACGAGTTGGCAACAAAAATATTGAGAAGCCGGAGAACGTGTTCATAAATGTCAAATGCGTTTGCAAGAAAATTGAAAGAAGTCGATGAAAAATATTTTGTGCAAACAAAACCATTGTATTAATTTGACAATATCTATATTTTAGCTAAACTAAAATTATAGATCAAAACCAAGATGAACCGTATCGTTTGCTCAGAAGCCTTCGTTCATCGATACAAAACCAAACTTTCCGACATTGAAATAAAACACAATGATTATAGTGGAAAATTGAAAGAAAAAAACACTTTTTATTAAACCTTTTCGTCTCACCTTCTTGGTTCAGCCATCGATTTTGATTGTGCTGTGGCTAACTTTCGTTATTCATTTCATTAACAATATACTTAGCCTTCGTTGTTTTAATAAAAATGTTTCATACAAACTCAAACCATCGTTTGCAGAGTTTCCAGACTCATGCAGTTCGATACAATCAATCGTTTTCAAAAACGGCCAAAAATAACTATCCTTTGGTGTAAAAGTTCCATCCAACTTCTCTTCGGCAGTGACTGCTGTAGTTGCTTCCTGGTTTCTCTCCAATCTTCTTCGCTGGATTCGTACTCTTCGCCAGTATCAAAAACGTATCTTATGCCTAATAGATGTGCAGCACGTCTGCATGCATCGCTGCGTACAGCACCGAACTTGAAACCAATGTGCATACTCTTAAGGTGCGTATCCATTTCAGAGTAAAAATGAGGCGAGCAGCTCTGAAGAAGTTCTCGAGAGTAAAACTCGAAAGTGGACACAGACATATTCATGAAATAAGCTCACCAGAGGGGAAGACAGATATCCGAGAGTCACTCTATCTCGAGAGTTTTCTAATGAAAGTACTCCCTCAATGGAAACACACATTTAAATATTTATCATAAAAAGAACTCTATCATCTTTTTAGTATGAATTTTTTCGGTATTTCTCAATAACTTTTATACACAAATGGAGTTTATTAATTTAACTTTAATTCTCTTTATCCTATAGATCTAAGCATTTGAAGTTAAGTAAGAAATTTTTGAAATACAGTAGACGTATTTTAAAGATTTAACTTTTTTAAATTTAAGGTTGAAAATTTAGATAAGTGCCCCTGCCACCTCCCCGTTACATTTAACTATTAAAACCCACACAAAAATTTGTAGAGTAGGGTTGGAGGTGGAGCAAAAACTTTTTAAAACGTTATTTTTCAAATTGTGAAATTTTGCATTCACAACTGAAAGTCAAATCGATTTGGGATTCACCCTGCTCCCTAATACGAAATAAGTTGACTTTTCTAATAAAATGGTGTACAGTAATGTAGCTGGACATCTTTTAATTTAAGACCTTAACTTTGAAGATCGGAAATCTAAAACCGAAGTTATAAGCTTTTCACTCGGTCGATGTTAAGGCGGAACTTTTCTTAACTGAACTTGGTCAGCAATCGGCCAACGCACAACCACTCATTGCTGCAACGCTTCGCTGCCAAGAAAAAATTTTATAAACGTATAATGAAATAACATTTTTTGATTACATTTTATTAAATTCATATTTTATGCTTCGTTCATCCTTGCCCAGGGGGGGGCAATTGCACCCATTGCCCTCCCCCTGTATCCGCGCCTGCTTCAGATGAGGAAAAAAATGTATGTAGGTATATTTGGCCTACATTTAACTAAAATTCTGCGATATTTTGAATTCAATTATAGTCCAGTCATTTAAGCATTTTGCTTCGGAAAAAATGGCGGAAAGCTGAATTTTGGTATATAGTCTCCTCATGGCATTCTTAGAAAACTGTAAAAAGTCCCCATCGATATGAGCGCCGCTAACAATTTTACGGGGGGTCAAAGGTCCCCCCAAACGGTTTTTAAAGAATATCTCCCGAACGGTAATTCTCACAGAAAAAATGTCAAAGACAAGGTTGTAGCTTTGAAAAATTCCGACAAAAAATGTTAAGTACCTTTTTTTCG
Source organism: Dasysyrphus tricinctus (assembly GCA_963921185.1). Classification (NCBI taxonomy): domain Eukaryota; kingdom Metazoa; phylum Arthropoda; class Insecta; order Diptera; family Syrphidae; genus Dasysyrphus; species Dasysyrphus tricinctus. The sequence goes on along the minus strand of OY992532.1, from coordinate 167,126,290 downwards.
TCAGAGTAACCGTTTTCGAGATAGTTCAATCGGTAGAGTTACATATTTTATGTTTCTGTATAAAACGTACTCTTTTACACCACCTTTGAGGTTGAGTATCAGGTGAGTTTTTCTTGCGTGGTATCCCCTTGGAAAACTAGAAAACAGTTCTAAAAAAGATACACAGGGATTTATTTAAAGTTTTTGGGAAAGTTCCCCATCGATTTGGGCTCCACCACATTAATAATAGGGGGTCGAAGGTCACGAAACATGGTATTTTGTTTAAACAGGATGATTCGTAAAAAGTGTGACAAAAAGCTAGATCACGTAGGGTGGGTTGATAAGGAAAAAATCGTGCAGGAGGGGGGGTTCTAAGAAATTGACTTAAAACAGAAAAAAAATTATTAAAAAATAACGGTTATACTTACAATGTCATGCTATACTTTTTTGTAAAGCCAAAAATCCCTTCTTTTATTTTTATTTTAAATAAAAATGTTTGAGTGAGCAATTATTTTTCAAAGTCTAAATTTTGAAATAAGAATAAAAAAAGAAAATATTAAAATATTTTTTTTTCGAAATTTTTTGTAAGTAAGTACTGTGTTTGCTTTCAAAATTCAATGGTTTTCTGTTTTTGAATATTAATTAATAAAACCATTGAATTTTGAAAGCAAACATATCACTTAATTACGTTAAGGCAAGTTTGAAATTTTCTTTGATATTTTTCTCTTCAAAATTTTGTATTTGAAAATAAATTTTTCAAAAATTATGCACTCAAACAATTTTATTTGAAATAAAATAAAAGAAAAGATTTTTGGCTTTACAAAAAAGTATAGCATGGTATTTTAGGTGTTACCGTTATTTTTTAATAATTTTTTTTCTGTTTTAAGTCAATTTCTTAGAAAGTTGCCCCTCCTAGCTAAACGGGGGTGAATAGGACCCCCCTCCTGAACGATTTTTTTCTTTATATACCTACCCTACACGCTCTAGCTTTTTTTCACATTTTATTTGAATTACCCTGTATAAACGAAATACCATGTTTTGTGACCTTCGACCCCGTATGATTAATGTGGTGGAGCCCGAATCGATGGGGAACTTTCCCAAAAACTTTAAATAAATCCCTGTGTATATTTTTTGGAACTGTTTTCTAGTGTTCCAAGGGGATACCACGCAAGAAAAACTCACCTGGTACTCTACCTCAAAGGTGGTGTAAGAGAGTACATTTTATACAGAAACATAAAGTATGTAACTCTACCGATTGAACTATCTCGAAAACGGTTACTCTTACGAAAAAAATGTACTTAACATTTTTTGTCGGAATTTTTTAAAGCTACAACCTTGTCTTTGACACTTTTTCAGTAAGAGTTACCATTCGGGAGATATTCCTTAAAAACCGTTTGGGGGGCCTTTGACCCCATGTAAAACTGTTAGCGGCACTCATATCGATGGGGACTTTTTACAGTTTCCTTAGAATACCATGAGGAGGCTATATACCAAAATTCAGCTTTCCGCCATTTATTCCGTAATTCGGCTGATTTTAATGCTTATATGACTGGACTAGTCCAGTCATTTAAGCATTTTGCTTCGGAAAAAATGGCGGAAAGCTGAATTTTGGTATATAGTCTCCTCATGGCATTCTTAGAAAACTGTAAAAAGTCCCCATCGATATGAGCGCCGCTAACAATTTTACGGGGGGTCAAAGGTCCCCCCAAACGGTTTTTTAATAATTTTTTTTCTGTTTTAAGTCAATTTCTTAGAAAGTTGCCCCTCCTAGCTAAACGGGGGTGAATAGGACACCCCTCCTGAACGATTTTTTTCTTTATATACCTACCCTACACGCTCTAGCTTTTTTTCACATTTTATTTGAATTACCCTGTATAAACGAAATACCATGTTTTGTGACCTTCGACCCCGTATGATTAATGTGGTGGAGCCCGAATCGATGGGGAACTTTCCCAAAAACTTTAAATAAATCCCTGTGTATATTTTTTGGAACTGTTTTCTAGTGTTCCAAGGGGATACCACGCAAGAAAAACTCACCTGGTACTCTACCTCAAAGGTGGTGTAAGAGAGTACATTTTATACAGAAACATAAAGTATGTAACTCTACCGATTGAACTATCTCGAAAACGGTTACTCTTACGAAAAAAATGTACTTAACATTTTTTGTCGGAATTTTTTAAAGCTACAACCTTGTCTTTGACACTTTTTCAGTAAGAGTTACCATTCGGGAGATATTCCTTAAAAACCGTTTGGGGGGCCTTTGACCCCATGTAAAACTGTTAGCGGCACTCATATCGATGGGGACTTTTTACAGTTTCCTTAGAATACCATGAGGAGGCTATATACCAAAATTCAGCTTTCCGCCATTTATTCCGTAATTCGGCTGATTTTAATGCTTATATGACTGGACTAGTCCAGTCATTTAAGCATTTTGCTTCGGAAAAAATGGCGGAAAGCTGAATTTTGGTATATAGTCTCCTCATGGCATTCTTAGAAAACTGTAAAAAGTCCCCATCGATATGAGCGCCGCTAACAATTTTACGGGGGGTCAAAGGTCCCCCCAAACGGTTTTTTAATAATTTTTTTTCTGTTTTAAGTCAATTTCTTAGAAAGTTGCCCCTCCTAGCTAAACGGGGGTGAATAGGACACCCCTCCTGAACGATTTTTTTCTTTATATACCTACCCTACACGCTCTAGCTTTTTTTCACATTTTATTTGAATTACCCTGTATAAACGAAATACCATGTTTTGTGACCTTCGACCCCGTATGATTAATGTGGTGGAGCCCGAATCGATGGGGAACTTTCCCAAAAACTTTAAATAAATCCCTGTGTATATTTTTTGGAACTGTTTTCTAGTGTTCCAAGGGGATACCACGCAAGAAAAACTCACCTGGTACTCTACCTCAAAGGTGGTGTAAGAGAGTACATTTTATACAGAAACATAAAGTATGTAACTCTACCGATTGAACTATCTCGAAAACGGTTACTCTTACGAAAAAAATGTACTTAACATTTTTTGTCGGAATTTTTTAAAGCTACAACCTTGTCTTTGACACTTTTTCAGTAAGAGTTACCATTCGGGAGATATTCCTTAAAAACCGTTTGGGGGGCCTTTGACCCCATGTAAAACTGTTAGCGGCACTCATATCGATGGGGACTTTTTACAGTTTCCTTAGAATACCATGAGGAGGCTATATACCAAAATTCAGCTTTCCGCCATTTATTCCGTAATTCGGCTGATTTTAATGCTTATATGACTGGACTACTCCAGTCATTTAAGCATTTTGCTTCGGAAAAAATGGCGGAAAGCTGAATTTTGGTATATAGTCTCCTCATGGCATTCTTAGAAAACTGTAAAAAGTCCCCATCGATATGAGCGCCGCTAACAATTTTACGGGGGGTCAAAGGTCCCCCCAAACGATTTTTAAGGAATATCTCCCGAACGGTAATTCTCACATAAGAAGGTTTTATAATACAAATTCTATATACTACTGAAATAAATCAGCCAAGTAGAAGACTTAGCATTAAGGATTGGACTTGTTGAATTATTGATTCAAAATAGCTTTTTATGGCCTTTAGTTCTATAAATTGGCGTTTCGTTCGGCTTATTGCCGCAACCTAAATCAGGCTAAACAACAGCAGCAAAACTCAGAGTGAGTTCCACTCCGGTGGCGTTCGTTGGCCAAAAGCTCCAATATTCAATCAAATAAAAAAAAATAAACAAGAATTTGTTCACTTTAAAGCAATACACAAAAAAAAAGACCAAAGTCCTTATCACTAGCCTGATTAATGACAGAATTTATTACCACGTTATAAGATGTGATCCTGTCGCGGGTCCAACCTATTCGCACGTTGTAGTGTTCCAAGGGGATACCACGCAAGAAAAACTCACCTGGTACTCTACCTCAAAGGTGGTGTAAGAGAGTACATTTTATACAGAAACATAAAGTATGTAACTCTACCGATTGAACTATCTCGAAAACGGTTACTCTTACGAACAAAATGTACTTAACATTTTTTGTCGGAATTTTTTAAAGCTACAACCTTGTCTTTGACACTTTTTCAGTAAGAGTTACCATTCGGGAGATATTCCTTAAAAACCGTTTGGGGGGGCCTTTGACCCCCTGTAAAACTGTTAGCGGCACTCATATCGATGGGGACTTTTTACAGTTTCCTTAGAATACCATGAGGAGGCTATATACCAAAATTCAGCTTTCCGCCATTTATTCCGTAATTCGGCTGATTTTAATGCTTATATGACTGGACTATTAGATGTTTATGTATTTTAATTTTTTAATTTGAAGCGCAAATAAGTGTTTATAAAATATACTGATTTATATCACAGATATGTTTTCTTAAAATAGATGTTAAAATAAACTACGTATTACTATCAAAACTGCTGTTTCTTATGTACCTATGTATATACATTACTTAAATATATCTGTGGTGTTTGGGAGAAACATGATAACTCCATTTTAAAAATTGCGTCCTTACGTCCACTTTACATCGACCTAGAAGCTAGAACCTAAACGGGTGAACTGATTTTCTTCAAATTTGAAACAATTTTTTAAATGTTATGTTCATCAACATTCCAAATTTGGAAAAAATCGGTCTTCCCGTTTAGATTCTAGGTCAATGTAAAGTGGACGTAAAGACGCAATTTTTTTTTATCGAGTTATCATGTTTCTCCCAAACACCACAACCACAGATATATTTTTATAAAATAAACTTAAAGTAAACTCTTGGTCATATTTATCTATTATTTTATTTAATGATGGTGTGGTGAGCGAGGGGGGTTAACAGTAGAAATTTGGATTTTCAAAAATGTCCTCTTTTTTTCAAACACGTTATGGACACCCTACTCTAATGCCATTTTCAAAAATTAATTTATTCCACATAGTTCGGAGTTATAACGGTAAATCGCACTCGAAAATTTTGAACCTATTCAATTGAACGGGAGTGTATTTTCTTATCACCCCAATATATTCGTATTATTCAAGCTTTATAGGAGCTTATAATTTAAAAAGTCATAGCTTTTTAATCGGTATCTTTTTTACACTTACCTAAAGATGTTCGCTTTCGAGAATGTTTTTTAATTTTTCCCAAGAAGCATTTGCGTACCACACATACTAACTATAAGAGTGAATCCTTATGATTTGAAGTTGGTTTCTTTCGCCAGGTTCATAGATAAGGAAGAAGTGTCATGCAGCTGAAGCTTTGTTTTTATTTCCTATTTTTGTAGGTACATAGATAATTAACTGGAATAAGTGAAGCCCCCAACAGTTCCTCCAGAATAACAACATAAAGATATACTTAGCTTGAAGTTTTTTTCCCAGACAATCTGCCCAGCTGAAATAACGTTCCGATGAAGCCTATTATGGTTCATTCGAAATAATAATCATCGAATCTTTAACACCTATTGTTTGCTGAAGCCACTTGTGTCTGAAGGTTAAAGATTGAGAGAGGAGCAAAACAATTTACGTCAGTTCTTCTTATTTAATAAAATACAATTATTGTCCGAGGGAGCAGATATAGTGAGCGAGAATTTGGTAATGCAGAAGTGAAACATTTTCACCGAATCATTTGGTATTGTAGCTATAGCAGACTCAACACGTAAAACAGTGTGAATACAAATGGTTGATGGGCTTATTTTCTGGAGTGGTTGATGAGCAGAGACTGATATTGTTTGCGGGTGATCTTTCCATTGTCAACGAACGAAGATGGAGAGAAAAATTGGAGGCCTTGATGACTACATGGCAGCTTAATTACATCAGTTGTTGACATTGTAAAGATTATTCTTGCACCTTTCTCGCTTCTCATCATCAGCATCAACATCAAGATTGCCTCTTTTTCAGGTTCAGATCGCATCGATGCGATGACAAGTGCATTTTATTCTGCTTAGGTACATACATACCTACACAAACACATATCATTAGGAACAAAAGGTATACCTATACAGAATCTCATATGAAGATACAGTCTTGTATTTTTGTGTAGGTATCTTTTTCGGGAATATGAAATTCCTTGGAACTAATTCCTCGTCATGTTAAGAAGGCTGAGTGGCACTTCAGCTATAGGGACTACGCATCTTGAATTTTGTGTTTATTTTATTAATAACTACTTGATATAAACGAATGCATCAAGTGAATATTCTATCAATTCGAAGAAACACCACCTAAGCAATGACAAATTCAAGGGCTTTTTCCTTGTAATAATTGAAAGACGAAACAAGATTCTCGGTTCAAAATTTTGTATGTGTTATTGACAGGAAAAGGGTGAACTACACACACACAAGAATTAAATAGTTTTGTGTGTATTGTATTTTATATCATAAATCAATCCAAGAAATACAAGAAAACAAATAGAGAATATTATTATTGACTATACGGTCGTCATGTAGCATGTAGGTTATTAAAGTTGTTAAACTATCAGTGTTTTCCAATCAAAGTTGTTTTGAGTTATACATTCTTCATATAACTAATTTTTTGAGGGAATGGTATATAGTGAAGTAATTAAAACCAGGCCTGTTCACTTTTTCGAGATTGTTCACTTTTTCGAGCGGGAGTTTTAATGCTTTCTAGTGGTGAATTAGATCCAAAATGCACATTTTGTTCGATGTGAATGATTTTTCCTACACTTATTTAAGTGTTAAACAATGCTTTCTTTCAGGTTTGAAAAAAGAAGCTGAAAGAATTTCTCAGTGCTCTTAAAAACAATCTTAAATGCTTGCGAGACATTTTCATACAACAAACATGTTTATATAAAATTTTGTGTGTTCACTATTGTGGATAGTTCACAATTTTGAGATTCACTAAATCGAGTGGCTACTGTATGTAGATAGATCAATTCAATATAGAAAAGGATAAACCAGAAGAAGATATAAGCTAACTTTCTATGAATTGCTGTTAAGGTATACAATAGATGATAAAGGTAGGTTGGGTTTTTGGGTACGAACTCCCGAATGCCAAAATCAAGAAAATGCAGAAAATTCATAATGCCAAAATCCTGTATATTTGCTTTCGTCCTTTGATATTTGTAGATTTTGATATTCAAAATAGAATGAGGAAGCTTTTTCCATGTATTATTATTATCTTTCATGATTACAAGATTTAAACTTTTATTTCCAGATTTCTTGCATTCAAGATTTTTGGCATTCGAGATAATGCCATGATGCCAAAATGAACATAAGCCAAGCCAACAAAACAGTTTGGTTTCTTTGAAAGTACTGAAATACTTTTAAAACAATATTAACCTTCGAAATTAACTCCCGAATGTATTCGCGATTATGCCATTCGGGATTTCGTCCTTTGCGGGATTTTGGCCATTCAGGGTTTTGGAATTCGTGATTATGTACCCTTCCCGAAAAACAAGTAGGTAGATACTCGTACAAGTTATTCGCATACGTTGCGACAAAAAGCTGAAGAGTTGAAATGGGATGTTGTTTTTTTTTTAAAGTTTCTCCTAAACATTTTGCGATTATAACAAAACACATAAAAGAAATCGGATTTTGGTACTTGTTTGAGAAAACTGTGGAAGCGTGCGTCGTCGGGTCCAGTCATATTAGCCGAAAAATCTGCAAAATTACGGAAAAAAGGCGGAAAGCTGGATTTTAGTACATGGCATCCCCATGTCATTCTTAATACACTGTTAAAAGTCCACATCGATATGAGCGCCACTAACAATTTTACGGTGGGTCAAAGGCTCCCCAAACGGTTTTTAGGGAATATCTCCCGAAAGGTACCTCTTACATAAAAAATGTTAAGGATTAGGTTGTGGCTTAGAAAATTTCCTACGAAAAAAAAAAATATTAAAAACAATGGTTACACTTTGAATTCCATTCTACACTTTTTTTGTAAAGCCAAGAATCTTTTCTTTTATTTTAATATTTAAAATTGACTTAAAAGAGAACAAAATTTTAAAAACAACGGTATCACTTACAATGCCATGCGGTATCTTTTTGTAAAGCCAAGTATGCTATATTTTATTTTAATTTTAAATAAAGTTGTTTGAGTGAAACATTTTTGAAAAATTAATTTTTAAACTTAAAATTATGAAAAAAAAATTGTAAAAAAAATTCCAAACTTATTTTTACGTAATTAAGAACGAATCTAGCCTAAGGTCGATTTTAACACAAATTCCAAAGAAATAAAACTCAAATTTGACTCCTAAATTCTTAGAAGCACCTCAAGCTACATAAAAAATTATCTAACATAAGCATTGAGAGGTAAAATTTGTGTTCAATCTGTACGGATTTTTTTGTTAAAACCGACTTAAGGCTACATTCGGATCTATTACTCAGAACCAATGAATTTTTTAAACAAAAAGAGTACTTAACTATATAAAATTTTGAAACAAATAGTTTGAAATTATTTTTCGGTTAGTTTTTTTTTTTTTTTTTTTTTTTTTTTAATTTTGAGTTTGAAAATTGATTTTGAAAAAATTTTCATTTAAACAACTTTATTTAAAATTAAGATAAAAGAAGATATTTTTGACTTTACAAAAAGGTAAGGCTTAGCATTTTAAGTGTTGCCATTGTTTATAAATAATTTTCAGTCTGTCCGTCCCGGGGGAGAATTGAACCTCCCCTCCCATATAATTTCTTTTTCTTTTCTCACCGCTCTACACGCTCTAGCTTTTTGTCGTATTTTATGCAATCACCCTGTCGGGGTCACCATGAATAATTAGGGGGATCGCGGTCGCAAGCCATTAGGTACAAGGAACTAAAAAAAGGTTTTCTTTTATTAAATGTTAAAAACTTGGTTGTATCTTTGAGGTGTTAACAATTAAAGCATTTTCCTATCGAAGGAAGATAACGTGAGTGCATATATAGGTATGAAGTGGTGAATGGCACTAACAATGTTAAAGCCTCTTTTGCCAGCTCTGGATATTTTCCTCTTCTCTTCTCTTTATCCAGAAATTATCAATTGTTTTTACATTGAATTCAGAGCATACCATCTGCAGCTAAATAAATAAGATTTTCTATAATCTTTACCGATTGAAAACCGGCCAGATGGAATGCTATATTCAAAAAAGGATTGAGAATCTATTTCTGTCCATTTCCACCTTCAGAAAAGAGTTCTGGAAAGTCACTTAATAGTTTTTTCTCCTAATTATGCAAACTCTCATGAGAGAACTGTGAGCGCTTAATGTCATGGCATGGATTCATCTGATGAAACTTCATCGAGAATTTTCTGAGCCCAGGGAATAAAATCGTAAATTTTTTTGCAAACGATGCTTTGCGAGGAGTTCTCTGATTTTGTCTTTTGCAGTCAAAATATTTTCTTGTCTCCCTTGGGGTTGTATCAAGATGTTTAAGTGGACAAAAAGATCAGCGAGAAATGATAATTTTAAAAGCTGAGTGGGGACAGAAAAATGATTTGATTATCCCGATTTTGAATCTTGTACAAACAACAATAAGTCAGCTTTTAATGCCCACAGCAGATTTCGGGTGTGAGTGATAGCCAAAAATTAAGTTTGAATGCAATTTCGAGGCTAATCGTGATAGCCGAAGCTGGTTTTCACCCTTCCCTAGATAAGCTCCACGGATCACATATCACGGAATCCGAGACCATTTGAGTGTTTAGTTCACCCTTTCATACCGTTTAAAAAATTTAAAATTCTAACAGCCCTATTATTGACACGATTCAAAACTAGTTTTTAACGTAAAACTAGTTCTATATAGTCTGGGAGCCCTTCGTAAGATTACCTATCTCATCGCGGCCACGCAAAAATTGAATGCCAACCGATAGCTTTAGTCCAAACATTTACAAAACTGCTGGTCGGACAAGCTTTATCTGGTCGGAATGGTTAGAAAATGCACTTTTCTGGTTGCATTTTCCGCTAAATGTACCTATAATATAAGCCACTTATATAAATGGGGTATCAACTGAAAGCTATGACTGTCCTCTACACGATAGCAATGGTCGGACAGAGTTTTTTGGCTGTTGCCACGAGTCCGACCACTTTTCTTAAATTAGAGATTTTGTGCATCCTTGGATAAAAATGAAAAAAAAAGTGCTTAAGGCCACTTTCCTAACCATTTGAAATGATTTTACTCAGTTTTCCCTGATGTAAGACGCAATGTTAAAAAAAAGACCATTTTTAAAAAAATAGTCACACTCGTCGTAACAGACAAAAAAGTCAGTCCGACCAATGGTATCGTGTAGAGGACAGTCATATCTTTCAGTTGATACCCCATTTATATAAGTTGCTTATATCATAGGTACATTTAGCGGAAAATGCAACCTGAAAAGTGCATTTTCTAACCATTGCGACCAGATAAAGCTTGTCCGACCAGCAGTTTTGTAAATGTTTGGACTAAAGCTATCGGTTGGCATCCAATTTTTGCGTGGCCGCGATGAGATAGGTAATCTTACGGTGGGCTCCCAGACTATATAGAACTAGTTTTACGTTAAAACTAGTTTTGAATCGTGTCAATAATAGGGCTGTAAGTGAAAAACGTTTTTTTAACAGTCTGGCAGGGTGAACTATATACTCAAATGATCTCAGATTCCGTGATATGGGATCCGAGGAGCTTATATAGGGAGGGTAGAAATTCAATTTCGGCTTACACGATTACCCTCGAGGTTGCATTCATACTTTTTTTTCGATTCACTGTTTTATCACTAAGGCCCCGGTTGTGGACAACAAGACTTCGATTTTTTGAATAGCCTTTAATGAAGCTTTCGATGCCTATACTTCTTTTTTTGTTATCAATCACCCAAAATCTGCTGTGGGCTTTAAATCTAAAAACACATTACATTTTCACAACCATCTGAGCTCTTTTTGACAAAGATTTTGATGGGCTCGATTCATGTCGCTTTTCAAATAACTGACAAAATATTATTATGAATGTGGGGGTCGACAGAATGTTTTTAATAACAAAGGGGTCACGTACTCAAAAAGTTTGAAAAACACTGCTCTAGTGTTGTGCCCAACCAGGAGGGTTGCAGGGGGTAGCATGGCCCCTGTTTATTCGCCGTAATGCTTTGTCTTACATAAATACAGTGCTGGAACATAGCATTACGGCGAATAAACAGTGAGGTGTGTAAACTGCAACCCCCGTGCTTGGGCAATGGGCACACTATAGGATTTGGGGTAGGTGCGAGGTTGGTTTTATGCAAATTTTTCGCACAATTTTGCATTTTTATAATCTTCATATACTCTGGAAATAATGAATGAAAAATCGAGGTCTCGCAAACTGAATTCCGTATCGAACTATTTCTATAGTCTATCCAGCAAAAATTGTCAGTACAGGGCTTATGGGCGAGCTTTTTTCAAAACAGTGGTGCCAGTGTATACCATCACAACACTCAAATAACAAACCTGCCACTGAAAAAGATACTAAACCACTGATAAACATACAGTAATTGTTGTTGCAACTCCTTGAAACATTTCGTACGCTCCAACATGACCGTCGTCTTTCAAAGCCAAAAGCATTCTGATCGTATACTCGCTTTCGCTTCTACCTTCGCTGTGTGAAATAAAACAAAAATTCAAATTTCAACAGAGTTGCCTTTGCCATGTTGCAACAGTACGAAAGCGCTTTTTCAGTGGTTTTTATGAAAGAACTTTCAGTTTTGAAGCTTTTGAGAACAATATTTATAAAGGTGAGAGCCAAAAGTGTTGTCGTTTTGATTGTCCCCTTATTATTTGTTTGTATATTTGAATAAAGCTATAAAATGCAGTTAAAATTTGTACGATTTTAGTGTTTAAGAAGAAAAAAGTTATTTGCGCTAAGTTTTGAAACATTCACAAAGCGTTACGTGATCAAATTCATTTAAAAACGTGTGCTGTGGTAAAAAAAGATAAATGGATCTTTTTTTTAATATGTTTGAAATGGTATCAATGGTAACCATATGCACATTGTTCTTCGATTTGTGGCAATTTATAATTCAAAGTACGGAAACCCTGTGAGAGCTTTAACTTGAGACAGATGTATGCAAGCCAATGCAACCAGACTGAGAGGCAAACGTCCTATCTTCCCTGTACTGACAATTTTTGTTGGATAGAGCATAGTGTGTTTTCATTAAGAAATTTATTTTCAGAGTTTTGCCAATTGAATTGTTTTTGAATGAAAACGCAAAAACGAATTCAAAAATTTTTTAAGCAAACATTGGGCTTTATTTCCAAAACAAAATAAAGCCAATTTGGCGTTATTTTCAATTTCAAAACGAAATTAGGCCAAATTTGGGATTTGCTCTTATTTCGTTGGGCCTTATATTTCACGTCACCATCTAAAAAAAGTGACGTGAAATAACACCAAACGAAATATAGCCAAATTTTGAATTTGGTCTTATTTCCATCTCGAAAACGAAATAACGCCAAATTGGTGTTATTTCTTAAGCCCGATGGAAATAACACCAAAAAAATAATCGAAATAAAACCAAATCTATCTCAATCAGTTTTTTGGCTTTGCGAAAACAGAATTAAGACCAAATATTTCTTGAGAATCGTTATTTCGGCTATATAGTATTCAAAGTTTCATTAAATACAGATTCTTTTAATGCAAAAGAAATTTTGCATTCACCCAACCTCGCACCCACTCCAAATCCTATATCGAGCCCAAGCAGGGGGGCTGCAGGGGGGCAGCATGCCCCCCATACATATCACACTGTTTATTCGTGAATTTTAAAATTTCACAAACCAAATAAAGGAGAGGATTTATTAGGTTTGTGAAACTTGAAAATACGCGAATAAACAGTGAGGTATGTATGGGGGGCATGCTGCCCCCCTGCAACCCCCCTGCTTGGGCTCACTATAGGATTTGGGGTGGGTGCGAGGTGAGTGTATGCAAATTTTCTTTTGCATTGAAATAATCTGGAAACTTCGAATTTATTCTATCAATACACTTCTTTTCATTACTCTCCTATCTCCTTATGTCAGGAAACAAAATTTCAGTTTCGGCAGAATTATTTGAAAAAATGAAATAAGTTGAAAATGAAATTTAAAATTTGGTCTTATTTCGTTTTTGAAAACGTCACCTCTAAAAAAGGGTTGAAAAAACATTTTGATTTGTTGACTAAGAGATATTTCACCTAGAGATACTGGAATCAGTTGTCCAAACCTTGACTAAAGTGACATTTAATTTAATAGAATATTTTTTCGAGAACTATCCTGACCTATTTATAATGTTTAGATAGTATTGTGAACTAGATCTTTCTAAGGAGATACAAATTAAACTCTAAAAAAGGGTAATGATTTAGAGGTTCCCGGCTATCAACTTAGACAGTAACAAGCTGTTGAGCCAAAATGTATATATGTATATTCTGTTCATAGTTGCTTAGTACATGCTCGATATCCTTAACATAGCTTAAGAATTGTGTTTCACTGCAAAACATCTATTTTTATTCCACTTATTATCTATAAGAAACGGAATTGTATAAGAATCAGGATTATAATAACGGGATAATAAAAAGCGGGACTATGATACACGTGATTATAAAAAGCGAGATTTAAAAAAAAGCATTAAAAAAAAAAAACAGGATTATAAAAAGCGGGATATCGTACCAACCCGAAAATTGTTTGGTTTTTGGATTATTCCCGCTAATAACACCACCAATTTTATTCGAGTTTCGCACATAGGGTTTTCTAGCTGATACAGAAATATTGCATTCAAAAAATTAACAACAAAAAATGTTGTGAAGAAAACACCAGAAAATGCGATTGTTTGCGAATGTTTGGATACATTTAGCCTTGAACCGCAAGATCAAGCTCGTGTTATCCAGCCATAAATATTTTGTTTTATAAAATGCTCCAATTCAATTCACCTCTCCCCTTTTGTTTTTTTGTTTCCACACTTTGAAATTCAATTCTGAGGAAGTTAATTTATTCATCTAGTGGTTGGCATTGTTGCACCCACATTTTTTTTTTATAAATGAGCTCCTAAAAAGTAAAACATTCCTTCAAAAATCGATGGCCCTAAGAGAATCCGAGAGCAGAAGCTTGCATTTTTCTTTTTTTGTTATAATAATCAGTTGAAGAGCACCTCAGTCCCAAGTATGAGCCCATGCTATACAAAATACAACACCCATTACCCCCTTGTAAAATCCATAACATTTTCCATTGTCTTCCGGGCCGGTAAGGGGTTGGGTAGGAGAATATATACCGCACATTTCTTTTCATACAAATGTATTTCAAGAGGCAATTATTAGGGGTATGAATGGCAATCATTGCAAATCATGAAAATGTAATAATAATACAAAAATGGCGACGTAGACGCTCAATACACACGAACACACGTTCCATTGTTTTAACGTGCTCTAAATAAAAAAGTTCTCCTTTGCCGTTGGGGTTGGATTTGTATGTGTGTGTGCCAATAAAGATGGCTGGTAATTGGCAATTTCACAAAGGCATTTACAGTTCATTTAGCAACGAGATGATGGGTTTTATTCTTTTAATTGGATAATTAAATTTAATTTGGAGATGCGATAGTTGAACCATTTTTTTGGGAAAATGTGTATACCCATAAGAAAAGAAATTACCAAAAGAAAAACAATAGGTAGGTTTAAAGGTCCTGTTTTAATGAAATAAATATGCACAGTATAATTAATTAATTTATATTAAAAAACAGATTAGATAGGCCTTCGTTCCTTCGAATTTTTATATTCGAAGCCAGACTATTCTTGTTCTTCCGTTCTGGAGGCTTGGGATGTCCTGAATGAGAAGCGAAATTATTTGTATCTTAAAAACGACTGGTTACGTTATCTGAAAGTTATAATTTTTACCTTCACACTTCATTTTCAATTTTCTCAATACAATTTGCGAGCTTTCAAGTTTCTTTTGTGTTTCGTTTTCGGCAAAGAAAAAAGTTCAAAGATTTCCGCTTAGTTGTGACAATTTTGTTCATGGCTCCAGTCGTGTGGTATGTTAGTTTTGTTGCAAACTTGTTTTCGAGGGTTTATATTATAATGGCCTTACGGCAGAGGCACAGTGAATCAGTAGTTTGGGAAACTTGGAGCCCATTCGGTTTCACTGTTTTTTTTTCACAAAAATGTGAGATAATTAGAAAAAAAGAGCTTTTGAAAACAACAAGTTTCCCAAACTTCTATTTAACACTGATGGAGTACACGCGTGGACTACTATTAGACAACGGTGAGACTATAATTTTTATATTTTTTTGTATTTAATAGCTAACTTATTTTTGATTTAAAATTCCTACTCAACATGAATGAGTTAAAATGTTTAAATGTTAAACGTAATTATTGGTATAATGCATAGGCGTAGGAAGGGGGAGACAGAGGTGGGCACAACTCACCTTAAAAAGGTAATTGCCCACCTCAGAAAAATCAAAAGTAAAACGATGGCTTCATTTTGCAAAGAGAAATAGAAAAGAATGTAAGGTTAAAGTAAAAATTAGAAAAAAGAAAAATACAGGGATTTTGATTCAAAAAATTATAATCGCCAAAAATTCAAAATATCGCCTTTATTGGTAACGTACCTACCTAAACCGATTGTCTAGTCAATGCTTACGGCTTGGTTTCAGCATGCATCAACTCAGTTGGGCATCGACTCAGTCTAAACGTAGATACTGTTTATTCTGAAGCACTCGAACCAAATCGAATAACTGGAATTTTATATAAATCTGTACCGAGCTGTCTTCATCTATTGCCAATGGTTGATGGGGAACAATACAATTTGGATGAATTAACCTAAAAAAAATCTGATATTTTTAGATTTTTTTTAATGCTCCGGAAAAACGATTAGAGGAAGTGTACCGATTATGGAATACAAAAATATAAACTCAATTTCAAATACAAAAAATAACATTTTATTCGGTCTTTTAAATAGATATTGATAAAAATTATATATAAGAAGGTTTTATAATACAAATTCTATATACTACTGAAATAAATCAGCCAAGTAGAAGACTTAGCATTAAGGATTGGACTTGTTGAATTATTGATTCAAAATAGCTTTTTATGGCCTTTAGTCCTATAAATTGGCGTTTCGTTCGGCTTACTCACTTGAACTCATCAGTGACATAGTGAGGGCTTTGTCATACGCAATTTATATTAAGTTCAGTTCAACTTACATGAATTTTTCAACGAAAATTCACTGTAAACTATATCCAACAAGATTAGAATTCCTAATCATTAAGCTGGAAGTTTTTTTGCCCTGGGCCAGGCATAGTTTCTATATAAGAAGGTTTTATAATACAAATTCTATATACTACTGAAATAAATCAGCCAAGTAGAAGACTTAGCATTAAGGATTGGACTTGTTGAATTATTGATTCAAAATAGCTTTTTATGGCCTTTAGTCCTATAAATTGGCGTTTTGTTCGGCTTACTCACTTGAACTCATCAGTGACATAGTGAGGGCTTTGTCATACGCAATTTATATTAAGTTCAGTTCAACTTACATGAATTTTTCAACGAAAATTCACTGTAAACTATATCCAACAAGATTAGAATTCCTAATCATTAAGCTGGAAGTTTTTTTGCCCTGGGCCAGGCATAGTTTCTATATAAGAAGGTTTTATAATACAAATTCTATATACTACTGAAATAAATCAGCCAAGTAGAAGACTTAGCATTAAGGATTGGACTTGTTGAATTATTGATTCAAAATAGCTTTTTATGGCCTTTAGTCCTATAAATTGGCGTTTTGTTCGGCTTACTCACTTGAACTCATCAGTGACATAGTGAGGGCTTTGTCATACGCAATTTATATTAAGTTCAGTTCAACTTACATGAATTTTTCAACGAAAATTCACTGTAAACTATATCCAACAAGATTAGAATTCCTAATCATTAAGCTGGAAGTTTTTTTGCCCTGGGCCAGGCATAGTTTCTATATAAGAAGGTTTTATAATACAAATTCTATATACTACTGAAATAAATCAGCCAAGTAGAAGACTTAGCATTAAGGATTGGACTTGTTGAATTATTGATTCAAAATAGCTTTTTATGGCCTTTAGTCCTATAAATTGGCGTTTCGTTCGGCTTACTCACTTGAACTCATCAGTGACATAGTGAGGGCTTTGTCATACGCAATTTATATTAAGTTCAGTTCAACTTACATGAATTTTTCAACGAAAATTCACTGTTAACTATATCCAACAAGATTAGAATTCCTAAT
This sequence comes from Dasysyrphus tricinctus, assembly GCA_963921185.1. Lineage (NCBI taxonomy): Eukaryota > Metazoa > Arthropoda > Insecta > Diptera > Syrphidae > Dasysyrphus > Dasysyrphus tricinctus. Next base: position 167,109,227 of record OY992532.1, on the reverse strand, counting down.
CATTAAGCTGGAAGTTTTTTTGCCCTGGGCCAGGCATAGTTTCTATATAAGAAGGTTTTATAATACAAATTCTATATACTACTGAAATAAATCAGCCAAGTAGAAGACTTAGCATTAAGGATTGGACTTGTTGAATTATTGATTCAAAATAGCTTTTTATGGCCTTTAGTCCTATAAATTGGCGTTTCGTTCGGCTTACTCACTTGAACTCATCAGTGACATAGTGAGGGCTTTGTCACACGCAATTTATATTAAGTTCAGTTCAACTTACATGAATTTTTCAACGAAAATTCACTGTAAACTATATCCAACAAGATTAGAATTCCTAATCATTAAGCTGGAAGTTTTTTTGCCCTGGGCCAGGCATAGTTTCTATATAAGAAGGTTTTATAATACAAATTCTATATACTACTGAAATAAATCAGCCAAGTAGAAGACTTAGCATTAAGGATTGGACTTGTTGAATTATTGATTCAAAATAGCTTTTTATGGCCTTTAGTCCTATAAATTGGCGTTTCGTTCGGCTTACTCACTTGAACTCATCAGTGACATAGTGAGGGCTTTGTCACACGCAATTTATATTAAGTTCAGTTCAACTTACATGAATTTTTCAACGAAAATTCACTGTAAACTATATCCAACAAGATTAGAATTCCTAATCATTAAGCTGGAAGTTTTTTTGCCCTGGGCCAGGCATAGTTTCTATATAAGAAGGTTTTATAATACAAATTCTATATACTACTGAAATAAATCAGCCAAGTAGAAGACTTAGCATTAAGGATTGGACTTGTTGAATTATTGATTCAAAATAGCTTTTTATGGCCTTTAGTCCTATAAATTGGCGTTTCGTTCGGCTTACTCACTTGAACTCATCAGTGACATAGTGAGGGCTTTGTCATACGCAAGTCCAATCCTTAAGTTAAGTCTTCTACTTGGCTGATTTATTTCAGTAGTATATAGAATTTGTATTATAAAACCTTCTTATATAGAAACTATGCCTGGCCCAGGGCAAAAAAACTTCCAGCTTAATGATTAGGAATTCTAGTCTTGTTGCATATAGTTTACAGTGAATTTTCGTTGAAAAATTCATGTAAGTTGAACTGAACTTAATATAAATTGCGTATGACAAAGCCCTCACTATGTCACTGATGAGTTCAAGTGAGTAAGCCGAACGAAACGCCAATTTATAGGACTAAAGGCCATAAAAAGCTATTTTGAATCAATAATTCAACAAGTCCAATCCTTAATGCTAAGTCTTCTACTTGGCTGATTTATTTCAGTAGTATATAGAATTTGTATTATAAAACCTTCTTATATAGAAACTATGCCTGGCCCAGGGCAAAAAAACTTCCAGCTTAATGATTAGGAATTCTAATCTTGTTGGATATAGTTTACAGTGAATTTTCGTTGAAAAATTCATGTAAGTTGAACTGAACTTAATATAAATTGCGTATGACAAAGCCCTCACTATGTCACTGATGAGTTCAAGTGAGTAAGCCGAACGAAACGCCAATTTATAGGACTAAAGGCCAAAAAAAGCTATTTTGAATCGATAAAAATTATATAAACTTGCTTTTAAACAAAAATAGAACTTAAACAAATACCAAAGTACCATTCTTTTCACACTCCATTTAATAAATTAAAAGGTAAAAAAAACACGAAGTGAGCACATTTCAAAAAGTGACCCTAATATGGACCACTAAGGATTTCCTCATAATATATGTGGTAAATTATTGTATGTGCAGAAAACACAAATAAAATTATCTATTAGATTCTGTGGCAGAGCAATAAAGAATGCAAGAGGTCAAAAGGTATTGAAAAATTTGAAAAAAATTGTATGAGTAACATAAAAATTTGTGCAGCTTTCTTGAAGCCCATTTCTTTTGACTTGAACGCTGCTATGGCTTTCACTATATCCGCCTTGTCCCGGACGTTAAGCTTTTTTTCTTTTGGTGTCATCTGATTACTTACAATACAACCTATGTACAAATTTAAGCAAAAATTTAAGGTGGTTCCAAATATGGAATACTATTCCATATTAGGAATACTATTCAATATTCAATATGAAATACTATTCCATAATAGGAACATACTGATATTCCATATTAGGAACAAGAAGACTGACTCAACTATGTAAATATTTACTTATTATTTAACTGAGCTCACTTAAATAATTTAAGTTATCCCAAAGGTTGAGCTTTTTCCTAAAAACACGGGACAACAAATATGTTTAAGCTTGCACAGATACAAAAATATAAGAAAAATAAGCTCTTAATAATTTGTTACGCACTTTACCAAAACACTTCTTTTAATAACTGCTCATGTCTAGAAAGATCACCTTCCACAAGGATAATAACAACGAATATGCGCATGAAAAGAAAGCTTTACCTGAAATAAACAGGTCAAAATATTACGTAGTTTTCAAAATATAGCACTATTCCATATAAGGGGCGTATTCCATAATTGGTACACTTCCTCTAAAGGTCAATATTGGTTACACATTTGATCGAAATAAAATTTTCAACAAAAAGAAACCGACTAAACAGTAACAAACTCGGATGTGTTCATAAAAATGCTAATCACTGTTGCAATTGATAAGCAACGAAACCTGTATAGGGATTGATCTAGGCATGTGGCTTCAATGTCGTGGTGTGTAGTAGTAGAAGTACCTATCTACTATTGCGGTCGGTTAGGGCTTCAAGCTTCATTCATTAGTCCTCTTTTTAACAAATTTGAGAATTAAATAAATTCTGAAGCCCATCATTTCCACCGAAAACTTCGATTTCGATTTTTTTTAAACAAATTTGTTGTTGCACTGACCTGACTGTTTGCCCACCTTAAAACAAATTCCTTCCTACGCCAAAAAATATTATTGACATTTTTAAAACCATGGTAGTCCAAGGAGCGCGTGTACTCTAGTGTTAACCATATTTTGTTATTTCTTGTAAATTGTAAGTCACTGTCATTATCATTGAATTGTAGACTTTGTTAACAAAACTTAAATACGCCTCGAGTCATGTAGAAAATTCTCACAACTCACAACGGAAATTTGTGAATTCTTTTCTTTGGTGAAACAGAAACACACAAGATACTTGAAAGCTCACAAAGTTGTAAAATGCGCAACTTTTAGTGAAACAGAAAATGGATTTTTCACAAATTTCATTTGTAGATCACAAGTACAATATTTTCAATACAAAAAACTGGTGAAATGAAAACTATCCATAACACATATAAAAACACTTATAATTTTGTACGTTGGTGATGTAGGGTCGAGATGAGAATTTTGTAAATAATCTCGTTAAAAATGAAAATTTCAGTACGTATCGGTCTCACATAACTTTTGACATCCTCTCATAGTCTCGCGGCTTTTATGTAAAATGTCCGGGAAACTGAGACAAGGATGAAACTTTTCTGGATCCGAGGCGTCCCTTATAGAGGCTTAAGGCTTAGCTTTCAGAAAGTGCATTACCAGCATGAATTTTGATTTTTCAATAGATAGTTTGATGGTATAATTTTTAGAGGCTTTCAAACACCTTTACTTTGTACTACTAATACAAACAAAATTATTTTATTCTTATTTGTTATCAACATCTTAAATGTTGATGATTTATAATCACTTATAATATTTGCTTTCAGTTTGTGTTTACCCTGAGGCCACACGAGCGAGTACTAACTAGAGAGTTGCTAATACAAAAAACTTCTCCAACTTGCTCGTCGACAAGAACCGAGTAGAGCGGCGAGTGATTTTACAATCAATGTTTGTACCGAACTCGCTTCTCGAAACTGCGCAATTTCAGGTTCCGTGGGAACATCCCAATGCTATAAGACTCCACTTTGGTATGTATCTATTGTAAGGAATACGCTGGGCCTTTAGTCCCTCTGTTTAATTTCAGCTTAGATGTGGTTTTTTATTTTATTTGAACAACTTAAACTCCAGTTTACTTAAGTAAAAATAAAACACCAGTATAATCAGAAAATATCGAAATCGAAAAGCTGTGAATATGGCCCAATTTAACTGATTACATCCCAAATCTGTAAACGAAGGCGTAGATAACTTAAAACTAAATCGACCACGTAAAAATGAACTATGGAAATGCATTTCAAACCCCCAAGAGACAATCTAGGGAAATTAATTTCTTAGATTAGGTTGAATTGTTTTTATTTTTCGGTTTGTATCTGTCTCTGATGCCACCCGGTCTCACCAACCCACTTGCCATAGTGTCCTTTTGTCTTGTGTTAATCATCATCATTTGCAAATTGAATGTGTGCTTTGCGCTTCTACCCTAATCATTTTTTCCCTCAGATCGATGTTCGACAAAATCATAGTCTTAAGGGTGTTTTTTTTTTATAATATAAAAATCTTTTTTTAAATGGCAGGTGGATAAGTGTGCGAGCGTGGTAAATAAATAGTATCTAGGCAAATAGATAAACTGTTGATGGGTGTATAACACAACTTCATGCTGCAAACTCGTTACAAATGTTGTTGCTTAAGTGTTTTTTTGTTATCTGTGATTTTCACTTCGGCGCTATATTCCAGGGACTCTTGGGAGAATGGATCAAAAGACTCAACCAAAACAAATGTGCTACTCGTCTAACTTTTTTTTTACATGTTGTAATTTTCTAAGTGGATTAAATTGAAGTGAGTCCTGCGTAAGGAAGCGTGATTGCGTGTCTCACGGGACAAATTCAATTGGTTTGTTAACTTTGCGAAATGAGTTTTAGCTGTTGGAACATATTCGATGGGTTTATCCTTGGCATAAGACATGTTAGTGGAAGTTATTTGTTGAGGTTTATGAATAGCTTGGTTTGTCAAGGATTGAAAAGGTCGGAGAGGAATTAATTCATTCGATGTACACTCCGTGTTCCTTAAATGATATAGGTATAAGTAGATTTCTTTATTTGTAAATATATAAACCTATGAACTTGTAATATATCTCAGAAAATTTTAAATACCAAAATAAAGTTAACGATATTAATTGTAGTCTAACAAAAAAATAATGAACTTCAGAACTTCTTTTTTCTTTCATTTATCATTGATCGATATACTGAACATTTAGTAGCAAGTAGGTGTGTATTATTACAGTAATCTATAGTGTCTCGGATTATTTAGTCAAAATAAAAAAAAAATGGACTTCAATAACAGTTGAAGCCATAAGGCTAAGACGATTGTCAGTTCCGACAACATCCACTTTCAGATCTTCTACAATTGTGTGAAGTTACAATTTTGTCTTATAGTGTTGTTAAAAACGTGATGCCATTTAACAAAAGTCTCACTACACAATTTTTGCTGTCAACCCAACTTATAATATAAATTGCATAATATAAATGTCCTTCTGGAAATTACATAAAACTTCTATCTTAATCTGGCGATGTAGAGTGTATGAAGTAAAATTGTTGCCGATTATGTTTTACTCGCAGCACAGTAAACAGTAAGGAGAGGGTGTACTTGTGTACTCAAAAATTAAACCACAATATACAAAAAATTTAAAGTGTATTCTTCAGTTCCTCTATGGAAAAATTTAATTTAAATTGATCAGAATGAAAAGGGCAATAGAATTAATTTGTACCTTATGGCGTGATTGTCAATAGAATAATTTAATGAACATCGGTAGATTTCTAACAGTTGTAATCCTACAGCTATAAATATAAAACTCGGTTTCTGTTTTTAGTAGAAAGTACCAAATAATAGATCTACCAAAATTGTAAGAGTCATCGAGGTGACAAAATCAAAATAATTAATTTTCTCATCATCATCGTGTCCTGTGACCCCGGCTGGGGCATAGGGCGTCAACAAAACGTCTCCATCCTTCACGGTCTGCTGCAAGGTACTTTAGCTGTGGCCACGTCCTTCTCTGGGATTCTGCTTCCGCTAAGACAGTTGATTTCCATGTTGTTCTTGGTCTTCCAACCCGCCGTGCACCCTGAGGATTCCATTCAAAAGACTGCTTTGCAATTTCATCGTTTGGTTTCCTCAGTGTTTGACCAATCCAACGCCATTTACGCTTTCTTATGTCGACGTCCAGCCGCTCTTGACTTGTCCTGCGCCACAATTCCTCATTTGATATTATTTGTGGCCAGCGAATCTTTAGGATGTGGCGAAGACAGCGATTCACAAAAGCCTGCAATTTCTTTGAAATGATAGGCGTGACTTTCCAGGTTTCACAAGCATATAACAGCACGGATTTGACATTGGATTCGAAGAATCTCAACTTAGTGCGTAAGGAGATTTGACTTGATTTCCAGATTGGGGACAGAGTACCGAAGGCAGCACGAGCTTTATTTATTCTACTTTTAACGTCCAGATCCGTACCACCGTTTGCAGAAACAATACTGCCAAGGTAGTTAAACTGTTCCACTACTTCAACTGGCGTCTCCTGTAGAAAAATACGCTGCTGTGTGGAGCGGCCTGTGAGCATTATTTTTGTCTTTTTGCTGTTAATTCTTAGACCACTCGACTCTCCCTTCACTTGCAGTGTTTGGCACATCCCGTTCAGCCCACTGATGTTATTTGCCAGTAAACATATGTCATCGGCATAGTCTAAATGACTGAGCCTTTCGAACGGTCTCCACTGAATGCCATTTCGCTCAGCTGTACCAACACTGGCCGTCAATACGTCGTCCATCGCCAGCAGGAAGAGAATTGGCGATAAAACATCCCCTTGTCTCACACCCTGTTGCACTACGAAGGAGTCGGATAGCTGCCCATTGTGCAAAACAAAACACCTAGCGTTGTTGTAGGACTCTTTAATAATGGCAACAATTTTTGGTGGAATTCCTCTACCAAGCAACGATCTCCATATACATTCTCGGTTAAATCGATCAAAGGCCTTCTCAAAATCCACGAACATGAGGTAAAGCGGTGGTTGAAATTCCATCGAGTGCTCGAGGACGATACGCAGGCTGTTGATATGGTTGACACACGATCGACCACTGCGGAAGCCAGCTTGATGCCTCTTGAGTGTAGACTCGATTCTATCCTTTATTCGCTCGAGAATGATGGTTGCCATTAGTTTTGGGAAAACGGACAAAACGGTGATCCCACGCCAATTGTTGCAATTTTTTAGGTCACCTTTCTTTGGCAACTTAACAATCACACCATCCTTCCAATCCCTGGGATAGCATTCGTTTTCCCAAATGCTTTTTATCAACGGATGTAAAATACTAGCCGCTGTTACGGGATCGGCTTTCAGGAATTCAGCTGATATTCCGTCCAGTCCAGCTGCCTTGTTGTTTTTGAGGAGATTTATTGATGTAAGGATTTCCGATTCTGACGGGGGTTCGTTGTCAATATCCCTATAGGACCTGCGCATCTCGTTTAGTTGGGGCACTTCAGCACTCTGCTCGCCTGAATCCTCATTTAGCAGGGCACAAAAATGGTCCTTCCATCTACGAAGCTGATCCTCAATTGATACCAAAAGTGTGCCATCCACATCCATTACAGGATGATTGGTGTTGCTTTTTTTCCCGATAACATCTTTGGCTATTTGGTACAATTCCCGGATATCTCCTCTTCTGGCAGCGATTTCTGCATTATCTGCGAGTCCATCTACCTTCATCCTCTTGTCACGTCTCACACAGCGATAGACCATCTTATGTGCAATGCGGTACTCTCTTCGCAAGTCAGCCTTTCGTTGAACATCTGCTTCGGCATTTATTTGGATTTTCAACGATTTGCAAAGTTCGATCTTATCCCAGATGTCTTGGGATATCCAAGAGTCTCTACGTCGCGTTCGCTTGGGTACAGTTTCGGATCCAGCCTCCATAAAAACACTTTTAATTTCACCCCACATCTCATCAATTGTTGAATTCTGGATTCCGTTTAATGACGAGGCTCTGTCGTTAAGGGTGGTGACATAGTTTCGACATATGTTGGGGTCATTTAAAGCATTAGTAATGAATTTTGAGCTCCTTGCTGCATCCTGCGCTGATCTTTTTACGGCAGCGGTTCGTAGTTTGAGACTCATCAGAACCAAATGGTGGTCGCTTCCCACATCGGCATTTCTTATACTCCGGACATCACACATAGACTTCCTCCATCGCTGCTGAATCATGATATGATCAATTTGGTTTTCGTTTTGACCATCCGGATGCACCCGGGTAATTTTGTTTCACGTCTTATGCTTAAATACAGTCCCACCTATCACAAGACGATTCGCGTTACAAAAGTCGACAAGCAAGTCACCATTTTCATTCCGTGACCCCAAGCCATTTCTTCCCATCACGCGTTCCAGTCCGTAATTGTCTGAACCGACTTGGGCATTAAGGTCTCCCATAACGACTATGATGTTGGCTCTCGGAACACTGCTGTAAACCGAGTTAAGATGAGTGTATAGAACGCGGTTTTGTCTTCGTAGCACTGAATAATTGTGACGTTACGAATTTTTGAAGGAAACCTTGCTGTCATTAATCTCGCAGAAATGGGCGCCCAGGAGATCAAACTACGCCTCGCTTCTTCGTTCAACATAATTCCGACACCATGCAGTCTTTGGCCACCCTCTCTTTCATCTTCCCCGGAATACAGCATTCTCGTCTGTCCAGTGTCTGATCTGTATTCAGCTCTTCCTCTCCACTTAGTTTCACTTATGCCCAGGATACTGATCTTTAGGCGAAGCATTTCACGCTCAACCTGCTCGTATCTACCATCGCTGTACAAGGATCGAACGTTCCATGCTCCGATTTTCGTACGTATGCGGTAGCCAAAAGTAACATTTGCGCTTCTTGAAAGATTTCTTCTATTTGTCAACGATTCATTTTTTATTATGGCGTCTTGATTGACGCTAGTATATGAAAGATGCCGCACCCCCAAATCCGATGTGCGGTTTACTGCAACCGAAGCTGCAGAAGGATTTTCTATAAAAAGATTACCTCTTGGGGACTCAATCCCATTTGTTGTCATAATTCATGTATTTGCTTATATCCTTCCACCATGGTGTTTTCCGAGATATGATTAATAACATACATAAGCTCAGATTTGACAGGCACACCCGCCTTTTGTATGGTCAAACACATAACTGCTCGAGGCCGCCCACCATGGGAAAACAGACGCCTTTTGTAGCCGCCCAATATGGGTTACAGACGCTACCTGCTGCTGCCGTTGGCCTTTTACCAAAAAAAAGCTCCTCCGCCACCAGACTATCATGCCGTTGAACGCTACCTGCAGTTCATCCGTCTTAAGGGGGCTTTTAACTATCCCAAGGACAAGTTTGTGCCCTGACCAGCAACGCTGGGTTGTCTGCTTATCCCGGCATCCATTCGATCCCCCTGCACGTTAGCGTTACCCGCCCTCTACCACGCGGAGGTGTGCATAGGGATTTTCCTATCATTGAGCCTAGGGCCATATGGCGTCCTAGCACTCTCAAGTACTTTTAGAGGGCAAATTTTTCTAATTAAACGAAATCACTTCTTAAAAACTAAGTATCAAAATTTAAGTATCATTAACTTATAAAATTGGCTTTAATTCAGAGATCAGAAATAAAACTCAACCTTTTGAAAGGTTCTTCAATAACTCTCATTTGTTGTCATTTTCAATAAAAATCACTCTTTAACCTTTATTCTAAAAAAGAAATTTTTTCGGTCAAGCTCTGAGAGAAACCTTTATTTTGATTTTTTTTCTGTTTCGGTCAACCAGTGAGATTTATCACTGAGAGAAAAAAATAAATCTCATCTGCAAATTGATTATTGAGAATCTCTGTTAGTATGAATGTTTAAATTTTGTAGGCCTTACATGGAGAAATGCATTTAATTAGGCTATTTAGTCATCGGTGAATACCTACTCATGGATAATGAGCAGAGTTGTAATAATCTATTTTTTGAAATGCATTTTGGCTTGCATTAATTATTAAAGAAAAACAATTAATGAATTGTGAAAATATTTTGCAGTAAAAAAAATGTTAATGTAAACTCAAAACTTTGTTGCATTGAAATGTTAATGCAGAATAAAAATGTTTTGCATTAAAAAAAAAATGTTAATGCAGGCCAAAAATTGTTTGCATTAAAAAAAAAGGTTTATGCTAAATCGAAAATTTGTTGCATTAAAAAAAATGTAAGAATATTTTTTGTTAAAATCGTTAAACTACGTCCATAATATTTAAGGGCATGATACGTGGTAATGATGGGTAGGACACGAATTTGAAATGATTTTGTATTTGATAGGACGTAGACTCACATGAACACGATTTTTGACAGGTGTTAAAATGTCAACATCAAAATTTTGAAAAACCGAGTATGCCAATCGATTAAGAAGGGGGGTATTACCCAGTATTCCCGCCAACGCTGTGGGACCACTAGAACACATTTTATTCGATAGGTTAAAAACCAACATCAACATTTTGAAAAACCGTGTATGCCAATCGATTTAGAAGGTGGGTATTACCTAGTGTTCCCGCCAACGCTGTGGGACCACTATAACACATTTTATTTGACAGGAGGTGTTAAAATATCAACCTCCAAATTTTTAAAAACCGAGTATGCATAGGTTATACGCCCCTTCTAAATCGATTGGCATACTCGGTTTTTCAAAAGAAAAAAATATTTTATTTTATTGACATGTTTTTTCAATGCAAACAATTTTTCATACTGCATTCTAATTCTATTTTTTTAATGCAGAAAAAATTTTTTCCGCACATTTTCACATTGCATTAAAATTTTATTTTTAATAAAAAATGCATTTTTTTCATTGAAATTTTACCAACTCTGATTATGAGTGATTTTATGCAATAAATCGTTAAAACCATTTTTGATTTATTTTCAGCGAAAAAGGTTAAAGGTTGACCTTTTCCATTTATTTTTTCGCAAAAAACTCAACCATTGAGAGATATTTCTAAGAATTAAAAATAAATCTCAACCGATAACCTTAATTTTAATTTTTTTTAAATAAATGTCAAATCAAAACCGAAATCTTTTTAATGGAATGTAGTTACTCTGAGAGAGAAACCAATTGAAAATAAAGGTTGACAGTTATTTCTGATCTCTGCTTTAATTCCTAATTTATGTGATAAGTTATCTTTGCTCCATAATTGGACATGGAAGTGAAATTATTAAATAAATTTATATTTGAAGCAAAGGTTAGGTATTTCAATTTCATACCGCTTTTGACAATAATTTCTCACTTACAACAGTCACGTGTCGTTGCTCTTCCAACGCTTGCTTATCTTCATTCAATTTTATAAACTGTGTACAGTTTGCATTATACGCTGCCAATAAGCACTTAACTGAGATTTAGGTGGATTTACCCTAATAATTCACGTAAAATAAAACAAACAAATTCTTCTCATCATGAAACTTAGTAAAAACGTTTCATATACCATGAGAACAGAATCAAAAGAGTCGATACAAGTATTTCTGATATAAATCGTATTGAAAAAGAAGAAATTCCTAGAAGAATTTGAAAAAATGAAATCGAAAAGAGCAGCATTTTAATTTCCCGAAAGCCTTTAAACAAGGCTAAAAGAATGAGTTTATTTGTTTGGTTTTTTGTTTTTAACTTTTGGGTACCAAAATAACAATTTTCCTAGGGTGGCAAGAAATCCAGGTTCAGTCCCGCATGTGACATAAGCTTAGGTTGTTTCAAGGTGTACTTTTCATTTTGATGCACATAAACTGCTCCCCGAAAAACACCCTTGCGCGACAGATAAAACGCTCATACGGCATACATCATTTTTCAAGATACAAAATGGAATGAAATTTCGTTGCTCAATTCTTCCCTGTATTTATTTCCTATAAATAGGCGAAGAGGAGGGAGATATTGACTATAGTGAGACTCTCGCAACATAATTTGTATAAACAGATTTGCGTTCCAGCATAGATCCAAAAAGGTATATCACAGTATTGTAAGCATTTCCGTTGTTTTTAAATTGCTTTTTTAAGTCAAAGTTTTGGGGATTTATCCCTCCCGTTTAAAAAAGAGAGGGAAATACATCCCTCCTATATAATTTAATTCTTAAAATATGTCCTAAAATTATATCAGAAAGTATTAGCCAATTTCTAATATGAAAATAAACACTGTATCAAAAAAAATTAAATAAGGACATTTTAAGAACAACCGCCTTCCTCACACCTCAACTCTCATGAATGAATCAGTATGGTACTTACTTTTTCGGTTATTTCTGGGTAAAATGATCAAAAATCATTGATTATGTTAGACAGTAAATGTTTGAAGTATCTACTCCTCGTATCTTTCTTAACCTTGCTCCTACCGAAAAAATCATCAAAACTTTTTTGTAGGAAATTTAATATTCTTTTATTTTGTAGTGTACACTTTTCCGCTAATACGCTTAGTTCTAAAATTATTCACAAAAAATTATAAAATGGGACCTTTAACCCCTCCTCCTACCTAAAGCTCGCGGCCCTGGGCTAGAAACTTTTAGTATGTTATACCTGGGGGTCACCCCTACCACATAAAATAATAAACCGGAGAGCATGATTTATTGCATTTATTTTGTAACATTGAGTCTTCGTTGACTGACAATTAAAATGCTAGCCTTTGAATGCAATAACTGATAAAAAACAAAACCTGTATTGGAATAGAGCTGATCATATGACTTATGTGTATAGGCTAGGCGATGTATAGGATATCGCCTTCTGATTTACTTAATACCACCACAAGATTTGATCCCCAGTTGAAATCAAAAATAATTTTCAATTAAAATGAACATATGTACATAATAGACTAAGCAGAATCAGTACACTAGGAGTCTGATGATCAGGAGGTTAGTCCTTGTGAAACTGTTTTGACTCCAGCCTATGAACATCCAAGTTGTTGTTGTTTCATTAAATCATCATCATCATCGTGTCCTGTATCCCCGGCTGGGGCATAGGGCGTCAACAAAACGTCTCCATCCTTCACGGTCTGCTGCAAGGTACTTAAGCTGTGGCCACGTCTTTCTCTGGGATTCTGCTTCCGCTAAGACAGTTGATTTCCATGTTGTTCTTGGTCTTCCAACCCGCCGTGCACCCTGAGGATTCCATTCAAAGGACTGTTTTGCAATTTCATCGTTTGGTTTCCTCAGTGTGTGACCAATCCAACGCCATTTACGCTTTCTTATGTCGACGTCCAGCCGCTCTTGACTTGTCCTGCGCCACAATTCCTCATTTGATATTATTTGTGGCCAGCGAATCTTTAGGATGTGGCGAAGACAGCGATTCACAAAAGCCTGCAATTTCTTCGAAATGGTAGACGTGACTTTCCAGGTTTCACAAGCATATAACAGCACGGATTTGACATTGGATTCGAAGAATCTCAACTTAGTGCGTAAGGAGATTTGACTGGATTTCCAAATTGGGGACAGAGTACCGAAGGCAGCACGAGCTTTATTTATTCTACTTTTAACGTCCAGATACGTACCACCGTTTGCAGAAACAATACTGCCAAGGTAGTTAAATTGTTCCACTACTTCAACTGGCGTCTCCTGTAAAATAATACGCTGCTGTGTGGAGCGGCCTGTGAGCATTATTTTTGTCTTTTTGCTGTTAATTCTTAGACCACTCGACTCTCCCTTCACTTGCAGTGCTTGGCACATCCCGTTCAGCCCACTGATGTTATTTGCCAGTAGACATATGTCATCGGCATAGTCTAAATGACTGAGCCTTTCGAACGGTCTCCATTGAATGCCCTGTCGCTCAGCTGTACCAACACTGGCCGTCAATACGTCGTCCATCGCCAGCAGGAAGAGAATTGGCGATAGAACATCCCCTTGTCTCACACCCTGTTGCACTACGAAGGAGTCGGATAGCTGCCCATTGTGCAAAACAAAACACCTCGCGTTGTTGTAGGACTCTTTAATAATGGCAACAATTTTTGGTGGAATTCCTCTACCAAGCAACGATCTCCATATACATTCTCGGTTAGCTCGATCAAAGGCCTTTTCAAAATCCACGAACATGAGGTAAAGCGGTGATTGATATTCCATCGACTGCTCGAGGACGATACGCAGGGTGTTGATATGGTCGACACACGATCGACCACTGCGGAAGCCAGCTTGATGCCTCTTGAGTGTAGACTCGATTCTATCCTTTATTCGCTCGAGTATGATTGTTGCCATTAGTTTTGGGAAAACGGACAAAACGGTGATACCACGCCAATTGTTGCAATTCTTTAAGTCACCTTTCTTTGGCAACTTAACAATCACACCATCCTTCCAGTCCCTGGGATAGCTTTCGTTTTCCCAAATGTTTTGTATCAGCGTATGTAAAATACTAGCCGCTGCTACGGGATCGGCTTTCAGGAATTCAGCTGGTATTCCGTCCAGTCCAGCTGCCTTGTTGTTTTTGAGGAGATTTATTGATGTACGAATTTCCGATTCTGACGGGAGTTCGATGTCAATACCCCTATAGGACCTGCGCATCTCGTTTAGTTGGGGCACTTCAGCACTCTGCTCAACTGAATCCTCATTTAGCAGGGCACAAAAATGGTCCTTCCATCTACGAAGCTGATCCTCAGTTGATACCTAAAGTGTGCCATCCACATCCATTACAGGATGATTGGTGTTGCTTTTTTTCCCGATAACTGCTATTTGGTACAATTCCCGGATATCTCCTCTTCTGGCAGCGCTTTCCGCATTATCTGCGAGTCCATCCAACTTCACCCTCTTGTCACGTCTCACACAGCGGTAGACCATCTTATGTGCAATGCGGTACTCTCTTCGCAAGTCAGCCTTTCGTTGAACATCAGCTTCGGCATTTATTTGGATTTTCAACGATTTGCGAAGTTCGATCTTATCCCAGGTGTCTTGGGATATCCAAGAGTCTCTACGTCTCGTTCGCTTGGGTACAGTTTCGGATCCAGCCTCCATAAAAACACTTTTAATTTCACCCCACATCTCATCAATTGTTGAATTCTGGATTCCATTTAATGACGAGGCTCTGTCGTTAAGGGTGGTGACATAGTTTCGACATATGTTGGGGTCATTTAAAGCATTAGTAATGAATTTTGTGCTCCTTGCTGCATCCTGCGCTGGTTTTTGTACGGCAGCGGTTCGTAGTTTGAGACTCATCAGAACCAAATGGTGGTCGCTTCCCACATCGGCATTTGTTTCATTAAAACCGCAAATAAATACTATGCATACATAAATAGATACTTAAAGTCTTCAAAATCCCTGAACTTAATTTATTTTTTGTCACTTTTCACACATTAACAAAAGCCTTTCCATGATGGGAAAACACAAATTGTAGTTTACCCACCCACTCAAATTGAAGTGGAGAAGTTCTGCCTAATATACAAAAAAAAAATGAGATAGCTTCTGCACAAATGACATTTCATCTGCATCTCAATTTGACATGCATGTGTCATCGAATATAGCATCTAAAATGCAAGACTTATTGTTATCCAAGCTAACCTGGTGGCAGTTCTGTTAGTTAGGGATTGTGATTATTTTAGAAACTTTTCAACCACCTGCCGTGCCAAAATGATTAACAAATTTATCTGCGGTCGACAGATTTTCTATTCTCCCTTACCACCAATCAAACGAACCACCCACACGTTAGATGTTTTCACAAAAGTCTTATGACGACGCTGGCGTTGAGTGAACATTTAGTAACCAAAGTGAGAAACCCAGAGAAAAGCAACATCCATCCCTAGTTTGCCTGAGGGTGAGTTTACCGTGAATGCCATTTTAGCCAATGCCGATACAGTCCTCACCTTTTATATGGGCATGGGTTCATCAGCTTGACTTGTCGGCTGGCCGGAATGATGAGTATTGAATGGGTGAAAATTGCCATAAAAACGGTGTATAATGGAGGTGTTAAATGTATACAATCCAAGAGTATAAAAGCTTTTTGGGAGAGTTGGGGTAGAACACAAGTACGAGAACCTGCTAGTTGTTTGTGATTGTGGTACAAAAAGGAGAGTTATGTCGTTGGGATTTTGTGTATGCTTGCGACAGGTTAATTGGTTCCAGAAAATGAGAATTCACGGAACGCCTATCCTTGTAGGATAAGAACACTTCTGCCACACGGAAATTGATAATAATTGCAAATTACGTTGAATTAAATTGATTTGTTCTAAACGGTTAATAGTGGGCGTTAAAAGCAAGTCAATTGCCAGTTATGATGATAATTGGTAAATCTGTATTCTGTAGTATAATGTATAACTCTTGAAGTACTAATTCGATGTCCTGTCAAGAAAAGCAGTTTTTAGGTAGAAGATAAAAAAAGTTGAAAAAGTCAATGGGATATATGGTAAAACGGGCGTTTCCTTGTTGAATAGAATGGGGCATATTCATAGATGTGGTTTAAGCTGTTTGCTAGAAAAATCTGGAGTTAATCATATTGAAACTTCATCAGGTAAAATCCAGTTTTGCATAGCAGCAGCTTTAACAACATCTATGAATATACCCCAATGATAATGCTGACTAAGATAAAGTCCAGTTTTGCCTACCAACAGCTTAAGCAATGTCTATGTATTCTCCAATGTTCTGCCATATTAGAAATAAGATAAGTGACAGCAGTGATTTAAATAGGCAAAGAGTATGCTTTGCAGATACACAACCTTTTACGATTTGAAAAGCAATCTAACCTAATGAAATATTTTGTTCTCCGAGCAATATTCATCCAATGGTCAGACTTTTTGGAGAGTACCTAAAAATGTCTAATAGAGCAGAGCTATCGCGGATGGGAATATGTAGGTTTCATAACCTTACAAAACGGGAATCTTACTTTAAGATCAGGATTCAGGAAATTAAAGAAATGCTGACCTTAGTCGAACTGCAGTGCGGAGGCACGTAATGTATTTCATTTGGAGCCTCCACTAAATTTTAACTGATGGACAACTAAAGCTTTTCATAGATCAAATCACCGACGCACGATAAGACATAAAAGTGTAGTAGACCTTGAACCAAAAAAGCGGATTTTTGTTAGGTAGGTACACTACCATTCCCATTGTTTTTATTAAATAACGTAATTGAATGCCCGACGTTTCGAAAAAGTTCCACTTGTCGTGAATGTAACCCGTTTTTAATACAAATTCAACCGACATTACAAAAAATTTTCATTTGTACAATCTACATTTTTGTTTGCGACATTTTGAACGCCTCCCTTATTTTAACAATACAATTAAAATAATTAAAAATAGTAGAAAAATTAATTGGACCTAAAAAAATAGCTCAAATCGTATGGGGACCTTGAAAATATTATTTCATAAAATATTAAAATTGATATAAACGTAGAATTGCACCCTTTATAGCAGTATTTCCCAATGTTTGATCCACTCCCTACAGGGGGGGAAGAGGGAGGAAGTTAAATTTTAAAGGAGGGCAATTTTGCATTCTGAATTCTAATATATTACAGCTGTTTGAGAATTCAAAATTAAAATAGTGCGAAAAAGATCTCATTTTCGCACTCATTTAATTACGAAAAGCATCCGTATTCCACAGCCCCGGATCTACGATTTTTCCGAACCGGGGCAAAACTTGATTTTGGCGCCCTTGCCGTTTTTGATAAAAATGAGAAAAAAACACATAATCTGCTTGGTTGGATTTTTTGTCAATGGGAGAATAAAACTTTTTAATGAATGTGCAGCCCATACCTATTCAGCAACTTATTACTATAGATAAGAAAATTAACAATGCCTAAACAATGACGATACACAACTAAGGTTCATAGAACGATAAAATACCTATGATTAGTTCTGTCGTTAACAATTCAATAGAATTTTATTTTTGATTCGATCACGAATCTTATTTGTTGGTTCCTAATAAAATTCGTTTTCATTCGAATCAAATCTGCAAGGATCTGTAAAATATGGTTCGTTCCCGAATTTATCATGGGAGAACTATTGAAGATTCATTCCCTGAACCGAAGAAAAAAAAATGTTAATTTACGACAGGACACAATTTCGAAAAGCCAAAGTTAAGCAAAATATAGTATCGAAGCACAAAGTTCCGAAAAAAGTGTTTAAATCTTTGGGACTTTGTTGTTCCTTGAGCGATTTTAATGAGATTGACAGAAGTGATAGCTGAGATTGAGTTATAGCAGAATAAAATATTTTCAAAATAGGATGTTTCTAAAAAAAAGTCAACGTTTTGCAACTTCGTTCTTTCTTGAGAGATTGCAATGAAATTTACTCAGGGGATAGCTGATACAAAATTGTAACAGAAAAAAATATTTCACAACAGGATTTTTCAAAAAATGTTAACATATTATAACTTTGTTGTTCCTTGAACGATGTCAATGCAATTGACACACACAATTTCAAACTTTAATAGTACGAGAGCTAAGCAACGTCAAAACATAAGTAATTTTAGATTGGCTGGTTCTTCGATACGCGTGAGAGCAGTCTCTGGCTGGTGGGAAATTTTGTGTTATCCGCCATTTTGAAAAAGGGTGTTGAAAAGGATAAATCCAATTTTCTCGGAGAGTAACATTTCTTATTTGATTTTGTAAGTTAGAATATCTTTTCAATTTTTTGTTTCCAAAAATTATCGAAATCATGAAAAATTGTTGTCGAAAATTATAAAAGTGGTTTTCAGCGTTTATCTTACTTTTTGTTCATCTGAACGAAAACATTTTTACTTAGCAGTTTTTTTTAGAGCACCTGATTTCCTACATTTTTGTGGGTATTCAGATTTTTTGTGAATTAAAAAAGATCTAAAATACAATGTAATAAAGTTGTCAGTATCCAGCATTCTTTGAGCAAAGCTAGGATTTGTACGGCTGGCGTGGTGCGTCGACGCTTGTAGAGGGACACAGTTCAAATGTTTTATTATTGAAGAAGTAGGATCTATCTCCTACAGTTAAGGGAGGAGGGGAAGTTTTGTAAAAATACACTTTTACATACAATGCAAAAAACTATTGTTAAAAAACATCAGACAAATTTTGAACAATGTATTATAGCTCGTTTCTTTTTTAATTTTTAATTTTAAATTACACTCCTCGTCAACTGAATACGCACAAACATTTTTGAATATATTTTATCCATTTTTTCCAAACAGTGATGGTTATTATGCCATCTGTTGATGGTAAAAAATTTCGTAACATATAAATCACAGAATTTCAAAGTTTTATCCAAAAACAACCGTGAGTTTTTCCTTCAACCACTTCCAAAGTGTAACTTATGCAAAGTAGAAGCTTTTTTTTGAGTCAACTGAATAGGTACAAAAATTAAAATTGGTATTGGAATGGAATGAAACAAGTTTTTGTTTAAGTTTAGTAGTGGGTACTTCCACATTTATTTTTAATTACTTCGTAAATTCGATCCGGCATGGAATCGTATAGCTTTTTAATGTAATTTAAAGAAATTTCGCTCCACGCTAATTTGATTGCAGAAATTAAGGTTTCTTTGTCTTCGAACTGACGACCACCCTCATAAACTTTGCGTACTAACCATCCCCAGACATTTTCTATGATGTTTAGATCAGGTGAGTACGGCGGCCATTGAAGCAACTGCACTTGTTGCTCCTCTATACATGTTTTTATTATGCGCGCTGAGTGAATAGGCGCATTATCATGTTGGTAGGTCCAGTTTATGGGTCCAAAGATGTTACTTTATACCCAGCTGCTGTCATTCTTGATGTTACAACCTCGAACTCAACTGTTCCATAATAACTGACTGCTCCCCATTTCATGACACCTCCTTCACGACTATTATGGCGCTTTAAAAATCTTTTTTCTTTTCTTAAGTCGTGAAAATAGAAGTTGAACCCATCAGGGCCATCGAAATTAAACTTTTTTTCATCTGAAAAAACCACGTGATACCATTCTTTTTTCCAACTCATGTGAAGTCTTGAAAAATCTAATCGCAACATTTTCCGTCTCTCGTCAAGTGGTGGTTTTTTCTTAAGTTTCATTCGTTTAAGATGGCTTGAGTTGTTGATTACTCTTAATACTGTTGAGCAACTTGCGTTTACGCCGACTTTTTGTTTTATTTTTGCCACAGAATCAGAAGAATTTGATACATATCTTAAAATTCTTCGTCTCTCAGCTGCTGTTGTTGCTGTTTTCTTACGTCCCTTCATGTTTTTGCCGTATGCATCTTTATTTTTCAAGTAAGAATAAACTACATTAAAACTTCGGCCAACTTTATCAGCTATTGCACGTCCAGTTAGGCCTTGGTCTCTAAGTAAATCGATTTTAGCTTTTTCAACACTGTTAAGACACGTAGATCTACCCATTTTTCTTAAAATTTGAAATCAAGAATTAAATTTTACTGAAAACACTAAAATCGTTAATATAAACTGTCAAGCACTCCAAAAAACTTATAAACAACGAAGAAAATGGCGTTGTACCTATTCAGTTGACTAAAAAAAAAAAACTCCTGCTTTGCATATAAAACACTTTGCAAGTGGTTGAAGAAAAACTCACGGTTGTTTTTGGATAATTCTTTCGGAATTATCTGCTTAACATCTTAAGGGAATAGTTAGCATCAACAGATGGCATAATAACCATCACTGTTTGGAAAAAATGGATAAAGTATATTAAAAAATGTTTGTGCGTATTCAGTTGACGAGGAGTGTATTTTGAATGGAGAAATAATAATAGAAAAACTACTAATGGTTGACGAAGAAATACAAATTGATATTCCATTGTCGCATCTCAATTCATTTCATTTCATTAAGCGTCGAAATTCTCAGTTTTTTTCAGTCACATAGATTTGGCGCCCCTGTAAGCTGCCGCCCGGTGCACAGGCCCCGGTTTGCCCCCCCATAGATCCGGGGCTGGTATTCCATCTTGGCTTGTTCAAGCTTTCGCTTGTGTAGACGTTTTTTGCAGCCTACTTGTGCAGAACAAAATCTGTAAACTTTCAATGGGAAGGTATTTGAGAGTTATTTGTCGATATTTTCGAAAAACTAGATACAATTAATAAAAAAAAAAAATACAACTCTTGTCGAAGCGAGATTGAAGATATTTGGTTCCGCTACCCTTATAGATATGTATGTGAGATTTATTTACAACACAAATTTTGAAAGGTTTCATTGGCTCCAAAAATTCGAAGTGACTGAAACCCCTACAGCCAAATTTATAAAATAGGAACAGTGAAGGGTCAGGCCTTATTCCGTGGATTAAGTGCCAAATGTTACTAATAAAACAAAATGTCTGCTAAGTGACGTAAACTATGCTAAACCTCCACAGCAGATGGTTTAACAAAGGAATAAGCGGCAGACTTTTTTTTTTATTGGTGTTGGGTAAAAAGATTTACATTTTCTATATTTTTGATGTGTAAACATCTTAGCACTCGGTATGGGTAAAATTGACAATAGGCTGTAACGGATATGGGCCCACGGTTCCGTTTGGAACCATTTTGATTGTTGTAGGTAAGTAGAATTCTGTAAACTCGAATAGTTAAGGTAGTTTTCATTTTATACCTAATGGTTTTGGTATTTGCTATGTGGAGTGAATTCCTTACACCCCGACTCCACACTAGATAATTTCTCTCAGAATGTTTGTCTTGACATTAAATATCTAATCGAGTCACTCCGTTTCATATCTTGATTGGATGTCAAGAAGCAATCATATCTTGACAGATATATTTGACATATATTTTGCCAGGTGAAGATTTTGTTGCTTTTTTTCTAGAAATTTAATTTTGTATTTCATTATTTTGTATCCATATGCTGCTTTTGATGTTAATCTCTGCAATCGCAGGTGGCAATTTTGGTTTGTAATATTAAGTGTTATTTGCAATTTCTTGATTTGAAATGTCATAACATGATTTGCCAAGTGGCGCATTCTTTTATGTTTCTCTAGTTGGCTGTGGTAAATGTGTCAAAAAGAAGTGTTGTAATGTCATATTTAAAAAAGTTACTTTGAGTTACTTTTCATTTAGGAACGACAAAAGCTAAAAATATCGCTGATCTGTCAAACAAATTGTGTGAAAAAAGTCGAAATAGATTTGGAATTAAAAATCAAGAAGAAATTGTGATTTCATTATTGAAAAGAACTTTTATCAGCACTTCGAGAATGCATACATTTTTCAAATTAAATTTCATTTAACTTCATTCTGGCACAAAATTAAATATTTAACAAAAATATTTCCAATTTTTGTTATCATTCATTACTTGCACAAATTTCTTTACTACTAACAACACAAAATCCGACTTTGCTTTTGGATTTCGATTTGCAAATTAATTCTGACCATATTGACACCTGGTAAGTTGCTTTCCACACCACCTGCATTTCAGCACATGAACCCTATCTGGGGGATACAATTTTTTCCAATTTGACGTTCAATGTATTTCCCATAAGAGAAAAGCAAAAGAGAGTCATATTCATGTTACTTTTTCTAATAACTTTTAAATGAACGGATACAACTTTTATGATTGCAACAGAATAACAAAACATGTAAGTTTACAAATCTAGCAAAAAATAAATCAAAACTGACGCCTCAAGTGCTTTAAATTTAAGATGAAAAATGTAAACAAACTACCTCTACAACGAGAAACAACAACACCAATACTCGTTTGAGAAAAAAGCAACACAGGGACGCAGCCGAGTTTTAGTTTTGTTTTCTTTAATTATGTTTGTATTGAAAATGAAGATTTTCAAATAAATGTCAACATTTTTGTTCGGAATGAAAATTTCTTGCATATGTATATATTTACCAATTTAATTACAAAAAAAAAACTTTTTCAAGTATTTTTACCTACGTACAGAATTTTTTTGTTTGGAAGTAAATGTAAATATTTTAAATGCTTCTTCCGTATACCGAATTTACACGACTGGTGAAAAGCTGCCAGTATAATGGAAAAAATAATTAATTTGTCCATTCTTCTGTTATTGTTTTGGTCATTATATTGCCAGTTCTCCAATCGTATAAATGCGGCATTAACAAAAGACGCAGGCACGATTGAAGTGTTATTATTTCCTGATATTTTTGGAGGGTACATATTTTGAAAATAAGAATTGTATAAAATTAAACGCAAAATTTTATTCATTTAATTAAGGGTGTTATTGACCCCATGAGCTTCGCTAGTTTCTAAACACAAATTATATTTTATTGATAGTCACAAATAGTATACAAATATTTGTACTCCTTTTTTCTCAAGAATACAAATACACAAACCCAATACATACGTAAATAGATAGAAATACTTTATACCTACATCTTCATAAAAACATTACTGCAAAGTTTCGATGACGTAAGCTTTTACTTATTAGAAAACAGTAGTAAAATATATAATATAAAAATCTTCATAATTGACTCTTGTCTATCAAACCCCTTCCCTGACTACGCACATGACACCAATTTTGCTTACGACATGAATCCATTTTGGAAAGCAACAACAACAATACAGGTTTGTCTACATTTTTCATCTGCAAAATATAGGAAATTACACATAAGTTTTGATACATATGCTTCTTGATTAACTAACTCACATAAATTCTTTTTCTATTGCAACTATAAAATAAATACGTGTTCATAGAAAATTAATTAGCAAAAGCAATGTTTTTCAGACCTTTTTTTGGTTTTCTCTTATGGGAAATACATTGAATGTCAAAATGAAAAAAAATGTATCCCCCTCATTGGGTTCACGTGGTGACTGCTAGGTGCCGTGACTCCATTCGCCAATACCCTTTGTACTTTTTTGCAAAAATGAGTTTTTTCTCTCACAGGTAGATGGCTTTTTGTGTTGAAGATAGGGAGAAAATAGAGAATAGAGTAGAGAGAAAATACAGAAACAAAAGGATAAACGGGGATCGGATAGGTATATAACACTCTTGTCGCACTGGGATCCTGTTTCTTTTATTATGATAATCTTATCCGAGTCAGATCTGGGGGATAGTAAAATTAAACTATTACATATTACAAAAATGAGATCAATTCCAAACCGAACGATCGAGAAGCAAACAAAAGATAACTCAAAATGAAAACATCGTGATTTCATCTGCTTTTGACGGATTAACCATTTCAACTCAGTTTCAAAGAGATGAGTTGGAAAAATGTACCCAAAGTTACTTTTTGACACTTTAGCTTTGAATCCAGGAACAACTTTGTGACGTCATAAAGTTAATTGAAGTAGCTTAATTTTTGATGGTTCATTTGCGGAGGAGTTTTCTCGGAAGGAGTTTTTTAATGGGTAAATGCATTATAATTTGTGTCGTGCAACCATTTTGTTTTAGCGCTTGTATTACAGATTCCTAATTTTTGCCATACGTGATAATGACCCGATCCCTTACCTTCAGGTGAAAACGAAGGTTTACACATCTTCCACACGAGTCCCGGTACTCACACATTTTTTTTTATATGCACAATGATACTAGTTGTTTCTGAAGAATGTAAAGCAAAATGTTATATACAAATGTTTTACATAGTTAATTTTTATGAACTTACTTTATCGTTGCTGCTCAAATTCTTGCTTCTTTTCCTTTATTTAATTAAATTGTCCATAATAATAATATGTTAGATAGACATTAACAAGAAAATTCTTAGGTGTGTTTGATTGCTAAAATTTTAAGATGAAAAAACTCAAGCTTCTGAAACTTGGTACGAATTTCAAGATACTTAACAAGCCTCGTACGGTAAACGTCACTTTACTATTCCACGAAATTTTTTTTATGAGAAATTTTAACCAGTGGCCCAACTCTTATTCCATGGTTTAGTAAAATCGCATAAGCGTTTTTTATTGATATCGCAGCTAAATATTTAATTGTTGATCATCTGGAAAAATTATCGCGGGATTTAAAAGAAAGATTTTCTAATTCTGGTGATTTCTTCCTTATTTTTAAACATTGAACATTTAAAATTTTCCAATGTTTAAAATTGTATTAATCTAAGTATAATGTTGGGGGAGCATATGAATTTAAAAAAGTAGGGGTGGGCATAACACAAAAATGGTTGGGAACACTGCTCCTTCAAAATCCCCGCATTGGATTTTTGTGTATATGCATTTGAAGAGCTGAAAAAGTTGGAAGTTGTTGCAGAAATAAAACGCAAACCGGTATTATAAATGGAATGTTTAATGTAAAAGGTATTGAAAGCAAGTGGCATTTGAGTAGTAAAGCCCTCTCTCAAAGAACCAAGGAGACCTTATATAAGACCCTAATCATCCCGGTCCTGCTTTATTGGGCAGAAGCATCGATCCTGTCAAAAACGGATGAGAATCTGCTTCGGTGCTTTGAATGAAAAATTATTCGGGTGATCTTCGGTCCAGTATGCATTGATGGAGTATGGAGGAGAAGATTTAACAACGAGCTTTACGGGCTTTTCAGCGACGTCGACCTGGTAAAAAAGGCGAAAATACAGGGGCTGAGATGGCTGGGACAGCGTATGGACACCGTATAGTCTACGCTGCAGAGGAAGAGCCCATCACCTTAGGTGGCGAACACAAGTGGAGAACGACCTCAACCAACTTGGAGTGCGTAACTGGAGGCAGCTAGCTAGGGACCGAGATGGCTGGAGGGGCTTGTTGGTTGAGGCTGTAGTCCACCCTGGACTGTAAGCGCCATCTAAAGTAAAGTAATTCTTGGGCATAGAAAAGAAATTATATGTAGGTATTCATATTTACATAGGTTCTGTTAATTCAGTTGACTTAAAGAGAGAGAGTATTGTGTTGATTTATTTTAAACATACAGAAGCGCAAATAAATATTCCTACAGAAGGCTATCGAACTGAAATATTTGTTTTGGTAAACAAGCCAATCATATGATGATGATACATGATTTAAGGAAACCTTTTAACGCTGAATCTAATGAGACTAAATCCAAAATGATACGAGAACTCCCAAAAAATGTAACGTTCTTTTTAGGTAATGAGATTTTTTTTAAGTACAATGGGTATACAGTATTACTGAAAACTCTATAAAAATTATATAAATGTAACTTGGAATAAAAGTTGCATTAGTCAATAGAACCAAGAATCAAAAGAGCCCCTCAAAATATCTGTGGTGAAAGGGTGTTTTTAAAAGGGTAGGCGAAAGTGCAAAATTATTACAATAAAACCCACGAAAATTTTTGTACATTCATGAAACTTGACAAAAGTGCTAAATTATTGGTTGGACACCTGGTAAATTGATTGAAAAAATCAGACAAAGTGGTCGGTGTAGTTATGCGAAAAACGTTTTATATTTTTCCCTCCCCCAGACATTTTTTCCTGTATCCGCCCCTGCTCTACGATAAAACGAAGTTTTTCTTTAAGCTCCTTTCGTGTACCTTACCTCAATGTGGATGTTAGCCAAGAAGAAATACATAAAGAGTCTCAGGCTTGGGGTAAGTTTATTTCAAACTAAAATAAAATGCACGACTGGGTCGCACGAACTTGCTCTTATGTTCAAGACACTGCGGATTTTAGAAAATTGTATATAAAAACATGGAAATTATGAGAGAAAAATGTAGAGATGCATGAAATACGACATTTAAATTGGCTAAAACAACTCTTTTGACAGTTTGAGGTGAAAAAGAAGAATGCCATCTTAATTCCTGATTGAATATGATTGTATAGAAAAAAAAATTTTAAATCGTTGGAGCGGTTTTTAAAAAAAATAATTTTTTGTATATAAAATTCTTAAAACATTTTTAAGAACAAATTTTGGTATGCAAATCTGAAGTATATATTTATGTGCTTGTAATAACAAAATTTGAAAAAAAAATTGGCAACCCGTTTTTGAGATATCGGATTTTCAAAAAAAAAATTTGAAACTTTTTTTAAAAATCCAAAAACTTTTTTTTGAAAATTTTGATATGCAATATTATTTGATCTTATCTGAATTTTGTATATAAAAAATTTATCTGACTCCATTTAGCCGATAACGAGAAAATTCAAAATAAAAAAATACGTTCTATTACAGGTACTATTAATAGTTGTTAAGTGTAAAATTTTATAACTTTTGGTAGTAGATCGTACTAATTTTAGTCTATAGAAAAAGTTTAATCAAAATCGTAGGAGTCGTTTTTGAGAAAAAAAAATATTTTCCTTTGCGGTTTTTAACTTTTGTATGGAAGGTACTGTTATTTTTTCATAAATGTAAATTTTTTTCTAAAAATATTGTAGAGAGTACTAAAAAACTCTTAAATATCGAGTTTAAAAAAAAATCGATCATGTCGTTTTCGAAATATTAGATTTAAAAAAAAAAAAATTGAAACATTTTTTAAAAATCCAAAAAATATTTTTTCAAAAATTTTTGTGCACACAAAACTATTTATATTTTTTGGAACCTTCTGTATAAAAAAATAATTGAAATCAGTCGTACCATTTTGAAGAAAATCAAGAATTAAAAAAATGGTTCTTTGGGAGGTACCTACCATGAATAACCATTTTTGAAAAATGGTTTTCTACTTAAAGAAAGCCTTTACTTAAATAAATTTACTGATTTTTTTCTAAGAAAAGTTGTCGAGCCGTTTTTGACGACACGATTATGTAAAATTGACAAAAAAAATTGTATGGCAGGTACCGTTATTTTTGGTTCTAAAAAAAAATGAAAAAAACGTGTCGGCAGAATCATCAAAAACCATTATGTACCAAGTTTGAAGAAAATCGATCAAGCCATTTAGGCTGAAGACGAACAGACAGACAGACAGACAGAATTGTGCCACCCATTTTTTTGGTGTTCTCTATCATCGTAATATCATGTTTGATTGTTATCTCAAAATTTTTTTTTTGCACGAATCTAAAACTTGCCTTATAGTACCTATAATCGCAAGTAAAAAAAACATTACTATTAAATTGTATATTCATTTTTAATGTCCATGACCAAATAGGTAGGTTCCTACTTTCGATTACACACATAAATAAATGCTGAAAATTCAACTCAAACAAACTCTTCGAAAGTGATTTCAGTCGCATGTCAACCTAAAAGGGAAAAAAAAAATTTCTTTTTTTCGCACCCTTTTAGTATCTATTTTTCTTGGTTTGGAAAATAACAAATTACGGTCTTGTCAGTCTGTTAATGAATGCGAAGGAAGTTTCAGCTAATGGCTGTAAAATGAAACAACCAAAAAAAAGAAAGGAAAACAGGATTTGCCATAGCGTTAAGGGTGGACAAAATGAAAAAAATTACTCTCATATCTGTCGCTAATTGTTAAACAAGCAATTAGTTATTATCATAACTAAGAAGGGAAGAATCGGATCAGCACACTTTGCTTTAGTGAAAACAACACTTTTAACATTATTGATTTATTTTCTGTCGAGTTTTTAAGGCATCCTCTGAGCAATAATTTATTTCAGTGAGAATAGATTTATTTGTTTACGTTATTTTAAATATTCTTCTTTTGGGTGAAAAGTTAAGGTTCTATTGGACTTTATTCCAAAAAAGGTCAGTAAGTCTGGATGGACGGCATTGTCGTGGCGCTGGTTTTTGTTGAAGGAATATCGGCTTAGAGTTTTGATCCATTAAATTGAATTCATAATTCAAGCTTATAACCTATAGAATCTTTTTGTTTTTATTTTAGAAGCACATTTGAGACCGAAACAAAAGTCATCACATGATTTGAAGGAAGTAGCATCGCAGTCTTGTCTTGTTGCCAGCCCTAGAGATCATATGAGTTGCTTGGAGCCTTAAGGCTTTTGATCTGATATCTACAAACAAAAATTGTCTACTGGTTACCTAAACTATGTTTAACTTAATACAAATCAAAGGAAGAAGGTCTCTAATTGCTGAAAATTGTTTTCGTTAGCTTTTAATGACGTGTTAAAATAGTATTTTCATTTTAAATGCTTCAAACAGGCAACATTCCAGTTTATTTTTGTATGACAATACCAAATTTCTAAATTGTTTTTTTTTTTTTTAAAGCGGGGGAAGGATTTTGTTGACCTAAGAACTTAAAAAAGGCTAAATAGAATCCTTTAAAAGGCAAAAAAAAAAAACAAAAACAATTATTAGATGAAGTGATGAGAGCCAAAACTCGCCATATCCATTTCAGAAAAACTCTCTTAAATGGGAGTACTTAGAAAACAAATTTCTATATCTAATCATAGATTTTGAAACCAGTTTGTTATGGTTTCAAAGAAAATTATATTAAAAGTTTCGTTAGTAAAATATTTAACAATTACCATTGGCTGTGACAAGTTTTTCTGGTATGGATATGGTGAGTTCTGGTTCTCATCGCCTCAAATAAAGAGAATATTAGTACAACTTAGCGTTCAACTATCGTAGCATTAAACTATAAACAGCTTTTAAAAGTTCGTTCTCAAGTAACAGCTTTCTATTATTGTCTCTTAAGACCACCTTGAAGAAGCTAAACTCCATTCATCCATTCACTTCAACGTTTTCAGGGGATTTGTTACTGACGTCGGCATTGTCTTCATTTACATAATTTTTTTGCTCATCAGCAGTGAATATTTTCAAAGCTTCGCTTTTACCAAATTTTCGTTGATATTCTTAAAATTGAGAACACTAGCCGAATTGATATTCCTTGATGAAAAAAATAGCTTTATTCCAGAGAAAAATTATCAGTCTGGTGAAAAATTGTCAGTCTGGTAATTGTTTATGAATCTTTGACTTTTTTAATGTCACTGCCATCTGAGCTACGTCAACCTGGCATTCGACAGATTATAGAATTTCTGCCCAAAGAAATTTCTTGCGCAGAATTTGTAAGAAAGGGGAAATGTTTTACTCTCTGGTGAGCACGCTCTTCTTCCCAAAGCAAGCCAATTTTTTGTTGAACAGAAGTTGGGTAAAGTTGGTCAAAAATAGTAACATTGGCCATTTGGTCAGTATTTGGAACAAAGCTATGTTAGTCAATAAGGTACAGAGACACTCAAAACTACCTTTTTTAATTAAAATATTTGTTTTATCTTCAAAAACAGTTAAAAAGGTGATACTTTCATTCAATTACGCACAAAAAAAGACAAATTTAGCTAAATCCTATACCTGGTTATAACTCTGTTAACGAATTTGGTTGGCTTTATTTAAGATGGATATACGATTTCTAGGATTTTATTAAAATTGGCAAAGTTACAACAAAAAATTAATGACACAAAATCCACAGCCACGAAAAATACTCTTCCCTCATTATCTTATCAAATGTCAAACGAGTCCAATTATACAAAAAAATCGTATTCAACGCCCAGTTGCATGAATACCAAACCTCCAATTTGATGACTTGGCATACTTTTCATACGTTTAAATCTCAAGTGGTTGACGTCGATGAATGTAGGTGTGAGTTTTTTTCTCTCGCTCTCTCACTCTCAACTTCAATAGTAAGTGTAAAGGTCTTATAGTTGTTTTGTTAAAGGTACCTAAACGAGATCAAGATTCCAAAGAACTAATTTGTAGACTCCCTGCTGAAGGATTTCTTTTGTTGAAGTCGAACGATGACGACGTCATGTCTGTCTGAAACGATCTACCATCGGTGTAGATACAAGACGAAGAAGTCCCGACTTTTTGAAAAAAGAATTGGAGAATATTACTTGTAATTTCCGCTGCCTCATACAAAGTGCAATTACACAAACTTGATGAATAAACTATCAAAATGATATGATCTTTTTCTAGTTGAGTGCACGCAATACGAAATTCGTTCAGAGCGAGAATGCTTATTTAGGGCTTTTTAATTGGAAATAGTTACTTCTGTCATGAAGGCGTGAACAAAAATAAATGCAATTAGATCACTTAGGTGTAATTATCTTTTGTAAGGCAAAACAGCAAGCATTTTTAAAGCTTAAGGTTATCGAACCACAGGTAAAGTTGGACGGATTTTTTTTGTTACCAAATAGCAATGATTTACCTTACGTATTACATACAAAACTTTCGTTTCCTGCTGGGATAACACCTCTTAAGTTCGTTTTGACAGTGTAAATAAATAAATTCACATAAATGCTAAAATATTAAACCTGAGATAAAGAGCTTATACGTATGTTTCGGCAACATTGAAGCATCTTCTATCCAAAACAGCTGAACTGTTTTTAATTATAATAATTTAACGACAAAAAGGCTATTCATTAGGCTGTACCAAACAGTACTTGAGAGTGCTAGGACGCCATATGGCCCTAGGCTCAATGATAGGAAAATCCCTATGCACACCTCCGCGTGGTAGAGGGCGGGTAACGCTAACGTGCAGGGGGACCGAATGGATGCCGGGATAAGCAGACAACCCAGCTATGCTGGTCAGGGCACAAACTTGTCCTCGGGATGGTTAAAAGCCCCCTTAAGGCGGATGAACTGCAGGTGGCGGTCAACGGCATGATAGTCTGGTGGCGGAGGAGCTTTTTTTGGTAAAAGGCCAACGGCAGCAGCAGGTAGCGTCTGTAACCCATATTGGGCGGCTACAAAAGGCGTCTGTTTTCCCACAGTGGGCGGCCTCGTGCAGTTATGTGTTTGACCATACAAAAGGCGGGTGTGCCTGTCAAATCTGAGCTTATGTATGTTATTAATCATATCTCGGAAAACACCATGGTGGAAGGATATATGCAAATACATGAATTATGACAACAAATGGAAATGAGTCCCCAAGAGGTAATCTTTTTATAGAAAATCCTTCTGTAGCTTCGGCTGCAGTAAACCGCACATCGGATTTGGGGGTGCGGCATCCTTCATGTACGAGCGTCAATCAAGACGCCATAATAATAAATGAATCGTTGACAAATAGAAGAAGTCTTTCAAGAAGCGCAAATGTTACTTTTGGCTACCGCATACGTACGAAAATCGGAGCATGGAACGTTCGATCCTTGTACAGCGATGGTAGATACGAGCAGGTTGAGCGTGAAATGCTTCGCCTAAAGATCAGTATCCTGGGCATAAGCGAAACTAAGTGGAGAGGAAGAGCTGAATACAGATCAGACACTGGACAGACGAGAATGCTGTATTCCGGCGAAGATGAAAGAGAGGGTGGCCAAAGACTGCATGGTGTCGGAATTATGTTGAACGAAGAAGCGAGGCGTAGTTTGATCTCATGGGCGCCCATTTCTGCGAGATTAATGACAGCAAGGTTTCGTTCAAAAATTCGTAACGTCACAATTATTCAGTGCTACGCCCCCACAAATGAAGCGACCGAGGAAGACAAAACCGCGTTCTACACTCATCTTAACTCGGTTTACAGTAGTGTTCCGAAAGCCGACATCATAGTCGTTATGGGAGACCTTAATGCCCAAGTCGGTTCAGACAATTACGGACTGGAACGCGTGATGGGAAGAAATGGCGTGGGGTCACAGAATGAAAATGGTGACTTGCTTGTCGACTTTTGTAACGCGAATCGTCTTGTGATAGGTGGGACTGTATTTAAGCATAAGACGTGCAACAAAATTACCTGGGTGCATCCGGATGGTCAAAGCGAAAACCAAATTGATCATATCATGATTCAGCAGCGATGGAGGAAGTCTATGTGTGATGTCCGGAGTATAAGAAATGCCGATGTGGGAAGCGACCACCATTTGGTTCTGATGAGTCTCAAACTACGAACCGCTGCCGTACAAAAACCAGCGCAGGATGCAGCAAGGAGCACAAAATTCATTACTAATGCTTTAAATGACCCCAACATATGTCGAAACTATGTCACCACCCTTAACGACAGAGCCTCGTCATTAAATGGAATCCAGAATTCAACAATTGATGAGATGTGGGGTGAAATTAAAAGTGTTTTTATGGAGGCTGGATCCGAAACTGTACCCAAGCGAACGAGACGTAGAGACTCTTGGATATCCCAAGACACCTGGGATAAGATCGAACTTCGCAAATCGTTGAAAATCCAAATAAATGCCGAAGCTGATGTTCAACGAAAGGCTGACTTGCGAAGAGAGTACCGCATTGCACATAAGATGGTCTACCGCTGTGTGAGACGTGACAAGAGGGTGAAGTTGGATGGACTCGCAGATAATGCGGAAAGCGCTGCCAGAAGAGAAGATATCCGGGAATTGTACCAAATAGCAGTTATCGGGAAAAAAAGCAACACCAATCATCCTGTAATGGATGTGGATGGCACACTTTAGGTATCAATTGAGGATCAGCTTCGTAGATGGAAGGACCATTTTTGTGCCCTGCTAAATGAGGATTCAGTTGAGCAGAGTGCTGAAGTGCCCCAACTAAACGAGATGCGCAGGTCCTATAGGGGTATTGACATCGAACCCCCGTCAGAATCGGAAATTCGTACATCAATAAATCTCCTCAAAAACAACAAGGCAGCTGGACTGGACGGAATACCAGCTGAATTCCTGAAAGCCGATCCCGTAGCAGCGGCTAGTATTTTACATCCGCTGATACAAAACATTTGGGAAAACGAAAGCTATCCCAGGGACTGGAAGGATGGTGTGATTGTTAAGTTGCCAAAGAAAGGTGACTTAAAGAATTGCAACAATTGGCGTGGTATCACCGTTTTGTCCGTTTTCCCAAAACTAATGGCAACAATCATACTCGAGCGAATAAAGGATAGAATCGAGTCTACACTCAAGAGACATCAAGCTGGCTTCCGCAGTGGTCGATCGTGTGTCGACCATATCAACACCCTGCGTATCGTCCTCGAGCAGTCGATGGAATATCAATCACCGCTTTACCTCATGTTCGTGGATTTTGAAAAGGCCTTTGATCGAGTTAACCGAGAATGTATATGGAGATCGTTGCTTGGTAGAGGAATTCCACCAAAAATTGTTGCCATTATTAAAGAGTCCTACAACAACGCGAGGTGTTTTGTTTTGCACAATGGGCAGCTGTCCGACTCCTTCGTAGTGCAACAGGGTGTGAGACAAGGGGATGTTCTATCGCCAATTCTCTTCCTGCTGGCGATGGACGACGTATTGACGGCCAGTGTTGGTACAGCTGAGCGACAGGGCATTCAATGGAGACCGTTCGAAAGGCTCAGTCATTTAGACTATGCCGATGACATATGTCTACTGGCAAATAACATCAGTGGGCTGAACGGGATGTGCCAAGCACTGCAAGTGAAGGGAGAGTCGAGTGGTCTAAGAATTAACAGCAAAAAGACAAAAATAATGCTCACAGGCCGCTCCACACAGCAGCGTATTATTTTACAGGAGACGCCAGTTGAAGTAGTGGAACAATTTAACTACCTTGGCAGTATTGTTTCTGCAAACGGTGGTACGGATCTGGACGTTAAAAGTAGAATAAATAAAGCTCGTGCTGCCTTCGGTACTCTGTCCCCAATTTGGAAATCCAGTCAAATCTCCTTACACACTAAGTTGAGATTCTTCGAATCATGTCAAATCCGTGCTGTTATATGCTTGTGAAACCTGGAAAGTCACGTCTACCATTTCGAAGAAATTGCAGGCTTTTGTGAATCGCTGTCTTCGCCACATCCTAAAGATTCGCTGGCCACAAATAATATCAAATGAGGAATTGTGGCGCAGGACAAGTCAAGAGCGGCTGGACGTCGACATAAGAAAGCGTAAATGGCGTTGGATTGGTCACACACTGAGGAAACCAAACGATGAAATTGCAAAGCAGTCTTTTGAATGGAATCCTCAGGGTGCACGGCGGGTTGGAAGACCAAGAACAACATGGAAATCAACTGTCTTAGCGGAAGCAGAATCCCAGAGAAAGACGTGGCCACAGCTTAAGTACCTTGCAGCAGACCGTGAAGGATGGAGACGTTTTGTTGACGCCCTATGCCCCAGCCGGGGATACAGGACACGATGATGATGATGATGTACCAAAAAGATCGAAATGTTAATTTTTCATGATGGGTCTCCAAATTTCGATAGAGGCTCCTTTAATCCTCCTAAGATTTGAGCTTTTTATATTCATATTCAGAGAAAAGAATAGTCTTAGAGACAGGAGGTGCAATAACATCAAAACAGTGCGATATACTTAAATGCTTTTCTGTCGAGCGTATAAAATTTGTTAAATATTAAATTTCCAATAGACTTGATAGTTTTCGAGATAAAAAGTGAGAACGCAGCACCATATGTTTTTTTCATACATTTTGTAAGAAGAACAGAAATATCAATCTAAAAAGTTTAAATTTGAGTTTAAATATTGAGATCATGAAAAACTAAGATTTTGATGTTTTTAGTACAGCCTAATTTATGCTCACAATACAAATTAGCTTTGTTCCCTTTCCAAACTTCAAAAATTGGGTACTTTGGGCAGAATAGAGTGCTCACGAGAAAATATAAACATCTCTTCTTCCTGACAAATTCTGCCCAAGATAATTTTTTGGTCTGGCAAAAACCAGGTTGACGTAAGTCAGATGTGAAATACATGCCATCAAAAAATAGGTGCCAAGCCAAGAGTTCCCACCAAATATTTCCACAGTTTTTCGAAAATTTACTTTTTTCTGAGAGGATTTCATCAAAATTTGGCAGACTTCCAATTTTTGCTCAAAAATCCATGGAAGGAAGCTACTAAGGATGTTCATGAAAACGAGATCTCAGAGCCCTCAGCTAATTTTGTTTCCTTCAAAACATGAGCAAACTAAGAAAATTTGGAATCTTGTTCACGAGGCTCAGATTTCTGAGATCGCTCTGAGATCTCATTTCTCTGAACATTCCTAATGGTTCGTATTCAAAACAGTGGGTCCAAACTCCGAAATATATACAATTAATTGCAATCCTTGTGCATGTTTCTCCGTAAAAAAAAAAAGATTTGCATGTAAAATACAACAATTTGGAATTTAGTTTGCATCGTTATGAATGAACTAAATGAAATTATAACTATAGTATACCAGTTATATGTACATGGGATAAGTAGTGATGGCGTTTTCTGATGTGCACTTTTATTTTAAGCGATTTTATCTTTATTTATAATATTTCCATCGCCTTACAAATTTAAACTTAATTAGCTATGACTTGACAGCATAATGTTTATAATAAAAATTAGTTCTCACAACGAGTAAAACTCCCAAAAACTATCGAAATGGCAGAAGTTTTCACAAAAATACTTTTTTCCAAATTTTGTGCTATGGTTTTAATAAAGGCTGTAAAAATAATAAATTCAGAAAATTAAATTGTGAGAAAATCAGTTCAGTTATAAATTGCATTTTGAACCTGCTTTTTTTCCTCTGGCTCTTGGACTATATTATATCGTCGTCGTTAAGTGAAAACTCCCTAGGTCCATTTTTATTTATTTTGAGACATTGGTACTTTTTATCGATTTGTACTAACCCGAATATTGCACTGCACCTAGGAATACTTCTTAACAGCATACTTAGGACAGGTACTATTAGTGAACCAAAGCTCAACCCATCAGGATGAAGTGCAAGGTTAATGTTAATAATGGCCCCAAAGATCGAAATTCAAAAAACAAAATTGCATACATTTTTGGGCGTGTAAGCGGTTTATTGTCCCGATGAACAAGTGTAAGCGTTACTTTTTTGACATTGTTGGATGCTAATTAACAAACATGCAAAATATCAACGACGAGCACATAATGTTAATTTGTATGTTTTTTTGCATGTTGCAAAAGCTCTGATCAAGCGTTGTCCCGCTACTTTAATGTAAGCGGTCCCTTTTGGTGATGTTCACTTACAAATTGAACCATTCAGAATGTCCTGAATGATCAAAATCAGTCACACAGTTTTCAAGAAAACCAAAAGTCAATGTTTTTGAGCTGTTTTTGAGAAAAATGAGATTTGGTATAATTGCTTACAAAAATTGTATGCCACCTGCCAGGTCGCAGGTACCATTACTTTTGATTAAAAAAAAGTAAAAAATATATGAGGGGAATGACCAAAAACCCCTATATACCAAGTGTCGAAGGAAAAACAGACAGAAAGCATTATTGTGAGACCCACTTTTTAGTCTTCCCTATCAATCAAAATCTCGAGTTTGACGGTGAGAAATTATTTGAGATATTTTTTTCATAAACAAAATTTTCTTTGGACCACACCTTTAAAATAAAAGCATTCGTGTCCCAAAGCGTACTAAAATTCATTACTTCATTCAAAAATGAATAAATACAGGCATGTCACTGAATAAATGAGGTCACATTTGGGCAATCGTTGGAATGCGTTTATAAATAACAAGTTGCCTAAACTATTTGGGCATTGACTAGTTGGACAGCTGCCCAAGCGTGTTCTAAGAAAATCTAATAAATACAACTGTATTTGTTTATGTAGTTATTGTAGTTTTTTGGATTTGAATATTTACAAATTTGTGGAAGGGAGGGGGCGGCAAAATTGTCCACCGCCCCGGGCGGCAGAAACTCACGCTACGCCACTGCTACCAGAGTTCAGACAAGAGAGATCAAACAAATCGAACCCGAAACCACAAACAAGTTTTTTTCTCTGTCATTTTTTGTGTGCTCTGCTCATACATACTTTCAGTTTTTTTTTACATTGACTTCTAAAAAAAAAAAAACTTATCGTAGCCGCAAGTAGATATACCCACATGCTACATGCTACAATGTTCCTATCCTATTCCTCTGCCTTAAGGTAGAACTAGAATAGGCGGAAGCTGTCGGAAGCTTATGGGTGATTCCATAGAAAACGACCCTTTACGAAAAATCACAAAATATGACTTAGAATTGAAAAAACGACCGTTAGACGGTTTTAAAAGATTGCATGTTTTATTTTAAAAGTGAAATTATCAATAATTTTTTTTATCGCCGCTAATTTCGCAGCTCGAACCACTTTGCAAAATAGGTCTCCAAAAGTCACTTTTTGTTATCAGAAGCTCAAACCCCTATTTTCAATAATTAATTGTTTCAAAATTTGAGAACTGGTGGTTATTTGCCCTTATGAAAACTCTAAGCACGTTTTCGTGTCATTTAATTATTCAATAGTAAATACAATTTTAGTTTTTAGGCAGTTGATTCATAAAGTGGTTAGTGTCACGCCCGTAACAAAAAAAATTATGTTTCATTACTAGAAGAAAAAAATTTGTTTCAATGTGATAATTTGGGGAAAAAAGGAGAATACTATGATCTACTGTCAGACAAAATTTCAAGACGTTGAAATTAATACTGACCGCGTATTTAAAATTTTAAGCCTATGTCACACCCGTAACAGGTTGGCATTTCAAATCATAATCATTCTGTTTTTCAACTCAATTTTAGTTTTGTTGCTTTTAGATATGAAATTCATGACGTAGGGATATAATTCTAAGAAAATCTACTTTAAATATGATTTGAATCGGCTTTAAGTGAAAGATTTCCCTATTTTAAAAGAAAATGGAAAAATTCTCATTGAAGTGACAAAACTATTCACTTTTCAGTGAGAAAAACTTCATTTTTCTAGAAAAAGTGTTTCTGATATCATGTGAGAAATGATTATACATCGATGACAACAATTTCCCGTCAAAATATAGTATATTATATTGTTTTAAGGCATACAAATCATGCTCGGTCACACCCGTAACGATGACCTGTCACACCCGTAACGTTTTCAATTAGAAATTTTGTATAGTTTTTCGTAGTTTTGGTTCTCATTTCTTAACTGAAACTGAAGATCAACTATCTAGGTAAATATTTGCAAAAGAATGATACAAACTTTTCATGCAATATTTTACACCACATGGAAATTAGATATCTTAATCGCAAATCAGCAGTTTTCTAAGGTCACACCCGTAACGCAACCAAATTGCATCCTATAACTGAACCACTAATTTTTCATACTTTAGTATACTATTTTTTTAAAAGGGCTTCAGGTGTCCTATAGAATAGTAAAGTAATTATATATAAATTGGGAATAGTATGTGAATAATTAATAAAATATGGAGTCTCACTGTCACACCCGTAACGATGCAAACACCCTTATGTCAAAACCGATCGAAAAGTAGCTTTCCGAAACGTCAATTTCACAAGTGACCCATAATGCACTTAAGTGTTTGGAAGTGAAAAAAAAATAAATAATTGTTTATTCAATGTTTATTTTCTCATATGTACTTATTCACAGCACAGAGTGATATGCTTTTAATTATTTATTTTGCGAAACCACAAAAACTCGATTTGATATAAATTAATTAAAAGAAAATTGATTTGACTTCACTCATTCATTCAACAAACAGAAAAAAAAAAGTTGAAAACTATGCACCAAGCGCCAAGTTCTTGTTAGTTTGCTTCCACCATTTTGATTTTGCATTCGCCCACTTACGAAAGAGCGGTCGTTGAGCGCTCTCACGTCCGACGGCGAAAGTTAACGAAAAGTTCCACTTCGCAATTATGTGCGCGTCGTATAAATTTCTTGTTTTCGCTCGGTTTCGTACGACCACTTAAGTTGGCTTCCGACTATTCTAGTTCTACCTTTATTCCTAAACACAAGAAAATCGAAAAAGTAACCAGTTTTTCTTGTTTTTGTCTGTCGTTTGTTGTTGTTTGGAACCAGTTTTTCTTGGAATTTTTAATTTCCCTTTCTCTGAGAAGCGATCATACGCCATCTGGTTTGTGAAGGAGTCGAGAAAAAATTTCGTCTGATGATAATACTATTAGATTCATATACAATGATTTTACCTAACTTGCTAACCATAAGTCGCACAGTGGGGCCGAGGTGGAAAAAACATCATGTATAAAAGTGTGTAATATGGTAATGTGATCCATTTTTTCATTCAGTATTTTTCATGCGGAATACGGCTATTATAATAATTTTATGGTAAAATTCGACCAATACCGATTTGATCAAATGTGCCATTTGCAATTCGGAATTTCACTTCATTTGTGCCAAAGTTAACGATTCTGATCAAACCTCAATTAGATCAAATGAAAACTTATTTTGGATGTGTGATTCTTGCAAAAACAATAATTTATTAAATTCCATAGCTAAAGTTAAAGATCTCTTTGACTTTTTTTTCGTTAATAAATCTGAATTTGAAAAGCTCAGTTCGTGTCCCAGTGTAAGTGCAGCAGTGAAACCCCCGCGCACTCTTCGTTCCCAAACTAAGCTCACGGGCATTGAACCAAAAAAAGTAGACCATTTAAAGCTTTTCAAAGACAGACAATTCTCTTCTTCTCCTGCTCTAAATAGTCTTCCGTCTTCCCCTTCACCTTCTAATAAGATAAGGCTCACTCCTTCACCATCCCATGCAAATAATAATAGTGCAAGGAAAGCTACTATCGGCGGAAAAAAACCGGTTTCCTCATCAAAAACAAATACTAAGTCTAAAACAAAAACAATAACTAATAACAATTCCTGCTCTACTAGGCAGAGCGGGGAAATTGTGGAAAGTGCTGTTGGTGGTTCGTCTGCTTCATGCTCCGATTTTCTGTCTGTTAAAACAGATAATACTGATGCGAGAGTGAGTGAGAACGATGCCCATCACCCTGATGTCAATATTGGTGATATTGTGGCCGCAGCAGTTGTTTTAAATAATGATGTTGCTGCTGCTAATGGTGTGGTTGATGTTATTGTTGCGGAAGTTGGTGTTGCTGAT
Organism: Dasysyrphus tricinctus; assembly: GCA_963921185.1. Taxonomy (NCBI): domain Eukaryota; kingdom Metazoa; phylum Arthropoda; class Insecta; order Diptera; family Syrphidae; genus Dasysyrphus; species Dasysyrphus tricinctus. The sequence goes on along the minus strand of OY992532.1, from coordinate 167,069,119 downwards.
GCTGGTATTGCTGATGCTGGTGCTGCTGATGCTGGTGTTGCGGATGCTGTTGTTGCTGATGTAGTTGTTGCTGATCCTATAGATGTTGTTGTTGCTGGTGTATCTAGCACAAATCTTGCCGACAGTGGGGCGACTGTGGATGCAAATTCGGAAAAATATGATAATTTGTTTTTGGACTTCGAAAAAGATTGTCCTGCTTCTATTCATGCTGATGCTGAATTTAACGCGGATAAATTAGCTGTGTCTAAATTAAATGCCTCGAAACTAAATCAAGTAAAATCCAATCATAAAACTCTTCCTGTTTTGGTAGGAGCCGATTTGAATTCCTCACTTAATGTGGTATACGCTTCTAAATGGATCCATATTTCTAAATTTCATCCCAATACCGAACCTGATGATATAGTAAACTATTTAGTTACAAAAACGGGAATTCCTGCAAATCTTATAAAAGGCTTTAGACTTACTAAAAAAGGCATATCTCTGTCTGAAGTAAAGTTTGTCAATTTCAAATTGTGTGTGCCTGCTGAATACTTTGAAAGCCTTTTGAACGACTCTTCTATTTGGCCCTACGCAGTAAGAGTCAAACATTTCGTAGAAATTTCAAAAAACGACAAAGCTCTCCCTATAACGTTAGTAGATGTTTAAAACTCAATAACGGAGAATTAACTGAAGAAGCTTATCGCTCTAAGAATAAAGACTTTCTCCTTTACTACCAAAACATGGGTGGCCTTCGTACAAAAACAAATAGTTTACATCTGAAATCATCTTCTTTACTATATGACATCTTCGCATTTACAGAAACCTGGCTGAATGACAATTTCTCAAACTCTGAACTTTTCAATGAATCCCTTTTTTCGGTTTTTCGCAAAGACCGTAGCATGGAAAAAACGAAACAATCAAGAGGAGGTGGCGTATTGATTGCTGTACGATCAACGTTTTCATGTCGTGAAATCAAATTTCCATCTCGTTCATCTGATCTCGATATTGAACAATTCGCTGTATGTGTCACCATCAACAACTCAACAGATGTATTCATCATATTAAGTTGTATACCACCAGGTAGTTCATTTGAATTATATAATTTGCACATTGAAAATACTTAAATTCTAATCAACACTCAATTATTTTGGGTGATTTTAATCTATGTAATATAAATTGGGTTCTAGATCCTGATGAGCTATGTCTCATTCCCTTCAATGTTCAAAATGATTATGAAACTCTAGTAATAGATTCACTTGCTGAATTTGATCTTATTCAAATTAATAAATTCCAAAATGAATTAAATCGAATCCTTGATCTTGTTTTTGTGGATAGAGAATTTTGTAGTAATATTAATAAAAATATTTGCCCATTATTTCCAAATTCAATTCATCACTTAGCGCTATGTATTCATTTTAAATCGTATGTTTATTTTAAACCATCCATTAATGTCTTAGATAAATATGATTACAAAAACGGTGATTTTAATTCAATCAATACTTTTATCAATGCCTTTCCTTGGAGCTCCATTTTTATAAATGACTCTCTATCTGATGCTTATAATATACTGCAGGATGCATTGAAAGATGCCATAGACCTTTTTATTCCTAAAGTTAAAACTCGTAAAAATTCGAAGCCGGTCTGGTTTAATAGAAGACTGAGTAACTTATCAAATAAGAAAAACAAGGCGTACAAACTCTTTCGGAAGTCCAATAATAATATTTTGCTGCTAAACAACTACTTAAGACTTCAAAAAGAGTTCGATGTTCTAAATAGGTTCTTATACAAAGACTATCTCTATCGCACCGAATCTAATCTTAAGCTGAATAGTAAAAGTTTTTGGAATTATATTAAAAGTAAAAAATGCTCAAATGGTATTCCCAACTGTATGCAATACTCAGAGTCTACGTCTAGTGATTTAGTAACTGTTTGCAACATGTTTTCCAAATTTTTCCAGTCGGTTTACTCTCCTTCACATGTACCTGTAAACTTCTCTTCAGAAACTCCTAAAAATCAAGTCAATATCGGTTCCTTAAATTTAAGTTACTGTGAGGTAGAAAAAGCCCTAGTTGAACTCAATCCCGATAAACCACCCGGCCCCGATGGTATTCCTCCAATCATACTAAAAACCTGTGTAAGTTCTCTATTAGAACCGCTGACTTTGCTTTTCAACGCATCTCTCAGCACGGGCCAGTTTTTAAATGATTGGAAAGTCTCTTTCATTACTCCTATTCATAAAGCAGGACCTAAGCAATATTTAATAAATTTTACTTTTGTATAGAGTCTGTAAATGATAACCTTAAATGCATTAAATTCAAAACTATGTTCTTTAATAACTTGTAATATATATTAGTTTATAAGTATTATGTTCACGTTAGCATTTAACGAATTGAAATAAATAAGCAATTTGTCAACAACTATCGTCCTATTAGCAAACTTTCTTCGATTCCCAAATTATTTGAAAAATTAGTTTATGAAAAGTTATCTTTTATTGTAAAAGAGATTATTTCCCCATTCCAACATGGATTTGTTTCTGGTAGGTCGACAACAACTAATCTGTCAATTGTTTGTAATGAGATAACCAGATGTCTTGAGCATGGATATCAATGTGATGTCATCTACACCGATTTTTCCAAGGCCTTTGATAAGGTTAATCACGCCGTCTTAATTGAGAAACTTTATGCGCTGGGTTTCCATTCTAAATTATTAGAATGGTTTAAATCATACTTAATTGGTCGCACTCAGTATGTACACATTAATAACTTATTATCTGACGCTATTATCGTTACTTCTGGTGTACCTCAAGGGAGCCACTTGGGTCCGTTACTCTTTTTGCTTCTTATTAATGACATACCTAATTTCATCAGAAGTTCTATCTGCCTTATGTTCGCCGATGACATAAAATTACTTCGTTGCATCAAATCTCACAATGATTGTCTTTTACTCCAAAAAGACCTGGAGTACTTAGCTGACTGGTGTACCTCTAACCAGTTGTTTCTTAATGTTTCTAAATGCAATTTCCTTTCTTTCCGTCGAAACTTTTCCCCTATATACCTTACATATACTATTGATGGTGCACCGTTGCAAATGGTATTTGAAAAAAAGGACCTTGGTGTTATCTTCGATCCTAAGCTTACTTTCACCCTTCACATTGACTTTGTTGTGACTAAGGCAAATTCTTTACTTGGATTCATTGCATGAAACTCTAAGGAATTTTCTGATCCATACACCCTAAGGGCACTTTTCAACTCATATGTCAGACCAGTTCTCGAGTATTGCTGCATAATATGGAATCCGTTCTATGCCATACACTGTGATCGGATTGAATGCATCCAAAAACGGTTCACTAGACTAACTGTCCGTCGACTTAATTGGAATATTAGTATGGTATGCCTTGTTATAATACTAGATGTAATTTACTTGGTCTTCAATCTTTAAAAACTCGTAGAAAGTACTTTGAAATTATTTTTGTTCGTGACATTCTTAAAAACCAGATTGAATGTTCTTTTCTCCTATCACTTATAAAAATGAATGCTCCTGTGAGAGCTCTGCGAGTGCATAGTCAATTCTTTATTCCACATCATAGAGTTAACTATGGACTCAATGAACCGATTACTCGCTGCATTAAACAAGCAAACTCCATTTGTAATCATGTCGATTTTTATGATAGTCAAAGTCGAGATACATTCAAACAAAATGTCATACATATATTAACGTTTCTTTATCCTGGTGGTTAGTTACTAAGTATCAGTTATTGTAAAGGTATCGCATGCTACTTGCATATGTTCACTAGTCTATAAGATTATTATGCTTTTGTATATATAGTCTGCTTGATGAAAGTAAATAAATAAATTTGCTTTCAGCCGAAATAAGGGGCTAAGACGGACCATTGAAATTTTGAGCCCTTTACACTGATGTTTTCTATAATTTCTCCATCTCATGGGTTATTATTTAAAATTTTTCCTTTAATGTACTATTTGAATAGGTATATACCTCAAGGTTTCTGATGAGAAAATAATTTACCCCGTTTCTTCGATTACACAGATAAATCCAGTCAACATTTGGACATCGGGTCTACTTCCAGACTTGATTAGCCATATAAAAAAAGCTCCACCTTCCTAGGGTCTGTTTCAGATTTTTTCTGGTAGTCCTAGTGGTAAAGAAGATCATGTTAAAATTTCATCACCAGATTCTACCAGTTTTGGGATCAGTGAATAAAAATTCAATTTAAGAAATAAGATAATTTCTGATTGAAACTAACTTGTTCAAAAAAGACGTGATTGTTTTTTTACAGAATTCGAAATAAAATTTGAAAATTTTATTATTCTTCTTCAAAAATAACTTTGAATCACTCCAATCCGCTTTTTCTTCTGTAAGAAATCGTTATTTACTTTTTAGTTTACACCTGACCGTACTTAATAAAAAATATCCCACTATTATGAAAAGTTAAAAATGTACCCCTAAATCTGATCATAAAACGGATGATTCCATTCAATTTAGCGGGTGCAAATACAAACGAAATAGTATAGAGAGCTATAAAGCAAAATCAAAAAAAAAGAATATTTCAAGTCTCTATAACTCTGAAAGTATAAAATGTATATGAGAGAATATTAACTAGTTGTCCTACAGTAAAGGTCCTTAGATTTTTGTTTAACGATGAACCATTATTTCTCCTCTGGCCACGTTTTTCTCTGGGAGTCTGTTGATTTGTTGATTCCCATGTTGTTCTTGGTCTTCCAACTTGCCGTGCACCCTGAGGATTCCATTCAAAGGACTGCTTTGCAATTTCATTGTTTGGTTTCCTCAGTGTATGATCCATCCATTGGAAGGGTCAAAATTCAGCTTTTGTAACTTCCCGAAAACTATCAGTTTTTTAATGTTAAGATACAAAATGTATCTTGCACTTGCACTTCAATCTTATATACATTTACTATGGACAACAATTTTTATTAAATTTGTGAAAAACAAAACATGCATATAAAATTAGGATAACGATTCAAGCTTTTTGACAAAAAATAAATTAATTTTAAAATAGCTTAAAAAAAACCAAATGTCCATATGGCGAACCTCTGAGGGCAATATGTTGGGCAGCTTTTTAATTGTTATTATTAGATTATAATTTTTGTTTGTTTTGAATGGTCTAAGACTCTAAGGGATAAATATTTTAGTGTATTTTATTTTTCAATATTCATGCAATAGAAAGGATGTTCAATCAAATATTGATTTTCTCCGATCTCCGTTTCAAATAAGCTTTCTTTGTATGGATACTGACAATATGTATGTAGAAATATAGGAAATTTTTGTTTTATTAAAAAAAGTCATTTGTTTCCGTAAAAATACTAACACGAAGCTGATGTTATTGAGTAGTTTTTGAGAACTTTTGTGAAGTCAATAATTGACAAACAACTGACCATTAGTAAAACAAAAGAAAAGGATTTTTTCAAACAAATATTTTTCTTTTTTACTTTAAACTTTTCTTTCTTGCTTTGTCTTAAGTTAGTTTTAATTGAATCTTTAATTTTTCTACCCATAACTAAAAAAATTAAAATCTAATAAATGAGAAATGTATTTTTGATTTTTTAATCTTATATGCCTAGTACTTATTAAAGTTTTTGTTTTAGTATTCAATACTCTTATTAAGATTTCATGAAACCCTGAAAATCTTATTCTAAAATGCTTTGTAGTTTGCTAATCTTATAAAGAGTAGACATTGGGTGATTGGATAAAACAACAAATCAAAGTCTAGTTTGTCAAAATACAGTAAACTTACTTTTTGTTAATTTAGAGAACTACAAGACACCTATGGCTTTCAGTGTTTGAATAAATATTAATAAGAGTATTTAATACAAAAAACAAAAATTGAATTAAATAAGGTAAAATGTCTAATAAAATTGTGTTAGAAAAAAAACTTGTACTAATTTGTTTTGTATATTTAGAGTACTGGGCAATTCCATCAAGTTTCCTCAAAGTAAAAATAATGGGGACAATAGTTACAACTGAAAAATTTTTTTTCTTTCATTTTTCGTGGACGAATTTGCGGGTAAGGGCTGGTTTAAAATAATTTTTGTTTGGAATATAAGCTGAAAAAAGTTCCTACCATGCCTATTTTGTGGGCGTTTATTATTTTTTGACTTAAATGGAGTTCATTTAGTAAGCTAAAATCTGAACCACTTCACCCAGTGTAATGAAATTTTCACACATGATAGCGAACAGTATAGGGAATGATTGCATACAATTTCCGCCTATTGACACGCCCACAAAAGCCCATCTTTTCACTCTAAAAACCGAAAGATACGATATCAATTAAGATGCTTTTTGAAGTTTTCTGATTGATATTTAATAAGCACACCATTAACATCTTTGGAGAATCCATAATCTGTCAACTGCAGGCTTGAATATGGAAAATAACTCTGTGATAGGCTTAAGCATTCCCTTTAAACAAAAAAGCATTAAAATAAGAAAATTAAGCGAGTTGACTTTGACATTGACCACTCACTTAACGAATGTGAAAGAGAAAGACGAAAAATTCTAGATCCAATAAAACTAATAAATATCAAACAGGAGACGCCTATTCCTAGACAGATGGATAGATTCAGGTCTTCACATAAAAACAGAGAGATGCTCCAACTAGCTGCTGCTTCTATAGCTTCATTGAGAAGGCAAAAGTGACTGACTTCACTACCAGTTCTAAGTGTAACTCTCACAGCTGACAATGATAGCAGGGATGCATTAATAATAAATAGCAATAACAAAGAACTTCAAACGTCCTCGGACCTTCTAACCTTTGTGGAGGAAGCAGATAGCAGAATTATAATCCAACTGTTCAATGCCGTCCAGTCATGCATAAAATGCCTTACAGTGTTATCAAATGACACTGATATCATTGTTCTCATCCTTCGATATATATAATATATTTGAACTATTCAGTGAGGGATTGCAAGAATTGTGGATCAAAGTGAGAGTGGGTGATAAAATGCGCTATGTGCTTCTTCACACACTTGGGGAACAACTGGGAGCTGCACTTTACAACACTTTAATTAAGGCCCACATACTTAAGTGCCAGTTATAGCTATCATTGAAACTCATCATTGAAAATTTTGATGATTGATTTTGAGACGTTTAAGAATTAAAATCATTTATTATTTTGATAGACAGATAAAGCTAAAGACTTAATTAATATTTCTAGCCAAAAAAAATTGTTCAAATATGCCCAACTTTCCACATAAAAAGACTTTTCTTATTTCAATGATGGAACTACCTTACCAATGATCATTAAAAAATTAAAAGTCAATTTTCGTGTAAAGTTGGACCTATTTGAAATTTTTTTTTTGCCTAGAAATATTTATAAGTCTTGAGCTTTAATCGTCCATCAAAATAATAAATGATTTTGCTTTCTAAACGTCTCAAAAACAATCATTAAAATTTTCAATGATGAGTTTCATTGATAGCTATAACTGGCACCTTACAGGGGGTGAGTTCTCGATCCGTGAAACTGTGAAGTGATAAATATGATAACCCCTTCACGCCAAATGCGATTCTCGAAGTGTGAAAAATCACAATCAATTCATTCTGCGAAAACCTGTGAAAGGAAAAATGATAAACAGAAACAAATTGTGCTCATTTGATACACCCAAGTCGCCATCTTGGTCCTTCTCTGACGTCACAATCATCTTTTTCTATGAGCAAGTGGTAGATTGTTTTCATTTTAGTACTTTTTAGTACTCATTTTGACAGCTCTTTCTCATAATGAGTTCAGCAATCGCCTGTCGCGTGTTTGTGAAGTGATAAAATGATAAAACTCTGTGAAAACTGAAATGATAACTTAGTTTTTATTTCACAGTTTCACAGATCGAGAATTGACCCCCAGTTTGTGATACCACAAGCAAGATGGGAACAAAATCATCTGCAATTAAAGCATCGCCAGAACCGTTACTACTTCGATTTGCAGAAGATATTATTTTATCTGAAGTGATACTTGACAGAGTAGAGGAATACCTTGTTCAAGTTTTACATTCATCAGCAAAGTGTAAGACATTCGATCAGCTTCGTTATTCATTACATAAAGAGAAACATATATCAGAGTTACCACCCTCATCTTTTTCAATTAGAAATGGACATATCCAAAGATGCTTTTTTGTTTTAAGGTAATACTTAAGCCTATCACAGAGCTCTTTTCCAGATTCAAGCCTGCAGCTGACAGATTATAGCATCTCCAAAGATACAAATGGTGGGCTTAAGCTCGCGATCTGTGCCTTAACATAATGCCTCCTGGGGGTTAATTCTCGATCTGTGAAACTGTGAAGTGATAAATATCATAACGCCTTCACGCCAAATGTGATTTTCGAAGTGTGAAAAAATGAAAACAAATGCCAAAATGTTTTTATATGATGATTCGTTTATCACAATCATTTTATTCTGTGAAAACCTGGGAAAACCTGTGAAAATAAAAATGATAAACAAAGACAAATTGTGCTCATTTGATACACCCAACTCGCTATCTTGGTATTTCTATCACGTCACAATCATCTTTTTCGATGAGCAAGTGGTAGCATTTTTCATGTTAGTACTTTTTAGTACTCACTTTAACAGCTGTTTTTCGTAACGAGTTCGGGAATCGCCTTGCACGTGTTTGTGAAGTGATAAAATGATAAAACTCTGTGAAAACTTTTGTTTTCATTTCACAGTTTCACAGGTCCAGAATTGACTCCCTGAACTATTAATTAAAAGTGTAAATCAAAGGTCCAAATGTAATTTTAAGTATTTGACATGCTCAGAGTATTGCAAATGTGGTGAGCAATGTATGAGAAAAATGTGTATACAAATGATGTGCAAATATATGTAATTGTATTTTTTATAATTTCTTAATTTTTTTACTAAACATCAAAAATAATAGATTTTCCTTAGTCAATATCTATCAGGAAACTTCACAAAGCATCTTAATTGATATCATTTCCTTCGGTTTTTAGCAGCTAATGAGGAAGAGTGATAAGATGTGCTTTTGTGGGCGTGTCAATGGGCGAAAATTGTATATAATCCCTATACTGTTCGCTATCATATGTGAAAATTTCATTACACTGAGTGAAGTGGTTCAGATTTATCTTACTAAAACGAACTCCATATAAGTCAACAAAAAATAAACGCCCACAAAATAGGCGTGGTAGGAACTTTTTTCAGCTTATATTCCAAACAAAAATATTTTAATAAGGTTAACTAAAGTAACATCCGAATTTGTATTAATTTTGACGAATATATTACTTTTTGCAAAAAAGGGGGCGTGGCAGTGGGCGGAAATTAATGATAATGGCTTCTCATCTTGTTTTTTATCATGTCTGATCATTTCATCAAAATCGGTTTAGTGGTTTAGTTTTTATGGAGATTTTTCCGTTCTCCCATACAAATTATACTACTATTTGTCGGCCATTTTGGAAAATGGCGTCTAAAAAACCCCCTCCAGAAAACGGTGATGTCTACCCAAGTTTTTCTGAATCTTCTATATGTACTTTAATCGATTCTGGCGGTTAGATAAATCAGTACGGAAATTTTTACGGGACTTCACTACAGGGACAGGAGTAAATAGCTTGCGAACAAATACAAAGAACAAAATTTTAATTATTATCAAGTGAAAAAAGTATTGCTCAACGATCGCGTACACACATTCAGCGTGTGAACAAATTTTGTTTTCATAATTCTGCTTTTCACAATTATACTTTTTCAAAATTTTGTTTTTCATAATTTATGTTTTACAAAATTCTGCAAATAGTAAAAGAGAATAGTAGGAAAGTTCAAACGACTTCCTTGAAATTATTTAAAATGTGAGTTGAAATAAGATTAACGCGATTCGAATTCATGCGGTGCTAGTTTTTTTTTGTGTCTATCTGATTGCCTCCAAATTTCTCGAACAGCAAATTTTTGCAGAACATTACGGAGGCAGACTCGTAAATACATAACTAGGACTGTGTTCTTCAAAAAATCATTTTCAAAGTCAGACCTTCAATAATTGTGTGTATCCATCTTTCTGTATCTGGATCCTAAACCGCTGGCTGAAGCAGCTTTATTAAAACTTGGGACTTAAGGCTATTGGCTAAAAGGGGCATTGATTTTTTAGCTCCAAAAATAACAGTACCTTCTATAAACCGTTAAGAAGAACTTGAATAAATACATTTGGTGGCGCAACAACTCGTGGAGCAGCAGGGCCTAGTGACTTACAAGCAGTGTTGCCACTGAAAAAATCAAAAGGGGTCTCAAAAAGGGTCCCGGGACAGTAAAAGGGTCCCTTTTAAGAAATTGCCATAAAAGAGAGAATTCAAAAAATATTATTTGTACATAAAAAGCTAGGCATTTGGTAAACATTTTTTTAAAAAAATAAAGCCAAATTTATTCAAATAATAACAAATAAAATTTACTTTACAAAATTACAACAAAAATGTACCTACATTTTTACCTTCTAAATAAACTCGAAAATAATTTTAATTTATCCCTTTCTTCTGTCAATTTGCAGAATTTAGTACGAACCCAATGTAATGAATATCACATACATTTTTAAAAATAATGATTTAAAAAAAAAAGTGGGGGCCACGGAACGCAAACAAGGAGCCATTTTGCGACTAAAGGGGCCAAATGGCAACGCTGCTTACAAGTTTTCCTGTGTGCGTTTTGTTGGCAGTAATTGAGTTAAGAAAAGCTTATTTATCTCAAAAATGGCTCTTAGGATTTTGATAAATTGGTATGCGTATTGGTTTAAAAGTTTTGTTTATTTTGTTAATAAATGGTTTCGTTATATTTAAGACAAAATATAATAGCAGGATTGTATTTTTTTAATTCAAATTGACAGAATTTTGAAAAGCAGAATTTCGTTAGATAGAATTAATAAAAGCAGAATCTTGAAAAGCAGTTTTTTTTAAAGGATTTTGAAAAGAAGAACTGTTCTTGAAATAATTTTGTGGTAAATCTTCGAGATTTGAATAAAATCAGATCTTGGTAAAATGGTTTGTGTAAGCGCAGCTTTTTTTCCCAAATCTCGAAGATCAACCTAATGCTGTAGAACTTTGTTAGTTTTTGGGAGGCTACTCTACTCATATCAGTTGGAATTTTTTCTTTCAAATTAGGTAGGTAACACAAGCTGTTCAAATTCTCCAAGGAATGACGACATTGATTTTATGATAAAATTCTTTGAAATGTAGGAATTGGTATCACTGTTGGTGGTTGACTTACATTTCCACGCTTCAAACCCACCACTTTATAAACCGTATTATGTAAAGGTAAACCACATTAGCTTTGAGGATAATATTTGTTCATTGTTTTTGCTAATACCGGTTCAGTTATTGAAATAAATCATCATAAGACTCATCGAGGATCAAAGCTGCCGCTACTCTACATGAATAAGATTTCTCTTTACAAAATGGGAATCTTAGCATGCTACTATGCTTACTATGCTATATGAAGTATCAAGCAATGAGTTACCTTATTAATGAATTATCGACGCGTTTTAAAGAAGTGTTGAAGTGTATAGCACAAACAAACATGTCTCGAGAATTATTTCATCATATCGCTTACCTCAAAGAGCATTTATTTTCGAAGAGGAATGAAGAAATTAACATCAACAAATAAAATGTTTTGAACCGTGAAATTGTATGAGTTTAAAGTTGTAAGAACTTTTGTTATCAAATTCACTTTTTGTGATGTGGAAAAGAGAATAAGGCCTTGTAGTGAGTCAAATATATTACACATCACTACATCTTCTGATCTTCAATGTGAATGAATTAACAAACTTTGTCTTTTTTTGTAAATCCCTTATCTTAGCATAGAGGTTGTAGAAATTAAAATGAGTAATCGGCTTGAAACTTAAGAACTTTAAAAATATGCAATTAATTATAGACAAACGTAACAAACATGAAAAGTTCGCAAAATTGCTTAGAGCTCAAAAACAAGAATGCCATTTGATCACTTATGTAAATGTGTAGTAATGCAAACAAAAAATTAAGATCGTTTAATAGAATATAGACCGGAAAATGAGGTTTATAATGGAACAATTACGTGTAAGGGTTTTATGATTGTATTTGTTTGTTGTGCCCATAAGTATGCTTAAAACCAAAAATGCTACTAAATTCATCCATGCGTTTCTGAGAGAATAGTCACACTTGCCACTTTTCAATATGTTTGGTATAGCTCAGAAACTAAGCCGAAATTGACAATTTAACTCTTAAAACTTTTTGTTCAAAACTAAATTTCCTATCGGAATGGATGGTTTAAAAAATCATATATTGCAGGTGTTCCCTTAATAAAATTTTCTGGTATTTTTTTTGTCCATAAGGTACCTACATACACCTTATGGTTGTATGGTAGGTAAGTACCTACCTACCGTTATTTTTTAAAGTAAATTCAAAATTTGAAGAAAACTACTTAAAATTCGAATTTTTAATTTCACAATCCTTTTTCTTTGGGTAGTTTTTTGTTGTTATACTTTTCTCTTAATTCGAACAGACTTAAGTGCCTCGTTGTCTTGCTAAGTATAAGCTCACACACGAAACACGATGTTCTTTCGACAGGCTTACAATGGAAACAGAAAATAAGCCAAGAAACATAGGCGAAAGTGCCACGATATCACAACCAGTGGCGGATCCAGGGGGGAGGTCATGGGGGTCATGACCCCCCCCAGAGCTCCAGCGAAAACAACAAACCCGAGCAATCTTTACTGATTATTCAAAAAATTAGAGGATAGAGAAAAAAATTTTGGGATATTCCATATTTGTTTGTAATCTACTATTTTTACGAAAAACACGACCTATTAATGGTTAGCTTTTATTTTCTTAACAAAGCCAAGCTTCTTAATGAAATGGACAGCAAAGAAATATTGATCAAAAATCACTACTAGCCCCCGAGGATACACTAAATTGACTAAGATATCCATCCGACTTAAAATTCTGCGGACTCTCTTCGAACGGTTCCCTACAGTCACCATCATCGCAATAAATAAGACTCTGCCGTAGTTTGACAAAGATTAAGCTATTTAAAACAAACGGGACCTTTTATCATACAATCCGTTATAACTCGAAAGCACAGCGAAAATGAGAAAAATACCTCTTAAGTTTCTCAGTAACCCATGGTTTTCATCTGCGGTGGTAACTGTGTGATACACTGTATAGTTGTTTTGATAACAAGTTATCAAGGCATTTTAAATATTATATTTACTTAACTCTGTTTTATTTTCAATTGAAAAGAAAATAGTTTTGGGGGTCACAGACATTTTGTTGCGGATGCACCGATCAAAAAAAGTAGCATTTTTTTTTGAAAATTTTATAGCAGAAGATCTATATAAGTTGCTTATTTTAAATTTTTTAAAAATATTGCTTTCTAGAGTAAAATTGTGCTGTATTGCGCTGATTTTGTGCTGCCTTGTGCCGTAAATATTTTTAAAAATCGCAAATTTGCAAATTTTTCGAATTAATTTTTTTTTTTTAATTTCAATATTTCTTAAAAAAGAAAGTTGTGTTATTTTGTGCTACGATTATGCTGCTAGGCACCAAAGAGATAAAAATAAAATTCGTAAAATTGCAAGTTTAATGGACAAGAATAAAATGCGAAGGGCTGTAGCGTGAGGTTGCACCGCCATTTTCGCTATGCTGTATTGTGATCAACTTGGGCTGTAAATTAAAAAAATTGCAAACATAAAAACTAATACATACATAAATGTAAATGCCTTTTTGTATAAGTTTCACATTTTTATAAAAAAAAACTTAATTGTGCTATTTCGTGCTCAGTTTGTGCTGCCATATGGAGATACGCATATTTGCAACTTTTACGGCCAAAAACACAACAAACATTAAAAAAAATTCTCATCCGTAAAATTTGAAAATTCTCGATTTTTTTAATAATTACGGCACAAGGCAGCACAAGTTGAGCAGAATACAGCAAAACTTTTTTTTATCGAAAATGGCGGTGCTAACGTCACCCACAGCTTATCTTAACTAGCCTAATTCTTTGAAATCAAGTACAGTATTGAATTAATATGATCATATAGTTTTCTTGTGTAAATATTGTTAAATTGCTTTGATAGCAGTTTTTTTTTTCTTTACGGCATGGAATCCACCATATTTTTTGCAATTTTGTCTATCTGTTTCATCTCAAATTGACGCTTGATACTTGAATTACCCCTTTTGATTTTTTTTTTTTGGTTTACATATGTACCTATACGTAATGTGTAATCCATTACTGTCAATTATTCTTGTTAAATTGCTCAAAAGTTTTCAAAACAACGGTTTTCTCGTCAATTTCGATTCCAGTCTTAAATGTTTATCCTTATTCTCATCATTGTCCTAAAAGTATGAAATGAAGCTAAATCTTGTTGATGAATACAATTCCTAGCTCAAACTACATATAAGCGAGAGTCCGATTAAGTCTTAAACTTCTCCCTGATCAAGCCTTCGACTGGAATGAAACCATGATTAAGCTGGACTTTTGCTAAGCAGTTCTTATTGATGTTAACATTTCATGACCCTCCCCAAACTGGATTCCTAGATCCGCGCCTGATCACAACTCCGCACTTTAACGGAGTCGTATACGTTTATTCCCAGATTAACTAGTCAAAGTGCGAAAACTTGCTCATTGAAGTAAAATTTCGCACTTTAACGGGTTAAACCAGTTAATTCGCGAATTAACTAGTTAATGTACACATTAAAGTATTTCGCAATTTAACGGTAACATATACTGGGTTGCATAAGGGAGTCAAAACTCAAAATCAAATTGCCAAATTCTTTATCTGAAATTGCGGAATCATTTTGCATGATTTTGAAAAAAACAAAAGAAAACAAGAGGTCGTCCAACGGCATCAGCCAAGTACAAAAACAACCACCCCAAACCAAAAAAGGCTTATTTCCCAACTTCTGCGGTTCGATACGATATTTCACAATGCAAAGGACTTGTGTGTGCCGGAATGTACAGAAGTCAAAAACACAGGCATATGGACCAAATGAACATTGAATCCCAGCATGTATTGTTTTTTCCTGTAACGACCTAACCCCACCTAGAGGTGGTGTCAATATTTGTACCTGTAAAAGCTAAAAAAAAAATTGAAAAACTAATTTCAGATTCTTTCTTATCGCATCTATATTAGTTTATTCTGATCTTTTTATTCAAATCAAAAAATAAGGTATTAGAGGGCTTTAATAGTTGACTAATCCTACTTATTCTGAAAGCTTTAATAACTGATATCTCAATTTAATACGTAATTAGACGACGTGAAATCTCAATTACATTATTTCTGCAAGACATGACATTTGAAAGCGAAATATCCCTAAAGGCGTGGTTCTAGCATTGATATATGGTTCTCATTTGGTCAAGCCCTCTTAAATTGATTTATAAAAAAAGATGCACAGTAATTTTCTCAAAAGCTCTTTACCAAATTATACAAATTGGATTTTTGTGTGTGCAACCACAAATTTCAAAAGTCAAACCCTCAAATCGTATCGCTACTAAAGTTGTCCAATTGATACAACATTACATTGAAAACATCCTCTTCTATGAACCGATAAAAATAACATACATATCCAACATATAGGTATGTGTATGTACTTATATACGTCCCAAAACATTGGGCACTAACTATACAAAGTAGCAAGCTATTCCTTATGAGCATCATCGTCATCGCATCCTTCGCAGGATATCAATTTACTGATTGAAACCACAACAGGGGGAAGAAAATAAAAATATTATAGATAAATGTGGCTTCCTATGGCATAGAAGATTCGATGGAAGAATTCCGCCCTCTGAAACTTATACATATAAAGCTCTCTTCTTTTTTTTTTTTATTTTATCTGTCTCCAAGTGATTCTTAACAGCTCCACTTTTACTCTTATTGATGGCCATACAAACGGATCGCGTCACAAAACGTTAACCTGTATTTCGATATCGGTCTTGATTTCATTGAAGATAAATTAAAATGTCCTTTCGTTCATTTTGTTCGCTGAAGAATTGACTGCGGTATTTATTGTGTTATCCATTTAAAGAGGGTAGAAAGGAGCAGGGATGCCGGAGCGTGTACTTAGTGCATTAACTTTTCCTTCACTCATTGTGATTATAATATCCTTCAAAATACAATAATGAAAGAAGCTGGGTGCGACCCATACCTACAGGCAACTTCCATGGAGCCCTCGGAAGTAAGAGACCCGATTAGTTTGCTTTAGAGATAAAAACCTTGTTTGATAAAACTAAAATAAATTTGGTGACTCGACCAAATTTGTCTATTCTAAACCTATCCGTTACTGAATGTAAAAATTTCATCACGAAATTTTTTCATGGATTTCAAAAAAAAGCACCGTTTTTAAAAAAAAGCTTTTTTTCTTAAAAGTCAATGAAATAAATCATGACATACATTTTTGGAAAGGTCTATTCGCACCCAACCGATACATGGAAGCCAATTTTTTTTTTCATCGTCTGGTTTAGGAAATATTCGCATCTAAAGTGATTTTACTGATTTTCTGCCAAAAGCTACCTGCCTTAATGTCTTTGGATGGTGATAATTCCTAAACCAAGCATCATCAAAAGAAGAAAAAAGAGCAAAATTTGGATAGGGATTTCCCAGGACTTTTCAGAACACGCTTCTATGATACCGGGTTCTCAAAATATACGCTTCCAAAGTGATATTTTATTTTTTGCGTTGTTTGATTTGTTAGCCTGAAAATGTCTTTGGATAGATATATTTTCGCCAATAGGCCTTCCAAATGGTTTCGGTTTTCAGTTTCTAATATTGGTGAAGAACCAGTGACTTGCAGCTTTCAACCATTCCTGTGTGCGTATTGTTAGCAGGAATGTAGGGCACCTTCTAGATGATGAAGCACTTATTCATGACAACAGATACTCTTGGAGGATTTTTCAGTTTCTTGCAAGAGGCAGTACATCGGAAAAAACATTTTTTTTTGTAAGTGGTATAGTCGCTGGGAATCGAACCCAGAACTTCGGCATGACAGTCCAACGCATTTGAGGCGATTGCCTTTGGAATGGGAATGGCAATTTATTGCTTGGGTGGGCATTTCCTCGCCAGGCAATTTCGGTTATAAAATGTGTGTGTAGAAATATTTGATTGCAAATGCAGTCAAATGCTGTTCATATCCTTTATTTTTCATAAAATGGAATTTTAATTTACTATATTTTGTCATGTGCGTTCTCATATTTTACCAATTAAATGAAAAAATTAGCAAAGAAGTCATTAACAATCATGGGAAACCCCATTTTAGCTCAATTTATTGCATCGGCGGCGGCGATGGAAACCAATAATTATTGCCTCTCTTCTTCTATAGACAATTTTGCCATTGCCATTGACAAAAGCGTCCCCATTTGCATTATTAAAGGCAATAACAAAGCAATAAATGAGGCAATTTATTGCCTCAAATATTGCCAAGCCGCTGGGTTAACCCGAAGCCAATATCATTGTTTGTTCTCAAAAATCAAGATACTTGGACGAAAAAAATGTTTCAAAAATTTTGGGTGAAATTTCTTGATTTTTTTTTTTCACTTAAAAACTAGCTAATTATTAATTTTTTTTACAAATCTCATCAATAGCTTTGATGCAGTGTGTAGAATAATACTATCCCAAAGTCCCTGTTTATTCTCATGATATTTGAAAACAAAGCAAATTTCAAACAAAAATTCTTAAAAAACTGTTTATAGTCCTGTCATATTGTATTTTTACCATGCAAATTGTGGGGTAGTTTTGATTTGTTCGCTCATTTCTGTTTTCGGGGTTGCTGAATCCGAATCTGAGGTTTGCCAACAAAATTTCGTGACGCAACATGGAAATAAATGGAAAAATTATGAAAAAATGCATTTTTTGGGAGTTTTTCACTAATGGCTCGAAAACTACCAACTGTTCGAAAATTACATCGAAGTAGCATTGAAAGTTTACAAAATTTCCAATATCCCTATTTAAGGTTTTTATCTGGGATAACCCATTTGGACTCAAGCGCTGTCGAAAATTGACATATTTTTACTGTTTTCGAAAATCCACTCGAAAGCTCTAAGAAATAACTTTGTGTGACAAAATTTAAATTTTTCTTTGTAACATGAACAAAGATATACTTTTCTGATGGTCTTTAATGCGCTGAGTTCGAATCTGGCCTTGAAATTGCCTTATCACATCACGTTTCTGAGATATTCGAATCTAAATATTTAAAAAAAAATGCATTTTTTATACAAATTTATATATATTTTTTTCTTGAGGTAATTTTTTCGAAAAAATTTTCATAATCATCCTGAAGTATGAACATTTTACTTTTAAATTCTTTTTGAATCTTTCAAATACCTCCATTCGTCTTCGAAAAATCGTCGGTTTCGTCTTACTACCTTATTCGAAAAATCCCACAGTCTGCCCTTTTGAGCACAAATTGACTGGATTTTTCGAATTAGGTAGTAAGACGAAAACCAACGATTTATAGAAATGAATGGAGGTATTTGAAAGATTCAAAAAGAATTTTGAAGTAAAATGTTCATACTTCAGAATGACCATAAACATTTTTTCGAAAAAAATTACCTCGAGATAAAAAAATAACTTCAAATTTTCATAAAAAATGCAATTTCAAGGCCAGATTCGAGAAAATACCATCAGAAAAGTAGGTATATCTTGGTTCATGTTAAAGACAAAAGTTCAAATTTTGTCACACAAAGTAATTTCTTAGCTGTTTTGAGTGGATTTTCGAAAACAGTAAGAATGCCATCATTTTTGTTCTCGAGATACATATTTGAGACCAGTAAAATTTTACAACATGTTCTTTTAAATGCTGTACTTATTTTTTGTAAAGTCCTTTTTGCACTTAACTACATTAATTTAATATCTATAAATAAACTCTATCCGATGTCGATATCCTTATTCATTTTTGAGATTTGGTCAACGAAAAAAGGTGAAGTAACGTAGGAACGTATCTACAAACGAACGAATGGACGAACAAACACAGTTATCGATCTTAAAATGATGGATTTCGATTCTAGGGAGCTCGAAACATGGAGATATATACAAATTTTCGATTTGACAAATTGAAAAATTTATAATAACTTCTAATGGGAGTTACAAATAAGAAAAAATACCTTCCATTTCGCATACCTGCGATACATTGTGCTGCCAAATATCAATCAGGCACACAAAATTGCACCTACAGCCTCTCTTGACCGATGCGTTTTATTTTTTTTAGTTATAAGCTTAAAGTAGCTATAAAAGTTTTTAAGTAAAACATAAATTCTTAAGTTTTGTATCAGCAAAAGGGTCTAATGGCCGATTTCACGAAAGGCTTTTAATTATTTAAAAAGCTTTTTAGCCTTTAAATGATGTTTTTTGGTTTTAACAAATGCTTTTATATTTAAGAAGATTTTAAGTACCCCTGTAAACTTAAAGCTCGTTTTTGTCTTTTTTATTAAGCCATTCAAGTCAATAGCTGATATTTTGCAGTCAGAATAATTGTCCCTCATCAATAATGCTTTTCACTTTTTCTCATAGACTTACCATGTGCGAGGGAAACAACCTCTTTTTTAGAATCCCAGGGATGTGAGCAAACTCAGTCAAACTAAAATTACCCTAAAATATCCCTTTTTTACATTGGTGAAACTGAAAAAATTTAAATGTCTAATAAAATTTAGAAGGAGTTTAGATAAAAGTAATTTTAGTGTTTGCTTATGAAATTGGCCATATGACTCGAAGTAGCTTTTATATCGAATATAAACAAAATTATTTTTTTTTTGTTGAAAAATTTATTTTTGCGGAAATTTGGTTTTTTTTAACGAAACAATCCGTACAAATTGAATTAACTCGGGCTCAACTTGTTGTTCCAGTTGTGTGGTTAAGAAATGGAAGGGTTATAACAGTAGGAATAGTTCACCATAAGATTTTAACAAAAGCCCAATTGTCAATTCAACAAGTCCTGCGGATTTTTCCAAGAACTTACCGAAAAAATAAAAGGCCAATCCCTTAACCATGGCTTTTTAAATTATGGGTAGTACCAAAATCCACTTGACCCAAAAAGTACAGCTGGAACAATAAATCAAGCTTTGGTTAATTCAATTTGCGTTTTAGTTAAAATGATTTGTCAATAGTTTAAATTATTTGCGTTTTGTTTAAATCGAATTGCGATTGGGTTAATTCTATTTGCGTTTGGGTTAAATCTATTTGCGCTTGGGTGAAACTTATTTGCGTTTAGGTTAAACCTTTTTGCGATTTGGTTAATTTGATTTGCGAATGCTACACCTTTGTTTGCATATATTTAACTTCAAAAAGATTTAATTTTTATACATAATATGTCCTCAAAATTTAAAACAAATTTTGGAAAAAAAATTAATTGCAAATTTAACAGTGGAAATTATTAAATTATGGGTGGGGTACAATCATTAGAGCAGAAACATTACCGCCATGCTGATAGGAGAAGTAGCGTATCACCTCGATTTATTTTAAATATTAATACGAATACCTACAAAAGAATTAAAAGTTTTGCCAAGCGGAGCTCGGTCGCCCAGGTAGGTACTGAATAAATTAAACACAAAAGAAAAAGCTATTGATAAATAGATAAACGATTTTCTATTTTTGGTTATATTTATATGGCGGTACTTTAACATACGCAAACTCCATAAACGCTTTATAGCTGGATACCGTTCGTTAAGTGTGGACTTTGAGAACATCAATTGTTTGTGTTTTGTTCGTATAGACCTTAAAGCCTGTGAATTAACTGTAAAAAAGGAACTATAGCGCTCACCGTTGGCGGTTATGACAATATCAGTTTTATTTTGGAAGTTGTACAGGCCAATAATTCCCCGGGATCAAAATTCGCACTAAACAGTGACTTGCTCGGGATGCATTTGGTGCTGGTCCTGGTGTATCTTATAGTTTCTGCATATGGAAACTAAATTTTCACAACTTAAGGAGTAGGTAGTTTTTTCCTTAGTAACAATAAATTAGTAAATGGGGTAGTGCGTAAAGGTACCCACTACTGTTATAGGATATTTAAAATGAAATTTTATTTTATTTTCGGACGATGTAGTGGGTGCTAAACTGCTTACTTAGAGGCGTGGGTTTGAATGCTGCAGCATTCTTTTCTATATTCTCCCGCAGCCTTAACTGAGCACTAATGTACTGTATTGTATGCCAACAAACATTTTTTGCTATCCTCCAATCGCCTCTAACTAGTGCCGCACAGTGGGGTCGAGGTGGAAAAAACCTCATGTATAAAAGTGTTTAATATGGCATTGTGATACACTTTTCTTTCAGTATTTTTCATGCGGAATCCAGCTGTTATAATGATTTTATAGTAAAAATTTGATTTTGGCCGAAATAAGGGGTTAAAATGGACAATAGAAATTTTGAGCTTTTAAAACTGATGTTTTCCATGATTCCTTCATCTAACAAATTATTTTTTTTAAATTTTTCTTAGAATGTACTGTGTTAATATAAACCTTAATGTTTCTGATGAGAAAATAATCAAAACCATTTTTTCGATTACACAGAAAAATCTAGCCAAAATTTGGACATCTGGTGTACTTCTGGACAGGAGTAGCCATACAAAAAAAAGCTCCACCTTCCTAGGGTTTGTTTCAGCTCTTTTCTGGTAGTCCCGATGGTAATGAAGGTCCTATTAAAATTGCATCACCAGATTCTACCAGTTTTGGGATCAGTGAATAAAAATTCCATTTAAGAAATAAGATAATTTCTGATTGAATATAACCGGTTCAATAAAGCGTGATTGTTTTTTCACAGAAGTCGAAATGGAATTTGAAAATTCTATTATTCTTCTTCAAAAATAATTTTGAATCACTCCAATCCGCTTCTTCTTCTCTGAGAAATCGTTATTTACTTTTAAGTGTCCACCTGACCGTACTCGATACCAAATATACCACTATTATGAAAAGTTAAAAATTTCCCCTTAACTCTGATCATGAAACGGATGATATCATTCAATTTAGCGGGTGCAAATACATACGATATGATACCGCTTAGAAGTTTTTTCCCTAAATCGTTGGTTTGGCCCCACTGTGTGCCGTGCAATTCAGGTTGTATTTAAAAAGACAGACAAATAGTTAAAATTATTCATGTTATCTATTAATTTGGTAATTTGATAAAGTTTTTCCTTCCTGACTTTTCAATACGACAGCCCTGTTAAGTAACAAAATACTCCAATGGCATTCAGTACTGTAGATTATCACCTTCTCTTTGTGAACAGAAGATTGACAGAGCTCAGACAATTCTGACAAAAAACGAACAAAACGTCAATAACTCTACCTAGTCCTTGGTTCTTTTTATTTCCATATATCTCGAAACTTTTCCAGGATACCATAACAACCAAAGGCGAAAGGAATGTTGATCCTCTTATTATTCTATTATATCATTATGTACTTATATTCCTACCTCTAAGTCTCAGTCCTAATATAGCAGCACTTTATTGACTATTTTGCCATCAACGCAGAATTTTTTTCTTATCAAATAAGATGGATGTCAGTTAAAGCCAAAGAAAAATAGAATGGGACGTTCAATGGAATGCGATTCTCGCACGCAATAATATAAAGATGGTTGTGTGGTTTATTGTTCATCGTTGGGCCCTTCCATTTTGTGCCATGCCGTCATTCATTAAAAGGACATAAATAGAATAATTGACTAATTCAGCCAGAACTATGCCATGAACTTTCAGAAACATTCCTAGTGTCCTTCTATTGTATGCTTAAATTTCCCCTTCAAGGATTATGATACGAATTAATACGTGGTTAGGATAAAGTAGAGTTATTGTATATGCATACATCCTATGCCAATGAGTCGTTAATAAACGGGAGGATAAGGTTATTAAATTCGGGTGGATTTTTATTAGATTGCGTTCGTGACTGTGCTAACCCTGAAGGAATCAAAAAAGTGTTGAATAGACTGAGAATAATGGAAATTAATCAAAAACACCAAAATCTTTTGAATACATCTTATTATTTAAAAAAGAAAAACATGACCGTATTGCACGTATTTGCTCTTATTGGACGATGATTAAGAATCTTCAACATTATAAAATATCATTGTGTCGCGTCGGTAGGAACAAAGGTAAAACTCACTTCCTTAAAAAAAATACTTTTGAAATATATTAAACTGAAACATATACTAAGTTCTATGTGTTTTATTGAGAAAATCGAAACAAAAAACAGTTTTTTTTTTAATTTTGAGTTTGAAAACAAATTTTGTCTAAGCTATTTTTTAAAAGAACTTTATTTTAACATAAACCATAAGAATTGATTTCTTTCTTTCCAAAAAGTTAAAAGACAAAACTGCGAGAGATGCTGTTTTTTTTAATTTTTATTTTTTCTGTAACGTATTTTTTTTATAAAACCGCCAGTATTGTCCAAGCGGGGGGTAATATAACCCCCTTCCCATAGCAAGATTAATTTCATTTATTTTTTCTTCGTTGACTCGACTACCTACTATTGTCGCTGTAGGGGCTTATTTAATTTTAGTTTGGCATACTTGGCGTAAAACCTGCCAAAAACTCAAGTATGTAGGTTGAAAGTAAACAAGAAAAAACTCCTTGTTTACTTTCAACCTACCCCCAAGTGCCACTAGCTTTATTTACACTAGAAAATTAAATATAATTGAATTTCCTACACACAAATTTTTATTCATATTTTCTGTAGGAGCAGGGTAGGTATGAAAATAAACACTGCATCGACAAAATTAAATAAGGACATTTTTACCACACCGACCTACCTTATACCTCAAAAATTACAAAAGAGGACCCCCGTTCCTGCCTAAACCTTGCAGCCCTGAACTGGGGTCTTTTAGTATGTCATACCAGGGAGTAACCCCTTCCATATAAGCTCACAACTCAAAGAGCATGATTCATTTCATATTTTTTATAACTTTGGGTCTTCCTTGACTGGACTATATTAGAAGGGGTGATAATACGGCAAGCCGCATCATCTCACTCGGATCTCGGTGGATCCATTGCGCTCCCCAGTGTGTAGGTGAGTAGTGAGGAGGGATAGGGAGGCGGTTAAGGGGAAGTTTAAGGTGTGGGGGGCCTCCCTGAAACATCTTGAATTCTGAATTAATTTTAGGATGTTTTTTAATGGTAAGACAGAGATGCCACCCAGTTCGTCGAAGAAGTAATTTCCAAAGGCCGCTTTTCTGTGTCTAGCTAGGCTGGGGCATTTGCAAAGGAAGTGAGTGGAGCCCCCCTCCACCTCTTCATCATGACACCCTCCCATAGATTCCTTGAAACCCGACAAGTGTCGATGGATGATCATCTGACATTTTGCAGCTTCTAAGAAACTCTGGTGTATTCTACTTTTTTCTTGCTCCAGTGGCATGAACACTGAGGCATCGATTTAGCTCGGATCAAGAGATGACCCGCTTTTGGCTGGGTCATCCGCCATTTCGTTCCCTTGTATATCCCTATGTCCTGGGACCCATCTTAGGGTAACTGTGTCGTTGCATTGAGTACTCTTAGGCTCATTCCCGCAACGATCGAATAGTTTGTACTTTGTGGTGATTGAGGAAATGGTTTTTATTGCGCCTGGCTATCTATGAAAATGTCAATATTGTTGTTGGACTAATTCGCGTGGGGCAAGATGTTTCGTGGCTTCGCAAACTGCCAGCACTTCCGCTTGGAATACACTGCAAAAATTTGGAAGCTTTATAGATTTTTTTATGGGTGGGTTATCTGAGTAGATGCCTGACACAACCCTCCAAAGGTTTGGAACCGTCAGCAAAGGCCGAAACATGAATAGCATCAATGACCCTGTTATGGTTACTGGGTTGAAATGAAACTTAGTCTTTTAAAAACTCAGACTTTTTAGAACCTTTTCATTCATAACTTCGTCGTTCTGAACTTTTGTTTTCCAAACTTAGTTACTATTTCGGTTGAAATCAATGTGCGGAGAAACGTAGTCCGTTTGAATGTCTATGTCTATGTAATGGTTCTGGGGCTGGGACCCCATCTTTTACCACAAATTCTGCTGCAAGTGTAGAAAGCTATTGAGGCTTTTTTTTCTCTTTCTTTAATATTTTCTTTCCAGTTTAGTTTACGATCCAGAACAACGCCAAGATATTTGGCAATACCCCGAAACCTGTAACGGAATTCCGTTAATGGTTTGCGCGTTTATATTTGGAATATTACGTTTCATTGTAAACAGCACTAGTTCTGTCTTCAGTGGGTTAACATTTAGTCCACAACTACTGGCCAGAGACGTTTGTAAGAGATCGCACAGAGTGGAGGCCATATTTACACAATGTCATGTGCGTATGCAACGAACACTCAGATTTAGTTGAACTAAGATCTGGTTGTCGACAAGGAGCAAAAGCAGAGGAGATAGTTATCCACCCTGTTGAGTACCCCTACGCGTCCTAACTCTTTACTGCTGCCTCGTTTGAAGCATAAAATCAATCCTGTTTATCAGTAATGGATCGATACTGATGGAGTTTAGGTCTTTTCGAATTGCACTGTTACCAGCATTGTAAAGGCCACTTCTATGTCAAGGAATGCTGTTAGAATGAAATCATTGCAGCGGATCGATTTTTCAACTGTGCCGACCACTTCATGAAGTGTTGTCTCAACAGATCTGCCCCTCATGTACGCATGTTGGGCCTGTGAGAGCACAGGTTGTTGTTTTAGGCGAATATGAGTGTCAATTAAACTTTCTAAGGTCCTCATGAGAAAATAAAAATCTGAAAAATTAAGTTTTATTTTTTTCTTCATTTGGAGCTTATCTGGGCTATGTTTTATTTTTGAGTTCTAATAACGACCACCCTAATGTACATACATATTAGGTTGTAGTTGTTGTTTTATTGATAACGTATAATTTTGCTTACACCAAAATTGAGACCCCCATCAAACTACCTACCTACTAATTTATTGAATTGCCTAACTGTAAGTTATATAGCGTATTTTATATTATTATTAATGTTTTGTGTATGATGTTGAGTTATTTCTAATCGTAAATACTTAAAAGAACAAACAAATTTATCCTCACATCTAATTAAAATGCAACCCTCTCAATGCTCATGCATCTATTAATCACTTTCATTAAATAGAAGTCTTTTATGTTTGAAGAAAATAACTGATAAATGAATGACAAACGGGAAGGATAATAATCATGGCTTTTCCTAACAATCAAATAAATCGACACAAAGGAAATGATAACGTTCATACATGAAATATTAAAAAGAACCACCCTATCGTTTTGGGTGATAGTATTTAGGCGTTGAAAAGAACTAGGGCGAGGGAAAAGTTTTATAAACTGGGAGTTAAAAGGAACTGTCTTGTAATGTCAGTGGTGAATTTAATTAGGATATAATTTATTATCTAAGCATTTTCGAATTAATATTATAAGTCATTATCTGTGATGCTGATGGTGTATAGACTTCTATTTAGAATT